>OZ018327.1:109553575-110153575 GCA_963969495.1 Ceratothoa steindachneri | reverse complement strand
TTAGAAATATGTTTATTAAGGTGAGAGAAAACCACTCTCTCGAGGATCTTAGAGTGGCATGGAAACTCTGAGATAGGGCGATAGCTAAATGGTTCAGAGGGGTTAAGGTGCGGGGTTTTTTTAAGGATAGGACGAATTGAGGCATGTTTGAAGGAAAGGGAACCAGCCCTGTTGCAAGTGAAGTGTTAAAGAGATGAAGAATCAGTGGGAGGATAGCAGGGAGAATTTGGTGGATTAGTTTGGGTGGAAAAACGTCCTTAGAGGATCCAGATTTGTTGAACGTGAGATCAGGGCAGCTACTTCCTCAGAAGACGCCCGAGTGCGGACGTTAAGCGGCAATGGAGTATGGTCGGGGAGAACAGCATGGGCTTGTTCAGACGACTGGGGTAGTACGGCGCGAAGGTTAATAACTTTATCAGATAAAAATTTAGAAAGAGTAGATATGTTGATGGGGTAGAGGTGGGGGAAATAGGGCTAGGCAAGGAAAGACGAGATAGGAAACGAAAGATAGTCCGAGGGTCATTCTTGCTCCCAGATAAAAGTTTGCGTGAATGAGCCTCGCGCGCTGATTTTAATTTGGAAAAATAAGTGGAAGTAGCAAGGCGATAGGCAAGTGAGACGGAGGTCGTGTCCTGCCCACGGGAGTGTGCCTTACGGAGGGCTCGTTCATGAGCACGTAAGGACCTCCTTGAACGAAGGAGTTCCATGGTGAACCAAGGGGCGCAGTGATGGCGGTTTGAAGAAGGAGTGATAAGGGGGGCGTGCGCGTCAAGGCAGGCGACTAATGATTGGTGCAGAGAGTTTAAAGTTTGGTCAGGTGAAGCAGTAGTATCAATAGGATGTAGGGCAGAAACAACGTCGTTATAGAGAGAAGTACTATCAATTGACGATAATCGTCGGAAAGGAGGAGGATCTCGGGACGAGCGAGGAGGTAGGTGGTAGGGAATATAGAATTTAAAATTGATCAAGAAGTGGTCGAAAATCGTATTAGAAAGGTCAATTACTGTTTGTTAGATTATAGATATGGAGGTTCGAGATGACTAAGTCCAGGGAATTACCTTGTATGTGTGTTGGGGATGACACATGTTGTGTAAGAGAGAAGAGGTCGACGATGTCAATGAATGCACGAAAAGTTTCATTGTGGCTAGGAAGATTGAAGTCACCGAGAATAAGGAGAGAACCAGTAGATGAAGCGTCGGTGAGTAGGTTACTGAACTCCTCGAGAAATAAGGCCGGAGACTTGCTGGGAGGGCGGTAAAGGATCACAATAGTCAGAGCGGGCACAGCACGTGAGACAGCAAGGAGAACCTCAAATGAGGCTAGAAGGGTGGGGGGAGAATATTCAGGGAGAAGGATGAGTCGGAAATCAGTGCAATTTCCCCTCCACGGTGGTTCTGAGGAACATGCAAGAAAGAATGACCCGGAGGGGTTGCAAGGGCAGTGCATGAACCAGAATCAGACTCGAGCCAGGTTTCTGTAAGGCCAAGGAAGGAAACCCCAATGCGAACAACGAGGTCATGGACATACTCCGATTTATTGGTCAGGCTCCTAATGTTGAGAAGAGACGCCGACAGCGCCTGCTAATGAACACAGGGGGAAGGGGGAGATTTCGAGGTGTTGGATAAAGGAAGAATGGTAGGGCGAAAGAGGTTCCTAAGGGACGCCGAAAGTCTCGGCCCCCTCCTAATCGGGTGAGTTTGGGGGATACCAGCCCCCTTTATCTTCGCGTATGTAGCTGGCGAAAGGCGATAATTTAAAGAGTTGAGTGAGAGGAGTGAGTCCCTAACATACATAGTGGGGGAGAAATGAGGGAGCAAAGGCGAGAATTATGAAGAACGCAACGGACGGGAAAACTTAACTCATAGAAAGTGGGGGAGGGTTCGCCCAGGCAAGGCGTGGGTGTGGGGGCGGGTTCGCCGACGCGAGACGTGGGAGTGGGGGAGGGTTAGGCAGGAAGGAAGACAAAGAGCAGCCCGTGGCCACAAATGAATCAATGGAGTGAAAAAGAAGTTAATATTGAAGCCGAAATGAACAATGAGTTCTAAAAAAAATTTGGTACTTGCAAGCGAGACTACCAGTGAATGCGGAGCACAGCACTAACCAATTGAAAAGCATTAAACACAATGTGGTAATTATAGTTCACACGATGAAATTAATTAAAAAGCACTAAGATCACAACGCGACAACACTGATTAAAGAGCACTAAATAACAGAAGTATAAGGGGTGGGTTCGCCTCAATGTGAGATTAAGATGTAGTAGGAGGATGTCCGAAATGTTCCCCCATAATTCGGGATGATTTAGAACTCAAATATCCGAGAATACCGATTCGGGATTTGCCGCTCCCATCTCTTTTGACGCACCCCCTTCAGAAGAATTTTTCTTGCCGTTGACGATGGATGGTCTTCTGGCGCGACCTGGCCATTACAGTTGTTAGCACGAACTCGAACGGACGCTCAGTTCTTAAAAAGACATCTTCTGATTATTATTGTCCTTATTTTCTTTGCACTGTTTTATAATTCACTGAAAATTATCTAACGTAATTTAGGATTGGGGGGATGGGATTTAGTTAGCTTATTTTTAATACATTTTGTATTAATTATCAAAGTAATTTACGATTTCCAGTTTCGGTATGGAGTTTATCATACCATTTCCAGTCAAATATTGGAAATAGACTTCTGAAAATCGAAATATGTCAAATCAGATTTTATATTATTAATCGGCTTAATTTGACACTCTCTGAGAGAGGGACGCATATAAAAGAAAATTGACACGCAGTTTTATTTGCGCGAAAAACGCTGGCGTATGAATTACTCTCGTGATTGTAAGAAGAGCTTCTTCTAAGGCAGTGGTTCCCAAATCAAGTGTGCTTCTGGGGTCCAGGGTGGCTACAAAAAATAAAAATAAATAAATAAAAGAGAGAGAAATATTAGAAATAACATAGTTTAAACAATTATTAACATCATAATTGTGGAATATAAATCTTCATTAAAACTGAGACAGGGAAATAGTTGTGAATAATAAAGTACGATAAATAAAGGTAAAACAAAATATAGAGACGTATGATCCGATCCAATACTTGTACTGTACGCCTTGGCGGCTGGAGCTTGACTGTCAAGCTGATTCAGGAATAGAATATTTAATAGTATAATATAGAGGAAACAGCATAAGCATGGGAATTTTCACTCATAAAGGAAACTTGCTAAGAATAAGGTTATTGTTATGACTGGTTGGCAATTTATACTTGTGTTTTACGTCTGAAGTAATTAACATTGAGAATGTAGGTAAACGTTTAGGTCACTTTATAAATAAGTAATTTAGAACAGTATAATATATATATATATATATATATATATATATATATATATATATATATATATATATATATATATTATATATATATCGAGACCATAAACCCCTTACCCTTAACACCTTTACAATTTTCTAAGATAACCAACTTGGTGCTACTTTACCAGCCGCAGAACGGCTGCTAATACAGGTGCCCTTCCCAACCTGAACCCACAGCCGACACGCGTGAAGGTACTCGTTCCCCACTCCTGAGAAATAACCAAGGAGAGGGCGAACGGTCCCGGCTAAATCAGCCTCACGCCCACTCCGCCCACGTCAATAGATCGCCTCATCATAATACAATTAAACGTACGCAGTTGGCAAGATATTCACCATACTGTTGCCAACTGGGTCCTAAATACACAAAGACCTGACATAATACTCTTGAACTCGACCAGTCTACTCCCTCCCAATAACTGACTCCGCATTGCAGGCTACCACACATATCTAACTCCACAAGCGCTGTACCTAGGATCAGCGATCCTAATAAAGCGCTCTATACACCACTCGCTCATTCAAACACGCGATGACTTTTCTAGCTTGCAAGGTACAGACAAGCTCCGGCACCATTCTAGTGGCCACGCACTACAGACCACCACCCCTACAATTTAACATAGAAGTCCCACTCCTGGCGCTATCAAATCACAACCTACTTATCTTTTTTGCGGGGGACCTTAACGCTTTCCACCCAACACTCCTTTCTAACACCACGAATGATGCAGGAATGTACCTGGCTGGTGCCCTGCCGCGTTATCGCTGCCAGCACATCGGCCCGGCCTCACCCACATTCTTCGGTACTCGCGGAGGAACCACGTCTCCTGGCGTGATCTTCCGCAACGACCACGCTACACGCTTCTACACTCGCATCTCACCGGGTCCTCACGTACTCTCTGACCACATACCAATATCCCTTATCATATCTACATCTCCCAAACTCATACCCACACCACCTCTCTTCGTCTCTAAAAACACGAACTGGGAAGAGTTAAAGAGAGACAACAGAAAACACGCCACAAAACCTCCACCTGGACCACACCAACCCAGATCTGTTAGACGACCACTGGTGCTCAATCTGAAACAATATAACTGCAGCACGTACCTTAAACCTACACATGTATAAAACACTTCACATATTCCATACACACTCAGAGACTCACCACACAGTACAACAATCACTACACCAGAGGCCCACGACAACACAACATCACTTACCTACGTGTCCGCATCCTACAGTTTGTGCAACGAGATAGGAACCGACAGTGGCGTGAGGTACACACGTTGCACTGACCCCTCCTTCTGGTGGGGCGTAAAAAGGATACTAGGCACCGATCCACCCCAACCCATCATCCTCCAAGTAAATAACCAAACACTCACAGACACCAATGTCATCCCCTACGCATTTAGGTCCCATTGAGACACAGTACACACACACACAACCTACCCAAACCACACGTGCAAGAGCACTTCCAGGAAGTCCAGGAGTGGTTTTGGGCCCACGCTCACGAGCTAAGGCCCGCCCCCCTTATACGAATGGAGCTGCTCGACAACACATCTACACTGACCACTCCCATCACCGTTAAGGAAACAAAGCACTACATTAAAACAAGACCAAAACGCGCCCAGCCCCCTCGGACTACCAACCGCATTAATACACAACCTCCCCGCAAACATATACTCTACACTTACATACCTATTCAACGCCTCACTAGCCTCAGGCCACTTCAAAATATTCAAAGTCTCCCACAACATACTTCTACACAAAATGAACAAAGACCCCAAACACCCAAATAATTAGAGGCCTATTGCTCTATCAGAGCACCTAGGCAAAATACTCGAACGTATGATCAACTGCCGCCTACGGAACTACCTGGAAGAGAGGGACTGGTTCTGTCCCCCACCAATGTGGGTTCAGGAGGGACCGGTCCACTCAGGCGGCTGTGGACATCGTTCACGACAGAGTACAAAAAAAACGCCAGGTACGACAAAAGACACTATCCATCAGCAAGGACGTGGAGAAGGCCTTTGATAAGGTGTGGCACGAGGGACTCCGTGGAAACTCGCCAACAATACGTAGTTACCTCTCTGCACCAGAAGGCTCCTCTCGCACTACCTCACTGAACGGAGATGCCACATAATATATAAAAATACCCTCACAACCTTTCACACAACGCTTAGGCGTTCCCCAGGGAAGCGTACTGGCACCAACACTTTACATCATGTACACAAGCGACACACCACGCCCACGCGAAAACTGCTAGCACACATACACAGTCTCCTACGCCGATGACGAGACCACATATGACATGTGATATATATTAGATGTATTTTAAAGGCCCCATAAATGAAAATTGGTAATACAACCCGGAAAAACGCTAAGGAAATTATTATTAAGTGTACCATTAAAGCTTAAGAAGGAAAATGGGAGATATAGTAACAGAAAAATCGGGGCAAACTATTTTAGCCGTTATAAAAAAATGAATAAAGGAGTTGGATTCGAACCTGTGTCATTAAGCGCTCCTCGCTAATATGACTATGACGCTCATAGCCAGAGCTACCATCCTCAACCCTCAAAAAGGTTGATTCAAGAAGTCTTTTGAATAACGAAGTGTAGGCTTTTATCCAGTGAGAGACAAGACAAGTGTGTATCTAGTAGGGGGGACGACGGGCTTTTTGTTGGTTGGTTTTCTGCTTCAATTTATATCGGTTCTCTGCTCTCAGTGTTGCAAGTGTTCCACGTAATGATCTGTGCCTACTGAAGAGCCTTAAAAATTACACAAGTATAAATGAAGAACTAACTAGCAGAGTTTTGCAAAAATTGAAGAATCATTTGTTGTATTTGTCAGAAGAGTTAGTTGTTATGGCTTTCTTTGACAATGAAATCAGTCATAAGACAAAACAAAATATGAAAGAAGCTCTTACAACACCATCAGACACAAATCCACCCAAGAAAACACAAGTAGATATTAAAACTGTGGAAAAAAAAAAACAAATTCAAGATTTTGTTACTACTAACACAATGTCCTTCAAGATTGAGTTTATCATCTTCTTGGGACAAACCGGTGGAAGATTGGCCTCAAGAAGAGTTTTTGGGTGGCAAAAAATGTTAACCGCATGGCAGTTGTTAATGACATTGCTGAAGAGGAGTAAAACTGATAGAAGATTACAACAAAATTCTCACTAATGATGAACAACATTAACAGTATTTGCTGCAGGGTGTATCAAATTACAGAAAGAAGGTTGCACACAAAACAAAAAAAAACACTAATATCTCTTACTAAAGAGTAAAATGTAAATTTGATACAAAAAACTATATCAAGTTTAATCTGAATCATGATGTAATAAATGAAAGAAAAGTGGTATAATAGACCTCCTGGGGAACTTCCACTTAAAAGAAAAGTAACGAGCACTTGCTGATACCAGCAAATTTTCAAAGAGCGGGCCCCACCTTAGATATTTGAATTTTAACCTGAAAATTTAGCCAGTCATTTTTTTATAACACAAATTCATTTGAGATGGTATCTTGGGGGGTTTCTAAACCAAAAGAATTTGGCATCACCCTAATATATATATATATATATATATATATATATATATATATATATATATATATATATATATATATATATATATATATGCAACAAGGCCCACAAGGAAAATAAAATGAAGATTCCAAGTACTTTGAATCATCATTTTATTTTCCTTGTGGGACTTGTTGCATCTATTGCTTACTCACGCGATACTTAAGAAAGAAAATTTAAGATATAGAGTGAGAAAATCTTGAAAACTAATTTTAACAGTTATAGGAAAAATGAATAAAGGAGTTGGATTCGAATATGTGTCCTCAAGCGCTCATCGCTATTATGACCACGACGCTCATTGACTGAGCCACCATCCTCAATCCCAAAAAAGGTTGATTCAAGAAGCCTTTTGAATAACGAATCTAGTTTTTTTTTATCTAACGAAAGATAAGTGTTTTCTAGTAGGAGTGGGGCACGGGCTTATTTTGTAAATAACTGAAATCACATGACACGTGATATAATAGATGCATCACTCATGTATTTGTTCTTTCCCACATACACGTGTTCTGAAAGGAGCGATTTGATCTCGCCTTGGTCACTTTATCTCCCTTTAGGTCAACAAACTCCGCTTCCAGAGAACTGTCATTTGACCATTTCCTTCCATTTGTTTATTAACGCCAGTTTGTAACATTGAAATCCTATTCCCCAAACCCTTTCTGTTATCGTTTTTCACCTTCTATCTAGTATCTATAAAATTATTGTCCAAGGAGATGTTCACTTTTAAAAATGATCTTAAATTTGCTATGATAAAAGAATTTCTTTAATATTGTTGTTATTTATCATAGCGAATTTAAGATCATTTTAAAAAATAAACATCTCCTCCGACCATATTTTAATTGTAAAGAGAATCCCGCCAGAATCCAAGTGCTCCGTCATTTACAAATTCACTTGCCCCGGATGTAATTTGGGGAATTGCACTGGAAGTTCGGTGCGCTCGCTGAAGGCGAGATTCGGTGCTCCTCTGGGAGTTAGCCCCAGGACCGTAAGGGTTATGTCAAAGAAAGAGTTTTCACCTGTTCGGCTCCATTCTATCCAATGTAAAACTGATGCATCCATTGAAGATTTTAAAATCCTAAAGTCCATTCCTGACCCATTTTCCTTACGTATTCAAGAATCAATGTTTATGATTTTTTTTTTCTCCCACTCTAAATTTGGACTCCCCTTCCCACCCACTACTACTCTAAAATAAATTACGTCCCCCCCCCTCCTAAATTTTCTTTCTTCTTACACCCCTCACTTTTTTCCAGTCAGTCTTCGTTTAACAGCTGTTCGCAAAAGGTTAGTGTTTTTCCCTAAAATGTCTTCCAGTGTTATCTCCATTTATTATTGTTAAATTTGATTATTAATTGAATTATCTAACTTTGAAATAACATTTCGGTAACCTGTACAGCTCTACATTTCCCCCGCCCATATTAAAAGTCTGATTCATCTACTACACCCATAATTTTTGAATGTTTAAATTATCAACGTATAATATTAGTCTTTTACGAATTTTTAAAATTTTTCCAGTACCAGAAGATGGGCGAAACATTTGCCCGAAACGTTGTACATATCACGTAAACTAAATGAACTTCCCGTTTTTCATCCTGCAAACTAAATTACAGCTCAATAGGAGAAGCTCTTACCAATCAATTATATATATATATAATTATATATATTTATATATATATATATATATATATATATATATATATATATATATATATATAAAGTAGAGCGTGAGTAGACCACTAAATGTAAAAAAAATCCCATAGAAAAATAAAAGGCGGATTCCAAGTACTTTATTTACAAATGTATTTACAAATCTGATGACTTTATTCAAAGAAATATTGTCGAATGCTGATTCATTAATTCTTCGCCTAATTTTAATATATCCCCCGGTCTCTTTAAACTTGACCCTGTTCTTAAAAGGCTTATTTATAACGAAATTGTCCATTTTTTAATTCTTAGCCCTTTGACTTATTAATTTAGTTATGTTTCTCTCGTTTATTTTTATGTATTCACAATTAGGTGTGTATGTACTTAGTTTAGTGACCTAAATGTCTACATTCTTTGCTCACAGTTGGTTTTATATTTTATATCCGGTATCTAAACCCCTCCTTAATAATATTTTTCTATTCTGTTTCTTTTCGTTGTACATGGGCGGGGCATCACCCTGTTGTTTCTCATATATATATATATATATATTATATATATATATATATATATATATATATATATATATATATATATATATATATATATATATATATATATATATATATACCAGCTTTGTAAAGTTATTCGTTGTTCCTTGAGAATGAACTGAACAAGTTCGAAAGTAGTTTGAATCCTCGTTTCATTTTTCTGTGGGAATTTTTGCATATATATATATATATATATATATATATATATATATATATATATATATATATATATATATATATATATATATATATATATATATATATATGTATATTTATGTATATATACCGGGTGTCCCAGAAAAAATTTAACCGTACTTTGAATTAGTATAACTCAAAAACTATTGGAGACTTTTGGATCCTGCAAAAAGTTTTTTATTTACCAACTATTTATCTGTCAATTCTATAAATTTCATTATATTTCCTTTTATGATTTTGATACACTAATAGGTTTAGTGGAGGCTATCAAAAATATGTTTGCGCAAGGAAGTAAAATAATGAAACGAAGCCTCGGAAGCCTAGGCCACCGTGCACTTTCAAGAAAAGCGTAGGGAGCCTAGGTAGCCTAGGTCACTGTGCGATTCTTCAAGCAAAGCCTAGGCCATTTTAAAGTGGTTTTTCAGCCATGCTGTGGTTTGGTCTCGTCATTATTGCTTACTAAGCAAATCAAAGCGTTTCTGTGTAAAAGTTTACTTCCATAGAACATTTTAATCATTCAAAAGATCAACGCGCATTTACAAACTTTATTAAGACTGGCAGTATTAAACAATTACAAGATTCATTGGAACAACGTTTTCCAGGTAGGCACCCACCAAGCAAGCCCACAATCGGGAAAAATGTTCACAAATACCAACATGAAGGAACATGCTTAAATCTAAACAAAGGTCGTTCGGGTCGTATAAGAATAACAAAATATCGAAAATGTTCCGATGACACTTCTTCAAAATCCACATGTATCAGTCAGAAAGAATGGGTTGCAATTGTCAAACTCATCATTTAACTACATTATTAAACATGACTTAAAATGGCATCCCTATAAGATGCATGCAAGACACCAGCTTCTTGAAACTGATTTTCCTCGTCGTAGACAATTTGTCGAATGGCTCGTTTCTTGGAAAACATTGTGATTGGTGACGAGGCAGCCTTTTTCATGAATGGAAAGGTAATTAGCCATAATATTCGGCAATATGCTCCGCTGCCTCCCCCCGTCCTCAGCATTCAACTTTGACGCACGTATTTGTCAGCAGAAAGTGTCTCTGTGGATCGGAATATGCGGGAATGGCTATCTTGTCGGCCCATTGTTTTACGAGAATAACTTGAATGGTGCTGCCTACCTGAGCATGATCCACGAAAGGATCTTCCCGGAACTCCGCCAGATTTACGGCAATCAATTCAATAGACTTTGGTGGATTTAGAACGGCGCACCAGCTCATAGACAGCTTGCTGTAAGAACAAAACTAAGAGAAACGTTTGACAACGCATTGTCGCGCTAAATCATGCAATTGAATGGCCCCCAAGATCCCCTGACTTAACACTCTGCGATTATTTCTTATGGGGATACCAAGAGAATAAAGTGTATTCTACTCCAGCACAAAGCATCAGCCAGTTAAGCGATAATATCACACGTGAAGTCAATAGACTTAAGGAAAATCACAAGTTAATCAAAAAGGTTTTTCAATCAATGCGATCAAAGGCGCAACTGTGCTTGGAAAGAAATGGAGGACATGTGGAAGGAAACGGTGCTTAGAAAATTAAAAAATGAATTTTTATTACAAATATGAAGAGGTGTTATTTTTAAAATGGATTTAAATATATTTGTTGATATTAACTTCAAAGTTTCATTATTTTACTTCCTTGCGCAAACATATTTTTGATAGCCTCCACTAAACCCATTAATGTGTTAATATCATAAAAGGGAATTTAATGAAATTTCCACAATCGACAGGTAAATAGTTGTTAAATTTATTTTGTTTTGCAGGACTCTAAAATTACAATAGGTTTTGAGTTATACAAATTCAAAGTACGGTTAACTTTTTTTCTGGGACACCTTGTATATATATTCACCTAGATTTCTTCTACAAAGCTTGAGTCTTATATCCAATAAGAAGGACAAAACGGAGAAGGCGGGTCCCATCTCTAATTACAACGTTTCGGGTTATTACAAAACCCATCTTCAGGAGCTAGAAACAAATTCTAAATGTTTCTAGCTCCTGAAGATGGGTTTTGTAATAACCCGAAACGTTGTAATTAAAGATGGGACCCGCCTTCTTCGTTTTCTCCTTCTTATTGGATATATATATATATATATATATATATATATATATATATATATATATATATATATATATATATATATATATATATATATATATGGGGGGGGGAAGTCCATTTATTTTTCAAATTAGGTTTAAAGTGTAGGTGCTTTGGAATTAATCCTTAATTCTCCTCTTCGGCCACTCTTTGCTCCCTAATTTTCTTTCTCATTCTACTTTGGCCCCCAGTGATTATTGGGTGGGGATCATACAAGGAGTATCAGTGGGTCTTATTGTTTAACGTGTTATATTGTGACTCCGAAGGGTGGTATAACTAAATTTTAATTTTAAAAAAATATTACAATTATCTGCCTACTATCAGATTAATTTATTGAGGCAAATGGCTGTCCGTGGCGACAGATAAAATGTCCCCAAAGTAGCAAAATAATGCTCCTCTCCCTCCCCTTCCGCTACTTGTCGGGGTCTACTTACTTTTTCTGCCGCTTTCATCACCTATCTTTATTTTTTTAAAGTAATAATATGCTATTTTATTTCAAATAGCAAAAAATACATGATTTTTCCTCACCCTTTGTGATGGCTATGACCTAGCCGAGTGGAAACACCGCTAAGGCACATCGGGTGTGGTAAGTCGTCGGATGGTGTTCCGTTTTATGAAAAGCCCCGTATAGGAGTGCGGATCGATGGCTAAACTCCTACTAACTCCCCACCTATGTGCGGGCATATTCTCCTTCCACAGTGAAATTTACATCCTAGAGACCCCCCCGTCATTTTGGCACAGTTTTAGTTGCACTACTCAGAGGCACTTGCATTCTCCTGATACCTCTTATGAACACTGGTGCACCTCAGGAGAATCCAGAGATAACTAATGACCTAGTTTGCCCTCAGACTTGATTACATATCTATTCAAGCACCGGGATAGCCATCTTGGTTTGAATTTCGTCAGTCCACCTGGCTCCAACTGAGATATGCCCTTTACAACTGTGGATCGGTTATTGCATCATCAGCCTTTACCAATGTCCTCAATCACATCCTTTGTTGGTATCGTTTTAGTGGGCGGATTTTCCGTTCACTCAGGTCTTAGGGCGTTTAGCTCGACAACCAGCCCGTCGCTTATGCCCCATCATGATCTCGTATCTTTTGGTCAAGGGGAACATGCGCTCTTACTTTTGACCTTCAGTGCCCGACTGTACGAACTTAATTAAGGGGGTTCAATGTACTTTGGCGGGATATGCGAGGTCAGTTGTTCTAGCTATTGCTATCCACTTGTTCGAAATTGTAGCTGCTCATTCACGCCTCCATTTGTAGAGTAAATTATTGGATTTTTTTGCCCTTTGGTCAGTTATTTTCCCTTTGTACTCATATGTCATTTTCCTGTATTTTTGTGTTGGGAATATATCCGTCTTTCGTGCTGGAATAATTGAATTGCGATTAATTACGGAGGAAATTGAAATAAAAGTCAAATTGCGTATAAATGTACAGTAGATATAACAATTACATTAGTCATAGGCCATGCTTTTACCCGTTATTTTTACTAATCATTTTATTTTACCACTTGAAATGAATGACCCAACTGTTACCCCCAGAACTTTGCGGTACTATTGTAGCGCGAGTACTTTCTTAGAATCTTAGCGATAAGTTCGTGTGTTCGCCTCCGTCCATTCGTTTGTACGACTTGTGAGACATTTGAAAATGCCTTCTCTTACGCATCAGCTTGACGGTGTATGATGGTGTAGCCGTCCTTGATATTCACGTTCCTTTTTATCACTGCTGGGTTCTTTACCCCTATTCTACCCTCTCCTTTCGCTTTCCCACTAAGCTTATGCACCCGAGTATGAACGCTATTTTGGTGGTGGGGGGAGGGGTCTCAAGAAATGGAGTAAAACTTCACTGTTTGGGGACGCAGCGCAATCGATTGATTGAATTCGACCTTGCCACCATTGCATAGCGCCGAGACGCAACTGTAAGAGCCTTACATTACATTTGTGCGTCAATGCGGCTCCTGCGCACTGGTTGGTCGCGTTGTTAATCGCAGGATTTGGCGTATTTAGCGGTGCCGCTTGCGCCCAACCCAGGGCGATATATTTCCCCATGGAGGTTTAGGCGCTACCTTTTATCGCTGGCCGTTCTTTACGTTAGTGGTTCTTTCTTTTATGGCGGATTTGCGAGGAAGGAATCAGAGACAATTGGAATCGACCCTCTTCATGGCGTGATTTGGTGTTGGGCTCGTTCTTTTCTGTTGGTCCCGAACTTGCTAGATCGAGTCACCGTCGCCCCCGCAACTTCGGCAGTTGGCCGGGAGGTTATCCCTTTCGGTGTGGCGAGGCATCGGGTTCCTCGATCCCTCTCAGAAGGCCACTCGGAACTCTTCGTCAGCGATTTCGTCTGGGATGTAGATGTGGCACTCTCTGCAGGGCTTGGGGACATCCTGGTTCCCTGGGACCGGAGAGAATGACCCTGGGGTAGTCTGGGGCCAGGTCCTGGGTGAGGAGGGTAAAGTGGTGTTACGCCCGGAGGAGCCTGTCGGTGCATCTTTCCTTAAGTCTGATGGCGATGCGTGGGGCGAGTGGGGCTTTGTAGGAGAGTTGGGATGGCTGTTTTGGCGGGGAGGGGTGAGGGGGGCCTTTGGTTTCCGTTTCCGCTGGGGGGTGCTTTTGGTAAAGACGGGATCGACGGGGCGTTTGCTGCCGCCCTCATTGGAGCCATGCCCCTCCCGAGGCTGCCTCGTGGAGAGGGGGCGCCTGAGTCTCTCGTAGAGGGAGGAATACCCCTGCGGGGGAGATGGCGAAGACGGGGGGAAGAAAGTAGTATTCAAGAACCTCCTGACGAACCTCGCCGTCTCCGCTTCTCGGGGTCTCCTTCCCCCGCAAGGGAAGTGTTGCTGGTCCTGGGGGCAAGTGAAGACGGGCATCATGGGCCCCGCGGACTCGCCTGAGAGAGGGCTTCCCATGCTCCTCCTCCACTGGGGCTTTTCCCCCGCTGAGGCTCGTCTCTGGCGCTTGCGCGTTGATGAGCAGCACGATGAGGTTGTCCTCGTTGTGCAAGTCCCACGGGGCCGAGGTAGAGGGGGCCGACTGGCACTCACCCAGTGGAAAGAGCGTTCGGGCTCTCCCATCCTGTGGGCCGGTGGGATTGCGGGGGAAGCGCCCTTTCACCGACCTTGACGCACTGGGGTGAGCAATGGAAGCATTATGACGTCATCCATCGTGGTGTCAGACCTGGAAAAGAGGGGATGACGTGTGTAAGTTTAACTCATCATTATTATTATCTGAAAGGGGGGGGGGGTGCTCGTTGTTGTTGTTATGGTGATACGTGGCTAAGCGTGCTTTTAAATATAAATGTTTGAGCGATTGTGGCGAACAACCCTTAGGGTATGTGTGCACACGCCAAAAATGTAGACCTCTGACTCAGCGAAATGCGGACTTACCGGATCATCCATCGAGAAACGAAGTGGGTGAAAATTCGGAATCACCGTAGAAAGTAGGCGTCCACACCTCCTCCAATTCCTAGTCTCCCACAATCTACTTAAGAAAACTGCAAATTTGTGACCCTTGAATTGTACCAATGTCTTAGCTAGGTGGCGCTGTGTCTGATCATGTCGCAAGTGCCCCGTCGTAGCTGAGCTGAGTAGCCGTTAGGCGTTTACTCGTTTCGCTTAGCTCGAGATGAGCGTAGATAAACCTTTTTAGGAAACCCAATGGAAATAAATGTATCCTCGACAGCTACCCTGTGCCTTTTTATAGGCGCGCCTTCCTCCGAAACCAATCCGGTCATGATGCTAGAGTGACGTCACAAGTCTGGGCGGAGCTTGGTAGTGAGAAAGTTTACGATCCTGTGTCGTGCGGTTTGTTGTGGAACGCTGATATACGGGTTGCTTCCTCCCTCGCCTCGTAATAGCCGGGCTTAATTATATGGTCTATTTGTTGATGTGTACGTTATAGTCATGAAATTACGAGGGAATTAAAATGACGCGTTTGGATGGGGAATTAGATTATGACAGTATATTTATTTGACACGGGATTTGATTTTATAGTAGTGATTGTTTTATCTCCCAATTATCGGCTCTTGGTTATCAATTGTCTTTTCTACATCTTCATTCCATACATTACAACCTAGCGTCTTATCCCAAAGGCTTATAAATAATCTTGGTGAACATAAATGTTTAGTTGTTTTTTATCCAGATGTCACACCTCAATTTCCTGGGAATTTTTATTAATTTCCTGCAAAAAATGGAGTCTCGTAATTTGTAGCCGTTTGGAGGGAAGACGAGGATGATTCGAACGGGGGCCGTCAAGAGCTCAACGCTTCTTGGGCCACCGCTCAAACACCACCAAATAAAAGTGGGTCTTCCGTGTTTTATTGTGAAATGTCCGCTGGCTCTCATACACATATACTTTATATATATATATATATATATATATATATATATATATATATATATATATATATATATATATATATATGTTTGTTGTACCACGTAGGAAAAAGAAAGATTGAATGGAGCTAGTACTTTGGTTATACTAGCTCCAATCAATCTCTTTTTTCCTACGTGGTACAACAAACATATATATATATATATATTCAAACATAAATTGGTGAGGGTTTTCCCACCCATTTGATGCCTTTAATTTCACGGTCTGGACCTGTAGTTTTAACGTAAGATCCGAACCACGAGTATCTACAGGATATGATAACGGCTATGAAGTTGACCCGAATCAGATCTCCATTTGGCAACTAAACGCACCCGACGTCGCTTAACTTCGCTGTAATCGGAACCGTTTTTTTCCACTCTGCTAATAAGCCGTACCCCGAAAAGAGGAGACTATCAGTAGCGAAAGGGCAAATACAATGAAACCCCCTTAAGGAGATTCCAGTTTGCGCTCACCAGTTTAGGCTTCAGTCATTGAATCAGGTGGGGGGGGGGGGTATCGCATCGAGCCGCGTACTCCGAGGGAGGGAGAGGGGGGGGGGTAAGACTCCTCAAGCTTTAAATGGTGTTGCATGGATGGCATTAAAGGTGAAAATGAAAAGAACCGATTGATTCGTCTCAAATACCCCGATTCTCGCCCCCTCCCACAGCCAAATTCCCCGATCCCCGCCCGGAGCTAAAGCCACCGGCTTCAGCATACTCTTTCTAACCCCTGCAAGGTAGTCCCATGTGTAGGTGGCGTGACATCTGCAGGGTTGCGTGCCTTCTACCTCAACACCCGCAGGAGGATCTGCAGCAATATATATGCCTGCCACAGACTTTCACTTTATTTCCATCACTTTTACAGACCTTACAGACATTCTTGGGGACACCACCTCGTTGGTTTTCGCTTTATTTTATGCAATGAGCTTTCTAAAGCGCAAATAAAAACCGTCTACATAAAGCGCCGATTTTGACTGGTCGAAATTACGTGTTTTATGAGTGATTTTGATCCCATTCGTACAAGTAACGGGAAGACGTCGGGTATTTTTAATTAAAATGTTTCCTGTACCCGAGAATTGCAAAGGTGAGTTGTGTTTAAAAATAAATTTTAATCAGAAACTTTGTTAGCTAATTCCCAAATACCCCATCCCCTTTGCTTTATTTTTTTAAGGGGGTGAAGCGACGACCGAGTTAGCTATGTAGGCCACTTTCTGCAAACATTACAATGATATTCGGCGGTTCTGAAAATGGCCAAGAATTTGATATGTCCTTATACTGCTCGATGGGTATTTTTGTGGTTCATTACCTCCTATCATTTTGCCAGGCGATGGACACAAATGTCTTTGCCAAAATTCTAAAAGGAAAAAAAAACTAAATAAACAATAGTAGCATCAAATTAATACTAATATTCTTTTATAAATTTGTTTTAGCATTTTTCTCCTTATAATTTTGGCAGTTTTGAGGTGGTTTTTAGAGCAACAAAATAAAAAGTTTGTAGTTTTATAATACAATAATAATTAACATTAACGTTTTGGAGTTAACTTCCGTTATATTTTTAACGGACTAACGATTAACTCTGCCTACTTCTGGCACAAATGTATTTGCCTTCCCTTAAACCTCCGCCAGATTTTCTTGGAGAAGACAATTAGGAAAAATTCGTTCTCTGTTTAGCCCCAAGTTCTCTAGTTAGTCGAAAACCAAGGGTATTCGATTTTTTAAAAAGGGTGAATATCGCTTAAAACAGTAAAACACAGGAAACGCCCCTAATCTATCGACCTAACCCAGTGGTTTTCAACCGGGGTGCCACGAGAGCCAACTATTAAATGTGCCGAGGAAGCGACCAAATAATCACTTTTAAAATGTCTAAATTGCCAAAAGTATGTGTTTCAAACATTTCTAAAAAAAAAACAATAAAACTTGAAAGTATTTTGAAAGTATCTTCTCTGCATTGTGCAACATAAAAACATCGAAAAGAGAAAGATTGCAGACAGAGAATGAAGAAATGAAACTTGCTTTGTCAACTAGACGTCCACCAATATTAAAGAATTATGTGATACTCATCAAGCCCAAATTTCACATTAAACTTTTAAACAAGATTTAGCTATTTTCATTTTTTTGTGTTATTTCGATTAAATTAGGTTAAACGTCATTCGTGGTTAATTTTGAAGTGTTTATCACGTAATTATTTACCTATTTATACGTAAATTATATTATATTGGGGTGACATGGCTGCTTCTATATAGCCATTAGGGTGCCATTGTCATATAAAGGTTGAAAACATATATATATATATATATATATATATATGAAAAGAAACTTACAACTTGCACGTGAGTCAAAATTATGATAAATAACACCAACAAGGAAAATGGAAAAACGATTCCGAGCGCTTTCGTCTTTATTCTAAAATACCTCTTCATGGAATAACGTAGGTCAGGACAGACAATGTCTGAAATAATAAGGAGTGGGGGTTAAAACGGCTACCTGTATCAAAACCCTAACTGACCTACGTTATTCCATGAAGAGGTCTTTTAGAATAAAGACGAAAACGCTCGGAATCCTTTTTTACCTTTTCTTGTGGATTTTATTTATCATATATATATATATATATATATATATATATATATATATATATATATATATATATATATATATATATATATATATATATATATATGGGTAGTCGAATCCGCAGACTTTACTCGTATCATGGCTTATTTTTTCTTCAATTGGAAATAGTTGAAACGATTCCTTTCAGAATGAGGCATTTTTAAAGCACATCGAGACCAAAGTGGTCTAAAGCCTTAATCAAATCAACTTGATTCGTAATGGTAAGCTCGTAACCTTAGTTGTATGTATGTATTCGGTTCTGGAAGGTTGGGAGTAAGACACCCAACCTTGCTACAGGGCTTGCTGAAATGTAGCGATACTTGTCCATTCAGTTCTCTTTCATTGCCATTTTATCATGTCTTTTACTTCTTTTATAATTCCTTCACCGCTTCTTTTAAGACGAATCAAACTTTAGTGTCGGTTCTCCCTACAAGTTCGTGGAAACATTGAACACAGCCTCCGCGTTCAAGCATTTACGGTTGGAAATATTTGCCTCAAGTTTTATCTTAGAACCTCTTCTTTCACAATACTTGCCCTCTATGGTCTTTTTTATGTAGAGAAAGCAATTGTGTGCACGTGCCTTTCTGGCCGCACCACTTTCCTTTTCCCTAAACATAAATATAAACAGAAATCCGAAACTTTAAACACCTTTATCCATCAAGAAACCTTGAATACGATATCATAGGTGGCAAACTCGAGCGTTGGACATGGGTCAGTGTATATACAATATAGATACATTATTCTCGCCCCCGTAATCAAGTGCATTCTGTGAGGATTGTGGTGAGCCTTTTTCCCTGTTTAACGAGCCGCGTTGGTGATCGTGTATCTAATGGTCGCCTCTGTCACTGCGATAGCCATTTGCGGCCAGGATTTCGATACTTGAGTTTATCGCATCGAAAATAACAACCCAAGGAATATTCGACCCGTTTTTTGCTTACTGAGAGACATTGAGTTCTCTGTAGGTTTGTCTATCCTTAATCTTCTGCAGGATTGGTGCGCGCGCGTGAACAGGTGTTTACATGCTTTGTGTCCTCCTACGTCATTTCTTTTGTCGACACGATAACTACAGATTAAAATGACGTTAACATGGTATTTGTTTGGAATTTTTCCTTGGTCGAAAAACTCGATTATAGAGTCGGGACATTAATAAGTAATCTATCCAGATTTGGGGAGGTTCTTAGATCTGCGGAAACTAAAGAAATAAAATCAGCAGGCATGCTATTGACGTTACATATTTCATTTTTGGTATAATTTACACACTAACATACGCAAACCATGAGACTGATAAAGCAGAGCTAATTTCATTTTAGTTGTACTGAGCGTTTCTTTGTTGCATTGCAGATATATTTTTTTAGTAGCCAAGTTAATGTATATATATTTTTTTTTGCTCTGGGCTCTCGTGAATTCCATTTTAGAAGCCCGGCGCTCGTCTCATTAACATTTGGGGCTCTAAAATAAATCTCACGTTTCAACCTATCAACCAGATTAACTAATTTACACAACCATCAAAACGACTCAACCAAGAATGGCTCCACGACACCTCCAGAAGCGGGTTCTGTCTAAAACTGCCGGCTCGCTTCGACATTGTGGTTTCGCATATTATCACTGAAAAGACAGGTCAGGGCGTGGCCAGGCGTGACTGTTTATCAAAGCGCAGATGGCGCTAATGTTTACCTAAGCCGACGACGCCTTGGAAAAAGCCGGGAATCTCGCGAATTGGTGCGAAAATTGCGCGCCTTGGAGAAGGCGGGAATTTCGCAAAAATGGCGCGAACTGCGGGAATTCGAGCTGGCTGAGTGAGAGAGGGAATAATCCCCAATTAATCTGAAATAACGGGAATTTTCTCTTAAATTTGGCTTAATAAGTATTATCGGTTTCGAGTGAATTGAGATGATGTTAATTATTACAGATTCTGTAATTATGAGTGGAATTTCCGAACGTGAATGAAAATTGGGGTCCAATTAAGAGTATCATTAAATGGTTCGGAAACTTACAAGTGCATGATAAATGGCTGCATCATCCAAACTTGCATGTTTGGGGTTTCCAAAATCGTGGCAATATAGCGTGTATTTATTTATATGCCTCTCACAATCGATTCTTTGATATTGAATGATTTTAGTTGCGTTTGGATACAATCGAGAAATAGTTTGCCATCCCTGTTTACAAATCTTATGTATGTGTGTGTGTGTGTGTTTGTTTGTGGGAGGTGGTCGCTGCCACGGCGATTTGAAGTTTGCTCATTTGAATTCTCCCACTTTTAAAATTGTTCTACGGAGTTTTGAGGTGACTCCTTCCTCCACAACATTTAATGTTGTACTAGTAAAAAGCTCAAATTAATCACTTAGAGTCTAGGATGTAAATTACCCGCGGGAAAATGAAAAAAATATTCGATCGTTTTCCTTTACTCAGGACTATTTAATATAGAAGAAAACGCTCGGAATCTTTTCTTTTTTATTGGGTCAATTTATACTCTGTACATTCTAATTCTTAAGGGCGGTCGAAAAATTCGATTAGGCCTTACCCGTGTGCTCTTATTTTCCTAATGGCTTTAAATCGACAAAGTGTACGAAGGAACTTCGGAATGCTGGCGAGATTCGAACCATCTGACTCCGCATCGCTGAAGTCAGTGAACGGGATGCTCAACCAATCGGCTATTTCTAAGCCAAAAAAGACTCGGTTCACGTACCCCCAAGAATCGTAATTTGGGGTCCATCGGCCCCACCATCATCTTGTCACCTTCCCTGCCGTTAGAGTCTAGGAACGCTTGGGTAGCCCTGGCAGAGTGAGAGGGAGCGTTGTCATGCATGGAAACTAGAGTCCTTAAAAGTGACAAAGGTA
This sequence comes from Ceratothoa steindachneri, assembly GCA_963969495.1. Lineage (NCBI taxonomy): Eukaryota > Metazoa > Arthropoda > Malacostraca > Isopoda > Cymothoidae > Ceratothoa > Ceratothoa steindachneri. Next base: position 110,132,339 of record OZ018327.1, on the reverse strand, counting down.
TATCATCTAGCCAGGGATACAAGACCTCCTTCAAGGGATTGCAGTAGGCGGCTACGGTCACTTTAACTCCATCAAGCATCCTCACTGGGCCAGCAAGTATGTGTCTAATTATACCTGCCTACAACATTATTCCTACCGTCTGTTGAAGCTCAACTCCGAAATATACCCAACCGTCAGGTCCATGGAGGGTCGCCTTGGTCTCGTCACTGAAGAGAACGCAATTCGTCTCCAACGTCATTTACTTCCGGGCCCATTGAATCCTTAAAGTGTTATGACTGAGTGTTAAAGGAGGCAGATTCAGGGGAGCTCGCATAGAAGTCATGGTCCCCGGGACACGGTTCCTGGTGTTCTTAGCTACATTTGGACGACGAACGGCCGTGAAAATGACTATCTTGTTTGTCCGCGTTTCTCGCGTAACTGGCCGTCAATATTCCTCAAATCCCTAGTTGCCACAGTCTTGGAGGCCCGACAAACAGAACGCTTCCTCCTTCGCGAAGTATCCTTCAGAAATCGTCTAGCCGTATCCACATGGCGAACTAACTTCTCCGCAATAACAGAGATGCCTTCAGCACTTTCCTTTATGATGAAAGACTTTTCTTCATCGTCGAGACCTCTGCGACGTCCCATTGTTCTTAAAGAGGATAGATGCTATTAGCGTGGTTCACTCGCAAAACGACGAATCTGAAATAAGGCTTGAATGACGCAACACAACATAATGGAAACGCATTAGTGTTGCCAGATTGTGCCGATCAGCCGGGAAAGTTTCGTCCAAATTGGTTCACGGAGAACCGAGAAATCCTAACTTTCCCTACCAAGCTATCAGCGTGTAGGTGATTGCGAGAGACTAAAGTTGTGATATCGCCGTGGCTATTTAATGTCTTAATGGATGGAGCGTTGAGGGAAGTGTCAATATGTATGGGGGACCTGGAAGCGAAACCTAACGAAGGCATCTCCACCAGAAAGTTTGAACCGTGGAGATCTGTGAAGTGGTGAAGACGGAGGTAGTGATAATTTGTGGAAGATATATAGCCACGGAACAACATACAAGCGTTGGGGTCTGGACGGCACACAATTATCTGAGTGTGAGCCCTGGTATGGTTACTCATGCTACACCTAATACCCTATTTCGGATCAGGTGTGTGAAAGTGTTGTGGGGTAGAAAAGGCTGGGTTTTGTCTATGGTGGTTTATGTTAAAGACGTAGTGAATTAGAGTGGAAGAGATTTGGAAATGTTGGACTGTATGTGCGACGAGATGGGTGAAAGCAAATTCAGGAAGTACTAGGTAAGTTTGGCTGTGATTTTCGAACACGGTCTGTTCTTTGGGAAAGGGTATGAATAAGGTTGTAATCGAGAATGTTCTGAGGTACCACGGCATGAAGCACGAAGTGGAAGAGAATAGAGTTGGGAAGAGAATTTATGATTTGGTTTGGAGCAGAAGCTTATATATACCGATACCTTACATGGAATATTTAAATCATTTAGAACAGGAGATTATAGTAAATAAATGCCGGTTGCCTATACGAGGTAATATGTTGCGAGTGCAAACGTAGAGGCAACATGGATAATTTTTGTGTTTTAATGATTACATGGCATTTTTAGTCGCGGGCAACTCTTACATCTCACTATGTCGGTCGGTCCCGTTTTGCTTCTTTTTTTAATAACATCATAACTATTCGGCCGATTCTAAAAAAATTAAAACCATTATGTTGATTACATTCTCTTTCAAATCATTACTTACAACACAACACTTATACCTACAACACCTTCCTCACTATCTACACAACCACCAGCACCTACAATACCAACACCTGCACCCCCAGCTACACCGCCAACACCTACGCTACCACTTCACATACACCACCACCTAAACCACCAGCTATACCAACACCACATACACCGCAACCTACATCACCTACAACACCACCATCTACATCTATACTACCTACATCACCAACACCTACACCACTCCCACCTTCACCACCACCACCACATACACCAACGCCACCTGCTACAATACCTACACCACCAGCACTGACACAACCTACACCTACACACCGCTTACATCACCACCATCAACACCTATGCAACCGCCAACTACACCACCAACACCCACAACCTAAACCACCTTCAACACCAATTACACCTACAGCTACACCAACGTCATCACCTACACCGCCTTCACCACCAGCTACACCACTTCACCACCAACACCAATTACACCACCAACACCTACAACACTACCATCATCTACACCTACAACACAGACCAACTACACCACCACAACCTACAACACCACCTTCACCACTACCTACTATAACACCTACACCACTAGCAAAACCACCACCACCACAACCACCTACACCTAAAACACCAATTACACTTACACTACCGCCTACACCACCTACACCTAAAACACCACCATATACACTTACAACTATATTAACTACACCACCACAACCTACAACACCACCGTCTACACTACCTCCACCAACACCACTGACTAACCTACACCCCCACCACTAAAACCTACACTACTACCACTCAAGGTTATTCCGGGAATTATTTTGTTTTGGCAATATCATAATTATTCGGCCAATACTAACGAAATTTGAGAGCCTTAGCTTGTTTTACATTCTCTTTGAATCATATATTTGCCAAAGTCCTCCCAAGGTTAGCGGGGAATTATTTGGCAATAACATCATAATTATTCGGCTGATTCTAACGAATCTTGAAACCCTTATGTTGATTTTCATTCTGTTTCGAATGATATATTTTCCAAGGTCCTCCAAGATTAATCCGTGAATTACAAGTGAGAGCACGCGACATTTGGTCAGCAGACCTTGTTTTATATAAACCGACATTCGAATGACTCTAAGGAAACCTGATCGTTCGCGGAGGATAGGTTAACAGCTAATTTATGTATGAGATTTGTCATTTATTGTCACGACTTCGCCGAGGAAACATTTACAAGAGCGCAATGGTGAAGACCGTTGATCATTCAGAATCTGCATGAAACCATATTGTTCAACGACACAAGGCCACTCATGTATAGTATATAGACAAATTTCATCCTGTGTGAAGATTCCAATTTCTTCTGTAAGGAACATTGTTGTGGTCTATATCTAATGGCATCACTGTAAACTGTCCGTGTGAAGATCTACCAAAGAAACTGAACTCTATAGAGATATTCAGTGTATGATGAAGACCGAAACAATCCTAAGACCATCAAATGAGTTACAAGCAAATCTTACAACACGCGGCTTGGGTTGTACACGCTTTAAAAGTGCAGCGTTATTTACACCGGGAAGAATTTCATGGACCTGGCCTTAGATGGAAACTGTTGAAGAGGGCTCATAAAGTGGCCCCTTTGGTGTTTTCTTAAGTGCATCTGGGAGATAGTTTTTTGTGTTCCTTTTTGTAGGTCGCATGGGAGGCGGACATACACCTGACGCCGGAGCACGCTTCCTTCTTGCCTCTTTGCCTTTTCTCTTTATTTTTTTAGCCTTTGTCCTTTTTGATCGTTGTGTTTTTAGATATTGTTTTTTTTTTATTTGTTTTTTAATATAGTCTAATAGTAGGCTGTCGTGTACGGCGACTTATGCCCAAGTAGGAGGTCGCCAGATGGGCTACCACAATGAAAAAATATGCATCCAGATTGTGGTAGCGTCGTATTCACTTGGACTTGACTGTAACCACTTAAAATTTTCTTATTTTTTTTATGCCCTACAGGGTGGCTCTAGTTTTAAAAAAAACTGCCTCGCCTGCTGGGGATTTATTTGTTGGAGGTGCTTTTTAGTCGCGGGCAACTCTAAATCTCACTGTCCGTCGGTCGGGCCCCGTTTTGCTTCTTTTTTTTTTGGTAATAGCATTGTAACTATTCGGCCGATTCTAACGAAATTTGAAACCCTTATGTTGTTTCACATTCTCTTTCGAATGATATTATTGCCTAGGTCCTCTCAAGGTTAGCCCGTGAATTATTTGTTTTGGCAATAACATCATAACTATTCGGCCGATTCTAACGAAATTTGAAACATTTGGGGGTTTCTTACATTCTCCCTCGAATGATATAACTTACAAAAGGTCCTCCTAAGGTTAGTCTTGGAATTATTGAGAGTCGTAAGGTCATAAACCAAAATAAGTGAGAGCACGCGACTTTTTGGTCAGTCGACTTGTTTAGTCCCATTCTCATTTTCATTGGGGTTCAGGTCTTGGCTTTCTGAGGACCATTTCAGAACATTTATTTTATGATGGTCACACCGTTTCTTAACTAGAGGGCTGGTATCTTTTAGATCGTTGTGCGGTTAAAACTAAACCTGCCAATACGACTTTAAAAAATAACCAAATAATCTTCTTTTTTCTTTATTTCATCGATTAAATCAAATGTTCTTGTACCTTTACATTAAAGGACCTCAACATTAATGTGATTTTTACGTACATATATGCATTTTCTTTCTAGCTCGGTTTCCGTGTAAGTAATTTCGTTTTAGGAATCTATTCCCTCTCATCTCTAAAGTATAAACTAAAACTGCAACTTTATATATTCATTTTTTATTAGCGTTAAGTCAACTTTAACTTCCATTCCATTGTAATGAATATCAATCAGTGATAATTGTTTTTTCCTCAGTCTTGATGTAGCTTTCACTGTTGCAATGTGCCTATACTTACGTATTTCTGAATTGACCTCTATGGGATATTCATTCCCGGCGTCTAAATGCAATAACGGTGTCTTATGACGTCACTCTGTTCTCAGTTTTGTCCATTCTGGAAATAGGGCAAAAAAGGCTAAAAATCGCTTCACGAAAGATTACTATACACACACAATTCGAGTTATATAGGATATTGTAGAAAAGTTTGGCGAATCAGTTTACTAAAAAGCCACGGGACAATTTATTGCTTATTGGGCACATTTTAATTTTAACTATGCCTTTGCATAATTTTAACTGGAGTATGCATACGTGTGACTGCATGTATATATGTGATTGTGACCGTACTAATTTTGCGCTTTCTGTCTGTCTGTCTCTCTCTCTCTCTCTCATATATATATATATATATATATATATATATATATATATATATATATATATATATATATATATATATATATAGGGTCTTTCAAAACAAGGACGCTCGAGTTTTGTCAGGCGATAGTGGCCATGTTGTTAAGGCGACATCTGTCAACTTCACTATAAACTCTTCAGTAGTACTTGGCAAGTCACGATGGAAGATTATAGCCCCGGAAGGGGCGCGGCGATTTGCCATCCTGGCCGCCGTGCTGACGGGATTCAGCACCCGTTCTGACCCCAGCTTAGCCTCTTCTCCTTTCAGACAGCCTGTGTTTCTCCCTTACTTCGTCGCTTTTCATACAACCTCTCCCACAACTCTCTGCTGACCTTCTCATCCAATGTTCCCTAACCCCTGAGCTCCGGTTCGGGATGGTGGGTTTTTAACAACCTGCTTCATCCCCACCCATACTTTCCTCACATCCTCTTTCCTTCTCACTTCACAATCTATTTTTTTTACGCCGTGTCCAAGGTAGAGGCGCCATGCCGAAGGACTGCCAGGCCACCAGGCGGGAGGAGTGGTCCTGAATAGCGGCACCTGGCTCTGCCAGGCCTGTACGCACCCCTTGTAGGGCGGGCTACTGCGAGGGGTGATGAGCGTATGCATCCCGTGAAATATGTAGGGTCACCATGTCCGATGATGAAAAAAACATTTTCTCCCATCAATTGCCCCCTGTCCATCATCTGAGCCACCCTAGGGCATCTCCACAGATAAAATGAAAGTCCCTCTCCCCCTGTGCTTGCGCAGGGGACCCTCCAAATTTCTCTAACCGGAGAGGAGGCTTACTCCTCTCCTTCACCTATGGGTGTAGGGGATTCCCCCTCACCCCCTTATCTGGAGATGCCTTCGGGCACCTCCCTCTTACCAGCGGCAGTCCCCTCCCCCTTTTCTTTCCAAGGGGAGTGGCAAGAAAGCCAGCAGGCAGCCCATATCCGACCGCTCCTTATTGAAGCGGCTCGGTAGGGCAAACCCCCTTAGGGGGGAGAGGGAAGCCAAGCCCCTTCGGTGGCTTCCCTCAAAACACCTACTGGCAAAAATATTGAACCTTACCGGGGTCAAGGCCTGTACCTCCCCACACGTGACTTGTGACAACGCTGCCAACGGGACCTGCGATGTCCGGGGGGGGGGAACTGGAGCCCCCCCCCCCCTGCCTGAGGTAGACATGGTCCTTGAGGCAACCCAGCCTGAGACGGTAGGGCCTTCCATGGGAACGAATCCCGGCTCGGCGCCAAGCACCGAACCCGAATCCGCCCTATGCAAGGTCCTCCTCAAACGGCCTGGGTTTCTAAGGCAGTACAAGGAGGGGAGGGATCTCCTCCGACCGGTGCCCCTGCGACTGCCAGGACCTTCTCCATCTCGGACAAGGACCTGGCAGGCCGGTCCATCTGGCCTGGGGGCTCCTCCCTGCGGAGGGGAGAAGCAGGTTCATTCCTAAAAAAAAAATAAGAAAAAGACTAAGAAGACTCGGGGCTCCTCTCCATCCGCGAGAGCTGCGGGGACGGATGGGTCTGCTGCCACTTCGGTGAGCGACCAAGCCAAGATTGGCACATCCTGCCTCTCTGCCACCCCGTGTGCGGAGCCCTAGACTAAGACGAAAAGTGCGCAGGGGCGAGCCTCGATAACATCGGGGCCCCTCATTCAGGCGTTACCTGGCGTTTTCGAGCCCGCTGGCTTTAAACGCTTCCTCGTTATTCGCTCCACTGATGGCAGCATGTTGGCCAAGGGCACCATGATCCATCAGAGGAGAGCATTAGCTAGTGTAATTGGTAGAGAGCCGAAGGTGCCCCGTTTCTCGGACGGGAGCCTTCTGGCGAATGTGGCGAATCCCTCCGAGGCGGCCAAGATATGTGCTCTTCGGACACTCAATGGCACCCCGGTGAGGGCGACGCTGCACTCTATCATGAACTTTGATAAAGGAGTAGTTTATTCGAGGGAACTCGTTGACTACTGGATAGAGGACATCACCTTAGAGCTGGCCGACCATGGGGCGGTCAAGGTCGAACGTGTGATGAGAAAACAGGGAGGGGCCTCGAACCCACCACTACAGTTCGTCACGTTCGACTGTGACAAGCTCTCTGAGTCGGTGCGTGCCGGTTGGTGCCGCTACCGCGCGAAGGCATTCGTGCCACTGCCGCAGCGGTGCTATTACTGTCAATGCTTTGGCCACACGAATCGCTCATGTAGACGTTCAAAGTCGGGGTCACCCAAAGTATGTGTAAATTTCTCCAAGGCCGCACACGATAAGTCCAAATCGTGTGTGGCCAAGTGTGTCAATGGTGGAGAGCCGCACCCTGCTTCTTCGAAGCAATGTCGTGCGTATCTCCTTGAGAAATAAATTCTGGCCGTTTAGGCCCAGGATCGCCTCTCATTTCGCGAGGCTAAGGACTTGGTCTTGACAAGCCTGGGACGTCTTATGCCTCAATGGTTAGAAAGACACCCTCTTCTCCTGGCCCATCCAGGCCAACGAGCACGGTTGTTTCCGCGCCCATTCGGAGCCCTTATGCGGGTTCTCAACCCGGACGCTCCTTTGGTAAAGCTGGCGGCACAAAGGGTTTACACTCAGCCCCCGCTAAAACCAGACCCCCTCCCTCCCCCAGCGTGACCGTTTCCCGTAAGGCGAAACGGTCACGCGCCTCCACCGAGTTGTTAGACTCACAGGGGGCAACACCCCTTAAGTAGTCGCCAGGCCATCTTCCGGGATTTCTAAAGCTGTCCACCGAAAGGAGGACAGCAACAAAAGGAGCTTCGGCTCCTTCGCCTACGCCTAGTGGTGGGCTGAGTCGCTCGGAGACGGTGGATCCTCGAAAAGAGGGGCCCCCGCCTCCGAAGCCGCAACGCCCGCCTAAGGTTTGGAGGCGGACGGAGGAAAAGACTCGCATGGCAAACCCAACCTTCCCCAATAAGTCATCGAAGGCGACAGCGCCTTCAGCGCATTGTCTGGCCAACAACGCCCGGGGATCTGCCTCCAGGAAGCGTACGGACATTCCCGTGAGGGTCTTCTCTTCGAAATGGGCCCCCCGCCTCTCCTCCGAGTTAGGCCTGGAGGGCATATTCCTTCAATGGAATTGTCGTGGACTTCGGGCCAACTGGGAGGAGCTGCGGAGGCTCGTTTCGTCCCGTTCCCCGTTAGCTATTTTTCTGCAGGAGACCATGCTAGGCGCGTGCCTCTTGCCCTCCCTTCCGGGGTATAAGGGTCTTGTGACCCCACCACCACGGGATGGCCGGGCTGGGGGATGCGCCGTTTATACCCGGCATGATGTCTCCATTCTTCCTTTCTCTTTAGATACCTCCTTTCAGGCAGTGGCTGTGCAGCTTCACCGGGATAGGAGGTATACTATCATTTCTGCGTACATTCCACCGTCAGCTGACTTCGACGCGGGGGACTTCCGCCGCGTCGTGTCACGGTTGCCGAGGCCCTTTCTCTTGCTTGACGATCTGAACGGCAGACATCCTCTCGGGGGCATTACTCAATAAATCACAGGAGACAAGTCCTTGCCGATCTGATCGAAGAGCTTGAGATGGGTGTCCTAAGCGTGGATGAGTTTACGCATCACTGTCCGAGAACCGCTTTATTTTCTTGCCTTGACCTATCTTTGTGCTCTTCGGATGCATAGCCTGATTTTGATTGGGGGGTGCTCGATGACCTCCATGGTAGTGAGCACTTTCCCATTCAAATATCATTTTCAGGGCAACTGCCGCCTGAGAGCCCACCTCGTTGGGGCTTGGCACGGACGCGATGGCCTGCATTTCAGGAAATGAGTGAATTCTCTATCTCAGTCGAGGAGTTTAGGTCAGTAGATGAGGCCGTTGAGTTGTTCTCCGGCAGCCTCATCGCCGTGGGCCTGACTACTATTCCCAGAACGTCTGGACGTTTTGCACGCCGACCACTCCCGTGGTGGTCGGCCGAATGTGAGACGGCCCTCAAACAGAAGCCTTATGCCTGCATGCGCTATAAGCGCCGCCCGAACGATTTCACTGTCGCTGAATTTCGTCGGGCTAGGGCTAGGTTCCGGTATATTTCGAAGCACGCCCGCCTTTCTTCTCGGCGGGCATACGTGTCTTCACTTAACGGGAAGACCCCTCTGGCAGAGGTGTGGAAGCGAGTCAAAAGGATTCGGGGCAAGTTCTCGCAGTACACCTCTCCCATTCTACATGAGAATGGGACCCCGCGACCGTGGTGAATCCTTCCCGACCGCTTTCTCCGTATTCTCTAGGCGCGATGCTGCTCCACCAGCATTCAATGCACGTAATGATGTCGCATAAGGTCGCCGGCTGGACTTTACCTCCAGAGGCGGTGAAAACTTCAATGACAGGTTTCCTGTGAGTGAGTTGCGCTCCGCTCTTGCTTCGTGCGCGGACACCGTCCATGGTCCGGACGATGTCCCGTACGCCATGTTTCGACACCTGGGTAAGCGAGGCATGGCCTTTCTCTTACATTTGTTCAACAGGATCTGGGTGGAGGGTCTTCCAGATTCCTGGTGAATCGCTACTGTGCTCGCCTTTCGCAAACCGGGGAGAGATCATTCTACTCCAGCCGGTTTCCGCCCAATCTCTCTAACCTCTTGCGTGTGCAAGTTGATGGACAAAATTGGTAAATGTTAGATTAGCCTTTTTTTCTGGACAGCGGAGGCCATCTGTCTTCTGCACAGTGCGGCTTCCGCAAGTTCCACTCCACGTCGGATGCTCTGCTCCGACTGGAAAATGTCGTCTGCGAAGCCTTCCTTCGTAGACAGCACCACGCCACGGTGTTTTCGATCTGGATAAGGCCTATGATACCGCATGACGATACGGTATTATGGAGACTCTCCACACGATGGGGGCGAAGAGACGTCTCCTAATGTTTATATCTGAATTTTTGCGAGATTGTCATTCCGAGTACGGATGGAGAGAGCCCTCTCCGTCCTAATGGAGCAGGAAGAGGGGGCGTCTCCGCAGTGTCACACTCTTTGCACTGAGCATCAACGGCTTCACCTCTGTACTGCCGGTAGATGTTCTCGCTACGCTCTTAGTGGACGACCTTTCGATCTCTTTTGGCGCGGCCCAGATACCAACTCTGGAACCTCGACTCCAACAGGCATTGCACCGCCTCTCTCTCTATGCCGAAGCGCACATGTTTCGGTTTTCCTTTGCCAAGACTAAGTTAAACACCCAGACCCAGACTTGTTTCTTAATGGGGTACGCCTGGAAATGGTTGAATCGCACCGTTTCCTTGGTCTTGCATTGAACCGACGCCTAACCTCGAAGGCTCATATTCGCAGCCTTGGAGTCTCTTGTACCCGCGCCATGGATATTCTCCGTTCCGTGACGTTCAGCGCTTGGGCCGCGGATAGGGCTACTGCCTTACTTTTTTATTGATCCTTTGTTCGTTCGAAGCTCGACTACGGATGCGAGTTTTATGGATTTGCAGCCGAGCTTCTATTGCGGAAGGTGGACTCGATCCACCACGCTCTACGCCGTGTACAGTGCATCATTTGCCTGTACGCGCGACCCGGGCGCCTTCCTTAGTCGACAACAGGTCCCACTGCATTCGCAGCTGATTTCGACGGTGACTATGCGGCCGAGATATGCCAGTCATATCCTAAGCCCTTTGGGTTTAAGGCCAGGAAACTCCTTCGAGAGCTAGGTATAGCTCTCGGGCTGGTTTCGCCCCTGGTTATGCCCAGGACTTCACCCTGGAGGGTACCACATTTGGCTATTTGTCGCCACGCCTCTGCTCCCAAAGCTTGTACAGCGCCGGGAGTATTGCGTTTGACGTTTTATGAGCTCACCTCGTGTCACGCCGGAACCGTGCCAGTGTATACGGATGGCTCTAAGTCCGAAGGAGGGGTCGGCTTCCACGCCGTATTCCCTCTGTTTGAAGTCAGCGGGGCTCTGCTAGGCGCTGCGCCTGTCTTCATGGCTGAGCTGGTGGCAATACATCACTCGGTACGGAAGATTACGCGACGTGCCTTGTTCGGAGAGCTTTTTGTTATCTATAGCGACTCACAAGCGCCCTAAGTGCTCTCGTGGCATTGGCATCTCCGCCTTTCCTGGGTCGCGATATCTTGACGCCACGGTTTTACCTAACCGGGCGGATGTCGAGATTATCTTCTGCTGGGTTCCTGGACATGTAGGAATTTCGGGGAATGAGCGCGCCAAAGAGTCCGTGAGGACTCTGCGACTGGACCAGCGTTTCGCTCTTCCTCACACCGACTACATGGCAAGAATACGGGTAGCTCTTCAGACTGCTTGGCAAAGAAGATGGGAGACGGTGGAAGGGAACCTAAAGTTGCGTGCCATGACGCCGCGACTGTTCCCATGGACCTACCCTCCAATGCCGCGAAGGCTTCATGTTGCTTTCTGTCCTCTGCGAATTGGGCACACCCGCGGACGCACCGCCATTTGATGGAACGCTCGCCTGCGCCCTACTGTGAATACTGCGTTCTCCCCCAGACTGTTTGGCACATTCTTGTTGAATGTCCCAGTCTGGGCGATCTTCTCCCACGTTACCTGTCCCGGTACCGGGATGGGCGTCGTCGCTACCGCCTGTTCCTTGTGCTTGGGACGAGGGCGTGCACATTGACTGGTGGACTTGTAGAATTTGGGGGGAAGGCCGGCCTTCTCCCTTGTATTTAACTAGGTTTTGTTTTTGTTATTGTTGTTTTCATTGTAGGTCGCACGCTCCTGCGCCCGAGGGAGGGGGACCTCACCCCGACGCCGGAGCTTGCTTCCTAATTGTTGTGATCTTTCCTTTTTATCGTTTTGTTTTAATATTCTTATTTTAAAGTAGCCTAGAGCTAGGCTTAGTGATTGCGGCGACTTATGCCCAAGTGGGCAGTCGCCAGATAGCCTCCTAAAAAAAAATCAAAAATGGAAGAGTATAGCGTTGGAAAGTGTGTGCAAATCATCAAATGTTATTATCAAAATCAGTCCTCCGTTCGACAAACGTTCCGCTCAAATTTCCCCCCAAAAATCATCTTCAGCGACGAGGCCCATTTTGGATGATTGGACTTGTGAATGAACATGCAAAATTGTCGGATTTGGGACGAAAACAATCCACATGAGATACAACAGCACCAATTGCATCCCAACAAAGTCACTGTTTGGTGCCAATTTTCGTCTAACGAAATCATCGGTCCGTATTTTTTTGAGAACGAAGATGGGATTGCCATAACCGTCAACGGCGAGACCTACAGATCGATGATAAGCAACTTTTTGTGGCCTCAACTGGATTATATGCCTGATATGGATACTGACGACATGTGGTTCTAACAAACTACATTTCAAGAAATATTTTGGAGTGTATCTCTATTAATACTTTCCCAAATTTTAATATTAGCCCTGGATTGTTTAGCCTAGATCCTCTTATATCTAATTATATTAAATCACAAATTAAAGTGTTTAAAGAATTTGTACCCCTTAGTTAGGGTTTTGATGCAGGTAGCCGTTTTAACCCCCCACTCTTTACTATTGTCTGTCCTGACCTACGTTATTCCATGAAGAGGTCTTTTAGAATAAAGACGAAAGCTCTCGGAATCGTTTTTCCATTTTCCTTGTGGGTGTTATTTATCATAATTTTGACTCACGTGCAAGTTGTGAGTTTCTTTTCACCCTATATATATATATATATATAAATGTCGGTGACGTATTGTGTCCCCCCCCCCAACCCCAGTTAGAGGAGCCTCGACCGTAGGCTTTGAGAGTAGCAACCCCTTCCCACTAATCCCCTATTATGGAACCCAACCTCGTCCGATGGAGAGAGCCCCGTTCCTGGTTTTCCTCCCCCTCCCCCTGCTGTTGGAGATTTTGGACCTCGGGACGGGGGGGAGGGGAGGAGGATAAATGTGGATAAGTGTCCATCCGCTGATGGGATGTTGACAGACGCTTTCGAGGGGGAGGCATTCCATGTTGTTTAATCCTCCTGGCGCTTGAAGGAAATTGGGCCTCGGATTTGGAAGGACGGGGGCGGGTATGTTCTAGCGGGGGGAAAACCCCATACACACACCGATGCACACAGGGAATTTGATATTGCGGCATTTATTATCCCCTCTGTGTTTTCTCCGATTTGTCCTAACGATCTTGACTCGATTTATGCGAGTTTGGGGTGTTGGGGTTGTGGGGGAAGGGGTGAAATCACTGGCGAGGCACGAGGTAGGGTCGCGTTCGACCCGATGCTGGTTGTACCGTGGCAGATTTCAGGTACCATCACCCCAACTGCTGAGGTTCGCAAGAATTGCGCGCCTTCTTGGTTCTGAGCCCCCCCACCCACCCCAAGTAATAACTTCTTTTAGTTACTCTATGCACCCCTCCACACAATTTTACTTGCCCCTAATTTCATCATTAACCTCATTTTATAGAGCTTGTAGGTCGTGATTAGTAGAATATTCGACGTTAACCATCGGTTGATTTTCATTTCATCGTGTTATCGCCTATCCCACTCGGCCGTGCTAACAGAACATTTCCTGTAAACTTGGTTAATCATTTGCGTCAAGCCCATTTTTCTTCTCACCATGGCCGCCCTTCCCGATTGGGCTAGAATTAACCAATTATAACCGACCTTATTTTGACTCAACGCTTATTTTCGCCTGGCATTTTGCTCATTATCAGACGGACAATGATCGTGGCTATTTAAGGTGTTTATATAGCTTATCCCGTGCCACTTCGCCCCTCCTGTTTGTGCTGTGTTCAGTGTTTAATTTGGATTTTCTTCTGCACGTGTTCCTAGTACGTGGAATGATATGCCTGCCTTTGTAGCTTCAAGCGTGCTTTGAACACCTACCTCTCGTTTTTCCTTAGCTGATAGACGCTCACTCTGAGGGCCCATGACCTTGAAAAGCGTCATAAAATATGTTATTATAATTCGGCCTAAAAGAAAAGTGATAGAAACAAGGCACGCAAACCACCCTTCGAGAAAGTTGTGATTGGTGCCGTCCAAGAATTCTGCTTCATCTCGCACCCAATTTCCAAACGATTTTCTTACGAAACCTAACACTTGGATTAGCGCCAAATTATCAGGTTGTCCAGGAAGTTCTGAGCGATTTCGACATTTGTGTCTTTAAACTCTTCATATTACAGTTGTGATGTTGGTACGACTAATATGTTGGCATCTCTTACAGCGAGCTAATCTTCTGCCTCCGTCTCGCATAAAAAATTCAGTATATCTCATTTTTGTCAGCCCTTAATCAAGTTCAAACATGGATAATCAAAATTCGCATGTTCGGCACGTATTGCTTTTCTTCTTTAAAAACTGTCAAAACTTTCAGAAACGTGTAAGTCCATTTTTAATGTTAATGATGGTGAAGGTGCTGTAAGTGGTGAATCAACGGTTCGGAGATGGTTTGCAAAATTCAAACGTCGAGATTTTAGCTTAGAAGATGTAAACCGCTCTGGAAGACCTTCACCCCGTAAGGGGCGCGGCGATTTGCCATCCTGGCCGCCGTGCTGACGGGACTCAGCACCCCGTCCGGCCCCAGCTTAGCCTCTCTTCCTTCCTTCAAAACACTTGTTTCCTCTCTTTTCACACAACCTCTCCCACAACTTTCTCTGGTCAGCCTCTAATTTCACAGGGTAGATGTTGACCTTCCTTTCAGCCAACCGTCCCGCATCGGGGCTGAGGGGATGGGGGACAATGTTCCCTAACCCCTGAGCTCCGGTCTGGGGTGGCTGGTTTTTAACTACCTGCTTCATCCCCACCCATACCTTCCTCACATCCCTTTTCCTCTCGTCTTCAAAATCTATCATTTTTACGCCGTGTCTAAGGTGGAGCCGCCATGCCGATGGACTGCCAGGCCACCAGGCGGGAGGGGTGGTCCCAAATGGCGGCGCCTGGCTCTGCCGGGCCTGCAAGCACCTCTTGCAGTGCGGGCAACTGTGAGAGGTGGTGAGCTGTTGCGTCCCGTGTAAATAAGAGGGTCACCATGCCCAATGATGAGAATAAAAAAAAACCCAACCCCCAACTTCCCCAAGAACAACGGAGCCGCCCTCGGGCAGCTCCACCAAAAAAATGGAGGTCCCCCCCCCTTGTGCTTGCGCAGGGGACCCTCCATACTTCTTTAACCGGAGAGGAGGCTTACTCCTCTCCTATGCCTACGGGTGTAGGGGACTTCCCCTCACTCCCTTCTCTGGAGGTGCTTTCGGGCACCTCCCTATTTCCAGCGGCAGTCCCTCCTTTTCTTTTTAAGGGGACTGCCAAGAAAGCCAGCAGGCAGCCCATTGCCGAACGCCCCTCTTGTAAGCGGCTCGGTAGGGCAAACCCCCTTAGGGGGGAGAGGGAAGCCAGGCCCCTTCGGTCGCTTCCCTCAAAAGACCTGCTGGCAAGGATATTAAACCTTGCCGGGGTTAAGGCTTGTGCCTCCCCACAAATGACTCTTGACGCTGCCAAGGGGACCTGCAATGTCCTGGGAGGAGATGGCCAACTGGAGGCCCCTCCTGTGATAGACATGGTCCTTGAGGAGACCCACCCTCAGACGGTAGGGCCTTCCATGAGGAGGATCCGGGCTCGGCGCCAAGCACCGAACCCGAATCCGCCCGTATGCAAGGTCCCCCTCAAACGGCTGAGGGCTCCGAGGCAATACAAGGAGGGGAGGGATCTCCTCCGACAGGTGCCCCCACGACTACCAGGAACTTCTCCATTTCGGAGAGGGACCTGGCTGAGGCCGGCCCATCTGGCATGGGGGCTTCTGCCGGCGGAGGTGAGAAGCGGGTTCATTCCCCGCCCTCCTCTCCAAAAAAGAAAAAGACTAGAAAGACAAAGAAGACTCGGGGCTCCTCTCCATCCGCGGGGGCTGCGGGGACGGATAGGTCTGCTGCCACTTTGGTAGGCGACCAAGCCAAGATCGGCACATCCAGCCCCTCTACCCCCCCCCGTGTGCGGAGCCCCTGACTAAGACCAAGAGTGCACAGGGCGGAGCCTCAATGACATCGGGGCCCCTCATTCAGAGGTTACCTGGCGTTTTCGAGCCCGCTGGCTTCAAACGCTTCCTCGTTATTCGCTCCACTGATGGCACCATGTTATCCAAGGGCAACATGATCCATCAGAGGAGAGGATTAGCTAGTGCAATTGGTAGAGAGCCGAAGGTGACCCGTTTCTCGGACGGGAGCCTTCTGGCGAATGCGGCGAATCCCGCCGAGGCGGCCAAGATAAGTGCTCTTCGGACACTTCATGGCACCCCGGTGAGTGTGACGCCGCACTCTACCATGAACTTTGTAAAAGGAGTAGTTTATGCGAGGGAACTCGTTGACTACTCCATTGAGGACATCACCCTAGAGCTGGCCGACCATGGGGCGGTCAAAGTCGAACGTGTGATGAGAAAACAGGGAGGGGCCTCGAGACCCACCCCTACACTCTTCGTCACGTTCGACTGTGACAAGCTCCCTGAGTCGGTGCGTGCCGGTTGGTACCGCTACCGCGTGAAGGCATTCGTGCCACTTCCGCGGCGGTGCTATTACTGTCACCGCTTCGGCCATACGAATCGCTCATGTAGACGTGCAAAGTCGGGGTCACCCGAAGTATGTGTAAATTGCTCCAAGGTCGCACACGACAAGTCCAAATCGTGTGTGGCCAAGTGTGTCAATTGCGGAGAGCCGCACCCTGCTTCTTCGAAGCAATGTGGTGCATATCTCCTGGAGAAAGAAATCCTGGCCGTTCAGGCCCAGGATAGACTCTCATTCCGCGAGGCTAAGGACTTGGTCCTGGCGCGCCCAGCTCTGCCTGGGACGTCATATGCCTCAGTAGCTAGAAAGGCACCCTCTGCTCCTGGCCCATCCAGGCCAACGAGCACGGTTGTTTCCGCGCCCATTTGGAGCCCTTCTGCGGGCTCTACCCAACCCGGGCGCTCCCCTGGTAAAGCTGGTGGCAAAAAGGGTTCATACCCAGCCCCGGCTAAAACCAGGGCTCCCCCCTCTTCCCCCAGCGTGACCGTTTCCCGCAAGGCGAAACGGCCACGCGCCTCCACCGAGTCGTTAGACTCACAGGAGGCAACACCCCTGAAGATGGTCGCTAGGCCATCTTCGGGGGTTCCTAAAGCTGTCCCCCGAAAGGAGGACAGCAACAAAGGATCTTTGGCTCCTTCGCCCACGCCCCGAGGTGGATTGAGTGGCTCGGAGACGGTGGTTCCTCGAAAAGAGGGCCCCCCGCCTCCGAAGCCGCAACGCCCGCCTAAGGTTTCGAGGCGGAGGGAGGAAAAGACTCGCATGGCGAGCCCAACCTCCCCCAATAAGTCCTCGAAGGCGACAGCGCCTCCAGCGCTTTGTCCGGCCAACAGCGCCCGGGGTTCTGCCCCCGGGAAGCGTACTGCCATTCCCGTGAGGGTCTTCAGTTCGAGGAGGGCCCCCGCGTCTCCTCCGAGCTAGGCCTGGAGGGCCTATTCCTAAAATGGAATTGCCGTGGACTCCGGGCCAACTGGGAGGAGTTGCGGAGGCTCGTCTCGTCCCGCTCCCTGTTAGCTATCTTTTTGCAGGAGACCATGCTAGGCGCGTGCCCCCTGCCCGCCCTCCCAGTGTACAAGGGTCTTGCGACCCCACCACCGCGGGATGGCCGGGCTGGGGGATGCGCGGTTTACACCCGGCATGATATCTCCGTTCTTCCTTTCTCTTTAGATACCTCCTTTCAGGCAGTGGCTGTGCAGCTGCACCTGGATAGGAGGTATACTATCATTTCTGCGTACATTCCACCGTCAGCTGACTTCGACGCGGGGGACTTCCGCCGCGTCGTGGCACGGTTGCCGAGGCCCTATCTCTTGCTTGGAGATCTGAACGGCAGGCATCCTCTCTTGGGAGATTACTCCATAAATCCCAGGGGACAAGTCCTTGCCGATCTGATCGAAGAGCTTGAGATGGGTGTCCTAAACGTGGATGAGTTTACGCATCACTGTCCGAGAACCGCTTCATTTTCTTGCCTTGACCTATCTTTGTGCTCTTCGGATGCACAGCCTGATTTTGATTGGGGGGTGGTCGATGACCTCCATGGTAGTGATCACTTTCCCATTCAAATATCATTTTCAGGGCAACTGCCGCATGAGAGACCACCTCGGTGGTGCTTGGCGCGGGCGCGGTGGCCTGCATTTCAGGAAATGAGTGAATTCTCTATCTCAGTCGAGGAGTTTAGGTCAGTAGATGAGGCCGTTGAGTTGTTCTCCGGCAACCTCATCGCCGTGGGCCTGACTACTATTCCTAGGACGTCTGGCCGTTTTGCACTCTGACCACTCCCATGGTGGTCGGCCGAGTGTGAGACGGCCCTCAAACAGAAGCGTTATGCCTACATGCGCTATAAGCGCCGCCCGAACGATTTCACTGTCGCTGAATTTCGTCGGGCTAGGGCTAGGTTCCGGTATATTTCGAAGCACGCCCGCCGCTCTTCTTGGCGGGCATACTTGTCTTCACTTAACGGGAAGACCCCTTTAGCTGAGGTGTGGAAGCGAGTCAAAAGGATTCGGGGCAAGTTCTCGCAGGACCCCCCTCCCGTTCTCCATGAGAATGGGACCGCAATCTCGGACCCCGCGTCCGTGGCGGAATCCTTCGCGACCGCTTTTTCTGCATTCTCTAGCCGTGATGCTGCTCCACCAGCATTCAATGCACGTCTTGATGTCGCGGAAGGCCGCCGGCTGGACTTTACCTCCAGAGGCGGAGAACCCTTCAACGACAAGTTTACTGTAAGCGAGTTGCGTTCCGCTCTCGCTTCGTGCGCGGACACCGCCCATGGTCCAGACGATGTCCCGTACGCCATGCTTCGACATCTAGGTGAGCGAGTCATGGCATTTCTGTTAGATTTGTTCAACAGGATCTGGGTGGAAGGTCTTCTCCCAGACTCCTGGCGAATCGCTACTGTGCTTGCCTTTCGCAAACCGGGGAGAGATCACTCTACTCCGACCGGTTTCCGCCCAATCTCTCTAACCTCTTGCGTGTGCAAGTTGATGGAGAAATTGGTAAATGTTAGATTAGCCTTTTTCCTGGACAGCGGAGGCCATCTGTCTTCCGCACAGTGCGGCTTCCGCAAGTTCCACTCCACGTCCGACTGGAAAATGCCGTCTGCGAGGCTTTCCTCCGTAGACAGCACTACGCCACGGTGTTTTTTGATCTGGAGAAGGCCTATGATACCGCATGGCGTTACGGTATCATGGAGACTCTCCACACGATGGGGGCGAGGGGAAGCCTCCCAATTTTTATATCTGAATTTTTGCGAGATCGTCGATTCCGCGTACGGGTTGAAGGAGCCCTCTCCGGCCCAAAGGAGCAGGAAGAGGGTGTCCCGCAGGGAAGTGTCCTCAGTGTCACACTCTTTGCCCTGAGCATCAACGGCATCACGTCGGTGCTGCCGGAAGATGTTCTCGCTACGCTCTACGTGGACGACCTTTCGATCTCGTTTGGCGCGGCCCAGATGCCAACTCTGGAGCGTCGACTCCAACAGGCATTGAACCGCGTCTCTCGCTATGCCGAAGCGCACAGGTTTCGGTTTTCTTTGGCCAAGACTAAGGTGGTGCACTTCTGCCGCCATCCACGGCTTCACCCCGACCCAGATTTGTTTCTTAATGGGGTGCGCCTGGATGTGGTTGAGTCGCACCGTTTCCTTGGTCTTGTATTCGACCGACGCCTCACCTAGGATGCTCATATTCGCAGCCTTAGGGTCTCTTGTACCCGCGCCATGGACATTCTCCGTTCCGTGACGTTCAGCGCTTGGGGCGCTGATAGGGCTACTGCCTTACTTTTTTATCGATCCTTTGTTCGTTCGAAGCTCGACTACGGATGCGAGTTTTATGCATCCGCAGCCGAGCGTTTATTGCGGAAGGTGGATTCGATCCACCACACCGGCCTTCGCCTTGCGACCGGTGCCTTCCGCACTTGCCCCATTGAGAGCCTGTTGGTCGATGCTGGGGATATGCCACTCGCTCTGCGCCGCGTGCAGTGTATTACTCGACTGTACGGGCGAGCCCGGCGCCTCCCTCAGTCGCCAACAGCTCTCACTGCATCCGCAGCTGATCTCGATGGTGCCTATGCCGTCGAGAGACGCCAGTCATACCCTAAGCCTTTTGGGTTTAGGGCCAGGAAACTCCTTGGAGAGGTAGATATCGCTCTCGGGCCGGTGGCGCCCCTGGTTTTGCCCAGGACGCCACCCTGGAGGGTACCACATTTGGCTATTTGTCGCCACGCCTCTGCTCCCAAAGCTTGTACTGCGCCGGGAGTATTGCGTTCGACCTTTTTGGAGCACACATCGTGTCACGCTGGAACCGTGCCAGTGATACGGATGGCTCCAAGTCCCAAGAGGGGGTCGGCTTCCACGCCGTATCCCCTCTGTTTGAAGTCAGCGGGGCTCTGCCAGGCGCTGCGTCTGTCTTCACGGCTGAACATGTTGCAATACATCGCTCGGTACCAGAGATTAGGCGACGTGCCCGGTTCGGAGACCGGATTGTGATCTATAGCGACTCACAAAGTATCCTGAGTGCTCTCGGGGCATTGGAATCTCCGCATCCCCTGGTTCGCGATATCCGTGACGCCATGGTTTTGGCGAGCCGGGCAGATGTCGAGATTATCTTCTGCTGGGTTCCTGGACATGTAGGAATTGCGGGCAATGAGGGCGCCAAAGAGTCCGCGAGGACTCTGCGACCGGACCAGCGTTTCGCTCTTCCTCACACCGACTACATGGCAGGAATACGGGCAGCTCTTCGGACTGCTTGGCAAAGAAGATGGGAGACGGTCGAAGGGAACTTAAAGTTGCGTGCCATTGCGCCGCGACTGTTCCCATGGACCTATCCCCCAATGCCGCGGCGGCTTCAGGTTGCTTTCTGTCGTCTTCGAATCGGACACACTCGTGTGACGCATCGCTACTTGATGGAGCGCTCGCATGCGCCCTATTGCAACGACTGCGTCGTCCCCCAGACTGTTCGGCATATTCTTGTCGAATGTCCCAGTCTGGGTGATCTTCGCGCACGATACCTGTCTCGGTACCGGGATGTGCGGGGTCGCTACCGCCTGTCCCTTGTACTCGGGACGAGTGCGTGCACCATGACTGGTGGACTTATTGACTTTTTGGGGGAGGCCGGCCTTCTCCCTTTCATTTAACCCGGTTTTATTGTTGTTGTTTTTGTTATCGTTTTTGTTATTGCTTTGTTATTTCTTTTTATTGTTGTTTCCTGTTGAATTATTTTGAAGTAGCCTAGAACTAGGCTGTTTGTTTACGGCAACTTATGCCTAAGTCGGCAGTCGCCAGATAGCCCCTTAATAAAAAAAAAAAAAAAATGGAAGACCTTCAGAGGTGGACGAAGATCTTTTGAAGGTAAACAATGAAACCAACTCACAAATCAGAACTATGGACTTGCAAAGTTGCTGGAGTTCGAAAAAGTACTGTTCCTGAATACTCAGTGAAACTTGGGTACATTTTCCCCTATGATGTGTGTCCCTCATAACCTTCAGCAGAAAAAAACTGCATGGACCGATACTCCATCTACGACATAATCTTAAAGCGCAATGAAACAACCTTTTTTGAAGCGATTTGTGAAGGGAGATGAAAAATCGATTGTCTGCGATAGCATGGTGCAAGAAACGATGCTGAGGTTTGCGTGAGAATTCACCAAACCACCTGACCAAGCAGAATATTCCTGCAAAAAAATGTTATGCTTTGTGTGGTAAGATTTCAAAGGCATTATTTATGAGCTACCCATACAATCAGACGAGCAATTCCTGATGACTGTTATGCTTTGTGTCTGGTAGGATTTAAAAGGTATTATTTATGAGCTACCCATACGATCAGACCAGCAATTTCTGATGACTATTCGCCTGTACGCGCGAGCCCGCTGCCTCCCTCAGTCACCAACAGCTCTCACTGCATCTGCAGTTGATTTCGACGGTGCCTATGCCGCCGAGAGACGCCAGTCATACCCTAAGCTTTTGGGTTTAGGGCTAGGAAACTCCTTCAAGAACTAGGTAGAGCTCTCGGGCCGATGGCGCCCCTGGTTCTGCCCAGGACGCCACCCTGGATGGTACCACCTTTGGCTATTTGTCGCCACGCCTCTGCTCCCAAAGCTTCTACAGTACGGGAAGTATTGCGTTCGACCTTTTTGGAGCACACCTCGTGTCACGCTGGAACCGTGCCAGTCAGCGGGGCTCTGCCAGGCGCTGCGTCTGTCTTCACGGCTGAACATGTTGCAATAC
Organism: Ceratothoa steindachneri; assembly: GCA_963969495.1. Lineage (NCBI taxonomy): Eukaryota > Metazoa > Arthropoda > Malacostraca > Isopoda > Cymothoidae > Ceratothoa > Ceratothoa steindachneri. Next base: position 110,110,156 of record OZ018327.1, on the reverse strand, counting down.
ATCGCTCGGTACCAGAGATTAGGCGACGTGCCCGGTTCGGAGACCGGATTGTGATCTATAGCGACTCACAAAGTATCCTGAGTGCTCTCGGGGCATTGGAATCTCCGCATCCCCTGGTTCGCGATATCCGTGACGCCATGGTTTTGGCGAGCCGGGCAGATGTCGAGATTATCTTCTGCTGGGTTCCTGGACATGTAGGAATTGCGGGCAATGAGGGCGCCAAAGAGTCCGCGAGGACTCTGCGACCGGACCAGCGTTTCGCTCTTCCTCACACCGACTACATGGCAGGAATACGGGCAGCTCTTCGGACTGCTTGGCAAAGAAGATGGGAGACGGTCGAAGGGAACTTAAAGTTGCGTGCCATTGCGCCGCGACTGTTCCCATGGACCTATCCCCCAATGCCGCGGCGGCTTCAGGTTGCTTTCTGTCGTCTTCGAATCGGACACACTCGTGTGACGCATCGCTACTTGATGGAGCGCTCGCATGCGCCCTATTGCAACGACTGCGTTGTCGCCCAGACTGTTCGACACATTCTTGTTGAATGTCCCAGTCTGGGCGATCTTCGCACACGTTAACTGTCCCGGGGGTCGCTACCGCTTATCCCTTGTACTCGTGACGGGTTCGCGTACATTGACTTATGGACTCTATGACTTTTTGGAGGAGGCCGGCCTCCTACCCTTAATTTAACTAGGTTGTTTTGTTGTTGTTTTTTTTGTAGGTCGCGCGTCCCGACGCCGGGGGGAGGCGGACTTCCCCCCGACGCTGGAGCCTGCTTGTTGCCTTTTCTTTTTTATTGTTGTTTTTTTTGTTTTGTATGTACTAGGCTGTTGTGGTGGGTACGACGACTTATGCCCAATTAGGCAATCGCCAGATGGGCTCCTAAAACAACAAAAAAACAAATCCTGATGACTAACCCCGCCATCTGCAGAAATTGGATAAAAAAGCGCCAGAATGTGGCCAGAACTAACCATCAGGAAAGCGGTTGGTTTCCAACTCGACAACGCCAGACCATGTTTGTCTTTGGCCAGCCGCGCAAAGTTGCATGAGCTTGAATGGGATCTCTTACCTCATCCAGCGCACTCTCCCGCCATTACACCATCTAAATTTCATTTATTTAAGTTCCTGCAAAATTCCTTGCGCGAAAAATTGTTTATTGATTTAGATGCTGTAAAAAAAAAAAACACACAAAAAACACCGGGATAGTATCCTTTCCTCCAAGTCAACCCAGTTCTACGCGCTGAAATTATGGACTGAAGTCAACAAGAAAATAAATGAATTAATACGAATAAATTTCTTTTATTTCCTTTGGAATCTTTCCGGATCACCTGAGGAAAGTTGTTTTAAATGGAAAGTCTCGATGTCCGTCGCGCCTAAGAAGTTGTCGATATTTATGCAACTAAATCTTGTGAGTCTGTTTTCGGCGCCTTCGCAATCTCTTCTCCTGTATTCGTCACGCCGAAGGGGAACCTGCTTCGTTGCCTAACGCGACAGGCGAGGGGAAGTTGCGCGCCCTACCGGTCAAAAGTACAGAATTATGATTATTTATCCTCCATACGTTTCCACTTCACCACCTTACGTCCTTCCGGTACCATTGTCACGGGTAGTCTCAGACAAGATTGAGTTTACCTAGGCTTTATTTCTTTTAAACATTTTTGTTGGACTCCTTTTTCGCCAGGTGGTTTACAAGATTCTTCTCACTGATCTCTGATCTGGCCATGAGGGGGGAGGGGGGTCGGCCCCCCCTTCTTGCTAACTGTTTTTTACACCGTCCTTTTTTTTCTTCTGTCTATCCTTTACCGTCCAAGTCATGTTGGCGTGCCACGCCTCGGAACGTTTAACTCTCACGCCCTCTGGTGGGATAAGAATTCCCTAATGGTGTCCAACCGGTACCCTCTGCTGTACTCGCTTTGGATCGGTGCCCCGGGGCGGGCGTTTAGCGTTTGCTTCCCGCTGAATTCATCAGGCATACCCTATGCCCCATGATGAATTTGTCCTGGATGCCCCATGATGAATTCTTCTTGGGTCGCCCATGGAGAAGTTGAGCGGCACATATAAGATGGTTGCTGGGAGAGTAAGGGTACTCCAGGAGGATGCACCCTCATCGGTCCTACCTGTGCGTCGCTTAGTGTTACAAAAAAGGTCTCTCCTTTTCGGCCCCCGTCACCTCGGAACAGACTTACAACAGCCATAATTGTGTATGGTCCAAATTTGACTCTGATGAGCAGACCAATTGTGCGATGATTTGTTTGCTATCGCTTAACGAGCACTAAATTATGATAAATTAATATGCGATGGTTCAACTCCCATGTCGGTTCAGACACGGACATCTGGCCTGGAGTTTTGGAGGCATGAATAGACAGTTTTTCTTTTCGTTGTGTGCCGAAAATGCTTTAACTATTACAAACATCATCTTTCAAAGGCAAAATAAGTATGACTGCATGGATGCACTCAAGATCCAAGCATTGCAACTAATTCCATTTTATTATTGTCAAGAAATGATCTAAAAAGAGACAAAACTAGCGCTATATAAGAGGAGCAGAATGTTGGACAGACAATCGTTTAGTGTTTTAAAAAATGTCATCTGTTTGGCTCCCGTCACGTTGCGGACAGCGGTCAAGTTATAAAAGAAAAGGCGATAATTTTATGTATTTAATGACGTAGACTCCAAGATTATCATGAGGTATACGGGGGCTTCCTTGTTGATGTATTTGTATAATCCTGGAGTTTCTATTTCATGCTGCATTTCGTAGACGCTCGCTCCAGGAGTACATAACTGAACACCAAAATGATCTCCTTAGAGAAAATTAAACCTTTACTGTGTTCAACTCTTCCTTCGGCCTAAATTCCCCAATTTGACTGTAAAACAAATTGCTGCAAAATTGGACTTCAGAGCATCGCCCGATTAACCCTATTCTTCCATTCAGATATTCTTCAGATATTTTCTCTCATTAGATTTGGTTGGGAAGCAACTTTCTCTATTCAAATTCAACCTTTAATTTAGTTATATAAAGTAATGTTATTTTTCCTTTAGTGTTTCAAAGATTCTATATAATGTGTGCTTCATGCAATGCTGGGGAAAGAAGGGGTCTGAGAATCAACACCAAGAAGACCGAGGTTATGGTAATTACAACAAATTAGACAAATACAGAAATTTATATACCTGGGGTCTGTGGTGTTAGTGGATAGACTATGCACGAGTGGAATTAATATAACAATTGCAGATACCAAAAGGGCTTTTGCTAAGTGAGAAATCTTCTTGCTAACCGAAGAATATCCTTTGAGAATAGAAGTAAATTGGTGAAGGTGTATTTGTGTTCGGTTGGGATGTATGGATGAGAGAGTCCTGGACACTGAGCAAAGAGATACAAAAGAAAGACTCGAATGAAGGGAAATGTGGTGCTGGGGAAGAGCCACAAGTGTGTCATGGGCAGAAAATAAAACTATTTAAAGCGTCTTGGAGATAATGGAAAGAAGAATGGAGTTAAGATAAAAATTCGATTTAGATGGCTTGGGTCACATCTTGACAAGGAAGAAAATGGATATATTAACCTGACAGGTAGAATAGCAAGAACAAGAGGGAGATGAAGAGAAAAATAGGCAGAGTGCAGTTGTTTGTCAGTGGGAACTTTATTACAACTCAGGAGAACCAGAAATGAATGCCATTCCATGATCGCCGTCTCTGTAGGCACGGCGAAACTTGTCTCAGTATTCCAAAACGGATGATGGGAGCAGGATACTTCTCAAACTAATCGCGTTTGTTTAATAAAATAACCAGGCAATGGCTTGGCCACTCCCCCTTACGGGGCGAGTTTGCGCTTCACTACTAAGATTAAAATCTTAAAAAAAGCGGCCATGATTAAATTTTTATGCATTTTCTGAACTTCGCCAATTAGAATAATTTAAAAAAAGAACTCTAAACTAAATTTTCCCCCTTTCAAAAAAATCACGTTGCTAAAATATAGTTATAGATAAAAAAAAACGCCTTAAATTTTAATAAATTTTCTGAACTTCAATTGTAATTCATTTTCTTTTAAAACATTGGATAATCCTATTTATTTTTTCTGAACTAAATTATTTTGTTTTTTTTCAAACTCTAAGGAAATTCTTAGAAATTACCTTGATAAAAATTTAAAATATACTTAAGTCATAACAAAACTAATATAAAATTATTATTCAAATACTCCCAAAAATCCCGTTCTTAAATTATAGAGTTAGTGATGAAGATGATGATAATGATGATAATATCATGAAAAAGAGCGTCCCTTTCTCAGTATATTCGTGGAAACTGTCAAATTACCTTTGATTGATGTACGCACGCTAGCGGATTTATCTGGATTTGAGTGTTGTGGCCGAGCCTTGACTATTCAGTCAGTATCTTTCACTAAAGGTGAGGAAAGGCAATTGTCATCTCTAAAAGATCGTAAAGAAAGTATTGAAATAAGAGTAGTAAACATGTATGGAAAGTCTATAGTCCGAAGAGTTGGGTGGGTAAGGCCTTAGGAGAGAACATGCTTCTCCTGAAAGGGAAGTTGCGTAACTATATGGAATAATGAAATAGGCTGATTTAGAAGAAAGGGGAGGCATCGTTGTTGATGTATCCTAGTGGATCAGCGCGATACGATTGCCTTTAATGTGCGTAAAAAGGGGTCGACGGACTTGCCCATTCCTCCCCATCCGGCGTTGCGCCAATCTTGCGGATTCGAACCTATCAACCGGGGAAATGGTTATTGGAGGAAATGAAAGCTGCTGCAATCCAAGGGGGAAATGTTCACTCAGCCAGGAAATCAAAGCCAGGGTTGAGAGATGTTAAAAGGAATAAGCAAAAAAATCGTAGCAAAGAGTAGAAAGGAATAACAGTGCATGGACTGATACTAGAAACCACAATGCAACCATGGATTGGGACCAAACACTTGGATGTATTCTGCGTGAGGTTAAGTTGCAATGGAACTTCCATTTATATTTTGCCTGAACAGCTAGCATACGGGGGTGCTATAAAATTCCCGCAGCATGCAACAGCCCCCCTACACTAACCTGGTCCCTAGGACAGCCCCACAAAAGGCGTAACCCCACTTCATTGTGAAAACGTTGACGGGGCCTACAACAGTGGCTGTGGGATCCAAGCCTGCCCCCTTAATCTCCCAAACGGCCGGAGGGAGCAGAGGTCATCTCTTCCTGAGAAGCTATTAACAACCCGAAGCCACATCGACCTTCACCCCTGGGGTTTGGGAGGATTATTTTAAAACGACAGTAGAAAGTGGTACAAAAGAACGGTTCATGGGTACTAATTTGACCCCCTTCCTCAGCGATTTGTACCTTTTTTTTTTGCCCCCGTGTGTTCCTTGAAGCTTTATGTAACCACGACTCCGGTCATCATGGCACCTCAAAGTGGTATCTGGATGCATGCGGGATCTTTGCGTAGTTTGAGGCTTGAGTCGTTTCATTTTGTTGTTCGTCGCACCTGCTTGTTCCTGAAGGTATGATTGTCCGATCTTAGCCCCGAGTTTCACTGCGTGGGAGTCTTCGGTCTTGGCCCGACTTGCTTGGATTCTTCGGTCTTGGCCCGATTTGATTGGTCTTCAGTCTTGGCCCGATATGCTTGGAGTCTTCGGTTTTGGCCCGACTTGCTTGGAGTTTTCGGTCTTGGCCCGACTTGCTTGGAGTTTTCGGTCTTGGCCCGACTTGTTTAGTGTCTTCGTTCTTGGCCCGACTCTCTTGGGAGTCTTCGGTCTTAGCCCAACTTGCTTGGGAGTCTTCATTCCTAGCCTGACTTGCTTGGAGTCTTTGGTCTTGGCCCAAACTGCTTGGAGTCTTCGGTCTTGGCCCTACTTTCTTGGAGTCTTCGGTTTTGGCCCAACTTGCTTGGGATTCTTCAGTCCTGGCCTGACTTGCTTGGAATCTTTGGTCTTGGCCCGACCTGCTTGGAGTCTTTGTTTTTGGCCCGACTTACTTAAAGTCTTCAGTCTTTGCCCGACTTGCTTAGTGTCTTCGGTCTTGGCCCGACACTCTTGGGAGTCTTCGATCTTGGCCCAACTTGCTTGGGAGTCTTCATTCCTATCCTGACTTGCTTGGAGTCTTTGGTCTTGGCCCGACCTGCTTGGAGTCTTTGGTCTTGGCCCGACTTTCTTGGAGTCTTTGTTTTTGGCCCGACTTACTTGAAGTCTTCAGTCTTTGCCCGACATGCTTAGTGTCTTCGGTCTTGGTCCGACTTTCTTGGAGTCTTCAGTCTTGGCCCGACTTGCTTAGTGTCTTTAGTCTTGGCCCGACATGCTCTTGTCCCATGCCCTTGGCGTCATTGACCGTTGCTGTCTTCGTTGTCGTCTATTTCCGTTCCGTTCTCCTCGTGCGGTACCCCCCTACACCCCCCCCCCTGAACTCATGTCCCTTCTACGTTGGTAAAACACCTAATATAATAATAAACTCGTGTCCCTTGCCGCATCCCTCTATGTTTTCTTCCCTGTTTTTCCTGTGCGGTCGCCCAAACCGCCTTTTCTAGAGCTTATGACCTCGTTAGTGGTTATCCTATTGACCACGAGTAGTTCTATAACCCTCTTACATCCCCCTACCCCCGAGCACTTTGTCCTATGGTCCTTTTTTATAGTACGGTGTATGTATGGAAGCGTAGTTCAGGGTTGTTTCGTTTTACCTTCTCTTTATCGACATCGGGTTATGTCCTCCGCATATTTTCACTGCCCCTAACTTCAACACTTTATGCTCTCAAAATACTCGAAGGTGTCCCCAGTGGTTTCATCTATTTTTAAAATTAAAAATAACCTCTGATTAATGCACCCCCAACGTCCCTCCCTTCCATACCCCCCTTATCGTCCTGATTTGGGAGGAAATAAGGAATAAACAACAATCCACGAAAGGAGGAGGAGGTCAGGTTAATAGAATTCGGCCAATAACGTCTGGCCAGTTATGGCCCGCTCGCATGACTCCGACCAAGAGCCCGAGGGACGGAGAGAGATGGCCCCAAAATAAAGAACCCCCCCCCCCATCCCCCTCTCTCCTAAATGTTTCTTTGTTTTAACGACCGAAACCACAAGAATAACAAAGAGGCCGAAGCAAACGTCCCGTGAGTGAATGAATAAACGGGGCGATGTGGGGAATCCCCCCCCCCCCCCCTGCCCCATTCTCGTTTGTTTGGTTCCGTTCGTCCGGGTGCGACGGGGAGGAATTAATGACAAAGGCGAGATTCGCAGGAGCGTGAGCAGAGAGCGTTATTTAACACGCAGGTGGGGGTGCCTAGTCTGCCCCAATTTAGCTGAGAGGAGGGAGACTCAAGCTCCCGTGTACTTTGTTGTTTCATAATTTTTTCAAAGGGGGGGAAATTTTATTGCCATTATTTCTTTCAAAAACTCGTTCCTTTGTGGTCATGCCGTGTGTCGTTTGCCACGATTAGTCTTTCATGGTTTTCTTTCCAGTGGGTTGTGGGAGGCATTTTTATGTTAAAATAAATCTTGTGCGGGAACGAGGGCTTTCGCGTGTATTATTCGAAAGGTAATTGTTTGTTTGTTTAGCTGGGAGGCGCTAGGGTTAAGACCACGTCAACGGCTGGAAGACTTAGAAAGAAATGGGGTGAAGTGGGCATGATTTGCACTGCACTTTCTGGCTAGGCAGCAACACTTATAAACTTGAACGAGCGTGTTTCCGAAAGTGTTGTTACCCTCCCACTGGAAGGGGACTTGCATTTCTTGTGGAACAGCTGCATACTCACGAGATTTGTGCACCAAGTAATCTCCTCTTTTCACTTCTCGGCCCATGTATGATCCTCACATTTTCACTTCCTAACCACCACTTTAACTTTTATTTTCAAGACTGCCTGTCGGGAGATGCCGCCATGCCGATGGACTGCCAGGCCACCAGGCGGGAGGGGTGGTCCCAAATGGCGAGCCTGGCTCTGCCGGGCCTGCAAGCACCTCTTGCAGTGCGGGCAACTGTGAGAGGTGGTGAGCTGTTGCGTCCCGTGTAAATAAGATGGTCACCATGCCCAATGATGAGTATAAAAAAAAACCCAACCCCCAACTTCCCCAAGAACAACGGAGCCGCCCTCGGGCAGCTCCACCAAAAAAATGGAGGTCCCCCCCCTTGTGCTTGCGCAGGGGACCCTCCATACTTCTTTAACCGGAGAGGAGGCTTACTCCTCTCCTATGCCTACGGGTGTAGGGGACTTCCCCTCACTCCCTTCTCTGGAGGTGCTTTCGGGCACCTCCCTATTTCCAGCGGCAGTCCCTCCTTTTCTTTCTAAGGGGACTGCCAAGAAAGCCAGCAGGCAGCCCATTGCCGACCGCCCCTCTTGTAAGCGGCTCGGTAGGGCAAACCCCCTTAGGGGGGAGAGGGAAGCCAGGCCCCTTCGGTCGCTTCCCTCAAAAGACCTGCTGGCAAAAATATTAAACCTTGCCGGGGTTAAGGCTTGTGCCTCCCCACAAATGACTCTTGACGCTGCCAAGGGGACCTGCGATGTCCTGGGAGGGGATGGCCAACTGGAGGCCCCTCCTGTGATAGACATGGTCCTTGAGGAGACCCAGCCTCAGACGGTAGGGCCTTCCATGGGGGGGAATCCGGGCTCGGTGCCAAGCGCCGAACCTGAGTCCGCCCCTATGCAAGGTCCCCCTCAAACGGCTGAGGGCTCCGAGGCAATACAAGGAGGGGAGGGATCTCCTCCGACAGGTGCCCCCACGACTACCAGGAACTTCTCCATTTCGGGGAGGGACCTGGCTGAGGTTGGCCCATCTGGCATGGGGGCTTCTGCCGGCGGAGGTGAGAAGCGGGTTCATTCCCCGCCCTCCTCTCCAAAAAAGAAAAAGACTAGAAAGACAAAGAAGACTCGGGGCTCCTCTCCATCCGCGGGGGCTGCGGGGACGGATAGGTCTGCTGCCACTTTGGTAGGCGACCAAGCCAAGATCGGCACATCCAGCCCCTCTACCTCCCCGTGTGCGGAGCCCCTGACTAAGACCAAGAGTGCACAGGGCGGAGCCTCGATGACATCGGGGCCCCTCATTCAGAGGTTACCTGGCGTTTTCGAGCCCGCTGGCTTCAAACGCTTCCTCGTTATTCGCTCCACTGATGGCACCATGTTGTCCAAGGGCAACATGATCCATCAGAGGAGAGGATTAGCTAGTGCAATTGGTAGAGAGCCGAAGGTGACCCGTTTCTCGGACGGGAGCCTTCTGGCGAATGCGGCGAATCCCGCCGAGGCGGCCAAGATAAGTGCTCTTCGGACACTTCATGGCACCCCGGTGAGTGTGACGCCGCACTCTACCATGAACTTTGTAAAAGGAGTAGTTTATGCGAGGGAACTCGTTGACTACTCCATTGAGGACATCACCCTAGAGCTGGCCGACCATGGGGCGGTCAAGGTCGAACGTGTGATAAGAAAACAGGGAGGGGCCTCGAGACCCACCCCTACACTCTTCGTCACGTTCGACTGTGACAAGCTCCCTGAGTCGGTGGGTGCCGGTTGGTACCGCTACCGCGTGAAGGCATTCGTGCCACTTCCGCGGCGGTGCTATTACTGTCACCGCTTCGGCCATACGAATCGCTCATGTAGACGTGCAAAGTCGGGGTCACCCGAAGTATGTGTAAATTGCTCCAAGGTTGCACACGATAAGTCCAAATCGTGTGTGGCCAAGTGTGTCAATGGTGGAGAGCCGCACCCTGCTTCTTCGAAGCAATGTGGTGCATATCTCCTGGAGAAAGAAATCCTGGCCGTTCAGGCCCAGGATAGACTCTCATTCCGCGAGGCTAAGGACTTGGTCCTGGCGCGCCCAGCTCTGCCTGGGACGTCATATGCCTCAGTAGCTAGAAAGGCACCCTCTGCTCCTGGCCCATCCAGGCCAACGAGCACGGTTGTTTCCGCGCCCTTTTCGGAGCCCTTCTGCGGGCTCTACCCAGCCCGGGCGCTCCCCTGGTAAAGCTGGCGCCAAAAAGGGTTCATACCCAGCCCCGGCTAAAACCAGGGCTCCCCCCTCTTCCCCCAGCGTGACCGTTTCCCGCAAGGCGAAACGGCCACGCGCCTCCACCGAGTCAATAGACTCACAGGAGGCAACACCCCTGAAGATGGTCGCTAGGCCATCTTCCGGGGTTCCTAAAGCTGTCCCCCGAAAGGAGGACAGCAACAAAGGAGCTTCGGCTCCTTCGCCCACGCCCCGAGGTGGAGCGAGTGGCTCGGAGACGGTGGTTCCTCGAAAAGAGGGCCCCCCCGCCTCCGAAGCCGCAGCGCCCGCCTAAGGTTTCGAGGCGGAGGGAGGAAAAGACTCGCATGGCGAGCCCAACCTCCCCCAATAAGTCCTCGAAGGCGACAGCGCCTCCAGCGCTTTGTCCGGCCAATAGCACCCGGGGTTCTGCCCCCGGGAAGCGTACGGCCATTCCCGTGAGGGTCTTCAGTTCGAGGAGGGCCCCCGCGTCTCCTCCGAGCTAGGCCCCCGCGTCTCCTCCGAGGAATATGCCTGGAGGGCATATTCCTAAAATGGAATTGCCGTGGACTCCGGGCCAGCTGGGAGAAGCTGCGGAGGCTCGTCTCGTCCCGCTCCCCTTAGCTATCTTTTTGCAGGAGACAATGCTAGGCGCGTGCCCCCTGCCCGCCCTCCCGGGGTACAAGGGTCTTGCGACCCCACCACCGCAGGATGGCCGAGCTGGGGGATGCGCGATTTCCTCCGGCATGATGTCTCCGTTCTTCCTTTCTCTTTAGATACCTCCTTTCAGGCAGTGGCTGTGCAGCTGCACCTGGATAGGAGGTATACTATCATTTCTGCGTACATTCCACCGTCAGCTGACTTCGACGCGGGGGACTTCTTCCGCGTCGTGGCACGGTTGCCGAGGCCCTATCTCTTGCTTGGAGATCTGAACGGCAGGCATCCTCTCTGGGGAGATTACTCCATAAATCCCAGGGGACAAGTCCTTGCCGATCTGATCGAAGAGCTTGAGATGGGTGTCCTAAACGTGGATGAGTTTACGCATCACTGTCCGAGAACCGCTTCATTTTCTTGCCTTGACCTATCTTTGTGCTCTTCGGATGCACAGCCTGATTTTGATTGGGGGGTGGTCGATGACCTCCATGGTAGTGATCACTTTCCCATTCAAATATCATTTTCAGGGCAACTGCCGCCTGAGAGACCACCTCGGTGGTGCTTGGCGCGGGCGCGGTGGCCTGCATTTCAGGAAATGACTGAATTCTCTAGCTCAGTCGAGGAGTTTAGGTCGGTAGATGAGGCCGTTGAGTTGTTCTCCGGCAACCTCATCGCCGTGGGCCTGACTACTATTCCTAGGACGTCTGGACGTTTTGCACGCCGACCACTCCCATGGTGGTCGGACGAGTGTGAGACGGCCCTCAAACAGAAGCGTTATGCCTACATGCGCTATAAGCGCCGCCCGAACGATTTCACTGTCGCTGAATTTCGTCGGGCTAGGGCTAGGTTCCGGTATATTTCGAAGCACGCCCGCCGCTCTTCTTGGCGGGCATACGTGTCTTCACTTAACGGGAAGACCCCTTTAGCTGAGGTGTGGAAGCGAGTCAAAAGGATTCGGGGCAAGTTCTCGCAGGACCTCCCTCCCGTTCTCCAGGAGAATGGGACCGCAATCTCGGACCCCGCGTCCGTGGCGGAATCCTTCGTGACCGCTTTTTCTGCATTCTCTAGCCGTGATGCTGCTCCGCCAGCATTCAATGCACGTCGTGATGTCGCGGAAGGCCGCCGGCTGGACTTTACCTCCAGAGGCGGAGAACCCTTCAACGACAAGTTTACTGTAAGCGAGTTGCGTTCCGCTCTCGCTTCGTGCGCGAACACCGCCCATGGTCCGGACGATGTCCCGTACGACATGCTTCGACATGTAAGTGAGCGAGGCATTGCCTTTCTGTTAGATTTGTTCAACAGGATCTATGTGGAAGGTCTTTTCCCAGACTGCTGGCGAATCGCTACTGTGCTTGCCTTTCGCAAACCGGGGAGAGATCACTCTACTCCGACCGGTTTCCGCCCAATCTCTCTAACCTCTTGCGTGTGCAAGTTGATGGAGAAATTGGTAAATGTTAGATTAGCCTTTTTCCTGGACAGCGGAGGCCATCTGTCTTCCGCACAGTGCGGCTTCCGCAAGTTCCACTCCACGTCGGATGCTCTGCTCCGACTGGAAAATGCCGTCTGCGAGGCTTTCCTTCGTAGACAGCACGACGCCACGGTGTTTTTCGATCTGGAGAAGGCCTATGATACCGCATGGTGATACGGTATCATGGAAACTCTCCACACGATGGGGGCGAGGGGACGCCTCCCAATGTTTATATCTGAATTTTTGCGAGATCGTCGATTCCGCGTACGGGTGGGGGGAGCCCTCTCCGGCCCAAAGGAGCAGGAAGAGGGTGTCTCGCAGGGAAGTGTCCTCAGTGTCACACTCTTTGCCCTGAGCATCAACGGCATCACCTCGGTGCTGCCGGAAGATGGTCTCGCTACGCTCTACGTGGACGACCTTTCGATCTCTTTTGGCGCGGCCCAGATGCCAACTCTGGAGCGTCGACTCCAACAGGCATTGAACCGCGTCTCTCGCTATGCCGAAGCGCACAGGTGCTCGGTTTTCTTTGGCCAAGACTAAGGTGGTGCACTTCTGCCGCCATCCACGGCTTCACCTCGACCCAGATTTGTTTCTTAATGGGGTGCGCCTGGATGTGGTTGAGTCGCACCGTTTCCTTGGTCCTGTATTCGACCGACGCCTCACCTGGGAGGCTCATATTCGCAGCCTTAGGGTCTCTTGTACCCGCGCCATGGACATTCTCCGTTCCGTGACGTTCAGCGCTTGGGGCGCTGATAGGGCTACTGCCTTACTTTTTTATCGATCCTTTGTTCGTTCGAAGCTCGACTACGGATGCGAGTTTTATGCATCCGCAGCCGAGCGTTTATTGCGGAAGGTGGATTCGATCCACCACACCGGCCTTCGCCTTGCGACCGGTGCCTTCCGCACTTCCCCCATTGAGAGCCTGTTGGTCGATGCTGGGGAGATGCCACTCGCTCTGCGCCGCGTGCAGTGTATCACTCGACTGTACGCGCGAACCCGGCGCCTCCCTCAGTCGCCAACAGATCTCACTGCATCCGCAGCTGATCTCGATGGTGCCTATGCCGTCGAGAGACGCCAGTCATACCCTAAGCCTTTTGGGTTTAGGGCCAGGAAACTCCTTGGAGAGGTAGATATCGTTCTCGGGCCGGTGGCGCCCCTGGTTTTGCCCAGGACGCCACCCTGGAGGGTACCACATTTGGCTATTTGTCGCCACGCCTCTGCTCCCAAAGCTTGTACTGCGCCGGGAGTATTGCGTTCGACCTTTTTGGAGCACACATCGTGTCACGCTGGAACCGTGCCAGTGTATACGGATGGCTCCAAGTCCCAAGAGGGGGTCGGCTTCCACGCCGTATCCCCTCTGTTTGAAGTCAGCGGGGCTCTACCAGGCGCTGCGTCTGTCTTCACGGCTGAACATGTTGCAATACATCGCTCGGTACCAGAGATTAGGCGACGTGCCCGGTTCGGAGACCGGATTGTGATCTATAGTGACTCACAAAGCGCCCTGAGTGCTCTCGGGGCATTGGAATCTCCGCATCCCCTGGTTCGCGATATCCGTGACGCCACGGTTTTGGCGAGCCGGGCAGATGTCGAGATTATCTTCTGCTGGGTTCCTGGACATGTAGGAATTGCGGGCAATGAGGGCGCCAAAGAGTCCGCGAGGACTCTGCGACCGGACCAGCGTTTCGCTCTTCCTCACACCGACTACATGGCAGGAATACGGGCAGCTCTTCGGACTGCTTGGCAAAGAAGATGGGAGACGGTCGAAGGGAACTTAAAGTTGCGTGCCATTGCGCCGCGACTGTTCCCATGGACCTATCCCCCAATGCCGCGGCGGCTTCAGGTTGCTTTCTGTCGTCTTCGAATCGGACACACTCGTGTGACGCATCGCTACTTGATGGAGCGCTCGCATGCGCCCTATTGCAACGACTGCGTCGTCCCCCAGACTGTTCGGCATATTCTTGTCGAATGTCCCAGTCTGGGTGATCTTCGCGCACGATACCTGTCTCGGTACCGGGATGTGCGGGGTCGCTTCCGCCTGTCCCTTGTACTCGGGACGAGTGCGTGCACCATGACTGGTGGACTTATTGACTTTTTGGGGGAGGCCGGCCTTCTCCCTTTCATTTAACCCGGTTTTATTGTTGTTGTTGTTGTTGTTGTTTTTGTTATCGTTTTTGTTATTGCTTTGTTATTGTTATTTCTTTTTATTGTTGTCTCCTGTTCAATTATTTTGAAGTAGCCTATAACTAGGCTGTTTGCTTACGGCAACTTATGCCTAAGTCGGCAGTCGCCAGATAGCCCCTTAATAAAAAAAAAAACAAATCGGATCCCTACACCCTTTCCCCGTGTCCCTTTTCAGGAGCAGCTGGAGGCGTTGCTCGAAGAATTTCCCCGATTGCGGAATGAGGTCGTGACAAGGAGCTTGTCTCTGGGTCACACCCTCTCCTCCGACGAGTCCAAGAGTCTCGGCCTACCAGACTTCCCCATCGACAACTTGAGGCAGATCTTTAGCATCCAAGTAAGTTCCGGCGGGGTGGGGCTGGATTTGTCCTCTGATCGTTGCTCAAGTTCGTATGTTTGGGTGTCTTGCCCTCTGTGTACACGAACTTGGTCTTGATAGTTTTAGTACCTTACCCCCCCCCCTTCTTTAGTATTTTGATTTGACTAGGTTTCTTATCGCATCTTCGCTATCTTTTCACTCTTGTTCTCTCTATTTGCCCTCGATTTTACTTCATTCGTCTGTCCTTTCCTCATTCGTTTTCCATTGTGAACTTGCCCTCGTTGGTTACACCAGTTTATTTTTCATTCTCAATTGGGAAAACTATCTATGGTGTTCTATATATTTTCCTTGCCTTCTCCCAGTCGCTTTAAATATAGGATACCATTTAGAATTTACATTTATTATATGTATTTAGTTGTCATTTACTTCTTCCTCTGACCGGCTTTTGTTCTTTTGGCAAATAAATCATGTGTTGTAGAGTTAATCTCTGGAAGACTACGCTATTATAGTTTGCAGTGAGATAGTTTCTCTTCCATTTAGGGAATCTAAATAAAAGAAATACTTCTTTGGTGTTTAGGAGCTACTTGAAGACAGCTTTTGCTAACAATCGATGTATGTACTTTTGAAAGTGAGAGGACTGCGATTGACATTTTCACTATCATCTGTGAGAGTGAAGAATCAACGAGTACTTTTATGTGCGAATTTGACTCTCCGATTGAAGTTGATCTGAGCTCGGAGACCTAAATTCATTTTTCTTAGGTTCTTCATAATTTTATCTTCTCTTTTTCCCCGCAGAGTTTGTTTCCGAGTGCACAAATCGAGAACTTAATACAAAGATTATACCCAGCGCCTCTTTTTCTGCCGAAGGAAGGCCAGGTGGCAGCTACCAATGCTTTCACATCCTTCGATTTAAAACCACCGGAGGTAAGTTGATTAAAGGGAAATAAGAAGGGGTTCGAAAGGTTATTAGCATTAACACGTTTGAGTTAAGGGTCTTAGAAGTTTTCGAAAGGATTGGGTGGGAGGGGCAAGAAGTTTGGAACTGGAACACTCAAGTTCATGGTCGTTTTAAAGGAAATGTTAAAAAAAAAATGGACAGGAATGGCGAAAGATGACCAGAACTGCTAAGTAGTCTAATAAAATCCCCATTGAAAGCTTCTATAGTAACTAAAATTAAAATCTAAGTGAAGCTGTAATTTATCTGTATTCATTCATTTATAACGACTCATTGAGTGCGAGAGCCGCTCTTGAGACATTGTAATCTCCTCTTCCGCCTCCTCGTCAGCAGCATTCGTGATGTCACGTCTTCTGTGGCTCCGGGTGGTGTGATTATCTTTTGCTGGCTCTCCGCCCGGACCTAACTTAATTTAACGGATGATAAAAGCCATCGGGGTGACTCGAGTCACTCAACAAGCCACTGTAAGCAGCACCTCCACCCTCCCTCTTTATAAACTGCGTCCAAAGGGTTATGACTAGAATGTAGTCGAAGTCATTACTAGTCAAAGCTTGTTAAAAGGTTAATCATTTACCTACAGTCTACAACACTGTATAATAATTTCGACCCCCTCCCTCTCTGGTATCTTTTCTTCAGGGGTTGTTCCCAGAGAGGCTCTGGCTTTCTCGTGGCGAGGGGGGTCAGCCCTGGGCCTCTTAGGGGTCTCATAGTGCTGCCAACAAGACTTTTAACATGCCTCTCTTTCTTTCCCCCTCCTATTACGTTCTTCCACTGCCCTTTATTTCCCCCTCTTCCTTCACCTATCTAGTGGTCCTTATGGATACCCGACCTCTACTCGTTTTATGGATTGATTCAGAATTGTTCTTTCATGAAGGTGGAAGAGGCTGGGCATCTCCACCGCCTTTGTCTACTGAATGCCCAAGGAGAAACCCATCGTTGGCCCCTTTTCTCCGTGCGTAGGAGAACTTGGGCAGCCTCTTAGGTTTCTAAAGATGGTGTGGTGGATCCGTATCCATTCTCCAAGAGGACATACCGGACGTAACTGATTGTAGAGTTGCAGTAGGCCTCCATGGTGGGAACTTTAGAGTCCCGCTGTGGTGAACCCCGCCGGATGTCATCCCACTCTCAACACAACCTTGTGCGAAATCTATCTTCGATAGCTGAATTTCCAGTAACTGTCTCGCCCCATCCGCGTCTGAATTTTGTCAAAGGTATCGTCCGTTCAAACGAACTTAGGGACTACGACCTCACCCGCCTTCAGAGCAATCTCAGTACCCAACGTGTCACACACGTACACAGGGTAACTAAAACATTAGGCTCCACTAGAGTCCCAACCGCCACACTGATTTTAACATTCGAACGACAAGAACTGCCGCAGTATATTAAAGCTGGGTACCTTCGTGTCCTGCTAAGTCCCTACATCTAACTACCCAGACACTGCTTCAATTGCAATCAATTTGGACATGTTGGCCGTGCCTGTCGGCAACCCCGCTCCTGCGTGAATTGTAGCTCTTGCTACCATGGCCCCGAATGCACCAAAACACCTAGCTGTGTCAACTGCGGAGGTACTCACAGTGCTGCGTCAAAACTACTCTATATTTTTATATGAAAAGGAGGTGTTCGCTTTGCGCGACTCTTTACGTCAAGATATAAGAGAGACCCGCCAGCGTGCTGGAGCACAAACCTAACCACTCGGCCGTCTCTTCTCTGACGTTTTACGTGACGCTGGACGAAACTGACCATCACGCTCGAGTTCCGACCAGCCTGGAGCACTTCATCCTACATCTACTCGCAGCGTCGGAAACATTCAGGATATGCAGTCGAAGCATCGCTCTCACACCGACATGACCAATGTAACCCCCCTCTCTCCAGCAGCTCTAGCTGGGAGAAATTCTCAGGGAGAGACACTTGAAGACATCAGACTTTATTTGAAAGAATCCTCAACATCGACCAGTGAAGGTTCATCCACCTGGCCCCGAGACCCAAAGCCCAGTGGTAAGAGGAAGGATTCCTCACCTGGGTCATCGACCACCAATAAGCGGGCTGACTCGGCCGAACCCAGAGAATCTTCAATGAACTCTTCCCCTATGGCTGAACATTCTATACCTTTAAGTCTGTCCCACCCTTCGCAGGACTTAGGCCCCATCCTGATCCAAACGATGGCAGATATACACCCATTTCCACACACCTCGCTCAGATCGCCTGTTCGTTCCACTCACCCTTCTACCCATGATCCGATGGAAGCAGTTGATACTCCAACTTCACCAATCGCGGCAGTTGGACCAACTCCTCAGACACCGAAAATACCCTCGACCCATGAATCCGGATCTACCGACCGAAAATCCCTTTTCGATTTTCCTTTTCCACTAGGTTGTGAGCCCGAATTACAATCGAGGTCCTCGGTCGGTTCTCCAAAACCCTCGAAAAAAGCCCCAGTTACTGCTCCCTCTAGAATCTCTTCCCCTGCAAAAGCAGGTTCCTCAAAATCTGCTCTCCGTCTCCCAAGCTCTTTGGGACGAACCTCAAATACAATATCAGCCACGAAAGAGAAAAAGATATCCACAGTGGTATCTAACTGTCCCACATAATATCTTTCATTTTACAATGGAATTTTCAAGGCGTTCTTCAAAAGTGGGAAGAACTCAAAATTATTTTGACGACTCTCCACCCCGCTGTTATATGTCTTCAGGAGAATAAACATGGGGGGTGTCAATCATGGCATCTTCATCCCACCATGTTTCTCCTATCCCCCTACATGCTACCCTCCAATCTGTTGTCGTGAGGGTTTTTCTTACTAAGCTTTTTACCGTTTCCTCTATTTACCTACCCCCTTGTTTATCATTGTCAAGACCCGACCTTTAAGAACTTATAGACCAGTTGCCCTCCCCATTCTTATTACTAGCAGATTTTAACGCTCGTCACCCATACTGGGGTGACATCACTCGAAATGCCAAAGGCAGTGTTTGAGAGTCTCTTTTATTATCTGACTTTCTTTGTGTTTTAAACACTGGCGATTTTATCTCTTATTATGTCCAGACGGACTCTTTTAGCTGTGTTGACCTGTCTGTTTGTTCCCCGGATTGCTTCACGGAATTTCAATGGTCAATTCTTGACGATCTCCATGGGAGTGACCACTTCCCTATTGTCTTGTCGGCCCTCAAGTTAGCCCTCATACAACCATGCCCCTTAAGTGGAAATTAGGTCATGCAGATTGGGAAGGTTTCCAAGAGGCGTCCTTCACAAGTGCATCCTTGGGGACCTTCAATGAAGTAGACGCGGCAATAGAATACTTTACATCGACTATCTACATTGCAGCAACGCAGACCATCCCACGGAGGCGACCCGCCATGGGTCGCTCAACCGTGCCCTGGTGGACCTCGGCGTGTGCAACAGCTATCAAAAACTACAAGTTAGCCCATGCCCGATTCCGAAAGAACCCAACTTTGTGCAACAAGGTCGACCGAAACCGAGCTCGTGCGCCTCGCCAAAGAACCCTTTGTCAGGCTCGCCGAAATTAATGGCGCCGTTACGTGTCATCAATTTCCTCTATGACACTTACCCCTAAGATCTGGAAGAGGATTAATAAGATCAGGGGCCGTTATCCTGATCATCATACCCCCACACTCAACTTACACGGTTCCTTGAAGAATGACAGCCTGGCGGTCAGCAATGCTTTTGCTGACCATTTTCGCTCCGTCAGCAGTGTCACCGTTACGATGAGGCTTTTCTATCCTATAAATCAAAGGAAGAATCTCATTCTTTCAACTTCACAACAAAATCTAACCTTCCATATAACGCTCTATTCAGCATCCATGAGCTGTGTAGCGCTTTGTCCCTTTACATATCTACTTCCCCTAGCCTTGACGAGATCCATTTCGATATGATTCGGCACCTACATCCACACACTACTCTCTTCTTACTTGATTTGTACAACCTTATATGGGTGAAGGGTTTTTACCCCTCATCATGGCGCATTCGGATCATTCTTCCCTTTGTCAAACCAGCTGTTTGAGTAAGTTGCTGGAAAAAATGGTGTTGGAGCGCCTAAACTGGCTCCTAGAAACCAATTACCTTCTCTCTCCATTTCAATGTGGCTTCCGCAAAGGTCATAGTACCCTTGACCTACTAGTACGTTTCGAGGGATCAGTCCGGAAAGCTTTCTCATTAAAGCACCGAGTCCTAGCCATATTTTTCGATATTGAGAAAGCCTACGACACAACATGGAGATACGGTATCTTGAAGCAGCTATACGTCTGGGGGATGAGAGGCCTTTTACCTTCACTTATTCAAAGTTTTTTAGCATCTCGATCCTTCAAGGTACGTGTTGGAGACGCATACTCTGACCTGCAACCTCAAGAGGAGGGAGTTCCTCAGGGCAGTGTTTTAACTGTCTTATGTTTTATAATTGCCATCAATGATATTATTTCGTCTCTCCCAGAAGGTGTATCGGCAACTCTGTTTGTCGATGATTTAGCACTATACTGTTCCTCACCTCGCCTTCCATCAGCAGCGCATCGGCTACAACTGGCGGTCGATGCTGTATCCAAAAGAGCACAACTTAAAGGATTTCGCTTTTCCACGAACAAAACCAAAGCAATGTATTTCCACCGAGGCAGAGGGGTTCTTGTTCCGCCATCTATCTCCCTACAAGGCGAAGATATAGAGTTTCGGTTCCTTGGCGTAACTCTCGATCCAAAGTTATCCTGGTTACCACACCTACGCCGACTTCGAACAGGCTGTCTGCGGGCTCTAGACATTTTGAAAGTCCTCTCACACACTTCGTGGGGCAGTGACCGACAAACATTGTGGCCTTTATACACAGCCCTCGTCCAATCCAAATTGGATTATGGCTGTCAAATTTACTCATCGGCTTTCCCTTCAGCCCTTAAAATGCTGAACCCCATTCGAAACCTCAGAGTTCGCCTTTCTAGTGGAGCCTTCCGTACTTCTGTCAACAGCCTTTACTGCGAGAGTGGGGTACTCCCTTTGCCCTATCATAGACTTCAAATCTGCATGCGATACCTCTGCCGAGTACAGCAAGCCCCTGTATCAGAGGTCTACAGATGCCTGTATGCTGCCGAATCAACGGCGGCATATGATAAGTTGCCATCTTTACCCCGCCCCTTGAACCTTCGCAAAGGAGATCATCTCTCTAACCTGGGTGCTCCAAGGAACCTTACCCTTCCATCCTTACTGACCCCTAGTTGCAGTGCTCCTCTCCCCTCAGTATGTACCAACATGTGGAGCCTGGAGAAGTCCTCCATGGACCCTCGCATCATTAAAAACTGTTCTTAGAGCATTCGATCTCCCACAAACAATGCTGCCCACTATACACGGATGGCTCTAAGTCGGACGGTGGCGTGGGTGCCGCAGCCATCTATCCAGGAAGAGAATTCCTAACTCTATCTTTGCCACTAGCAGCATCCATTTTTGCCGCTGAACTTTCAGCAATCCTTTTAGCCTTTAGACTCATCCAAATTTTACCTTTTAGTGATTTTGTCATTTTTTCCGACTCAAGGAGTGTCCTACAGTCAATTAGATCTTTTAATGCGTCCCATCCCCTGGTCACAGAAATTTGCAAGTGGCTGATTCAAAATGCATCCCGATATAGAATTATGTTTTGCTGGGTCCCTGGGCATGTGGGGGTCCTGGGCAACGAGAAGGCTGATCGGCTAGCCCGCTCAGCACATTCTGTGTTGCCTGAGAACTCGGCTCTGCCTTTTAGGGACTACTTTCCTTCAATAAGAGAGTATATTTTTCAACTGTGGCAGAATGAATGGGATGACTGTTCATCATCCAAACTATACAAAATAAAAAATTCTATTCGCTCTTGGCGTTTCTTTGTGGTCGGACGAGTGTGAGGCGGCTCTCAAACAGAAGTGATATGCCTACATGCGCTATAAGCGCCGCCAGAACGATTTACCATCGCTGAATTTCGTCGGGCTAGGGCTAAGTTCCGGTATATTACGGAGCACGCCCGCCGCTCTTCTTGGCGGTCATACGTGTCTTCACTTAACGGGAAGACCTCTCCAGCAGAGGTTTGGAAGCGAGTCAAAAGGATTCGGGGCAAGTTCTCGCAGGACCACGCCTCCCGTTCTCCAGGAGAATGGGACCACAATTTCGGACCCCGCATCCTTGGCGAATTCCCTTGCGATTGCTTTCTTTGCATTCTCTAGTGGAGATGCTGCTCTGCCAGCATTTAACGCACGTTGTGATGTCTCTGAAGGCCGCCGACTGGACTTTATCTCCAAAGGCGGAGAAGCCTTGAACGACCTATTTACATTGAGTGTGTTTCGCTCTCGCTTCGTGCGCGGACACCGCCCTTGGTCCGGACGATGTCCTGCATGCTATGCCTTGACACCTAGGCGAGCGAGGAATAGCCTCTTTGTTAGATTTGTCTATTAGGGTCTGGATAGAAGGTATCCTCCTTGACTCACGGCGAATGGCTACTGTGCTCGCTTTTGGCAAACCGGGGAGATATCACTATCCTGGCCAGTCTCCGCCCAATCTCTCTAACCTCCACAGTGGAGGCCACCTGTCTTCTGAAAATTGCGCCTTCTGCAAGTTACACTCTACGTCAAATGCTCTGCTGCAACTTGAAAATGATGTCTACGAGGCCTTCATCCTCAGTGTCACCCTCTTTGCCCCGACCATCAACGCCCCGGTGTTTTTCGATCTGGAGAAGGCCTATGATACCGCATGGCGATACGGTATCTTGGAGACTCCACACTTTGGAACCAAGGGGACACCCAATCTTTATTTCGTCGATTCCGCGTACAGGTGGGAGGATACTCTCTCTGGCCCAATTGAGCAGGAAGAGGGTGTCTCACAAGGAAGTGTCCTCAGTGTCACACACTTTTCCCCGACCATCAACGTTATCACTTCGGTGCTGCCGGAAGATATTCTCGCACTGCTCTGCGTGGACGACCAACCGATCTCTTTTGGTGCGTCCCAGATACCAACTCCGGAGCGTCGACTCAAACTGGCATTAAACCGCATCTCTTGCTATGCTGAGACTAAGGAGCTGCATTTATGCTGCGATCCACGGCTCCATCCTGATCATTACTTATTCCTAAATGGGATTTGCCTGGAAGTGGTGGATTCGCGTTATTTCCTTGGTCTTGTTTTTGACCTAAGCCTCTTCTCACAGCCTTAGAGTCTCTCGTATAACCGCTCCATATACACTCTTCGCTCCGTGACGTTCAGCAATTTGTTTGCTGATCTGGCTACTGTCTTAATTTTCTCCTAATCCTTTGTTCGTTCGAATCTTGCTTACGGATGCGAGTTTTACGCACCCACAGCCGGGCGTCTATTGCGGAAAGTAGACTCGCACGTCCTTTATTGAGAGCCTACTTGTTGATGTCTGGGAGATGCCGCTCGCTCTGCGCCCCCCATCAGGGGCGCAGCGATTTGCCTTTCTGGCCGCCATGCTGACGGGACTCAGCGCCCCGTCCGGCCCCAGCTTAGCCTCTTCTCCTTCTTTCAGACAGCCTATATTTCTCCCTTACTTCGTTGCTTTTCATACAACCTCTCCCACAACTTTCTTTGGCCGGCCTCTTATTTTCTCAGGGTAGATGCTGACCTTCTTCTCAGCCAACTATCTCGGATCGGGGCTGAGGGGAGATGGGACAATGCTCCCTAGCCCCTGAGCTCCGTTTTGGGATGGTGGATTTTTAACAACCTGCTTCACTCCCACCCATACCTTCCTCACATCCCCTTTCCTTCTCATTTTTTTTTTTACGCCGTGCCCAAGGTGGAGCCTCCATGCCGAAGGTCTGCCAGGTCACCAGGCGGGAGGGGTGGCCTAAAAGTGCGGCACCTGGCTCTGCCACCCCCATAGGCACCCCTCGAAGAGTGGGCCACTGCGAAGGGTGATTAGCGTTTGCTTCCAGTGAATAAAAAAGGTTCCCCCAATGCCCAATGATGAGATTAAAAAAATTTCCCGTTATTTTCCTCCTGTCCACCGTCGGAGCCGCCCTCGGGCAGCTCCACTGAAAAAATGGAGGTGTCCCCATCCCCTGTGCTTTCACAGGGGACCCTCCAAATCTCTCTAACCGGAGAGGAGGCTTACTCATCTCCTTTGCCTACGGGTGTAGGGGACTCTCCCTCACCCCCATGTCTGGAAGTACCTTTGGGTGCCTGCCTCTTTCCAGCGGCAGTCCCCCCTTTACTTTCCAAAGGGACTACCTAGAAAGCCAGCAGGCAGCCCATAACCGACCGCTCTCCATTGAAGCGCCTCGGTAGGGCAAACCCCCTTAGGGGGGAGAGGGAAGACAGGGCCCATCGGTCGCTTCCCTCAAAAGACCTGTTGGCTCGAATATTAAACCTAGCGGGGGTCAAGGCCTGTGTCTCCCAATACTCGACTCGTACACCGCTGCCAATGGGACCTGTGATGTCCTGGGGAGGTGAGGTGAAAATGGAGCCCCACCCCTGAGATAGACATGCTCCTTGAGGCAACCCGGCCTAAGACGGTAGGGCCTTCCATGGGGGCGAATCTGAGCTTGGCACCAAGCACCGAACCCGAGTCCGCCCCTATGCAAGGTCCTCCTCAAACGGCTCGGGTCTCCAAAGCAGTACAAGGAGGGAAGGGATCTCTTCCTCCGGCCGGTGCCCATGCGACCGCCAGGACTTTCTTCATCTCGGAGAAGGACGTTGCTGAGGCCGGTCCATCTGGCATGGGGCCTCATGCCGGCAGAGGGAAGAAGCGGGTTCATTCCCCGCCTTCGTCTCCTAAAAATAAAAAAATAAAAAAAAAGACTCAGGGTTCCTCTCCATCCGTGGGGGCTGCGCGGACGGATGGGTCTACTACTTCGTTAAGCGAAGAAATTAAGATCGGCACGTCCGACCCCGCTGTGCCCCCCGGGTGCGGAGTCCCTGACAAAGACGAAAAGTAAAAGTGCATAAAGCGGAGCCTCGATTATGTTGGGGCCCCTCATTCAGAGACTACCCGGCGTTTTCAAGTCCGCTGACTTCAAACGCTTCCTGGTTATTCGCTCCACTGATGGCAGCATATTGGCTAAAGGCAACATGATTCCATTAGAGGAGAGCTTTAGCTAGTATGATTGGTAGAGAGCCGAAGGTGACCCATTTCTCGAACGGGAGCCTTTTGGCGAATGCGTCGAATCCCTCAGAGTTGTCCATGATTAGTGCCCTTCGGACACTTGATGGCACCCCGGTGAGTGTGACGCCGCACTCTACCATGAACTAAGTGAAAAGAGTAGTTTATGCGAGGGAACTCGTGGCCTACTCCATAGAGGACATCATCTTAGAGCTGGCCAACCATGGGGCAGTCAAGGTCGAACGTATTATGAGAAAACAGAGAGGGGCCTCGAGACCCACCCCTACACTCTTCATCACATTCAACTGTGATAAGCTCCTGGAGTCGGTGCATGCCGGTTGGTATCGCTACCGCGTGAAGGCATTCGTGCCACCCCCGGGGAGGCGCTATTACTGTCACCGCTTCGGCCATACTAATCGCTCCTGTCGACGGGCAAAGTCAGGATTACCGGAAATCTGTGTAAGTTGCTCCAAGGCCGCACACGATAAGTCCAAATCATGTGTGGTCAAGTGTGTCAATTGCGGAGAGCCGCACGACGCCTCTGCGAAGCAATGTGGTGCGTATCTCGTTGAGAAGGAAATACTGTCTGTTCAAACCTAGGATCGTTTCTCATTTCGAGAGGCTAAGGATTTGGTCCTGGCGCGCCCGGCGCTGCCCGGGACGTCCTATGTCTCAATGTTGAAAATGACACCCTCTGCTCCTGGCCCCTCCAGGCCTATGAGTACGGTCTTTTCCGCGCCGAGTCAGAACCCTTCTGTGGGTTCTACCCACCCCGGGCGCTTCCCTGGTAAAGCTGGCGGCACAAAGGGTCCACACCCAGCCCCGACCAAAACCAGGCACCCCCCCCTTCCCCTAGCGTGACCGTTTCCCGTAAGGTGAAACGGCCACGCGCCTCCACCGAGTCGTTAGACTCACAGAATGCAACACCCCTCAAGTTGATCGCCATGCCATCTTCTGGGGTTCCTATAGCTGCGCGCCTAAAGGAGGACAGCACTAAAGGAGCTTCGGCTCCTTCGCCCACGCCCAGTGGTGGGCTGGGTGGCTCAGAGACGCTAGATCCTCGAAAAGAAGGGGCCATCCCCGCCTCCAAAGCCGCCCCCGCCCGCCTAAGGTTTCGAGGCGGAAGGAGGAAAAGACTCGCATGGCGAGCCCAACCTTCCCCAATAAGTTCTCGAAGGTAACAGCCCCTTCAGAGCATTGCCCGGCCAAATGCGCCCTGATTTCTGCCTCCGGGAAGCGTACGGCTATTCACGTGAGGGTCTTCTCTTCGAAGAAGGGCCCCGCATCTCCTCAGAGCTAGTCCTAGGGGGCATATTCCTTCAATGGGATTGCCGCGGACTCTGGGCCAACTGGGACGAGTTGCGGAGGCTCGTCTCCCGTTCCCCATTAGCTATCTTTTTGCTGGAGACCATGCTGGGCGCAGGCCCCCTGCCCACCCTCCCAGGGGATAAGGGTTTTGCGACCCCACCACCATGAGATGGGGGCTGGGTGGGAGGATGTGCGATTTACACCCGGCATGATGTCTACGTTCTTTCTTCTTTTGAGATACCTCCTTTCAGGCAGTAGCTGTACAGCTCCACCTTGGTAGGAGGTATACTGTTATTTTCGCGTACATTCCACCGTCAGCCGACTTCGACGAGGGGGACTTCCTTTCTCTTGCTCGGAGATCTAAACGGTAGACACTCCCTCTGGGGAGAATACTCCATTAAACCCCTGGGTCAAGTCCTTGCCGACCTGTTCGAGGAGCTTGAGATGGGTGTCCTAAATGTGGATAAGTTTACACATCACTACCCGAGAAGCGCTTCATTTTCCTTCCTCGATTTATCTTTGTGCTCTCCGGATGCACAGCCTGATTTTGATTGCGGGGTGGTCGATGACCTTCATGGTAGTGATCACTTTCGCTTTCAAATATCATTTTCAGGGCCGAGGCTGCCCGAGAACCCGCCCCTGTGGTGCTTGAAGCGGGCGTGGTGGTCTGCATTTCAGGAAATGACTGAATTCTCTATCTCAGTCGAGGAGTTTAGCTCGGTTGATGAGGCCGTTGAGTTCTCCGGCAACCTTATCGCCGCGGGCCTAACTACTATTCCTAGAAGGTCTGGCTGTTTTGCTCCCCGACCACTCCCGTGCTAGTCAGCCGAGTGTGAGACGGCCCTCAAGCAGAAGCGCGCCAAAGAGTTCGCTAGGACCGGGCGACCGGACCATCGTTTCGCTCTACCACACACAGACTACATGGCAGGAATACGGGCAGCTCTTCGGACTGCTTAATTGAGCGCTCGCCTGCGCCCTATTGTGACGACTGCGTCGTCCCCCAGACTGTTCGGCACATTCTTGTCGAATGTCCCAGTCTGGGTGATCTTCGCCTACGTTACCTGTCCCGGTACTAGGATGGGCGGGGTCGCTACCGCCTGTCCCTTGTACTCGGGACGAGTGCGTGCACATTGACTGGTAGACTGTACACTTTTTGAGGGAGGCCGGCCTTCTCCCTTTTATTTAACTAGTTTTTTGTTATTGTTTTCTTTGTAGGTCTCACGTTCCTGCTTGTTGCATTTTCCTTTTTTTTAGTTTTAGTGTTGTTGTTTTTTTTGTTGGTTTTTTTAATCTTATTTTAAAGTAGCCTAGTACTAGGCAGTTTTTAATACGGCTACTAATGCCCAAGTAGGCAGTCCCTAGATGAGCTCTTTAAGCACCGCCCGAACGATTTCACTGTCGCTGAATTTCGTCGGGCTAGGGCTAGGTTCCGGTATATTTCGAAGCACACCCGCCGCTCTTCTTGGCGGGCATACGTGTCTTCACTTAACGGGAAGACCCCTTTAGGAGAGGTTTGGAAGCCAGTCAAAAGGATTCGGTGCAAGATCTCGCAGGACCCTCCATCCCGTTCTCCATGGGAATGGAACCGCAATTTCTGACCACGCGTCCGTGGCGGAATCCTTCGCGACCGCTTTCTCCGCATTCTCCAGTCGGGATGCTGCTCCGCCAGCATTCAATGCGTATCGTGATGTCGCGGAAGGCCGCCGGCTGGACTTTACCTCCAGAGGCGGAGAACCCTTCAACGACAGGTTTACTGTGAGTGAGTTGCATTCCGCTCTTGCTTCGTGCGCGGACAGCGCCCATGGTCCGGACGATGTCCCGTACGCCATGCTTCGACACCTGAGTGAGCGAGGCATGGCCTTTCTTTTTTATTTGTTCAACAGGATCTGGGTGGAGGGTCTCCTCCCAGACTCCTGGCGAATCGCTACTGTGCTCGCCTTTCGCAAACCGGGGAGAGACCATTCTACTCCGGCCGGCTTCCGCCCAATCTCTCTTACCTATTGCGTGTGCTAGTTGATGGAGAAATTGGTAAATGTTAGATTAGCCTATTTCCTGGACAGCGGAGGCCATCTGCTTCTGCAGAGTGTGGCTTCCGCAAGTTCCCCTTAACGTCGGATGCTCTGCTCCGACTAGAAAATGCCGTCTGCGAGGCCTTCCTTCGTAGACAGCACTACACCACGGTGTTTTTCGATCTGGAGAAGGCCTATGATACTGCATGGTGATACGGTATCATGGAGACTCTCCTCACGATGGGGGGGCGAGAGGACGCCTCCCAGTCTTTATATCTGAATTTTTACGAGGTCGTCAATTCCCCGTACGAGTGGGGGAAGCCTTCTCCGCCCCAATGGAGCAGGAAAGTGTCCGCAGTGTCACACTCTTTGCCCTGAGCATCAACGGCATCATCTCGGTGCTGCCGGAAGATGTTCTCGCTACGCTCTACATGGACGACCTTTCGATCTCTTTTGGCGCGGCCCAGAGGCCAACTCTCGAGCGTCGACTCCAACAGGCATTGAATCGCGTCTCTTGCTATGCCGAAGCGCATAGGGCTACTGCTTTACTTTTTAATCGATCCTTTGTTCGTTCGAAGCTCGACTACGGATGCGAGTTTTATGCATCCGCAGCTGAGAGTGTATTACGGAATGTGGACTCGATCCACCACATTGTCCTTTCCCTGGCGACCGGTGCCTTCCGCACTTTCCTCATTGAGAGCCTACTTGTCGATGCTGGGGAGATGCCACTCTCTCTACGCCTTGCACTGTGTATTATTCGCCTGTACGCGCGAGCCCGCCGCCTCCCTCAGTCGCCAACAGCTCTCACTGTATCCGCAGCTGATTTCGACGGTGCCTATGCCGCCGAGAGACGCCAGTCATACCGTAAGCTCCTTGGGTTTAGGGCCAGGAAGCTCCTTCAAGAGCTAAGTATAGCTCTCGGGCCGGTGGCACTCATGAGGGTACCCTAGAGGGTACCACCTTTGAGTATTTGTCGCCACGCCTCTGCTTCCAAAGCTTGTACAGCGCCGGGTGTATTGCCTTCGACATTTTTGGAGCGCACCTCGTGTCACACTGGAACCGTGCCAGTGTATACTAATGGCTCCAAGTCCCAAGGAGGGGGCGGCTTCCACGCCGTATTTCCTCTGAAGTCAGCGGGGCTCTGCCAGGCGCTGCGTCTGTCTCCCGACGCCGGAGCTTGCTTCCTAATTGTTGTAATCTTTCAATTTTATCATTGTTTTGTTTTCAAATTTATATTTTAAAGTAGCCTAGAGCTAGGCTGTTTGATTGCGGCGACTTATGCCCAAGTGGGCAGTCGCCAGATAGCCCTTTAAAACACACACACACACACACACACACACACACACACACACACACACACAACGCTGCGTCTGTCTTCACGGCTGAGCTGGTGGCAATACACCGCTAGGTACGGGAGATTACGTGACCTGCCTCATTCGTAAACTGGATTATGATTTATAGCGACTCTCAAAGCTCCTTGAATGTTCTCGTGGCATTGGAAACTCCGTATTCTCTGGTTCGCGATATCCATGACGTCACGGTTTTGGCAAGGTGGACGTGTCTAGATTCTCTTCTGCTGGGTTCCTAGACATGTAGGAATTGCGGGTGATGAGCGCCCCGATTAGGGCGCCAAAGAGTCTGCTAAGACTCTGCGACCGGAACAGCGTTTCGCTCTTCCTCACACCGACTACACGGCAGGAATACGGGCAGCTCTTCGGACTGCTTGGCAAAGAAGATGGGAGACGGTCGAAGGGAACTTAAAGTTGCGTGCCATTGCGCCGTGACTGTTCCGATGGACCTACTCCCCAATGCCGTGAAGGCTTCAGGCTGCTTTCTGTCGTCTCCGAATTGGACACACTCGTGGGACGCACTGCTGTTTGATGGAGCGCTCGCCTGTGCCTTACTGCGACGACTGCGTTTTCCCCCAGACTGTTCGGCACATTCTTGTTGAATGTCCCAGTCTGGGCGATCTCGGCGCTCGTTACCTGTGGTCGCTACCACTTATCCCTTGTACTTGGGACAGGTTCGTGCCCATTGACTTATAGACTATAACTTTTTGGCGGAGGCCGGCCTTCTCCCGTTTATTTAACTGGGTGGGGCTTTTATTGTTGTTTTTTCTGTAAGTCGCACGTCCCTGCGCCGGGGGGAGGCAGACTTTCCCCCCGACGGTGGAGCCTGCTTCCTGTCTTTTTTCTTTATTGTTGTTTTTTTGTTATTCTAATTTAGCTTATTACTATGCTGTCGTGGTGAGTACGGCGACCTATGCCCAAGTAGGCACTCGTCAAATAGGCTCCTAAATATTGAAAAAAAAGTCTCTGCGCCGTACACCGTTCATTATTCGCTTGTCTACTTGAGCCTGGCGCCCCCCTCAATTGCCAACCCCTTTCACTGGATCCGCGGCTGATCTCGACGGTGCCTATGTCGCCGAGAGACGTCAGTCATACCCTAAGCCCTTCGGGTCTAGGGCTAGGAAATTCCTTCAAGATCTAGGTATAGCTCTCGGGCCGGTGACGCCCCTGGTTCTACCCAGGACGCCATCCTGGAGGGTCGGACCTTTGACTATTTTTCGCCACGCCTTTGCTCCCAAAGCTTCCACAGTGCCAATAGCATTTCCCTTGGCCTTAGTGGAGCCACGCTTCGTGTCCCGCTGGAACCGTGCCAGTCTGTACGGATGGCTCTATTTCCTGGGACGGAATCGGTTTCTACGCCTGATCCACTCCATTTGAAGTCAGCTTGGCTCTACCAGGAGCTGCATCTTTCTTCATGGCCCTGCTGGTTGCAATATACCGCTCGGTTCAGGACATAACGAGTCCTGCCCGGTTCGTATACCGGATTGTGATCTTCAGCGACTCAAAGCGCCTTGAGTGCTTTCAAGGTATTGGAATTTCCACACTACCTGGTTAGCGGTAGGCGAGTCGGGTGGATATCGAGATTATCTTCTGCTGGTTTCCTGGACATGGGGAATTTAGGGGGAATGAACCCCCCGCTGAGGGCCCGAGTGTCCGCGCAAACTGGGCGACCAGACCAGCGTTTGGCTCTTCCTCATAAGGACTCCATAGCAAGAATCAGGGCAGCTCTACGGGCTGCTTGGCAAAGAAGATGGGATACGGCCGTGGGAACCTTAGAGTTGCGTGCCATTGCGCTGGTAATGTTCTCATGGATCTAACCTCCAATCCCGCAACGGCTTCAGGTCGCTTTCTGTCGTCTTCGAATTCAGCACTCGCGGGATACACCGCCACTTGATGGAGCGCTCTCCTGCACCTTACTGGGACGACTGCGTTGTTCCCCAGACTGTTTGACACCTTCCTGAATGTCCTAATCGGGGTGATCTTGGTGCACCTTAGCTCCGGGACGAGGGGTGTCGCTACTGCTTTTTCCTTGTACTCGGCAATGGTTCTTGCACACCGGCTTGCGGACTATTCGACTTTTTTGGAGGAGGCTGACCTCCCCCATTTTATTTGACTGTTTGCTGTAGGTCGCATGTTCGTGCGCCGAGGGGAGGCGAGCCTACTCCCGATGCTGGAGCGCGCTTCCTTCTTGTTGCCTTTTTGCTTTTTCTTGTTTTTTTTTAGCCTTCGTCCTTTTTTATCGTTATGTATTATTTACATAGTTATTTATTATTATTTTTTTTAATCTAGCCTAGTAGTAGGCTGTGTTGAATACGCCTACTTTTGCCCTCGTAGGCGATCGCCAGATGGGCTCCTAAAATAGTAATAATAATCTTTGGTGACATTTGCTAAATGGGCGGCATAACAAAAAAATCGCTCCCAACCTGTCACTAATATCCTGACCATTTTCTCTTTTATTCATTATTTTAATCATGGTCCTTCCCAAACTATCTTCTATCAAAACATTCTTTCTCTCTTATTACCTAGCCCACGACACATTCCCCAAATTTTCCATTCCACATCACTCCTCACACTTTCCACATGACATCTATCAATCCAGCCACACTCTCGAGTACAAAGATAAGACAAAAACGGTCCTAGACAATTTTAGACAATCACCACCCAAAAGGTTTACTCACACGCAAGAACTGTCCTAAGATACTCCAAATACCGCAAAAGCGAACGAAACCAAAGGTACCAGACCGCTACAATTTCACACGGATCATTTATAACTCAAATTATAGCAGCTATCAGGGCATCCCTTCGCGCTGCGTGGCAAAAAAGATGGGGGACGGTCTACGGGAGTATGAAGATGCGTGTCATTGTGCTTTAATTATTCCCATGGATTTGCCCCTTTTTCCCTTGACTTTAGATCGCATTATCGCCCCCGGATTCGCTATACCCGCGGAACACCTTGTCATCGGATGGGGCGCTCCTGGGTAACCTTATGTTTGAATGTCTTAGTCTGGGGCAGCTTAGCGCCCGATACCTCCTCCGGCACCATGGCAGTTGCTACCGTCAATCTCTGGTGTTTGATGCTGTTCCATATGTACGAGGTTGCGTAGTCATAGAGTTTCTTGGGGGAGCTTACCTTGGAACGACGACCTATTTTTAGTTGACGGTGTGCTAAAATTAGGCTGGGGTGTGAGTACGGCGACTTTTGCCCTGGGAGGCATTCGCCAGATGGCCTCTCAAAAAAAAAGATGACTGTGTACTTAAGTTTTTAAAGGACGCAAGCATCCTTAAGGTGACTCATCGATGATTTAAGTTTTTTAATTGTTCTTTTTGTTTCTTTTTCATACTTTATGGTGGGCATATCAAAGTTTATGCACCTTCCTAGGTTTAGATTAAGGGATTAATTAATATTGGGTGTTGCCATGGCTGTTATTGTTATTTGTCATCATGATAGGAATTTAAATTTTTTACAAAAATCTCCAATTACTTCGGATGACATCCGAAAAATATGTATTTGTAAGTCGTGGAATGGCCGAAATGTTGTTAACCACAGGATTGAGCCTCGTCATTTCACCCAATGGGTACACCTTGCTAGTTCCCTTGTTTATAGGGGTAATGTATGTATTTTTAACCCATGTGCTTACGACGCGAGTGTAGAGGGCGAAGCGAGGTCGATCCCGGAGTGTGACTGAATGTTTTCGCTTTCCAGAAGAGCCGCGGTACTGAGGGGAGAAACGAAATCATTGAGGTACTTCCTTCCTCTGGCTCCACTTTTGAGGCGGAAGTCAAAGTCAAAATGGAAGATCGTATTACTGTTTGTAAAGTAAGTTGTTGTTTTTTTCAATTCGTATTAAAAGACACTTAGTTTTTGAAATAACAAAATATTGACAAAATTCTTCGACAATTAGGCTCAAATATGTACTTTTGAGTGACTATGTTCTCTCTACGAATCATTCTTTTTGGGGGGAGGGTTCTAACAAACCCTTCAGCCACAGTATTTAACATCTACTATCGGTGTGGAGGGGGGGGTAGTTTTTAACATTGCGTTGATGCGTGCAGATCCGACACTACTGGAAAGTGAAGATGAAGAAGACTCTGTGCACACAACGAACACCTGCTTTCGTTATCCCCTTGATCCATATTACCACAAGTAATCTACTTGGGTTATATACTCTGTGAATGTTGGCTTCACCTAACTTCACCATTTTATCATTTTTTTAAGCTTCCCAGTAGATCTGTACTCGTTAGTTTTCGTTCCATGGCTCAAGGGAGAGCCAACCGTTCCACGTTTGGGGAGTGTACTAATACTTTTTTTGGCCACATTTTCACGGATGTTTGTACCCCTCGTTCAGCTCGAGCCTGCTACGGCTTCGGAATGGGTCTCCACTGATTGAAAATGCCCTCGTTGGTTAAGCCAATTTCCTTTCAGAAATCCCAAGTGGGAAAAAAAAGACCAACAGTTCAAAGTATTTCTCGATGTCTCCTGTTCCTGTAGTTTGGAAATCCGCTTTCTTTCTCTTAGCTCATTTAAGGGAAGAAAATTATTACTCCCTGTGGCAGACACTTCTCTAATCCCTTTCCCACCGTGGGGGCGGCGCGCATCACCGCCGCCAAAAAAATACCCACGCCCCCCACCCCTTTTTATGCCCTATCAAGCACAGAGCCGCCTTTAATGGCGATGGGCAGTTATGTGGTACGCGTGATTGGGCGGGGGGCAGTTAGGAATACCCATCCCGTCTTCCATCGCGTGTCGTTAAAGGTGACTAAACCCTGATAGCGGTTGAAGGGCGCTAGTAATCAGTGCACCCGAGAGTTTGGTTCCTGGGACGTAGCACCCAATGGTGTCAGAGGTGAAAATACCATTACCATGGTGTCGGCAGTCCGTCGTAGAAGGCGGACAGATGCGTCTGCACCCATGTGTGAATAATAATCCCGTGAATGCTTTAAATACTTTTGGGTTGGCAGCCAGCTTACTGAGTAAGGCAAATATGGAACGGATGTGGGATATATCACCAGGAGGCCCTTAGGGTGATGTGTGTGTGTGGGGGGGGGGGTGACAGGAACAGAAGTATTGTGTGTTTTGCGACAAACCAACGGAGCATTGGGAAGCCATCGCTCAAGGGAGAGCAAACCGTTCCACTTCAGGGGGGTGTGGATTTTGATACTTCTGGTAGGTTCTCTCCATGAGGGAGTGGTGGGATGTTTTTACGAAATGATTGAGGTGGAAGAGAAGGTTGTTTGGCGATTGGCTATCTGTGTGATGCCGTATGCCAAGGAGCTCTCGTTAGCCAGGTGGATAAAGCGTTGGCTTTCTAGCGCCTAGGTATCGGGTTTAATCCCAGCGAGAGCAGACACAAAACTTCAACGTTTATCATGGTCTGGACACCTATTAGTGGAGGCGTTGGACCTCCTCCTCGTGGGCATGTAGCTCTTGCCCACGTCATCTCGCACATAGCCAATCACAACACCGCTGTCTTTCCTTCCCCTCCCTTCACATAACAACATCCAGCCCTCTCCCGACCTATGTGGGCGAAACCGCGCGCATACGGCAGATTCGGTGTCCCGGTGCGGTTGGTGGCAACTCCCTACAAGCGTTGAAATTGTTCGTGTCCGCTGTGGGTATTGAATCCGAGTAGCCAAGGCGTGGAACTCCAATGCCTCGGCCATTGTGATACTAGAGGAGTGGTACTAGTTACAGGAGGGTGAGCGAGTCCGGCATTGTTTATGGTGAAATTGAATTTTGTGTGGTGCTTGTTTCGGATCTTGCGATGGGGGAGGATGTGAATGAGAAGAAGTTTGAGAAAGAGAGGAGTGATTTTATAGAGAAGGTGGGTGTGTCGCAAGAGGGGCATCGACTCAGGGCATGTGTGAGTTTTGTCACATGAGTAAGTCGGGATGATAGTGTGTGGTGGATGCTCTGAGAGAAGGTGGATGAGTGGCTGTGCTTTGAACCCCTCACCTCGGGGCAAGACGCCTCGTAAGGTGAGGTTTCAGAAGTAAAAATGGACATAAAATTCTTGATGTAGTTGTGATGGAAGAATGGAATCGATGATGCTGTTACACATTGTCCCCGCTAACTCTACCTGGGGCATCCATCTCTCCTCATCTTCCACCACAACATTCGGGGTTTGTTCTTGCTTCAATTTTAACAAAGGTCATGTTGCTTAAATGGAGGATTTGATTAAAAAGCTCTTTTTTTTCCCCTTGCTATTCCATCAAATCACTTCCTCCTTTATGCACATCATAGCATAAGTCTCGCAACCACACACTACACTCCTTGAAACACACGAACAAAGCTTTCAATGCTATCCGTCTCCATAACCTCACAAAATCTACATCACAAACGTGTCCAATGAGGTGTAATAGCGCGCAGCGTGAATGATTAAAAATCATCCGCCTAAAAACGGATTAAGAAAAGGGATTAGGCGTGAGGTTTTGGGTTCGAATCCTGGTACAGGCTCACGCTTTTTCAAAACACCAACATGCCCCACAACACAAAAACGATTGACACGCCCACGTGTCAATTGCTGGCCATCCATCAAGCATAAAATAACCCTTCACAGATGGTGTTCCCCAAGGGTTCGTACTGTTCCCCACGCTCTTCGATCTTTGCATTCATGACATATCCACTCACCTCGATACATAAAGCTTCATACGCAGACGACATCTCTCATATGCACGTACCAAAGCAAAGACACGCCTACTCATCTCCCCCAACCCCATACATCAGCATATTACACACCTGGTTCGCCACAAATATTCAAAATAACCCCCAACCTATTCCAGAGCTACCCTTCTTACTAGCGAAACATGGGCACACCAATACACGCGTCACATAACAATAAACTATACCCCTACATCACACACACACATCCAAAATACATGGCGTAACATACTATACATCAATGACATTAAATACCATGTTGTAAACAAAAAAAAACAAAAACAAAGAGACCACAACCACAGATACGAACAGACCAAAATAGTGGCCTCCGCCTCGCAATTGGCTGCACAAAGAAACACCCCCAATACACCACCTCCACGGCTCAAACAAAAATTCCTTGTTAAACTGCGATGTCCAGCACACTCTTTGCGCGCCCTTTCCACTCCGACCCCCACCTCTAGAACCCTAAAGACCACTACACCCAATATTAGCTAATATCCCCTCAACCCCACCGAACCAAAATACTATAAAACACATAACACCCACTTTACCGTTATAGAACCTCAAAACCAGCCCCCAAACACACTACACCAAAGCACCCTCCGAAGCGACCCTAGATTGCTGAACCAAAGTTTCACTGGCTCGCCTGTGATCTGGACATTCCCCTGCCTCTACATTAATAAAAATATAGATTAGACTCTGACACACAAACACACCACCAACTATCCCTGCTGCAGCTTACAGCAACCTGTAAACACTGCCAATCTCATCCTTCCTACCCCCTCAGAAACACTTTCAATATAACCTATCTGGGAGGATCTCTGGAGAAAAGGATGTGTTTCTTTGTGTTGCCTGAAATTGGAAGTAAGTTACGCCATCCGCCCATTAGCAATCGTGGACCTGATATCCAGACCGGATAATGAAATTCGCATAAAGATAAGGATGACAATCCCTCGTAAGCCCGAGGACACCTGGGGCCGGTCTTCGTGATCAAAGAATCCTTCATGACCCGGAGGGAGGAGACCATGGTGGGTGTTGAGTTTGGATATGAGCTTAATAAGCTAATTTTCCCTGTAGGAGGGAGTGAAGGATGTGTGTGGGTCTAGGCCTAGGGTGATGTCCAGTAGTTTTGGGTTAAGGTGAGTGTGCGAAATTGGCAGCGGAGCATTATGCGTGGGTGTGGTTTGATTTGCGTTTGTCGGCGTGTTGAAGAATACTTGTTTAGGGGAGGGGGGGAGGGGCATTCTTTTTAGCGTGAACCGGTTTGGGAGGAGTTGTAGGCAACCTTTTTAGGTTTCTAGGGACTGTTCGTGCAGACCTAGAAAGGGATGTGATGGGTTGGTTATCTGCGTAGATGTTTAGGCGGACTTATTGGGTGGTGGGGACATGAAAAGGTTGAAGAATTCAGGGGATAGGATGGCACCCTTAGGGAGCCTGTTTTTTTTTGGGGGGGGTTAGGCGCACTGTTGGGAGGGCTTGGTCGTCTCTTTTGAATAGGAGGTACCTATGCCTTGTGATTCCTAGTGTCTAGTATGTTTTGTATGAGGATGTGTGGAGGGGGACGGTGTCGAAGGCTTTGCTGATGTCTATTGTGGCCATTGACTGCGCATCAGGGTGGTTGTGGTGTGTTAGTTCTGAAGCTATATTGGGTGTCTGAAAGGTCCTGGGTGTATTTCTATTGCTTTTAGATGAGAGAATTGAGGTGGGTCTGTATGGAGTGGGCGGGTTGAGAGTGAGTTTGGTTTGAGGATAAGACAAATGCAGAACCCAGAAACACGGGGGTGGCCTAATACTTTTGGCCAAGGCTGTATATGAGTCATTCCATATCAATTCAACCCCAAAAAGGGTCGAGTTTCCGGACCAATCTCCGATTTGGCTCATATTTAGTAAGCTTATAGATCTCACCGAGGCGAGTAAAAACATATAGTTCTTAATATTCTAGGTCGCACCGTTCGTGAGCTATGACACCGTAAAGTTTGACCTCAGAGGTAATTTTCAGGAGGTGTCAGCAGTCAATATCTCTGCTCTTTGACAACCTTGATACACCATTTTAAAGTTGTTGGAGAGCTCTACACCTTTGCTAAAATAACTTTTTCTGATCAAGGTCAAGTAAAAAAGCATGTTGACCTTTGACCTCGGGTAACAAAAAATAGTATACTCCGATTTTTTTTACTTACCTGCGGTGAAACGCCACGTCTAAGTGTCGCTTTTTTTTAAAAGGAGTAAAGTTCAATTGTACCCATTTAGAGCCATGAAATGACCCATATGACCATGGGACATATGGTTATTCACCCTGGAGATTTCAAATCTGCCATCGGATTTGGCGCGGGGTGGCGCCATCTAGTTTTTCTTTATAAATTTTTGTCATATAGGTAGATAGGTATATTTTAGGATATTTAAAATTGCTATTTATATTTTCTCTTGATGGTATTCCACACACTATAGCGAATGGACCTAATTTCAGTACAAATTCTAGATTCCTTTTGGGGGGGGGATTGCCACACTTTAAATGAAAAAAATCTTGTTCACAGTAGTAATTGAAGATATTTTTTTATATATAAAATTGAGGGGAAAAGCCCAAATTATTTGAGTTTGAGGGGCCATCCCTGCTCTTTCAATGGTGAGCAGTTCAGTTATAAAACCACCCTGCTCTTTCCCTATGCATGTTATCAGCAGTTCTTCACTTACTAGGCGCTCTTTTTTAATTCACCAAAGTAAATTTCCTATACTTTCACCATTTCTTCATCTTCAATCACCTCACCCTCAGTAATTCTATATTATGGAAATAAATGAGTTTGAATAAATTGATGACTCACTTGACATAGTTTTTGCATTTCGTATGCGGTTTTCCAATCCTTCCTTATGCGCTTCATTCATCCTGTTCTGTCCTTGTGAAGGTAAATGTGACATTCAAAATCGTATAATGCCCGGGGAGTGAAGATTGGGTCCTGGTCACCAGTAATTTGAAGGCTCTTCCTTGCTGTCAGGCGCTTTATGGAACCTCCAACACCGTCACACGGACCTTTCCCATGACTGGTAGCAAAGAAGTGCCACTCTGCTTCCACACCAAAGTCATGTCTGTGGTGTCTAAGGTTGAGAAAATTCTTGCATTTTTAATACTGCGCGGCACAACCATCACTGAAATAGAAGATCATACCCACAGTACCATGCAACATCTTCAGGAATTCAATAAGTCAGGTTTGAAACAGGTGTACAGCGATGATGTCGTTAGTGTTGCAATCGGAAATTACCACGAAACTTTGGTGATGGACAACTTCATCCTTTTGGAAATATATCACAAATGGATGGAGGGTTGTTTGTACATTGTTCCAGTGAAAGGACTGTGATGTATCTTGCACTATGAACAAATAGTTTTCCGCAAAATCCATCACTACCAAGAACTCTCTTCCAAGCTTTTCTTTCAGCTGCTGATATTACTTTATTTGGGTCTTTGCAAAGAAACCGTGTTTGAGAAAGAATTGGAGTTTGTCACAGAAATTGCAATAAGTCATTGCCAAACAGTTTCTGTGTTTCAAGAGTCGATCTGTCGGCCAATGTCCACTGCTTAAATTCCACCTCATCGACCCCTTTTCTTTCAAAAATTGTGGTCAGGATGTCTTTTACCTTCTCAGCACCACGATAATTTGGGCAACCTCCAAAAAAAAAAGCTTTTTTCTTGAGTTAGATTACATTGCAGAAGTGCTAAACAGTGGCGATAGTGGCAGATGTAACGAGTGTTTGGTTCAACTTCTACATCAACAGATGGGCCTGCTTCATTGGGATATCTCGTACCTGTTGGCATAGTCTTCATTGATGGAGTGATTGCTGTCATCATTAATTTAACGTTTTGATGAGCAATGCACACACAGACGGCATGTATGCCACTGGCAACTGATAATGCACACTCTTTGGGACTTATGTCTGCGAACTTGTAAAATCCAATCTTCAAGGTAGGGTACTGGCTCTTGAAAAACTTATACGCTTCTTTCAAGTTGCACAAAATTAAATGTTTATGCTTTCTTTCTCTTTTCCCATCATGTTCTTTCACTGAAACAAAATCTTTTAGACCTGGCATTTCTATGCTCACTTCTGGGCTTTTGTAAAATTTAACCACAGCTTCCTCAGTTTTTTTTTTTTGTCAAGCTTTGCCTAACCTTGGGTTTGGGGTCGAAAATATTCCTTTTTCTTTGACCAGATTTTGGCTTGTCTGACCATATATTGGGAACAGCCAAATTCTTCCATAATTTGCATTCTAATCCAGGTTTTGGGAAGGGCGGTAAGGGATCATCAGTTGTTCACTGTGGCATCTAGTTTCTTGAAATTTTTCCTTATCTGCATTATCATCACAGACTCAGAGTCATCTGAGTCGCTAGATATAATGGAACGGTCTAATGCCAGCTCAAACTTCCACTTGATAGTTTCAGCAATTTTTCTCATCTTCTTAGAGTATTTTGAACTCCCAGACCCTGATAGTCTTGATTTTCTTAAAGGGGTTGCATCAAAACTTCCCAGTGCCTCATTTACTTAAGTGAGTTCAATCTTTATTCTCGCATCCTCCTCACTAGACTCCTCTCCAGAGGATTTTTTGGGACTCCTATTGTTTGGGGGATCTTTGAATTTGCAGGGTTCAGCTTTTTTAAGTTATTTTAAACATCCGGCACAGGCCTTCTGGTTCTCACTCAGATTCAGCTCCATATTCATGTTGATCAAATATTTTGGTATCTCTCTTATACCCTGCCACACTCTATTCTTCTGCTTTTGGAAAGGGTCACGGCAAAACTTTGGAACATTTAGGTTCCTCATATGGTCCATAATTTGAAAATAGAAAAGAAAATCAAGTCAATATATTCTAAGTTAGAATTTTTAGACCAAACCAATGAGTTTTCTACAAAAATTTCTATTGGTCTATCAGGAAGTTAGATGGTGATTTTCTAGTGTGTGTGTGTAACCAGATACTTGTGGGTCATCTCTTATTTTTTTGAGTTATTTGTCTAAATCAACTTTAAAATTTTTTGTATTCATTTTGTTTATATGTTTAATTTTTTAGCGATAATATTGAATAGTTTATGACCTTTAATGGAGAGGAAATTTTCTTTTAAATTAATTATTTTGAAGTCAAAATTTGATACTAATTTAAGGATTTCACAAATGCCACCTCTTCATGACCTAGTTACCATAATTTCGAAACTAAGTAATTAATATTTTCACATAACTTACTTTATGATTGTAGTATTTATTTTCTGGCTTTTGATCCTTTTCTTTAATTTGTTTTTGAAGTATAGCTCTTGTCGTTAGCAAATATGATTACTTTTTACATAAATTTTTGCACAAATATAATCATATTCGCTAACAACAAAGCTATACTTCAAAAACAAATTAAAGAAAAGGATCAAAAGGCTAGATTCTCAGGGTCTGGGAGTTCAAAGTACTCCTAAGAAGAAGAGAAAAATTACCAAAACTATCAAGAGGAAGTTTGAGTTGGTATTAGACCGTTCCATTATATCTAGCGACTCAGATGACTCTGAGTCTGTGATGATAATGCAGCTTAAGGAAAAATTTCAAGAAACTACATGCCACAGTGAAGTTGACTTTACTTTTTACATAAATTTTTGTACAAATATAAAGTACACTCTTTATCTCGTTCATATTCAAAAGGTTAATCACAAGTATTTTTTTTATTTACGAAATAGTAAATGTTATAAATAGTTTTTAGGTATAAAGGCTGAAAAATAAAATAAAAGTGTAGCATAAAAACATGTTTCCCTTTAGTCCAGTTTGTTTCAAATAGCCCTATGGTGTGGTACATGTACGGTATTCCATTAAATTTCTGTTTCATGATAAATCAATCCGCAAAACAGGTGTCCTATTCTTCAGAAAACGGTATTGCTTTCTGACACACACAAAATAATTTCATAAAATTGAGTGGAGGGGGTGTATTTAACTAATCATATTAAATCACAACATAAAACTTGTTGCAGATTAAAGCTTATATATATATATATATATATATATATATATATATATATATATATATATATATATATATATATATATATATATATATATATA
This sequence comes from Ceratothoa steindachneri, assembly GCA_963969495.1. Taxonomy (NCBI): domain Eukaryota; kingdom Metazoa; phylum Arthropoda; class Malacostraca; order Isopoda; family Cymothoidae; genus Ceratothoa; species Ceratothoa steindachneri. The sequence continues at coordinate 110,068,220 of OZ018327.1, read as the reverse complement.
TATATATATATACCTATAAAATACAATCTTAAAAAAAATCGGAGTATACTATTTTTTGTTACACAAGGTCAAAGGTCAACATACTTTTTTTATTTGACCTCATACATAAAAAGTTATTGAAATAAAGTTGTAGAGCTCTCCAACAACTAAAATGGTGTTAGAATATTGCATATAGGTTGTCAAGGAGCCGATATATTGACTGCTGACCAAAGGCAGTACCCCCTGAAAATGACCTCCGGGGTCAAACTTCACAGTGTCGTAGCTCACGAACGGTGTGACCTAGAATATTAAGACATATGTTTTTATTTGCCTCAATGAGATCCTTAAGCCTACCAAATATGAGGGAAATCTGAGTTGGGCCCTGAAATTTGTATGTTGAACTGACATATATAACCAGAAGTGTTTGAAGATGTCTGAGTGCAGATATGAATATGGGGTCAAAATGTTGAGGTGGATGTTAGAAATGTGGTCTAGACTTTCATCTTGCGAGTTTCTGAGATATTTGATGGTAAGTGCGGTGTCTTGGACCATGAATGGTGGTTAGAGTGTGAGGTCTCTGTACAGTTTGCATAGGTTTGGAGTGGTTTTATATTGTTGCAGCTGGTATGTAGTTAGTCGATTTTGGAATTGTAGGTCATGAGCGGCTTGCATTGGTCTGTTGGGCTAAGTTTTATGTTGTCTGCTGTAGGGTTTCATCTATGGGTGGTGGTTGGATGCATGGTGTATTTTTTACTGTTGGTTGGAATTGGGAACCGTTCATTTTGTGGATTATTTGAAGGTAGGGTTTAATATTGTCTTATTTGGTGGTAATCAGCGTGTTGACGTTAATTTGTTTGAGTGGTTCGGCAGTGAGTGCCCTGTTTTGCCTGAGTCTATTTTTATGAGGTTAGCGATTTCAGGTATGAAATTGTGGTTGAAGTGTTTCTTGTGTCTTTGGGTGATGTATTTCATGTATGCCTGGTGGATTGGGTTGAAGTGAGAGAGGTCTTGGTAGAAAGAATGAATTGCCAAACGGTAAAGTTGAATAAGGTATTTTCTAGGTAGGTTGTGAATTTGGTCTCATTGGCTCTTTTTTAATTTGTTTTTCTTTTTTGTTTGAGCTTTGGATAGTTTAGGTATTTAAGTTGGTATGAGAATGTAGGTTGCTCAGAGTGGAGTGCATGGAAGGTTTGCCAGGTGGTTCTAGTGTGAAAGTGTGGGGAATAGAAGTTATGCAAGTGAAGTGTTAGTTTGATTGTGTTGTAAGGGTTTTCTTGTGGGTTGATTTTTATTTAGTATGTTCAGTGAGTGTGGTTCTTCAATGATGGTGGTGCCTCTTGGTGTGTGGGATAGTGTGGTTATCCAGGCATGGTGATGGGCATTAAAATCCCCCTAAAAAGAGGTTGGGAGTTGCGAGAGTGGGGTTAGGTTGGGTGAGAAACCTGCTGTGAAGAGGTGGGTTTGATGCAAATATTGATGATGTTACATGTGTGGTTGTTTATTTTGATGATTCTTGATTATATTTTTTGTAGTAGCATTTCCGTGTGTGACTGATTGTATTGGCCGCTTAGATGCCCTTGTGTATTAAGGTGAGTAAGCTCTGGTGCATTGGATCTCTTGATGTAGTGTAGCTGTGGAAGGGCTTTAAGTGGGATTCCTGGATAAAGAGATCTTAATATTTTATGTGCTTAGTGATTTTGTAGTTTTTGCTGCTTGTGGATACCGCTCGAGTTGAATTAAAGGGTAGTTAATGACTGGGTAAGAGTAGTGTGAGGAGTAGTGTCCGAGTTACAGGTGCACTATGATGTTTTAGTTCAATGTCTAAGTGGGTTCATCAGGGGTGCCAGTTGGTGCACAAAGAGCATAGGACAGAAGCTTAGGTTTTCTACTTCCACGTCATTTTCAGCCTGGAGTGCAAGATAAATATTGTAGATAGTCTACCCTAATCACTGGAGCCTGGGATTCACCCACCCCCCGCCCTAGGAATACTTTGTAAGGATGCATTGAGTACGTATGTCTTCCACTCAGTAGCAAGCTTCTTGTATGAGGAATAAAGACGTAGTTCAAAGGAAAACTTTATTCTGGAGACTAGTTTCAGACAGGACAGGCTCCCATCTTCAGTCACCTCCGAAATTACTCTCCAGAATTAAGGAACTTAAAGTTGCGTACCATTGCGCCGCGACTGTTCCCATGGACCTACCCCACAATGCCGCGAAGGCTTTAGGTTGCTTTCTGTTATCTCCGAATTGGACACTCGCGGGACGCACTGCCATTTGATGGAGCGCTCGCCAGCGCCCAACTGTGAAGACTGCGTTGTCCTCCAGACTGTTCGGCACATTCTTGTTGAATGTCCCAGTCTGGGCGATCTCCGCGCACGTTACCTGTCCCGGTACCGGGATGGGCGAGGTCGCTACCAGCTTTTCCTTGTACTCGGGACGAGTTCTTGCACATTGACTGGTGTACTTATAGACTTTTTTTTGGGGGGGGATGCCGGCCTTCTTCCCTCTATTTAACTAGGTTTTTTTTTTTTGTTTTCTTTGTAGGTTGCATGTTCTCGTGCCGGGGGGACCTCCCCCGACCCGGAGCTTGCTTCCTCCTTGTTGCAATTTTCTTTTTTTATTGTTGTTGTTTTTCATATTCATATTTTAAAGTAGCCTAGTGCTAGGCTGTCGTGAGTGCGGCGACTTGTGCCCAAGTGGGTAGTCGCCAGATAGGCTCCTAAAAATAAAAAAAAATCCAGAATTAAGTTTTCCTTTAAACTGCGTCTCTATTTGCTTATATTCTAAAACAAAGTCATTATTATTCTCGAAGGTTCCCAGCGGTAACACTTTCCGTGGCAGTCTTACTTCGTCAGATCAGTTCGTGAACACAGCCTTTCATGATCAGTTCTTGTGCGAACTCCTCACTAGCCACTCGGCCGGCGATTTCTGCGTGGTCGGTCCTAGAGGATGTGGCAAGTCGGCCGCAGTGATGCAGTTAGCCAATATACTAGGATATGATGTCGAGCCTATTCTTCTTTATCAGGCAAGTATGATTCACCAAATTTGTATATTCTTTTTCGTTTAATGTTGTTTGTTGTTAATAGCTTCCCAGGACGGATGAACTCTGCTCCCTTCGCCCGCTTGGGAGATTAAGAGAGAGGGAGTCTTGATCCAACAACCTGTGTTGTAGGCCCAGCCACGTTGCCACAATTTAGTGGGGCTAATTTTCTCTGCAGCCCTGAGGGAGCAGGCTAGAGTGGAGGGAGGCTGTTGCATGCTGTAGGATTTTTATAGCAGTCCATGCAGTAGCTAAGAAGTGGAAGTTCGTTTAATATCGTAGAAAATTGAATGCAACTTTCGTGGTGTGATTTGCTGTTTCTAATTAGGAATAACGTCGCTCAGCGATGAGAGGGACATTCCCTCGTTGGGTAGGAGTATTGATTTGACCGTAGTACCTCCTTGTAGGTTAGTTGGTACGGTAGCTGAGCTCCTCTTCTAGATCACCATTATCTTGCTTGAGCGGGTAAGCATTTTACGCCAAAAGAAAGGAAAATTACATAGGTATATTAGGCGAGTAGGCGTTAGCTTGTGATTTTCTGGTTGAAAATTTGGTCAATGGAGATAAGATTTCGGGATGTCCAGAATCTCCTTATTTCTAAAAAATATTCAGGAGGTTTTGTCTTATGCCTTAAAGACTTTGTTATAATCTCTCTCCCTCAAGGAATTTGAACGGATATGGCTTTTATAAAGTATAAACTAGTGCCCCAATTATGTGTGTCTGTCCTCTTTAGTACCCACTTATTTCTCTGTAGTTTTAAAGTCCTACATTACCGGCTAACATTTCATGTTGATGGTCCTTTTAAAACCATTCCTTGTCATTATTTTTTTTGTATTTTATCTTCAATTTCCCCCCATTCCCCTTTATTCATTGGTCCATTTTATTCGCCTGAATGCTTTCGCAATGCATTCGTAATTTTTTTTTTGTTTCTGTCCCAGGATATGACATCACGTGACTTGGTGCAACAGCGGGTTACCAACTCTGCGGGCGACACCTCCTGGCAATTTTCGCCACTAATTACAGCCGCTTTGAAAGGAAAAATGGCCTTGCTGGACGGCATTCATAGACTTCATCATGGTACTCTTGCCGTACTTCACAGGTAATAGGGCCAGAATGGGATATTACTATATGTATATTACTAAGAAAAAAGTACATGTAGCTCATGTTAAGATTAGGGACAAAGATAAAATACTGAATTAATACAATGAGTTAGGAATGCCCGCAGGTTTTACCTTTGGATAAACGTAGCAAAATTGTTGGTTTGTCTCTCTTGTACAAGATTTTATATAATGTTAACCATCCCTTGTACTTGAGACTACCTGCTCCTTTTATCCACATTAGACCTACTAGGCGTACCTTAGCTCTGAATGACTATGCATTTTCGAAAATTAACTCCAGAACTAATCAGTTTCCAAATGTTTCGTTCCATATTATCGCAAATTATGGAACGATCTTCCAAATGAAATTGTTCATTGTGCTGACCTGAATGCTTTTAAATCTGCTGTTAATGCTTTTTTGTCATAATTTATATGCTTGTCTGAGGGATTGACTGGGACAGGCAGACACATTATTTAGTTTAATTTTGAATAATTTGTATTATATTTTAGTGAATTATTGTGTCTTAACTCTTTGTATTTTAGTCATTTCTTAATGCTCCTCTACAGTGCTCTTAGGTGTTTTATGGAGTTGCTATATGTGACCTTCACCCTGTTTAGGAGCTTAAGTGGTTTCTATAATAATGAATAAATAAATAAAAAATTACCACGTAGGTGAGTAACGAATTGTTAACGACGAGCTATGGTTTATTCAACATCTGTGCCTTGACTAAGGATTTCAAATGTAGGTTAGAGCCGGTTGGTGATGAATCCGACCCTATCCATTCATCTGAAATGTAGAAAGTCACAGTTATCTTCATCGTGCGTTAACACGTGCCAATGCCAGTTTGTGGGAATGTGTTTTTTTCTTGAAGTTGTCTTCATCGTTATTATCCGGAAGTCTCATCTCCGTCACAACCACCTTTATTTTCATTGACTTTAGTGTATCTACTTTAATAAATGCTAATGGGAAATGGCTCGGACTTTATGACTTAATGTTTGCCCCTGTTTTCGACTATCTCAGGCTACTGCATGACCGCGAAATTCAACTTTACGATGGCACGAGGCTTCTCCGCCACGATCGCTATGACGCGATCAAGTCTGCGGAAGGTTTAACAGATGATGCCATGGCATCACTCGGCGTTCTCCGGATCCATCCCTCATTCAGAGTTGTGGGGTTGGCGGAACCCCCTCAAATTGGGGCTTCCAAAGGGCAATGGCTCACAGCTGAGTCCCTCTCTCTCTTCCTCTACCATTCGATGAGGCCTCTAGCTCACAGAGAAATGCTGGAATTGCTAACAAAAAGAGTATGTTAACTCGTCTTGATATTTCGACTATGACTACGATACATTAGACTTCGGTCGCTGATATTGTACTGATTATAATTTAATTCACACAGGTTGGCGGCACAGTTCCCGGTGTGGAAGAGTTGATCTCCCTTGCTAGTGTATTCTCTGTTTCAAGTGACTCAGCTCTCAGGTCCCTGTCGCAATCGATTTCGCTTCGACAGATCATTCGAATCGCCAAGCGGTTTCAGTCCTATCCGCAATTCGATCTCCACACAGCCGTCTACAAGGCGTGTCTGGCAAGGTTTGTTTTTGTGCTTTCATTCTGGTTTAAAATTCAGTGGGGACCATATATTCAGTCGTTTTAGGGATGTCGGTCTATGTTTAGCTCTAATTTTTATTCCACCAATTATTTTTATCGTTTTTAAAAGTTGGGTAATTTTAATTAAAATCCTGTAGTCGTTTGAGGAGTTTTTGGATGATATTGTTTCTTCGTTCTAAGCTCATCATGACCGAAAGTCTAGACCTGTTATACTTCAGAATTAGAGTAGTATTTCTTTATTATTTATAATGCATCTATGCGATTGTTCCTGTTTTGGCCACCTTTCTATGGCTCACTAATTAGGTAATTCATGCTTAGCCCTTTATCCCTATCCTAGAAATACTTGTTTATGCTCCTTTGTTTATATATTTGTACCAGGTTTTTGCCCCCTTTGGCCAAACAAGCGCTTGATAAGGAGTTGGAACTTAAGGGTATCCACAAACTTGAATCCTCACAACTATCTCAGGATTTGAAATGTGAAGTTACCGATGGTGTTTTGAGAATCGGAAATACCTGTGCTGATGTTCACTCACCAGAAGTGACGACTAAAGTTCCTGATACATTATTCTTCAGTATTCACCAGGTACAAATTGCCGCATTCATGTTCTCACCCAATTTTGCTCTATTGCTCACCCTTTATTAGTGCAAGAACTCACCCCTCTTTCCTTTGCTTGAATTAAAGAACCAGGTTTTAATTCGTACTTTTGTCTGATTTCAGCATGTATATGTATTGGAGAGCATGCTTCAAGATTGGCTCTTGGGAGATCATCTCCTCCTCATTGGTAATCAAGGAGTTGGCAAGAATAAGTTAGCTGATAGGTTTCTCCATCTGCTGAACAGACCGAGGGAATACATTCAACTACATCGGCAAGTGATCTTTCTCTTCCATTTCTAATTTGTTGCCGGACAATGTCGAGCTCTCACCCGGCGAGAGGTTTGGAGTCGTCGACAGCACAAAGCTAAAAACCTTTTCTTCTCCGTTTATGTTTGTGTTTACACCTTTTAAGTTTCCTCCCTTTGGGAGCGGAATGAGGGGGTTTCACCACTCGGATGTCAATTGGGAAAATTATAAAGTTTTAATCCTTAGAAGCTGACGTTGTGTTGCCCGATAAATGTCCCAATGCTGGAATTCGCGAGGTAGAGTTAGCCATTCCCATACCTCATTTACTCAAGGCTTAGCCTACCGAATAAAGCGTTAAAAGGTTAATCAAGTCAACATCTCATTGACAGTATTTGATTTTTCACTAAATAGGGACACAACTGTTCAAAGTTTGACGTTGCAACCGACGGTAAAAGAAGGGAGGATCGAGTACGATGATTCCCCTTTGGTCCAGGCTGTCAAGAAAGGCAGTGTCCTGGTCATCGATGAAGCTGACAAGGCCCCAACGCATGTTACCAGCGTTCTAAAGGTAGGTAGCCCTATTTGCCTAGACTAGGGGCATAAATGCTTTTATATATCGGTGATGCTTGAGCAGCAGTGTTATTGGCTACAAATGATGCTTGAGCAGCAGTGTTATTGGCTACAAATGATGGTTGAGCAGTAATGTTATTGGCTACAAATGATGCTTGAGCAGCAGTGTTATTGGCTACAAATGATGCTTGAGCAGCAGTGTTAATGGCTACAAATGATGCTTGAGCAGCAGTGTTAATGGCTACAAATGATGCTTGAGAAGCAGTGTTATTGGCTACAAATGATGCTTGAGAACAGTGTTATTGGTTACAAATGATGCTTGAGCAGCATTTCACGATGATCTACAAAAGGTGTTTGAGCAGTAATGTGTTAAAGCTACTAAAGCTAGCTCGGTCTGGTAAGTGTTTTCATTTAAACGAGTTTCGACCAAGGAGTTTGTTTAAGAAAATGGATGAGAAATTCCTCGGTCCTCGGGCTTCGAGGTTCACTGGGAGTGGTAAAAAAAAAAGGTTGCGTTTTTACCACCGATCTGCACTCACTTAGGGTGCCTTTTATTTCTGAGTGGGGACCTACTGGTTAACGCGGCATCCGAACCACGTGTATCTACATCGTATGGTAGCCGCTGGTATGGTGACCCGAACCGCATCCAATGTGGCTTAACTTCGCTGTAGTGGAAAGCGCCGTTTCCACTCGGCCATACCGTTGCCCAGATTCTGGTAACAAAGGAACAGGTTAAATAGGACAGAACAAGTTGGCCTGTATGTGAGGAAGGAAGAAGTCCCATAGCGTCCTCCGTCGCGTCTCGTACGAGACAACTAAGCCCGGATATTGGCCGCTAGACTGGGGAGTCTTGTTCCTGTGAGTGCGATAGGTAATGGTTGGGGGTGTCGCAGACCCTGTCCGGTTATGCCGGTAGTGACATTGATGAGCACCAACCCACTTTATGCGACAGCAGTTGTTGACGATTCAAGCATTGAACATCGACCAGTTTTCCCCCATAGTGTGGTTGGCGCGTATCAATGCCACTACCCCCCCCCCCCTCCATTATGTGCTATTAAGCACGAGGCCACCCATTATATTGTCCACGCTGAAAGGCCCTTCATACCCATGGGGTGGTATGTGCTGTAGCACCTTGCCTATTCAGGGTTCGCCCCTGGGCGGAAGGCCCCAAGCACCCGCCCTCACAAACACACTCATCTTTCATACGCAATGTCATCCACTTCCTCCCCTTTCTCTCTCAACTCTTCTCACACCCTAACTCTTTCGCATACTCCCTTCACGTCTTTCTTTCCCCGTCCATTCTGCTCATATTTCCCTATCAGCTCTGAACACTTTTAATCAACCTCATTCACACCCTTCTGCACACCATAAACATCTCGTACCTTGTCGTTCCAAACTCTACCTCTTGGACACCAACCATCCCTCTCAAGTTCTTCATTTCCACTTCTCTCACTCGAGTTCTTTCCTTCTCCTATGCCAGAGACTCATTCCCGAGGGAGACTCATGGCCATTCTTCCCCATTAAGTAGTCGAAAGGCGACAGCGCCTTCTCTGACCAATAGCTCCCGCATTTCTACCTTCAGGAAGCGTACGGCCATTCCCCTGAGGGTCTTCACGTCGAAGAGGGCCAACGTATCTCCGAACTAAGCCAAGAGGACATATTCCTTCCATGGAATTGCCGGGGCCTCGGGGCCAATTTGGGGGAGTTGCAGAGGCTGGTCTTTCCCCGTTTCCCGTTAGTTATCTGGAGACCATGCTGGGCGCGTGCGTCCTGCATACCCCCCAGAGTTTAAGGGTCTTGTGATCTCACTACCACGGGATGTGATTTACACCCACATTGATGTCTTCGTTCTTCTATTTGCTCAGTATATATATTTCTTTACAGGCAGTGACAGTGAAGGTACACCTGAATACGACCTATACTTTTACTTCTGCGTACATTACACCGTCAACCGATTTCGAGGGCCACCGCTTCGGCAATACGAATCGCTTGTGTATATGTGTAATGTCGGGTTTACCCGGTCTGTGGAAATTGCTCCAAAACAGTACACCTTATCGTGTACGGCCAAGTGTATTAATTGCGGAGAGTAACACCCTGCTTCTTTGATACAATGTAACACGTATCTGCTGGCGAAGGAGGTTCCTGCCTTTGACTCCGCCGACCAACTCTCTTTTGGCGAGATCACTCTACCCCGACTGGTTTTCGTCCAATTTCTCTAACCTCCTGCATGTGTAAGTTGATGGAGGAATTAGCAATGTTAGACTAGCCTTTTTCCTGGATAGCGGAAGCCACCTGTCTTTTGCACAGTGTGGCTTCCGCAAGTTCCACTCCATGTCGGATGCTCTGCTTCGACTGGAAAATGCTGCCGGCGATCCTTCGCAGATAGCACTAAGCCACGGGTTTTTTCGATTCGGAGAAGGCCTATGATACCTCATGGCGATACGGTATCATGGAGAGCCTCCATACGATTGGGATGAAGGGACGCCTCCCAAACTTTATTACTGAATTCCTGCTATCTTAGATTCTGCCTACGGTTGCGGGAAGCCCCCTCTGGTCCAATGGAGCAGGCAGGAAGAGGGCGTCCTGTAAGGAAGTCTCCTGTGTCACACTCTTTGCCCTGAGCATCAACGGTATCACTTCGGTTCTGCCGGAAGATGTCTCGCTCCCCTCTCCGGCCCAATCGGGCAGAGCAGTGTCCTCAGTGTCACACTCGTTGCCCTAAGCATAAAGGATATCAGCTCGATGTTCTCTACGCTATTCTTAAACGACTTTTCGATATTTTGGGGGTGTGGCCCAGAGGCCAATTCTGGAACGTTGGCTCCAACGGTCATTGAACCGCATCTTGATATGCCGAAGCGCGAGGGTTTCGGTTTTCCTTAGCCAAGACTAAGGTAGTGCACTTCTAGCGCCACCTACGGCTTCACCCCAACCCCCATTTGTGGTAGATTTGCACCGTTTTCCTCACCTAGGAGACCAATTTTCGCAGTCTTACGGTGTGCCTACCCGCGCTATAGACATTCTTCGTTCCGTGACGTTCATCCCTTGGGGTGCTGATATGGCTACCGCCTTACCTTTTACTGATCCTTTGTTTGTTCGAAGCTTGTCATTGAGAACCTGGTTGTCGATGCTGGTGAGGTGCCACCCTCTCTGCGCCGTGTAGAGTGCACTATGTGCTAGACGCGGGAGGCTCGGCCTCTCGGTGGGCAACGCCTCTACCCGCAGGGAAGTACCCTGTGTACCTGGAGGAGGTGCTCGCCCTCCCGGCCTGAATGCAAATAAGGGAAGCCCTCTCACTGGGGTTTCGTACACTCTGTAACGGGGCCTGGGGAAGTTGTTGGCCTTCCTACCGCCTCCCTCCCAACGCTACTTTTTTCTAAGATTCTCTCCACAACCTTTTGTTTCCCCGCAAGAAGGTCGATCGTGTATCTCGGGGGCAAAATCCCTGCTACAACTGAAAGCTGAAGGAGAAACGCGACCTCCCGTTCCCAGTGCGTCGCTTGGAGATACCCTCCTTTCTACCTGGAGGAGCAGCATGTCTCCCCCCCCCCCCGCCACACCCAGCCTCAGTGCCCGCAAGGATAGACCCGACACAGAGGGAACCTCCACGCTTGGTTTAGGTTTAGAGGAAGCTGGTGCGTGGCCCCGGGCCTTTTATGCGCCCTTTCCACTACTACATCTTGATCCCCTTTCATTGGCCCCTTCTTCTACTGCCCGTCCTGGACCACAGATCTGGCTCCTCTTCCATTGGGTGTTGGGCGTGGTGACCCCGACCTCTCAGAGGCCTGTCACTAAGCCGGATTCCCCGCTATTACTTGCCTACCACCCCACGAGTGGGAATTGTTCTGGAGTTCCCATGGAGTGTGGATGATGGCTTATACTGCTCGTCCTTGCGGCATCGGCCGGGGCAAGAAAGAGGCCCTCACTCCGCCGCTTTCCTGTTGGGGTAGGAGTTTAGCCACTGAAATTCAACTTTTTCCGCCATGAGTAATGTCATCCGCCTTAATTTCCCACTCATTCTTGGTGCAGAGGCTTTCCTCTCTCCACCCTCAACCGATAAAGGAGCTACACCTCTATCCATTTTGGAGCCGTCCTCAGATTACTCCGCCTCTTCTAAGGAGGTAGGCTCCACCTGTGCTGCCTCATAGGCCCCTCGAAGTCTCTCCTAGCGGAGAGGCTGTTTGCCCCCTCTCCAATAGATACTGGTTCGGGGACATCTCCCTTATTCCCTTGTGCAGCGTTGCCTTCAGGTGACTCTAGTCTCGTGGCTAGCTTCCCTATACTTTCTCAGGGGTCCCCCGAAGATTCTCTTAGCGGAGAGGGCGCTTTCCCCTCTCCAATTGTGACAGGTTCGGGGATTTCTCCACCACTACTTTCTTTCGGAGAGTTACCTCCAAGCTACTCTCCACTTCCGGTGGGTCCCACTTTGCTCTCTCAGGGGCCTGTCAAGAACACGGCTAGGCAAAGGACGTGTCATCTCGGTTCTCGCGCTCCCATATGGATGCCCCGACAATCACTTTGGGGGCAGGTCAACCACAGAAATTCATTTAGAGGGGTAAGAGGCGGCGTCGTCCTGAGAGCATTGCGAAAGGCACCTCGTCATCCGAGTTTTGTCACGTTAACGGGAGACAGCTTGCTCGCTACCCTTCTTCCAACGCAGGTCGGTATACCGGCCCATCTGACGTTCATGACCGGCCAGGGAGCCTTTTGAGTCTCCGATCCGGGTACCTGATACCTTAGTGGGAGGGATTACCAGACGGAGGCTGCTCCTGATGTGACCCCGCTCCAGATGACACGTCCTTCCATCGGGGCGAACCTTGGCCCGATGCTAGACACCGAAACTAAGTCCGCCTCTGTTCAAGCTCCTCCTCAAACCGCACGATCCCTCGAAGACTCACAAGGGGAGGAGGGAGATCCTCCTCCGACTAGTGCCACCTTGATAGCCAAGTTCTAGTTCTCTCCCATCTAGCTGTGTACGGTGACTTATGCCCAAGTAGGCAGTCGCCAGATGGACTCCCAAATTTTTTTTAAAAAGTCTCCCATCTAGGATAATGATCTTGCTGAGGCCGGTCTATCCAGCCTTGTGATTCCCATACGGGGTTAGAGAGAAGCAGGTACATTCACCGTCATCCTCTCCAAAGAAGAAATCGAAGACTAGGGGGGTTTCTCTCCCTCCACTGGTGCACTTGGGATGGACGATTCCGCTGCCGCTTCGGCAAGCGACCAGGGCAAGAACAATTTTTATCTCTGAGAAATCGTCGATTTTGGGTAAGAGAGTGGGGAGCCCTCTCCGGCCCAACGGGGTAAGAAGAGTGTGTCCCGCAACAAATTGTTCACAATGTCACACTCCTTGCCCTGAGCATCAACGGTATCACCTCGGTGCTGCCGGAAGATGTTCTCGGTATGCTCTACGTGGACGACCTTTCGATCTCTTTTCTCTTTTGGCGCGCGCCAGATGCCAACTCTTGAGTGTCGACTCGAACATGCATTAAACCGTATCTCTCGCTATGCCGAAGCGCACAGGTTTTGGTTTTCCTTAGCCGAAACTAAGGTGGTGCAATTCTGCCGCCAACCACGTCTCCACCCTGACCCTCACTTGTTTCTAAACATGGTGTGCCTGGAAGTGGTGGACTCTCATTGTTTCCTTTGTCTTGTTTTCGACCGAATCCTCACCTGGGACCCCAATATTTGCAGCATTAGGGTCCCTTGTACCTGCGCCATGGAAATTCTTCATTCCGTGACGTTTCTCTTGTGGTTCTGATCAGTGGCTGATCCAGAAAAAGCAAATGGGGGTGTGGGGCGATGCCAGGATTTTTATGAGTGGAAATTTGTTAAAGCTGCTTATTTTGGTACCTATTTTTACGAGTAATACACATGTATGATCGTACAAATAATCAGTGCTGAATACATACGAATAAGTTATAGGCATCAATGATGAATATGTACATAATGATGTAGGCTACTTGCAAGTCATTTCGCCCACTTAAGTAACAAGGCACATAATAGAAAAAGTATTTTTATTTTCCAGGAGTAGGCTCTCTCAAAATTGTAGGCCCATGCCCAATGCCCCCCTTCATTTGCTAAGCGAAGAGGAGACGGCGGTTTTTCTCCGCAAATTTGTCAATTACTTCATTCGAAACTTGAATGTCATTGTGGACGGCGACTAGTGCGAGCCCGTTGAGGCGATCCTCGCCAATGGTGCTCCTCATGTACGTCTTTAGCTGTTTCAAGGCTGAGAATGAGCGTTCAGCCTCTGCATTTGAGACCGGCAGAGTTATTAAAATGGTTAGGAGTTTCGCAATGTTCGGGAACATACAGGTCTTTGCGTACTCCTTCGCATTCTTGACAGTCCCGAAGACCGGAGTGGAATTTGTCCACCGCTGTGCCTCCGCCTGAACAAGCACCAGTGACTCATTATCGCTCTCGTAGAGCTTGGCGGCATTAAGGACTGCATCCACGTCTGCTTTTGAGCCCTTGAGAAGCTCATTCAACCGGACAGCAAATGGCACGGTATCGTCCTCAAATCTTCTCCAGCTCGGCGATCACTTAGTCAACTAACGGAATATAGACCGAGCGTCGATAGTACCCCTCAGCAGTCCTGGCCGGCATATTCACGCGCTGTGTCTGTCGTGCACAGACTTGGGGAACAGGGACGTCATCGTGAGCTGAGTCCACTTCAATCAAGAGATCCTTGGCTTTTGCAAATACAGTGTGGAAGTGCTCATCGGCATTCTTTCTGAACTTGGTGAAAACAGTCTCGATTTCACGAATCAGTGCTTACGCAGATGCCAAATCACCGTCCTTCTGCAGGCTCCTGCTCGGCTCGAGTGTGTGGGCCAAAACTGACTCCACCACAACCAGTCCAATGATGAAGCGAGGGTCCTTAATCGTGGCGAGTAAGATGCCAGCATGGCATCCAGCTTCATTTCCTCTTCCATGAAGACCGCAATGTGAGGCAAAAACTCGATAAACACGAGAACTGCATCATGCCGCTCAACCCATCTGGTGGGACACAAGGGCACCAACTTCTCCGGCTTAGCCGAGGAAAGTTTCACGATTTTGGAGAACCGAAGCGTCCGCATGTTGCTGGAGGAAATGAAGTTATGGACTTCGTTGAGCGTCTGAAGGGCGAGTTTCACTTCCTTCCCATCGCAGGCTTTGATCAGCATCAAGTTCAGTTGGTGATTAAAGCAGTGGATCGGTTTGGCGAGGTGGTATTATTCCATGATGATGGTGGCACAACTTCTGAACTTCCCCATCATGACACTCAGCCGTCGAACCCGAGGCCCCGGCAGTTTGACATGTCCAAACCAAGGCCATGTACGGTGCGAATGAGCAGTTGGGCAGGCCTTCACCGGTGAAGTTCTCAGCATGGACGAAAGTGAGAAAGTCCTCCTTGATGTCCTCTTCTACGTGTCGAAGGATAATTGTGGCTTACCCCTTCCCAGAGACGTCCGCGGTCTCGTCCATTAACACTGCGAATACCCCTGACACTCCGGCTAAGACCTCTTCCAGTATCAATCGACCTGTAAAGCGAAATGTGATTCTGGTGACACCTGTTCATAATGTCAAAATAGCATGAATTCTACTTTTGTAATAAGAGACCTATTTTTTGGACAGAAGTTGCAGTGTCACCCACTTGTGATATCGATCAGCTCGTCCTGAATGGTTTTGCTAATGAGGGTAGAGTTGGCATTTGCTTCCTGGGCTCGATAACGCAGAAGCGCTCTGAAGACTCCTCCCGTTTTGCTCGGAATAGAGAGGTCCAATGGACCGAGGAGAGAGAGAGAGGATGCTAGAATTAGTTCCGAAAGTGAAAGATGCCAGCCAGCACATGCCCAGCTCAGGCCAGGTGACAAAGAGCGGAAGGGCCAGGCGTGTGAGTCAGGATGCGCGATCCGACTGGTCAGCCAGTGAAGCGCACGCGTCTTGTTTCCGCCGTGACTCAAGACAAGAGGTGTCGACTCAAAAAAGCGATGCAAGCGAGGCACACTGTGTGGCCATATCCTATCTGTTTGAAGTCAGCGGAGCTCTACTAGTTGCCGCGCCTGTCTTCACGGCCGAGTTGGTTGCAATACACTGCTCGGTACGGGTGATAACGCGACGTGCCCGGTTTGGAGGACAAATTGTAATCTTTAGCGACTCACAAAACGCATGAGTGCTCTCGGAGTATTAGAATCTCCACACACCCTGGTTCGCGGTATTCGTGACGCCGCGGTTACCGCCAACTGGGCAGATGTCGTGATTATCTTCTTCTGGATTCCTGGACATGTCGGCATTGCGGGGAATGAGAGCGCCAAAGAGTCCTCGAGGACTGGGCGACCAGACCAGCGCTTGGCTCTTCCTCACACCGACTACATGACAGAAACAGGGCCTCCGGGCTGCTTGGAAAAGAGGATGGGAGATGGCATAGGAGAGGTTGCGTGCCATTGCGCCGTGCCTGTTCCCATGGATCTAACCCCCAATGCCGCGACGGCTTCAGGTCGCTTTCTGTCTTCTCCGAATTGGACACACTCGCGGGACCCACCGCCATTTGATAGAACGCTCGCCTGCGCCTTATTGTGACGACTGCGTTGTCCCCCATACTGTTCGGCGTATTCTTATTGAATGTTCCATTCTGGGTGATCAAGTACGATACATGTCCCGACATCGGGACGAGCAGGGTCTCTACCGATTGTCTCTTGTATTCGGGACTAACTCGTGCAAGCAGACTTGTGGAGTGTAAGACTTGCTGGAGAAGGCTGGTCTCCTCCATTTTATTCGATTCTTTGGTGTTGGGCGAATGCTCTGGTGCAGGGAAAGGCGGGCCTCCCCCGACCTTGGAGCGTGCCTTCTTTCTTTTGTTGTTTTTTAATGCTTAATTGTTTTCTTGTTTTTTTTTAATGTCGCCTATGGTTCAATTTCACTGTAAAATTTAATAAAATTCAGCTCTTAAAATGGACGTTTTAAGCCATGTTTTACTCATGCAACTCTTTCCTCTTCAGACTCTAGTGGAGATGGGTGAGATGCTGTTGTCGGACGGGCGAAGGATCGTTCCCCACGACCATCTTTCACCGTCTAGTGGCAAGGATGACGTCATCGTATCTCATCGAGATTTCCGCATGATCGTCCTCGCTAACCGACCGGGATTTCCTTTCCTCGGCAATGACTTTTTCGGAGCCTTGGGTAAGACCGCTTTATGTTTGAGGTAGAAGCTCTTCGCCGGGATATTTTGATATTCCTTTTGGATACATTTATCAATGAGATCAAAGGGCAGAAGGGCGATTCACAACTCCATTCTCCCGTCCGGAATAAAGAGTTAATTTTGTCTTAATACTCGAACGGAGTAAAAAAATAGTCTGGGCTTGAAAGCCGTCTTTAAGGGTGGAGAAAAAAAAATTAATGGAACGGTTTTGGGGGGGAAACTGCAGGTACGTACCTCGTCTGGGCCAAAAAAAAGTGGGTATTTGATTGAGAAAGTTGCCTTTCACTGTAAGTTCATTCCGTAAAAATTGAGTTTTAGACGGCCTTAGATCTCCGGGGTATCCTTTTATACGTCCTGACCGTGATAGAGGTGAAATGGCAGAGCATTCATCGCCCTCACCCCTCTCCCACGAATATGGGGTGCGCATCGCCCTTCATTAGTGATAGGGCGCTCTCTGCCATAAGGTGCCAGTCACGCCTCTTCACAAGTCCAACCCACGCATACTGATCATGCACACTCTCCCTTCCTTCCCCTTTAGATATCCTCTGACCTTCAACTCCCCGAGAAGGTTCGGTGTCCGTCCTTATGTGGCCCATACCTCAAACTCGTTGTTTCAAGTGCACCGCTTCGAGAAGGGTGAGGGCAGACAAGGGATGACACGTGTAGCATGGAGTAACATCTGGAGGATAGTGTGTTCTCTCGGTACCTACACCAGCAGGTTACCCTCCCTTAACTAAGGCCTGCGTAACGATCTGCGGCTAAATATCTTCCTCACACCAGTACCTCCTCTTTTTACTTTCTTTAAAGATCTCTCTTTACATACTTTAGGCGCGATACGACCTCGTTGTTATTGCGTTCTAAATTGGAGGAGAAAAATCAAAGACTATCATTTTATGCTAAGGTCTTCGGTGGTGCGCCACCTCGGAGACGTTTAGCGACCACATGAAAATTTTGGTTTCACATGAAATTCCTTTTTTTTTAATAGTTAGAAAAAAAGAATGTTCCATTAAAATATAATCCATTTGGTCTGTAACCTCTGGTGAACGATCGTTCACCAGATTCAATAAAAACAAATTATTTCTTCCCTATTATCGAACCTTTTTATTCCGAATCTGGAGTTCAAAGTGTTTTTGAGGATGGTGATTATGGAAAACACTGCAAAACTTCAGATCCCAATTCTCTAGGCTTAGACATAGCCATGTCTATTAACCAATACAGGCTCCTTGACGACCCTACTTGAATGCATTTCAGCAATCTTTTGACAATCCAATTGGGCTGGTATTGCTTCCCCTGGTTCCAAAAATGAAAAATGGATTTCTGCTCTCACTCTTCCACCAAACTGTAACCATAACCTTTTCTAGGTGTAAAAATTGCTTTGGTTCACTACTTGGTTTTTCAATGACGCTTTTTTGAGCGAGTTGCGTTCCTTTCTTGCTTCTTGCACGGATACCCTCACTGGTCGGGACGTTATCCCATTTCCATGCTTAGACACTTAGGTGAGGGAAACTTGATATTGTATGGTTGGTTCAACAGGATCTGTTCGAGGTTATCTTCAGAGACTACGGCGAATGACTGCCGTTCTTGCTTTTTTGCAAATCAAGGAGAGATCATTCAATCCCGCCTAGTTTCCACCCAATTCCTCTAACTTCCTCCATGTGTAAGTTGATGAAGATATTGGTAAATGTTAAGTCAGCTTATTTCCTGGACATCTGATTCTAACCTGTTTCCTGCGCAGTGCGGCTTCCGTAAATTCTTCTCCACATGGAATGCTCTGCTCAGGCTGGAGAGTGCGATATGAGTCCCTCCTTCTCAGCAGCATATTTCGATGTAGAAGGCCTCTGACACTGCGTGGCATTGCGGTTTAATGGCTGTCATCCATTGTGTGAGAGCGAGGCGACGCGTCCCCATCTTTCTTACGAGATCATTGATTCCGAGCTACTAGGAGGATTGTTCTCAGCTTCAATCTCTTTTCGGTTAGCATCAATAGCATCATCTCGGTGGTGCTGGAATCTGTACTCGCCACGCTCTACATAAACGACTTTTCGAGCTCTTTTGGTCTGGTTCAGAAGTTAGCTTTAGGCCGCCGAATCCAACTGGCTCTGAATATCGTCTCGTTATTCCGAGACGCAGTGATTTCTGTTTTCTTTGTCCAAGACTAAGATAAGGCATTTATGCACACTCCAACCAGACATATTCCGAAATAAGGCTCGTCTAGATATTCGGGACTCGCACCGTTAACTAGGTCTTGTTTTTGACCGACGCCTCATCTAGGAGGCTCACATTCCTTTGTTGATGGAAAATTTGACAGCGGGTGCCAGTTGTACTCCTCTTTCATCAGAAAGTCTATTGTAGATGGTGGAATCGATCCACCAGATTGGTCTCGGTGAGTGACTGGTGCTTTTTTTCACATCCCCTATCGATAGCCGTCATATCGATGAAGGGAAGATACCCCTCGCCTTACGTCGTGCACTGTGATGCGCGTGTACATGCGGGTTCATCTTCTCCCTCATTCGTACCGGCTCTCATTCCTTTCGCGGTGGATCTCGACGGTGTTTATGCCGACGAGCGACGTCGATCAGGCATCAGGAGCATTGTATCCGTATTACCTGGAGTACACCTCGTGTCACACATTTGGTTCCAAATCCGAAAAGGGGTTTCGCTTCTCACTGATGTGGGGTGACTAAAAAAACATGTGAAAATAGTTGATAAATTCTGTACACTAAGCAAACTACCATCAGAGCATCCTTCTCCTCCTCAGACACAGTGCCATAGTCTCATAAACCAGAACCATGTAGATCCCCCCTTGCAAATCGATACTCCCAACCCACCACCCGCATTTCGCCCATCCGCGTATTTCTTCGCCCTCCTCCCATCCACGTATTTCTTCGCCCTCCTCCCATCCACGTATTTCTTCGCCCTCCTCCCATCCACGTATTTCTTCGCCCTCCTCCCATCCACGTATTTCTTCGCCCTCCTCCCATCCACGTATTTTGCCCCTCCGAACACCCTCATTTTTCCCTCCATGCCTCAACACCTGCATTTTTCCCTACGGTCCAACACCTTCATTTTTTCCCTAAGGACCCAGACCTCCACATTTTTTCCTACAAGCCCCCAACACCCCAACTTTGCCATTTCATCCCCATGGCCTACAGAAGCATCTGCGACTATACATACCTTCCAAATTAACTTTTGTTCTGTTTTTGTTGTTTTAAGGTGACCTCTTCAGCTGCCAT
Organism: Ceratothoa steindachneri; assembly: GCA_963969495.1. Taxonomy (NCBI): domain Eukaryota; kingdom Metazoa; phylum Arthropoda; class Malacostraca; order Isopoda; family Cymothoidae; genus Ceratothoa; species Ceratothoa steindachneri. Next base: position 110,048,675 of record OZ018327.1, on the reverse strand, counting down.
GCAATCGACAACCCCAGCGTTGAGTCCGAGATGGCTCTTCTCAAGCAGTATGGGCCAGATGTGTCTGAATCAACCATGAAGCAGTTAGTTGGAGCATTCAGCGAGCTGAGAAATCTCGCGGACCAGGGACTAATTCAGTACCCCTATTCCACACGGGAGGTTGTTAATATCATCAAACATCTTCAGGTATTCGTCTAATCGTAGATTTAAAGGTTTAGCTGAACTCTATGGTTGTAATAACTGATCGTTGATAAACAAGGTCAACGGACCTAAGCCGCGTCTCTCAATTATTCTGCCTATGACTTTCAATAATTCCCAGACTAAACTTAGGAGGACCTTAGCAATTCTATCATTCGAAAGAGAATGTAAAACATCATAAGGGTTTCAACTTGGTTCCTCAGAACTGTTCATAGAAAGCGCCGCCCTACTTAATTGCTGTAACGTTGACGGCCGCCTTCAGCAGAAGCTGTACAATCCAAGCTTTTTCATTTAATCTCCCAAGCGGTCGGAAGGAACAGAGATGTTATCTGCTCTTGGGGAGCAATTGACAACAGCAAATTATTTTTTATTAATTATTATTTTTAGTCGTAGTATTGTTATTAATGTTATCATTATCATTGCTATTTATTATTAGTAGAAGTAGTATCATTATTATTAATATTAGTAGTATTGCGCTGTAGTGACAAACGGGTAGGCTAAGAACACGAAAGTAATGAGGCCAAGAGTGATGCAGTGTTGTGGCTTAGTTAATATATTGTTCTGAAATTTGGGCGACAGTAGCTCTGCCTCAACCCCGTGGAATGTACGAGATATTGTAACACATGTGGGAGGAGAGTTATCATGAGTACTTGTTTATACTGACTAAGAAATGCCAATCTTGATTTCTCTGACTCAAATCTTTCGTCAAAATGAAAGATATTTCTAGCATTTGATCGTTTAATTCTTTAATTTTGATTATATGGTCTTATTATAGTGACGGAAAGGAAGGATCTGATGGAGTGCATCGCTAATCCTCATTTAAGCCTGGATGATGGATGACCCAAACACTTCACCCCTTTTTTGTGTTTTTCCCCAGAAATTCGGTGATGATGGAGTGGCGAGTGTGGTTCGCAATGTCTTTGATTTCGATTCGTGGTCCGGCGAGGCGAAGGATACGGTGGTTAAGGTGATGCACAAATACGGGATCCCCTTCGGAGCGTCTGCCTCTAACGTCAAGTTAGCCAAGAGGTAAACCAGTCGCTCCTTTCTCCTCCTCCTGGAGGATTGAGGCGCATCCTTACCGTGACCTTAGTTCTTGAGCCGTTGTGTTTGTACCACATTTTCACGTGTGTTTGTAGTAATCTCGAGAACGGTTCTTTGTGTGGCTTTTTTATGAACGGTCTGAAACGTACCCTTTCACTCCTGCTACAACAGAAACCTCTAGAGTAATACACCCTCCCGACCCCACTGCCCCAGGATAAATTGGTGCTATCTGTCGGGTCATCTTTTCCACCTCTTTGAAATCGCCTATCTTTTTCGCGCTATCTTAGACTTAGCAAAGGGTGAAAGAGGGCGTTAAACGTTCTGAACAGTTTATACATTTCTTTTCCCTAGCCATTAACGGTATTTGTGAGCCTTATCATCGCCCTCTTTCTTCCTACAAAGCGAGTTGGCACGCATCAATGCCACCCTGCGTATCGCACTTGCAGGACCAAAAGTTCGGGTGCACTGCTTCCCAGTCTATCCGCCCATATTCAGGATTAGTAGTCTTTCCGACGCACAACAGAAGAATATAGGTAATATTCCTGCTGAGATTCCCTCGTTAGTTTTCGATCTTCAACTGAGGATTAAAAAAAAAAACTTCATTATTCGACCTCTACCACCTTCCTGCAAAGTGTGATCGGTGCGCATCAACGCCAAAATGCATCTCTCCCACTCAGGGTTCACCTTTGGATATAAGGCCCTTATCACGTGCCCTCACAAACACCCTCTGTGCGCATCTTTCATACGCAATGCCACCTATTTGCTTCTCACTCTGCTCCGTATCCTTCAAACACTCATTCATACAATCACCCCCCACCCCACCCTTTCACTCTCTAACACTCAATTTCTCGTAGATTCTCTTCACAAGTCTATTTCCATCTCTTCTTACATGGCCACACCACCTCAGAACACACTCGGTAACAACCTCGTTCACCTCCCTTTTCACACCCTTAACGCCTCCTACTCAGTCACTCATCTTTATCTTTTGCACACCAAGCATCCCATCTGAAGTTAATGACTGCTACTTTATACTTCGTTAGAAGTTCTAATCGCTCCTCCCTGTTTCTTCCAACTCTCGTTAGCTTATCTTCTTTACAATCAAATTCCGAAAAAAATACTTTGCCAAATAATAACTGGTTGACCAATAAGTACCTCAAGAAATCAACAACCTTACCAGAACCAATGAAACCTCCAAAATGACCATAGTAAACTCAGAATCATGGGAGCTCCGTCTCAATACAACCTATCAACCTGATCGCAGCCGCTAACTGACCGGAAACCAAAATAAATGTGCATATCGCCACTCGCTTTATGAGTGACGTCACCAATATGACGTCTTCCCACCTATCTTAATTTTCTAACAATTTCCTTAACCAACTAATATAGAATATACCAATATGGATAACTTAACCTACGAATAAGTGAAAAGTAAAACCCAAATTACATTCCACTAACAACATTTACACGCTCCATACCTCAACTCTAACAGTCTATTTTGACTGCTATCACTCTATTTCCTTCTCCTTTCATACCAGTCTCATTCGCAAACACCAAGGTTGGTAACAGCATACTCTCATGCAGGTTTTTTTTTGGCACATTCCACACTCAAACTCGTAGCATTCACTAACATTCTAATCGCCTCAGACACTTTCTTACAATTTATAACCTTATCGTTGCACTCTGCTTTGCCCTGACTACTATCATTCACGACACGTTCTAGATACTCAAAATTTCGGAGTTGTTCAAGGTCAACATTCGTATATTATACGATATCCCATCCTTCATCCGAAATACCATTAATTACCTTACTTGTTTCTATATTTACTTTTACCCCCCTTCCTTCTCACATATACGCTGTCAAAGGCTTTGGTCGATATTTCTAAATCCCTCTTCAATCTCGTCATTAGCATCTACCAACATAGGTAGGACTGATTTCCCCCCCATTCTCTTTGCTCTGTGACTATCCCTTTAACTCTGCCTAATCTTAGGACCTCACGAGGTAGATCATAACGTATCTGAAAAAAGGCTTTGGAGCCTCTATAAACAACCCCAGCGGGTCGTAAGAGATCATGACTTTAAGGGTCTTTGGCGTTGGCTGGCGAATAATGGAAATATGGGTTCTACCCCATTAGCCCTTTCCTTGCGTGTAATGGTCTGACCTTTCTCAAGTGCATAAGGCATTATTGTTTATGTCGGGCGGGATTTACTGCCTTGGTGGTTGCCAGGCCAACGAAAAGTCTCGGATCTCGTCTCTGGGCCTCCCACAACAAATCTAGATCGTGGCCATCCTGTCTAGGATTAGTACGACCTAGTAAGGAAATCCACCCTGTCGCTGTACCTCTTTGGCAGCTCTTTTGGAAGCTGTGGCCATCGAGGATTGACCGGTCCACTGAGCACCTTCTGATCGGTGTGCGTCCCTGTACAGGGGTGAACAGCAACTATTAATGTACCCATGGTGAACCCCTGAAAAGTCCAATAACCCGAGATGGTATAGGCTGGATGCGGAATATAGCCCACAACCCTTTTTTCATTGGTCACAACCTTTTATATTTTCTTGTGCTGGCAGGACTATATTGCTCTTTCAAAATCCTCGCCCGACCTTGCTGTTGGGACGGGCGAGGTCAACTGTGACAGCACAACTCTGATCGGTGGATGGAAGCTCCCTACAACAATTGGTCTGCGGCAGAGTTTTCCCTTTGTACCATCTTCGGAGACGCCCTCGGGCAGCTCCACCTTTGTGATGGAGGTCACTCCGCCCCCCATGTGCTTTCTCAAGGGCTCCTTTAAGAATCTTATAGTTAAGAGGGCGTTTCTCCCCCTCCATTACCTACGGGTTCTGGTGTTTTCCGCTTACTCACTTTTGTACAGTTGCCTCCTGGCGACTCCACTTTTGGCGGATCCCTTTGCTTTTTCAGGGGTCCGACAAGAAGATTGCGAAACTGAGGACGCGTCGCCTCGGCTCCCGACCCTCACGATGTGCGTGCGCAGGTGAACCATGGGGGAGCATGTCCTCCCTCACCCCCCAGTTTTTCAATTGGAGGCCGGCATGCCGCCCCCTAGTGATGTTTATGACAGGCCCTATGAGTCCCCGGTCGGAATACTTGATACATCGGCGAGGAGGGGCACTTGGAGGCGTCTCCTGAGGTAGAGATGGTCCGGGAGGTGCCCCCCGCTACACCTGGTAGGGTCTTTTACTGGGACGAACGAGGGTTCGGTGCCAGATAACAGAACCTGTGCATGACCGTCCCGAGTTAGCACTGGCCATAGAGGAATCACAAGGGGAGGCGGGACCTCTTCTTCCTTCCCTAGTGCCCCTTTGACGGTTTAAACTTTCTCCATCTCGGAGAAGGATGACTGAAGCTTGTCCGTCCTGTTTTGGAACCTCATCCAGGGGTGGGTTCACTCCCTGCCCTACTCACCTGAAAAAAATGAGGAATAAGAAGACCCCCACTCCTACGCTTTCGTCACGTTCGATCGGCGTATGCTCTCTGAGTCAGTGCGTGCCGATTTTGCTAATGCCACTGCTTCGGTCACGCGAATCATACAACAGGCTTGCAAAATCTGGTTTACCCAAAGCCTGCGTGAATATCTCTAAGACCGTACATCACAAGTCCTTATCGTGTACGCTCGAGTGTGTGAATTGCTTCCTCGAAGCAATGTGGTGCGTATCTCCTGAAGAAGGAATTAAATCCTGGCCGTTCTGGCTGCAAACCGACTTTCTTTTCGCCAAGCTAAGGACTTGCTCCTGTCGCACACAGCGCGAACTGGCCCCTCCTATGCTTTCATAATTAAGCAGGCACCATGTAATCCATGCCCCTCCAGGCTCAGAAGGGCAAAAGTGGTGTTCAGAGCCAGACTCGGTTAAAATCAGGCCCCCTTCCCCCCTAACCTGCGTGCTCTTTTCTCGGAAAGCGAAAAGTTCGCACGATTCCACAGAGTCGTTAGACTCACAGGATTTAAACCCACCGAAAATATTTGAGACCGTCTTTCGGGACTACTAAGGCTGTCCCCTGGAAAGACAACAAGGGAGCTTCGGCTCGCACGTCCTCGCCAAGGCTGGAACGGGTGTCTGAGAGATGCAGGACCCTCCAAAACAGGCACCGCCGCTTCTGAAGCCAAAAGTTTAGAGGCGGATAGAGTCCTCGCAGGCGAAAGCGTCCTGTACAGCCAACAGTCCAAGGAGTTCTGCCTCCGGGAAGCATGCGGCCATTCTCGTGAGGGTCTTCTCCTTAATAAGGGCCCCCGCATCTCCTCCTAGCTAGGCATCTAAGACATATTCCTTTAATGGAATTTCCGTGGAATCTGGACGTTGGGAAAAGCTGCTGAGACTAGTCTGCTCCCGTTCCCGGTTAGCTTTCTACAGAACACCATCCTGTGGCATAAGGGTTTTGCGATCCCACCACCATGAGATGGGCGTCTTGTAGGAGGATGCGAGATTTACACCACCTGGCATTATGTCTCCGTTCTTTTACTCTATATAAATACCCCTCCTTTCAGGCAGGACAGTGCAGCCACACCTGGATAGAAGGTATACTGTTATTTCCACGTAGATTCCTCCGTCTCAGCGTAGCACAGTTGCCGAAGCCTTTCTCCTGCTCAGGGATTTGAACAGTAGACCTCCCCCGCCTCCTGTGAAGACTACATGATCAATCCCACGGGTCAGGTCCTTCCTCTCTTGATCGACGGGTTGGAGATGGTGCCTTGAATGTGGATGAGTTAACGCATCACTGCCTGAGAACAGTTTCATTTTAATATTATTATTATTTAGTATGCTTTTTGTATTATTATTACTTATTATTTATTATCATGCATTATAATTATCATTAGTATTAAATGTTATTAATATTTAATATTTATTATAAGTATTATTTATTATTATCATTACGGCTCTCCACTCAACGTTTTCTCCCCGCACTTTGCACCAAGAGGAGTGTTTCCACTTGTACAGAGTTCGGTCCGGTAGCATTGGTGCCTTGGTGGACTGCATGATAATAATAGGTGATCACCCACCCTGCTCGTTAGTAGACCCGCCTAACTTTACTTATCTTTTTTGCAGTTCCACCTATTCTATTACAGGGGACTGCTAAGATAGTAGGCAGGCGGCCCAAAATCGACCGCTCCCGGTGGAAGAGACTCGATAGGGCCAACCCCCTTAGAGGGGCAAGGTAAAGCTGGACACGTTGGGCCGTTTTCCTGAAAGCTTGTATCTTTGTATTGCGGGGGGTCGGCGTGACTGCCCCCCTCTCTCCCACTATGAAGGTCGGTTCGTCGGCCAGAGACATGACTGCGACGGAAGATGCCTTGAATGGAATCCGTGATGGCTTGGGGTGGGGGGGCCAGACGGAGACCCCTTTCCCCTCTGAGAGGGACATGGTCCCAGAGGTGAAGCAGCCCCAGACAGCAGGATCTTTCATTGGGTCGAACCCGGGTTCGGTGCCAAACACCGAACTACAGTCCGCCCCTGTGTAAGGTTCTCTTGAGACGGCCCGGGCCCCCGAGGACTCACAAAGAGAGGAGGAACCTCTTTTCCTGGCTAGTGCGCCTCTGACAACCAAGACCTTCTCCATCTCGGAGAAGGATCTTGCTGAGGCCGGCATCCAGCCTAGGGGTTTCTTCCGACGCTGGAGAGAAGCGTGTTCATTTCCCACCCTCCTCCTCTCCCCAAAAGAAAAGAAGACTAAGAGCACTAACGGTTCTTCTCACTCGGCGAGGGTTGCTGGGGCAGACGGGTCCGGTGCCGTTTCGGCAAACGACCACCCCAAAACCTGCACGTCCGGCCCTGAGGTGCCCCCGGGTAGGGGTCCTAGACCAAGACGCGAGGGCGCTTAGCAGAGCTTCGATTACGTCGGGGTCCCTCTGAGAGACTACCTGTCGTTTTCGAGCCCGCTGACTTCAAACGCTTTCTGGTTGGCCAATGGCAACATGATCCATCAGAGGAGAACAGTAGTTAGCTTGATCGGTTGAGAGCCGAAGGTGACCCGTTCCTCGGATGGGAGCCTTCTGGCGGATGAGTCAGATCCCTCCGAAGCGGCCATGATTAGTGCCCTTTGGAGGACCTTCGACCAAATAAGCAAAGAAACAATCCTTCCAAATATCAACTTCGATCCACATGTTTCTTGAGTTAACATATGCTCTACCATTATGCTACCTTTCACTCAAACCCGCTGCTACTCACGCTTTTACCCTTACCATGATCCACACCTGGTCATACCTCATCTCACACAAACTCCTCATTCCCTTTCTTGTTTGTCTCGCGTAGCGCAAGCATCCATAATCTCTGTTTTAAACTACCGTTCACATTCTACTCAACCACCCTGTTCACACAGTGATGTAGATTAACCAGCATGACTGTACTGTAGCCTCGACTGCCCCGCTCATTACTGCCATTATGGATCGTGTTCGCATGAGTAAAATTCCGTGCGTTTGGGTTCTCACCGTGGCCTCATATCATGATTTAGTTGCCCTTTACGTCACGCGCAGGATGTGGGTATGGGTGTTCTTCTTGCCCTAAATCTTGGCTCTTTATTAGTAATTATTCTTTGTTCCGTTATTTCCTTATTTAGTTCTTATATCGACGTCTTTGAGCTCCGCTTTCCTCCTCATCATCAGATTCCATTTTCCTTAAATTTCTTATCAGTATCTTTGATCCTTTTCAGGGAGGCCAGCCTTCCCCGTGCTTCCTTCTTTTGGCTTTTTTTTTTTTTTGCCTTTGGTTTTGTGTTTGTTGGTTTGTTTTAATCTAACCTAGCATTAAACTGTGAAATAAGCAGTCGCCAGATGGGCGCAATAAAAAAATGTCATTTTCCTCATTTGTTTCTTTTCTGCTCGGGCCTCTCCTCTTTGGTGTGGACTATGCAATTTCTTTCGTTTGTTTACTTGTCCACCTGAATCGTTTGCCTCGTTAGCCAAGTTTTTTCAGAGGTTCTATTGGCCTAGACAACTTTTCCCCAGTTATTCTCTAGGTTGGCGAGGTCGATTCGTATTTGATCTTGTGTGTAAGGAAGTTGCAATAGCAGAGTTCATTTCTCTAGTCATTTTTTTTTTTATTTCGACCGTTAATATGTAGTACTTCTGATGCAGATTTCCTCTGCCTGAACCAGTGATTGCTGGCTCTTGGCGCATTGCTCAACAAAGCTCGCGAGACATGACTCCGCTAATGCAACTTCCGATTGAATCATCCTCATTGAAATTCAAGGTAAGAAATACCTGGCGAATTAATTTGGAAATGTCTCGATCTGTGTTCCCTTTACGCCCATCTTGTTCCAAGTTGGTTAAGTTCATAGAAACCTTTTTTTTGTCATTAACGGAATGTGGTTACTCATTCACGCAGAGCAAGTCCCTGTATCCTTAAACCATTTTATTTATTTTAAGGATTTATAACCCCTTTTGCCCTATAGGTTCATCTGGCTTAAGTTGGTAATAAAAACAAGAAATAAAAATACGAATTGCCGGTCAAAGAGGTAGTCAAATAATGTGGACATAAATATTATCAGTTCAATTAAAAGATTAAAAACAAAATAAAAGAGCACTAACATGCGATTAGGTTAAAAAATAAATAAAAGAGCACTAACATGCGATAGGTTAAAAAACAAAATAAAAGAGCACTAACATGCGATTAGGTTAAAAACAAAATAAAAGAGCACTAACGTGCGATTAGGTTAAAAAACAAAATAAAAGAGCTCTAACATGTGATTAGGTTAAAAACAAAATAAAAGAGCACTAACATGCGATTAGGTTAAAAAATAAATAAAAGAGCACTAACATGCGATAGGTTAAAAAACAAAATAAAAGAGCACTAACATGCGATTAGGTTAAAAACAAAATAAAAGAGCACTAACGTGCGATTAGGTTAAAAAACAAAATAAAAGAGCACTAACATGCGATTAGGTTACAGACAAAATAAAAGAGCACTAACGTGCGATTAGGTTAAAAACAAAATAAAAGAGCACTAACATGCGATTAGGTTAAAAAATAAATAAAAGAGCACTAACATGCGATAGGTTAAAAAACAAAATAAAAGAGCACTAACATGCGATTAGGTTAAAAACAAAATAAAAGAGCACTAACGTGCGATTAGGTTAAAAAACAAAATAAAAGAGCACTAACATGCGATTAGGTTACAGACAAAATAAAAGAGCACTAACGTGCGATTAGGTTAAAAACAAAATAAAAGAGCACTAACATGCGATAGGTTAAAAAACAAAATAAAAGAGCACTAACATGCGATTAGGTTAAAAACAAAATAAAAGAGCACTAACATGCGATTAGGTTAAAAAATAAATAAAAGAGCACTAACATGCGATAGGTTAAAAAACAAAATAAAAGAGCACTAACATGCGATTAGGTTAAAAACAAAATAAAAGAGCACTAACGTGCGATTAGGTTAAAAAACAAAATAAAAGAGCACTAACATGCGATTAGGTTAAAAAATAAATAAAAGAGCACTAACATGCGATAGGTTAAAAAACAAAATAAAAGAGCACTAACATGCGATTAGGTTAAAAACAAAATAAAAGAGCACTAACGTGCGATTAGGTTAAAAAACAAAATAAAAGAGCTCTAACATGTGATTAGGTTACAAACAAAATACAAGAGCACTAACGTGCGATTAGGTTAAAAAATAAATAAAAGAGCACTAACGTGCGATTAGGTTAAAAACAAAATAAAAGAGCACTAACATGCGATTAGGTTAAAAACAAAATAAAAGAGCACTAACATGCGATTAGGTTAAAAAACAAAATAAAAGAGCACTAACGTGCGATTAGGTTAAAAAACAAAATAAAAGAGCTCTAACATGTGATTAGGTTACAAACAAAATACAAGAGCACTAACGTGCGATTAGGTTAAAAAATAAATAAAAGAGCACTAACGTGCGATTAGGTTAAAAACAAAATAAAAGAGCACTAACGTGCGATTAGGTTAAAAAACAAAATAAAAGAGCACTAACATGCGATTGAGTAAAGTCCTTTATGTAAAAATACGGGTGGACAAGGCTTGAGTAAGATGTGATTACAATATAGGGAAGTAACTAAGGTATTAAATATGTGAACATAAATATTATCAGTTGAATTAAAAGATTAAAAACAAAATAATGGGCCCTAACATGTAAAATACGGATGTACAAGGTTCGGAAAAAACTAAGGAGAGTAGTTTACCATTGTAGCGATTATAATAAAAGAAAAATAATTGAATCCTTACTAATCAAAGAAATTACAAATTTCAATTGGTCAGAAGGCCAGCATAAATGTAGCCCCTATATATCAACCCTTATTCAAAAGGATATTGTTAATCCCCTAAAGCCAACCCCTCCAGATTAAAGTCAGTTGCCTGTTATTGTATTTCCAATATTTCAGTTTTCTTTGTCACTTTCTCTTAGTTAACGGCTGAAGATGATATGGTAAACTACATATCGAAACTGGTCTCGTTTTAATAATAATAATAAACTTTATGTTCCAATAATAGTGGTTTTCTTGAATAAGGAGAGTAAAATATGATTAAAATGTTTTGCAGTAAGGAAGTAACTAGGGTATTAAATTTTGGTAAAAGGCCAGCATTTTCCAGGAATCTTACTAAGTTGGGATAACATGGGGGTGGGGGTGGGGGAGAATCTCCGAGAACAGAAGCAAAGGTGGGGTGAAGACCGAAGTACTTTCGAGGGGCAGAGTATTGCGGGCAGGTGAGTAAGATGTGTGGCACTGAGATGCGAGAATGACACGTCTGGCAAGATGTCTAATGCAATGTTGAGGAGGCTTACCGTTGCTATAGCTACGTATAGAAAATTTATTACGATTTCAAGTTCAATAAGATCAGTTTGGAAAATACTTATACTTAATGTTGAGTAATTACAAGGTCAACAAACCTAAGTCGCGTGTTCTCAATTATTCTGACTTATGTATGACCTTACGATCTTCAAACTGTCATAAACTTATTGATAAGTAAAATGGTTACCGTTTTACTTATTAGTTGCGTGCATGCGACTAATAAATAAACAGCGCCCGAATTTTAATTTGCCGAATTGTAATAATTCCATCAACGTTCGCGTCGGCTTTTTATTTAGTCTATCAGTCAGGGTGTACTGTACGCTTCAACATATTTTCAGTGGGTTTTTGGATAGAGCTAACAAGTGTGCTGTGTGTACTGCACATAGTTCAATACCATTATGTACCAATTATCAAGTTTCCTATTTCAAATGTTTTATATTTGTTATAGAATTTTAAGGCAATTAAAGTACGCTTCAACATATTTTCAGTGGGTTTTTGGATAGAGCTAACAAGTGTGCTGTGTGTACTGCACATAGTTCAATACCATTATGTACCAATTATCAAGTTTCCTATTTCAAATGTTTTATATTTGTTATAGGATTTTAAGGCAATTAAAGTTTATAGTTTCGAGTGCCTCTGTTATGTTACCTTCTGACCCCCACATTTAGATTTTTCTTAGTTTTATTTTATCAAACTTTTTTTCACGTCCATTATCGTTTATGGTCATTTTGGATTATGGATGTATACTTGTTTTACTACACCAATTTCCTTTTTCTCATATTTGCTTCTCCATCTCATTGGAATTAACTCCACAAATATATTTTAAATTTGGCCTCATAATTTTAAATGATTTTGTAAATTCGGCATTGTCCTACATTAAATATAAAATGAAACGGGCTAAATTCCTTGTAAATTAAATAAATTCTCATTGCAGGGACCTTTAAAAGTTCATATAAACGACGACCTTCTGGAACCTTCTGAAACGCGATCTGCCGTATTTTCGGAGCTAGACAGCTTCTGGGCCCTGCCGTTCTACGAGACCGCCCTCGCCTCCGCTGTCACGTCCGGCTTCACTGACAACGGCAGTGTTGTGATCCACGTTGTAACAATTTCACCCTTCGCACTCTATTCCATTTACCCCAGGGTCGGGCCCAGCCCCTTAAAATCCATTCTTCTTCACCAGGCGTTACCCATACGAAGAGGTTCTTTTACCCCAAGGATAAGTATTGCCTCTCTCCCCAACGACCATCTCGCTATTCATGAAGAGGTTTCGGGAGCTTTATTGATCGTTCATCAAGCGAGTAGTCAGCTCTGGGCCCTTCAACTTGACTCCTTTCGGGAATCTGTGTCATCGTCGCTAAAGCAAACGATTTCGGGGATAAGAGAAGATGCCCAAACTTATTTCAGGATGAATGAAGCTCTTTCGAAAGAAGGTGTAATTGTTCTTTGGGAATTTGGAGGCAGTCGTTTGCGAATTCTTGACGTGTTTTCTAAACATATTTACAACATCACTCTGCCACTCACTATTTCTGCCATTTTCCCGCTTTCGAAGAGTCAGTTTTTAGTTGAGAATGACTCGGGAAACAAGTTTTTGATGAAAGGAGACAAAGGCTTGTTTCCAGATGTTTTGCATTCCATCAAGGAAAATTACCCGACGGAAAATGCGGCAAACTTATTTTCTTTGACGAATGCTTTCTCACCCCTCAACGATTTCGTACTCTCCTCTGCTTTGAGTCAGAAAATTAGCTGTCCCAGCACGCTATTTTCGCCAGTGAAAGATTTTGCTGCAATCTCCATTGGCTTCCCCGAATTGGAAACGAGTGAGAATAAACTTTACTTATGGAAGAGGAAAGATTCCCTCAGGACAATATCTTCAAGGTCCGATCACCCGCCCCTTCAGTCCATTGCCCTCTTGCCCGAGGCCGGTCAGGTTGTGAGAGTACTCGATCGAATACCAGAGAACTTCCGGGAAGAGTTGGATCTGCCCGGAAATTCATCCTACCTCGAAGTAACCGATTTAGTTAATCGAGGTGTATTTTATCTCGCAATACCTCGAAGCAATACTTCAACCATGTGGAATTTCTTGGCGCGTGATAGAGCCAACTCTGTGCTAATCTCCCCCGTGGGGAAAGACAGAATAGTAACGGTGGATTCGGCCGGCGGATTGCGCTTATGGGAGACTGGTAGCGTGCAGCTGGAGAAAGCCTTGGCCGAGTGGAGAAGGATGGTGGGTCATGATGAGTCACCGATTCGTTTGGAAATCGAGAGAGAAAGTGGGAAAAGTGTGTCGACGCCCAAACATGGGAAAGAAGATCCAAGTGGCAATCCTCATGTAGGCGGAAACACTTGGGCTGGCGGTACTGGGGGCAGAGATACCGCGGGTCTTGGAGGCAAAGGCGGTCCCTATAGGTTGGACGCGGGGCATGATGTTCATCAGGTCCCTCAGTCGGAAAAGGATGCTGTACCGGAGGAAGTGAAGAGGGCGGCACACGAAATGGGCCAGAAGGCGTTCAAGGAAAGATTGAGAGAGATCCGGATGAGTGAGTACGATGCTTCCCTCTACGATAAATTGGTTGGCAACGTCAGACAGCAAATTAAAACTTTGAGGAACATCGTTTCTTCTCTTCAAACGCGCAACAAAGAGCGCCAATGGTTACGCCACCGTACCGATGGCGAATTAGATGACCTAAAGCTTATTGAGGGCCTCGCAGGCGAAAGGAACGTTTACAGACAGCGGAGGGAGGAAGAGCCTGAAGTAGGGGCGCCGCAGACTAAACCCAAGCGCTTGCGCTTGGTAGTGGATGTGTCAGGGTCCATGTACCGATTTAATGGTCATGACGGAAGATTAGAACGCCAACTGGAAGCCACCCTTATGGTTATGGAAGCCTTGGAGGGCTTCGAAAACAAATTTAAATACGATATTTACGGCCATTCTGGCGAGGAAGAAGCTGTACCTTTAGTCACCGTGGACAAAATACCCTCAAATAACAAAGAGCGCTTAGAGGTCCTTAAAACTATGCAAGCGCATTCACAGTTTTGTTTAAGTGGCGATAATACGCTGGAGGCTGCCAGACGTGCCACCAAAACCTTGTCGAAGGAAGATGCCGACGAACTCTTCGTTGTTCTTCTCTCTGATGCTAATCTCGAGCGTTATGGAATTAGGCCACAACAGTTGGTCAAGGCCTTGGATATGGAACCAAATGTTCAATCTTACGCTATTTTTATAGGTTCTTTGGGAGATCAGGCAGATCGCTTAAAGAAGTCGTTACCTGCAGGAAGGTCTTTTGTTTGCTTAGATCTTAGTCAACTACCTCAAATTCTCCAACAAATATTTACATCAGCCATGCTAAATTAAGGTATGAGATACCCTAGATTCTTCCCTGTAGTGGGGTGTAAGAATAACACCGTAGTGTCAGTTGCGCGTCGATTTTTTGTTTGTTGGCTCTCACCAGGAATCGATCTCGGTACTTAGGGGTTAAAAATCTAGCTCCTTATTTACTACGCTCTGTGCTATTTCATGAATTTTTTCAACTTATTCTTTACTTTCCATACGCCTTAATTATTAAGACCACATCTTCAATATATATTTGAAGTTTTGTGTATCATTCGATGTTAACATTCATGGTGCATCTTAGATACGAATTTGATCAAAGAGCACATTGATTTCTTGATTCACTTTCCCCCGTTATTTACGATTGTAAATCCTTCAGAATTTGTACAAAACCTCTCTCATTTTTGTCCCAGTTCAAAAATCATAATAGATTGAAAACAAAGTTCTCGCACAACTTTTATTAACAATGATTTACAACGAAACAAAGAAGAATATCAATGAACACTAATCACAGTTATTTTCGAGCACCTGCTTCCAACAACGGGATAGATCATGGATGCCTTTGTTGGAAAATTCAACTGGTTTGCTATCAAAGAAGTCTCCAACTGCAGTTTTTACTTCATCATTTGCGAACGTTCTGCCATTCAAGAAGTTATACAGTACCCGGAATAGATGGTAGTCTGGTGGCGCCAGGTCTGGCAAGTACCAGTGGGTGAGGGAGAACTTCCCAACCAGCTCCAGTTTTTCACGGGTATGATTTGCAACGTGTGATCGGGTGTTATCATGAAGAAACATTACATCAGTCAATTCTGGTCGTTTCTGCGCAATTGCATCTGCCACCTGTTGCAGTTGTTGACTGTATAGGTGAGCGTCGATAGACTGATTGCGTTCCAACATTTCCCAGTAAATCACTCCCTTCGCATCCCACCAGACACAAACCATAAGCTTCTTTGTCTCTCCAACTTTTGCGTGCCATGTTTGAGTGTAAACATTTTTCATCTGCAGTAACCATTTTATTCAGCCAATCAAAACGACGTTTCTTGGATAGTGTCATACAGGCATTTATGCCGCGCTGAGGGTCCAAGTCGGTCAGTTTACGTGGATTCCATAAATCCAATTTGCTAACTTTGCCCATTTCCTCTCAATGATGAAAATTTCTGTATGGCTGACGCTAAACCTTTCAGTCAGCTCGCGTGGTTTCAGATGTGGATCAGCCTTGACACGGATGCACAAACTGTCAGTATCAATAGGAGAGTGTCAACCACTCCTTAGCGACGACTTATTGTGTCTTCTCCAAATCCTTGGTTGATATGACGTTGCGATTGGGCAGCGTTTAACCCAGACTTGTAATTATACAGTAAAAGAGGACGTTGCCGTTCGCGAGAAAGTCGTTTGATGGGTAGCTTTTCATACTTTTGAGTTCATACAGGGTGTCAGACTAATTTATGAGTAGTGGACTAGACTTTCCTAGCCCTCGTTTGAAAGTGCATAGTGACCTAGTCTTAGACAGGTATCTGCACTTTCAATCGAGTCCTATGAAAGACTAGGCTACTACAGATTAACTAGTCATGCACCCTGTATAAATCTATAAATAAATAAACTTTAAAAAAAAGGTACGTGAACTTTGTTTCCAATCTAATATTTTCGGATCGCACAGATTCGAATTTCAAATTTGCTCTTTTGTTTCTCGCTACTTGCATTAAGGATAAAGTTGAAGCCTCTTTTTTATACCAGTACCTAGTCCTTTTTTCTTCTAATTTAAACGATTTGCATGTGGTCTAGCCAAGGTGAGTTCGTTTTCGGTGGATGTGGAGTGTTTTTCTTCTTTTTTTTTGGGGGGGGGGGTAGTTTTTTCAATTCATTGTCAAGGAATCCAAAATAGCGTAGTGGAGGAAAATTAAAAATGTTTCGGCAAGTTTTCGAGGTCACTGGGGTACTAGAATTTTATGTGGGATTTGAACCGCGGGCTGCTCCAGCATATGCCGCCGCAATGTCGACCCAGTAAACTCGAATCCTCATCTAACGACTAATAAGAATTCCAATACAATACCAGGGTAATTCGTGAGTTTCAGGGCAGCTCTCAGGTTTTGTTTGTTTTTTACTTATTTTGTCTTTGTGGGGAGACTTCTAGATAGAACTGTGATAGTGTTTGCCTTTCTTTATTTAATAAGTTACTAGTGATTTGGGAAAATTGGCTGTTTTATATAGTTAAATTTATTATGAAAGAAATCTATAATATTTATTATTTTGAAATATTTTTTGTTGTTTCTTTTTAACCTTTAAGTCTTTCAACATGGACCAGATGCAACCAAAGCCTAGACAACATCAAACACTTACTCAAAGACTGCCTAAACCTCGCACAAACGCTACACAGAATGTGTCTTAGGGACCCGTGGATCCACAAAGGGAGCGTGTTGGCTTCTTATGAGGCATCCACCTCGCAGAAGCGAGAGAGAGCGTGGACCGGCAGGTTAAGTAAAAGTAAGTTTAAAAGGGGCTCTAGTTTTAAAATTTAACCGTAGATGAGTTATGTTGTGCCATTCGCGCTTTGAAATGGCAAAATACAACCTTAAAAATAAAATGAAAGCAACAAGAAGGAAACGCGCTCCGACGTCAGAGGTAGGCCCGCCTTCCTCAGGCGTAGGAACATGCGACCTACAACGGAGTCTTAATAAAATGGACGAGGTCAGCGTCCTCCAAAAAGTCGTATAGTCCGCAAGTCTGTTTGCACGAACCAGTCCCAGGTACAAGGAACAAGCGGTAGCGACCCCGATCAGCCAGGTACCAGAACAGGTAACGTGAGCGAAGATCACCTAGACTGGCACATTCAACAGGAATGTGCCGAACGGTCTGAGGGACAACGCAGTCGTCACAATAAGGCGCGAGCGAGCGGTCCATCCCGGCAGTGTGTGTAATTCGGGGACGACAGAAGGCTGGGAGGTCCATGGGAACAGTCGCGGTGCAATGACAGGCAACTTTAGGTTCCCCTCGAACGTCTCGCATCTTCTTTCCCGTATTCCTGCCATATAATCGGTGTAAGGAAGATCGAAGCGCTCTTTACCCGCAATTCATACATATCCAGTAATCCAGCAGAAGATAATCTCGACATCCGCCCGGTTCGACAAAGCTTTGGCGTCACGGATATCGCGAACAAGGGTATGCATAGATTTCAAGGCCCTGAGAGCACTCGGGGCTCTTTGTGAGTCTCAATAAATCGCAATCCTAAACGGGCACGTCGCGTTATCTCGTAGCAAGCGTGGTATTGTAATCAGCTCTGCCGTGAAAATAGACGCTAACTTCAAACAGAGGTGATACCGCGTGGAAAGCGACCCCTTCTTGGGACAAGGAACCATCCATATACACTGGCACGGTTTCAGGTTGACACAAGTATGCTCCATAATGGCCGAACGCAATACTCCCAGCGCTGTAGAAGCTTTGGGACTCTAGGCGTGGCGACAAATAGTAAAAAGTAGAACCATCAAGGGTCGCGTCCCGGGCAGAACCAATCGCGCCACCAACAGAAGAGTTATACCGAGATCTCGAAGGAGTTTCCTAGCCATAAACCCGAAGGGTTTGCGTTTGACTGGCGTTTCTCGAGGGCATAGGCACCGTCGACATCAGCTTCGGATGTAGTGAGAGTTGTTAGCGACTGGGGGAGACCGGGTTCGAGTATACAGGTGAATGATTCACTTTGCACGGCGTAGAGCGAGTGAAATCTCCCCAGCATCGACAAGTAAGCTCTCAATGGGAAACGTGTGAAAGGCACCGGTGGCCAGGCGAAGGCCGGTGTGATGGATCGAGTCCACCTTCAGCAATGCACACACGGCTCTGGAGGCATAAAACTCGCATCGGTAGTCGAGCTTCGAACTAACAAAGGATTGATCAAAAGCAAGACAGTAGCCCTATCAACGCCCCAAGCGCTGAACGTCACAGAACGAAGAATATCCATGGCGCGGGTACAAGAGATCCCTATGGCTGCGAATATGAGCCTCTCAGGTGAGGCGTAGTTCAAATACAAGACTAAGTAAACGGTGCGATTTAAACACTTCGCGGGCGGGGCAGCTTCGTAGACGGCGGTCCCTCCTCTGGTGGATCCACCGCCTTAGACTCACCCAGCATAGCACTCAGTGTGGGCGTTGGAGCCGAAGCTCCTTTAGTATTGTCCTCCTTTCGGGGGGGCAGCTTTAGGAACCCTAGAAGATGTCCTCACAGCTAACTTCGGGGGTGTTGCCTCCTGTGATTCTAACGAGGCGCGCGGCCGTTTCGCCTTATGGAAAACGATCACGCTGAAGGAAGTAGGTTGAGCCCTGGTTTTAGCCAGGGATGGGTGTGCACCCTTTGTGCTGCCAGCTATACCAGGGGAGCGGCCAGGGTGGGTAGAACCCGCAGAAGCGTTCCGAATGGGAGCGGAAATTACCGTACTTATGAGCCTGTATGTACCAGGAACAGGGGTTTTTTTTTTATTATTTAAGGGGCTATCTGGCGACTGCCGACTTAGGCATAAGTCGCCGTAAACAAACAGCCTAGTTCTAGTCTACTTTAAAAAATTGAACAGGAAACAACAATAAAAAGAAATAACAAGGCAATAACAACGACAACAACAAGTATACCTGGTTAAATGAAAGGGAGAAGGCCGGCCTTCCCCAAAAAGTCAACAAGTCCACCATTCAAAGTGCACGCACTCGTCCCGAGTACAAGGGACAGGCGGTAGCGACCCCGCCCATCCCGGTACCGGGACAGGTGTCGTGCGCGAAGATCACCCAGACTGGGACATTCGACAAGAATGTGCCCAACAGTCTGGGGGACGACGCAGTCGTTGCAATAGGGCGCAGGCGAGCGCTCCATCAAATAGCGATGCGTCACACGAGTGTGCCCGATTCGGAGACGACAGAAAGCAACCTGAAGCCGCCGCGGCATTGGAGGATAGGTCCATGGGAACAGTCGCGGCGCAATGGCACGCAACTTTAAGTTCCCTTCGACCGTCTCCCATCTTCTTTGCCAAGCAGTCCGAAGAGCTGCCCGTATTCCTGCCATTTAGGCAGTGTGAGGAAGAGCGAAACGCTGGTCCGGTCGCAGAGTCCTCGCGGACTCTTTGGCGCCCTCATTGCCCGCAATTCCTACATGTCCAGGAACCCAGCAGAAGATAATCTCGACATCTGCCCGGCTCGCCAAAACCGTGGCGTCACGGATTTCGCGAACCAGGGGATGCGGAGATTCCAATGCCCCGAGAGCACTCAGGGCGCTTTGTGAGTCGCTATAGATCACAATCCGGTCTCCGAACCGGGCACGTCGCAAAATCTCCCGTACCGAGTGGTGTATTGCCACCAGCTCGGCCGTGAAGACAGACGCAGTGCCTGGTAGAGCCCCGCTGACTTCAAACAGAGAGAATACGGCGTGGAAGCCGACCCCCTCTTGGGACTTGGAGCCATCCGTATACACTACACGGTACCAGCGTGACACGATGTGTGCTCCAAAAAGGTCGAACGATATACTACCGGCGTAGTACAAGCTTTGGGAGCAGAGGCGTGGTGACAAATAGCCAAATGTGCTACCCTCCCGAGTGGCGTCCTGGGCAGAACCAGGGGCGCCCCGGCCCGAGAGCTATATCTAGCTCTCGAAGGAGTTTCCTGGCCCTAAACCCAAAGGGCTTAAAGTATGACTGGCGTCTCTTGGCGGCATTGGCACCGTCGAGATCAGCTGCGGATGCAGTGAGAGCTGTTGGCGACTGAGGGAGGCGCCGGGCTCGCGCGTACAGGCGAGTGATGCACTGCACGCGGCGCAGAGCGAGTGGCATCTCCCCAGCATCGACAAACAGGCTCTCAATGGGGGAAGTGTGGAAGGCACCGGTCGCAAGGCGAAGGCTGGTGTGGTGGATCGAATCCACCTTCCGCAATAAACGCTCGGCTGCGGATGCATAAAACTCGCATCCGTAGTCAAGCTTCGAGCGAACAAAGGATCGATAAAAAAAGTAAGGCAGTAGCCCTATCAGCGCCCCAAGCGCTGAACGTCACGGAACGGAGAATATCCATGGCGGGGATAGAAGAGACCATAAGGCTGCGAATATGAGCCTCCCAGGTGAGGCGTCGGTCGAATAAAAGACCAAGGAAACGGTGCGACTCAACCACATCCAGGCGCACCCCATTAAGAAACAAATCTGGGTCGGTGTGAAGCTGTGGATGGCGGCAGAAGTGCACCACCTTAGTCTTGGCCAAAGAAAACCGAAACCTGTGCGCTTCGGCATAGCGAGAGACGTGGTTCAATGCCTGTTGGAGTCGACGCTCCAGAGTTGGCATCTGGGCCGCGCCAAAAGAGATCGAAAGGTCGTCCACGTAGAGCGTAGCGAGAACATCTTCCGGCAGCACCAAGGTAATGTCATTGATGCTCAGGGCAAAGAGTGCGACACTGAGGACACTTCCCTGCGGGATACCCTCTTCCTGCTCCTTTGGGCCTGAGAGGGCTCCCCCCACCCGTATGCGGAATCGAGGATCTCGCAAAAATTCAGATATAAAAATTGGGAGGCGTCCCCTCGCCCCCATCGTGTCAGCAGTCTCCATGATACCGTATCGCCATGCGGTATCATAGGCCTTCTCCAGATCAAAAAACACCGTGGCGTATGCTGTCTACGAAAGAAAGCCTCGCAGACGGCATTTTCCAGTCGGAGCACAGCATCCGACGTGGAGTGGAACTTACGGAAGCCGCACTGTACAAAAGACAGATGGCCTCCGCTATCCAGGAAATAGGCTAATCTAACATTTACCAATTTCTCCAACAACTTGCACACGCAAGAGGTTAGAGAGATTGGGCGGATACCGGTCGGAGGAGAGTGATCTCTCCCCGGTTTGCGAAAGGCGAGCACAGTAGCGATTCGCCAGGAGTCTGGGAGAAGACCTTCCACCCAGATCCTGTTGAACAGATCTAACAGAACGGCCATGCCTCGCTCACCCAGGTGTCGAAGCATGACGTACGGGACATCGTCCGGACCATGGGCGGTGTCCGCGCACGAAGCGAGAGCGGAACGCAACTCACTCACGGTAAACTTGTCGTTGAAGGGTTCTCCGCCTCTGGAGGTAAAGTCAAGCCAGCGGCCTTCCGCGACATCACGACGTGCATTGAATGCTAGCGGAGCAGCATCACGGCTAGAGAATGCGAAAAAAGCGCTCACTAAGGATTCCGCCAAGGACGCGGGGCCCGAGATTGCGATCCCATTCTAATGGAGAACGGGAGGGGGGTCCTGCGAGAACTTGCCCTGAATCCTTTTGACTCGCTTCCACACCTCAGCTAAAGGGCTCTTCCCGTTAATTGAAGACACGTATGCCCGCCAAGAAGAGCGGCGGGCGTGCTTCGAAATATACCGGAACCTAGCCCTAGCCCGACGAAATTCAGTGACAGTGAAATCGTTCGGGCAGCGCTTATAGCGCATCTAGGCATAACGCTTCTGTTTGAAGGCCGTCTCACACTCGGCCGACCACCATGGGAGTGGTCGTCGTGCAAAACGGCCAGACGTCCTAGGAATAGTAGTCAGGCTCACGGCGATGAGGTTGCCGGAGAAGAACTCAACGGCCTCACCTACCGACCTAAACTCCTCGACTGAGATAGAGAATTCAGTCATTTCCTGAAATGCAGGCCACCGCGCCCGCACCAAGCACCACCGAGGTGGTCTCTCAGGCGGCAGTTGCCCTGAAAATGATATTTGAATGGGAAAGTGATCACTACCATGGAGGTCATCGACCACCTCCCAATCAAAATCAGGCTGTGCATCCGAAGAGCACAAAGATAGGTCGAGGCAAGAAATTGAAGTGGTTCTCAGACAGTGATGCGGAAGCTCATCCACGTTTAGGACACCCATCTCAAGCTCTTCGATCAGATCGGCAAGGACTTGTCCCCTGGGATTTATGGAGTAATCTCCCCAGAGAGGATGCCTGCCGTTCAGATCTCCAAGCAAGAGATAGGGCCTGGGCACCATTCCACGACGCGGTGAAAGTCCCCCGCGTCGAAGTCAGCTGACGGTAGAATGTACGCAGAAATCAGAGTATACCTCCTATCCAGGTGAAGCTGCACAGCCACTGCCTGAAAGGAGGTATCTAAAGAGAAAGGAAGAACGGAGACATCATGCCGGATGTAAACCGCGCATCCCCCAGCCCGGCCATCCCGCAGGGGTGGGGTCGGAAGACCCTTATACCCCAGAAGGGCGGACAGGGGGCACGCGCCTAGCATGGTCTCCTGCAAAACGATAGCTAACGGGGAACGGGATGAGACGAGCATCCGCAGCTCCTCCCAGTTGGCCCGGAGTCCACGGCAATTCCATTGAAGGAATATACCCTCCAGGCCTAGCTCGGGGAGACGCAGGGGCCCTCCTCGAACTGAAGACCCTCAGGGGAATGGCCGTACGCTTCCCGGGGGCAGAGCCCCGGGCGCTGTGGGCCGGACAAAGCGCTGTCGCCTTCGAGGACTTATTGGGGGAGGTTGGGCTCGCCATTCCAGTCTTTTCCTTCCTATGCCTCGAAACCTTAGGCGGGCGTTGCGGCTTCGGAGGCGGGGGGGCCCTCTTTTTGAGGAACCACCGTCTCCGAGCCACCTACTCAACCTCGGGGCATGGGAAAAGGGGTCAACGCTCCTTTGTTGCTATCCTCCTTTCGGGGAGCAGCTTTAGGAACCCCGGAAGATGGCCTAGCGACCATCTTCAGGGGTCTTGCCTCCTGTGAGTCTAACGACTCACTGGAGGCGTGTGGCCGTTTCGCCTTACGGGAAACGGTCACGCTGGGGTAAGAGGGGAGAGCCCTGGTTTTAGCTGGTGCTCGGCATGAACCCTTTTTGCCACCAGCTTTACCAGGGGAGCGCCCGGGTTGGCTTAAGCCCGCAGAAGTGCCCCAAATGGGGGTGAAAACAACCGTGCTCGTTGGCCTGGATGGGCCAGGAGCAGAGGGCGCCTTTCTAAATATTGAGGCATATGACGTCCCAGGCAGAGCTGGGCGCGCCAGGACCAAGTCCTTTGCCTCGCGGAATGAGAGTCGATCCTGGGCCTGAACGGCCAGGATTTCTTTCTCAAGGAGATATGCACCACATTGCTTCGAAGAAGCAGGGTGTGGCTCTCCGCAATTGACACACTTGGCCACACACAAGTTGGGCTTATCGTGTGCGACCTTGGAGCAATTTACACAGACTTCGGGTGACCCTGACTTTGCACGTCTACATGAGCGATTCGTATGGCCGAAGCGGTGACAGTAATCGCACCGCCGCGGTAGCGGTACCAACCGGCACGCACCGACTCAGGGAGCTTGTCACAGTCGAGCGTGACGAAGAGTGTAGGGGTGGGTCTCGAGGCCCCTCCCCGTTTTCTCATCACACGTTGGACCTTGACCGCCTCATGGTCGGCCAGCTCTAGGGTGATGTCCTCAATGGAGTAGTCAACGAGTTCCCTCGCATAAACTACTCCTTTCACAAAGTTCATGGTAGAGTGCGGCGTCACACTCACCGGGGTGCCATAAAGTGTCCGAAGAGCACTTATCTTGGCCGCCTCGGCGGGATTCGCCGCATTCGCCAGAAGGCTCCCGTCCGAGAAACGGGTTACCTTCGGCTCTCTACCAATTGCACTAGCTAATCCTCTCCTCTGATGGATCATGTTGCCCTTGGACAACATGGTGCCATCAGTGGAGCGAATAACGAGGAAGCGTTTGAAGCCAGCGGGCGGGCTCGAAAACGCCAGGTAACCTCTGAATGAGGGGCCCCGATGTCATCGAGGCTCCGCCCTGTGCAATTTTGGTATTTGTCATGATCAGGAGCTCCGTACCTGGGGGGGGCAGAGGGGCCGGATGTGCCGATCTTGGCTTGGTCGCTTGCCAAAGTGGCAGCAGACCCATGCGTCCCCTTAGCCCTCGCGGATGGAGAGGAGCCCCGAGTCTTCTTTGTCTTTTTGGTCTTTTTCGTCCTTTTCTTTTTTGGAGAGGAGGGCGGGGAATGAACCCGCTTCTCACCCCCGCCGGTAGAAGCCCCCAGGCCAGATGGACCGGCCTCAGCCAGGTTCTTCTCCGAAATGGAGAAGGTCCTGGTGGTCGCAGGGGCATCATCCGGAGGAGATCGCTCCCCTCCTTGTACTGCCTGAGAATCCCAAGCCGTTTGAGGAGGACCTTGCATAGGGGCGGATTCGGATTCGGTGCTTGGCGCCGAGCCTCGGATTCTTTTCCATGGAAGGCCCTACCGTCTGAGGCTGGTTTTCCTCAAGAACCATGTCTATCACAGGAGGGGCCTCCAGTTGGCCATCCCCTCCCAGGACATCGCAGGGCCCCTTGGCAGCGTCACAGGTTTTTAGTGGGGAGGCACAGGCCTTGACCCCGGCAAGGTTTAATATTTTTGCCAGCAGGTCTTTTGAGGGAAGCGACCGAAGGGGCCTAGCTTCCCTCTCCCCCCTAAGGGGGTTTGCCCTACAGAGCCGCTTGCACGAGGGGCGGTCGGCCATCGGCTGCCTGCTGGCTTTCTTGGCAGTCCCCTTAGAAAGCAAAGGAGGGACTGCCGCTGGAGATAGGGAGGTGCCCGAAAGCACCTCCAGAGAAGGGGGTGAGGGGGAGTGCCCTACACCCATAGGCGTAGGAGAGGAGTAAGCCTCCTCTTCGGTTAAAGAGGTATGGAGGGTCCCCTGCGCAAGCACAGGTGGGGGGACCTCCATCTTTTTTGTGGAGCTGCACGAGGGTGGCTCCGTTGTTTTATGGGGAATTAATGGGAGATGGTTTTTTTTGCATCATTGGGCATGGTGACCCTCTTCGTTTTACGGGACGCAATCGCTCACCACCTCTTGCAGTAGCCCACACTACAAGAGGTGCTTACAGGCCCGGCAGAACCAGGCGCCGCCATTTGGGACCACCCTTCCCGCCTGGTGGCCTGGCAGTCCTTCGGCATGGCGGCTCCACCTTGAACACGGCGTAAAAAAGATAGATTTTGAAGACGAGAGGAAAAGGGATGTGAGGAAGGTATGGGTGGGGATGAAGCAAGTTGTTAAAAGCCAACCACCCCAGACCGGAGATCACGGGTTAGGGGACATTGTCCCCTCCCCCCTTAGCCCCGATTCGGAACGATTAGCTGAGAAGAAGGTCAGCTTCTACCCTGTGAAATTAGAGGCTGACCAGAGAAAGTTGTGGCAGAGGTTGTATGAAAAGCGACGAGGTAGGAGAGAAATACAGACTATCTGAAGGAAGGAATAGAGGCTAAACTGGGGCTGGACGGAGCGCTGGATCCCGTCAGCACGGCGGCCAGGATGGCAAATCGCCGCGCCCCTTACGGGGCAGGAACAGAGGGTTTCTTTTATAACATTTAGGCCTAAGACGTCCCAGGCAGCGCTCAGCAAGCCAGGACCAAGTCATTAATCTCGCGAAATGAGAGATAATCCTGGGCCTGTCGTGCCAGGTTTTCTTCGAAAGGAGATGCGCACCACATTGCTTCGAAAAAGCGGTGTGCGGTTCTCCGCAATTGAAACACATGCCCCCACGATTTGGACTTATCGTGTGCTGCCTTGGAGCAACTTAAACAGACTTCGGGTAAACCCAACTTTGCACTCTACATGAGCCATTAGTATGACCGAAGCGGTGACAGTAATAGCACCGCCGCGGCAGTGGCACGAATGCCTTCACGCGGTAGCGGTACCAACCGGCACTCACCGACTCAGGGAGCTTGTCACAGTCGAACGTGACGAAGAGTGTAGGGGTGGGTCTCGAGGCCCCTCCCTGTTTTCTCATCACACGTTCGACCTTAACCACCCCATGTTCGGCCAGCTCTAAGGTGATGTCCGAGAAACGGGTTACCTTCTGCTCTCTACCATTCACGCTAGCTAAGGTTCTCCTTTGATGGATCATGTTGTCCTTAGCTAACATGCTGTCATCATTGGACCGAATGACGAGGAACCGTTTGAAGCCACGGGCTGAAAACGCTAGGTATCCTCAGAATAAGGAGACTCGACGTAATGGAGGCTCCGCTCTGCGCACATTTGGTCTTAGTCTGCCCCTTCCTTCCGTGGGGCAACGCGGCATGACGTACCGATCTTGGCCTGGGTGCTTACCGAAACGGCAGCAGAGTCCTCCGTCCCCGTGGCAGGAGATGAGCCCCGAGTCTTTTTAGTCTTCTTTCGGTTTCTTTTCTTTTTTTCTTTTTAGGAGAGGAGGGCGGGGAATGAAACTGCTTTTCCCATCCGCCGGCCGGAGCCCCTGAGACAGGTGGACCAGCCTCAGCAAGGAGATTTCTCCTCTCCTTGTAAGGCCTCGGGGGCCCGAGGCGTCTGAGGAGGACCGTGCACAGGGGAGGACTCGAGTTCAGTGCTTAACACTGAGCCCTTGTTCGACCTCGTGGAAGGTCCTACCATCTGGGGTTGGGTTACCTCAGGGAATATATATTTCTCAGGGGGAAGGGTAGCTCCAAGTGACCATCTCACAGCAAGATATCACGGCTCCCCTTCGAGGTATCTTTTAGGGTATTTTGGACTGGCGAGCCTGTATCCGCCGGCAGAGCTAGGAGGTGGGGCACGTACTGTGACCCCCTGTAAGTTCGCTATGCGTGCCCGCAGGTCTTTGGAAGACATGGGTCGGCGGGCACCATCTTCCCTCACCCCCCTATGGGGGTTAGCCTTTTCTAGCCGTTTCCACCGGGAGAGCTCAATTATGGGCCCAGCCTGCTTTCTTGGCCGTTCCTTGTGAAAGAGAAGGAGTGACTTCCCCTGGACAAAGGGTGTGCACCCAAGGGCGCATCCAGAGAAGGGGGTTGAGGGGAATCCCCTACACCCGTAGGCATATAAAAGGGGTAGGCCTCCTCTGCACTAGAAGTAGTTTGGAGGGTCCCCTGCGAAAGCATAGGGGGAAGGGAGACCTCCACTTTTTTTGGTGGAGCTACCCGAAGGCGGCTCCGACGATGGTAAAGGGAGAGTTAGTGGGGTTTTTTTTGTAGTCTTCATCATTGGGCATGGTAAGCCTGTTTTTTATACGGGACACAAACGATAATCATCCCACGCAGTAGCCAGCTCTGCGAGTGGAGCTGGTAAAGCCAGCTGCCGCCATTTTAGGCCACTGCTCTCGCATGGTGGCTCCAAAATCGATCGAAATTGAAAGGAGAAAGGGGATGTGAGGGAGCTGTGGGTGGGGATGAAACAGGTTGTTAACCACGCCCCCAAACCAGAGCTCAGGGGTGAGGGGTCTTTGTCCCCTCCTCCATCAGCGCCGATTCGGGATGGTTGAGTGAGAGGAAGCTGGTTGGCGTATAGTAATACCCTCTAGCATTCCTATAAAATATTACATGTATCAATATTCAATGGCATCAATTTAAATATTACCATTAACCAATATCATTTTAACGTAATGTCCTTGTGCATAAACAATAGCATACTTTCCTTTTTAAATTAAATGTAAAATTATCCATTTATTTTCCCATTTAATTTCTACAATTTCTATTAAATCTTATTTAAAATCTCAACTTAGTTATGTATAAATAATCAATCCAAAATCTCAAATATTTTGTATATGTATTTTCAATATATCTTTTGTAATATATAATTGCCATCCAAAAATCATGACTAAGATACATTCTTTTCGGCAACACTTACTTTAGTCAAACACACAAACTAACACGATTTCAGCTCAACCACATTGAACACAAATATTCCTCACCTAACTTCACCTTACATTTCACTACTTTTCCTTACTTTCATACATTGCATTACGTTGTATTCCTTAACAATTATCAATTTAATTGTATCATTCATTCGTATAATTGTCAGTGGTGGGCGCGTTAGTAAATTTCGCCGGTCCGTCATTCGTCATTCGCCAGCGTCATCATTAGTCCGTCACTCCGTCATCAGTATTTTAACCACGCTTCCGTCATCGCTAAATTACAGTTCTTCACCGCTATTTTAGGACCGTCAGTAAAATCTGTTTATAAGGGTAACAACACACAATTTTATTCATTTAGAAACAGTTTTCACCACTTCACACAAAAAAATATAAATTCTTCTACTATTACTGCCTCTCCTCCTGCTTCTTCTCCTCCAACTACCCCTTGTAGCTGAAATAGCCCAACAGGGACATGTTACCCTTGAGGAATACCAGCTTCTGGAAGTTGGCGCTGGCCAAGGTAGCCCTCTTCGACCTGAAAATGTCGCTGGCTGTGGAGAATATCCTATCCACGGCAGCGGAGCTAAGGAGGGGGGGGAGGTGTTGTACTTGATGAACAAGTCTACCCACGCCTCCCTGTGCTCCTTTGGGAAAAGGGCCCAGGAGAGGGCTTCCTTACTTACATTTCGCAGTTATGGAGGTAGTCTTTGAGTTCCCTGAAGGCCTCTGCGTTGTCCTGGTCCCCAGCGTGAGCTGTCTCCTCTACCTCCTCAGGCTCTTCCAGGAGCTGGGTGTCACGCGGAGACTCGGCACCAAGCGACATGCTGGCGTTACTGTGCTGGCTATGGTCCACTTCACTGTCCCTGTCACTCACAGGCGTGCTGGCTCTGAAGCTCACGCTACTTACCATACTATCAGGTCTATCACTATCAGTAGACACATTCCTGCTCCTGTATCTGCTAAGATATCTATCCATATCTATAAAAGTCGAGAAATGCGGTGGAAAACAATTTAAACAATGTTACTTCACTTGATCAAACGCGGTTGGAATGCTAAAGCCCGGTGCACACTACAAAAATTTCTTTTGTAACAAGTTGAAACTTTTGAAACAAGTTATAACTGCGCCCCGCAGAAGCGGAGAGCTCGCGAGAAACATTTTTTTCATTAGAAAAGCCAGCAGGCTACTGATATGACGCAGCAGGGCTGCCAGATTTTTTCAGCAAAAGTAGCAGAAGAATTGCAAAAAAGTACCAGATTTCGATAAAAAGGAGACATATATATATATATATATATATATATATATATATATATATATATATATATATATATATATATATATATATCTCCGTCCCTAGGCAAAATAACGACGTAGCCCCCCCCCCCCCATCAATAAGTTATTGTACAAAATATATTGTTTAAGCCAGTGCAAACAGAATTAGATAAATATAGGGTATATAAAAACAAACCAGCTACACATTAACAAAATTCAACAAAGTTTTACAGCACACATGAACAAATTCAACTCCACTTTAGATGCAACAAAATGCGCCAACGCGCCAACGTGTGCCGCAAAACATTATTTGCCGAAGGTCGTGTTTGCTTTTCGAGTCAGTGGCGGTTCGGGTGACGGCCGAAAATCGCTTCCGTCGGCACTTATTCCGTCAGTGTTTCAAAGTTTCTGTCACTCCTCAGTCCGCCAGCGAAGCGGGAGTCCGCCAGTGACGGACCTTCCGTCGGTACTGACGGACTGCCCCCCCACTGATAATTGTAATAACCGCTCACTAGTTATTTCCTAATTCAATTCTCTCATTGTGCATTCGTTGATTTTATAAATATATTTATTTTGTTTATCGTCCGTTTTCTTATAAACCTAGCACCCGAAGTTTTCTAAATTCAGTTCACGTCAGTCGTTAGGCCTAAATATTAGAGGACGACTATTCCATCCAATTCAACAAATTTATGGTAATGGTTTTCAAATAGCTATCTAGGCTGATTTATTAACTAAAATCAATCCCACTAATAACCAAATACAATAGGCATCCACGCTGTGAAATTAGAGACCGACCAGGGAAAGTTGCGGGAAATATTATAGGAAAAGTGATGAAGAAAGGAGAAGCTAAGCTGGGGAGAGACGGGGCGCTGAGTCTACACGTAGCGCACCACGAGTTTCCAACCAAAACCGGCGTTATCGCTCAATGACGTCACGGCATACTCCCCGTTGTATTTACAGAATAGATTACGCTCGCATTACTTGCGATGTTTGTCATTATACAATATACACACACACACACACACACATATATATATATATATATATATATATATATATATATATATATATATATATATATATATATATATATATATATATATATATTCAATACACATTAATGTATCTTAATAAACAACCATACACCAAGCAGCATCTACTAACCACCATGAGATAACTGATGGGGATGTTAAATAGCGGACGACCGGTAGTTTGCCCACTAATTACCTTCAAGTAGTTGCCAAATTCTAACAATATTCCCTCCTCTTTTTTTATAACACCGATGCCCACTACTTAAAGTTAAGTAGCAATCTACATAGTCACTGCTCCATGAGCATTTGAGATCGACGCCCACTTTTGGTAAAGCAATTTGCAAGTTGATTTTCTGTATCGACCCATTCCACAGTGGCTATATCTTTTGTTTCCATCATATCCTTCAGACAGGCAACATTTATCCTAAGGTACTTATCCTCCACCTTCTTCACTGATCTAAGCGCCTATACCAGGGACTTATTATTTACATAGTATCTTATAGGCAGCTCTTCCATAACACCAATATCCTCCAGTATTTTCCCAATGTAATATGCACTCTCAGCTGCTTCCAACAGAGCCATAATTTCTGCGGCCAGCGTGGACTTCACAACCCTCCTTATCTTCTTCGATTTTCACATGATGAGACACCTCCTATTCATCTTATCGGCGAGAAAAACTATGAAACCCGCTTGCGAACTACAATCGGTCAAATTGGCAAATGAAGCCTCACTATAGCATTCTAAAAACCAGTCTTTCAGTATTTTCTCTCTTAATTACTTTATTTGCATCTATTATGTCACCGATTGTACACTTATTAATCAATGTACTTAATGAAATATCTGGCCTGGTCTGAGTCCCTCTCCAATTGAGCTGACCAACAATTGACCTATACTTGCAAATCTCCTCTTCATTAAGGCTTGTATCTTCTCTCTGGGCCCTTTTGTGACATGTCTACTTGTTTTAGTGACGATGTAACTTTCTTGGTCTATACTGATCTAACTATTCATCCTTTATCTGAATGTTCAAACCTACGAGTATGTATTTGAATTCTTTAGTTGGTCTTCAAACTGGTCAGAACTACCCCAACAAAAGTCGTCCAATGAATACAGACAATGCCTTCCAAATTGCTGTCTCTGGAATACATAAACATAGCTGGAACAAATCTCGACATTCGCATCCCAAGCTTTATCAGTTCTTCCTTCACAGTATCATACCACATTCTAGCATCATCACTAAGTCCATAAACCGTCTTCTGAAGTTTCCAAATTCTCCCGCAGAAGAATTCAGGTGGTGGCTGTAGGTATACTTCACGTTTAATAGCATTACCTTGTAGGAATGCTGATTTAAAGTCTATTGTGTGACATAACCAACCTTTCATTTGAATTATAGCTAGTGTTAACCTTAACGCTTCCTTACAACATGTTGGAGATTCGGTGTTAACATCTTCGTTAAGTTCTCCCTCAAATCCGCGGGCCACTAGTCTAGCTTTCATAATTTCCCCATGATTGGTTTCTTTCTCTGTCACAATCCATCTTGTAGATATGGTTGGTGTCTTGACCGTTCCAATCTATTTCCTCAAACACATCCTTCGTCCTCCAACTATCTACTTCTTTTCTCTCATCTGAATAAGAAATCATTATTTCCTCATCTTCTATTTCTCTAATCTCATTAATTGATCATCCTTTTCGAAATCCATCCAGGTCTCTTCACCGGTAGTCTCATTGCGATAGTTGAAGCAGTTCTTATGTTTTCTTGTAGCTTTGCCAGCTCTGCCCAATATTTTGACATTCACTCTCTCATTGGAATCTGTCAGTGACACCTCATAACGTTTCTCCACCTTCGGAACAGTATTCCTGCCTTCTAGATTTATTTCATTACTTGTCTCCATGTTGCCCTCGTTATTATTCTCAACATCTTGTTCGCCCCCTTCATATCTGTCGCTATCATCAGATTCAGTGGCAGCAGCCTGGTGTGTCAACTTTGTAGCCTGCACACTGCTACTGCTCTCCTTAACAGAGCTGCCGTCGGTATTACCAGAAGACCTTTTCACTCTACATACATGGGCCCTAACTACATGACGTCCATGGCGCAAGATGTTGATCTTCCCAACCCTTCCCTATCACTCTTGAAGGACCCTGCCAGCTGTCTTCGCCTTCACGTTAATAATAAACGTAATCTCCTATCTTAACGTCTTCATCACTCGTTTTACGGATGTTATGAGAAACCGCCAGCCACAGCTCAATCTAGAGCAGTTTCTAGGTTACATTGACTTTCCTCGGTAATCTTCAATACGTTGGACTTTAATACAACATTCAGTCTC
Organism: Ceratothoa steindachneri; assembly: GCA_963969495.1. Taxonomy (NCBI): domain Eukaryota; kingdom Metazoa; phylum Arthropoda; class Malacostraca; order Isopoda; family Cymothoidae; genus Ceratothoa; species Ceratothoa steindachneri. The sequence goes on along the minus strand of OZ018327.1, from coordinate 110,016,139 downwards.
TCACATATGCCATTGCTCCAGGGGCTCTCAGAGGCAGTACACATTATTTCAATGTTGAAATTGTCACCCATACTCCTGAAGTCTTTATTGTTAAATTATCCTCCATTGTCTGTCATTATCTTCTTGGGCGATCCAAATTTTGCTACCCAGTACCTCATTAGAGCATCAATAATCACGGTACGGGTTTTGTTTTTGATCATGCATGCATTACAGTATCTTGTGGCAAGGTCAATCATTACAAGGAAATAGTAATCATTCCATACTTACATGTCATTGAAGTTCCTCTCCAATGGCATGCTAACTATCGGTCTAAGTGGTGTCCTTTGGAATTTGCTTCATGTGCCACATGGACTCTCCAACCTTCCCTATCTCACCTTCTAACACTTTGATACCGGCTTCTTTCACCAGTTTGAGAAGCTTTTCCTTGGTAGGATGAGCAAACGACCTATGGAGCTTCATTGCTTTCTCCTTCATCATTCTTGTCATAGCTGTGCAAAACATACTTCATATAGTCCCTGTCTTTTGCGAAACTTTCCCCTTTATTTATAGGTATGGCATAATGGCCAGTGCTCGTGACCTTTCAGGTTATTGATTTTTACCACTTTTCCATTCAACCCCATGCCCATGGGTTTCAATGACGCTTTACTCAGCAAGAGTGGTATGTCTGGTTCTACAACTTCTATATCAATAACGAGCCTTACCCTATTAATGCAAGTAGGAATGATGACCCTTTTGTGAGCTTTTACTGAATTCCCATCACCAAAACGGAAGGGCTTATTGGTAGTAGAACACTTAACTCTTGTCTTTATCATTCCTGTTCAACATTTATTCATATTCCTCCAGCCATTTATCACCGCATACATTAACATTAAACCCTGTGTCAAGTACAGCACAGCCTATGGTTTCCTTCCTTGATACTTTAGTATCCTCACTATCTTAAAAAAAAACAGACTAGTCATTCTTCCCTTTTATCTCCTAGCTTTACATTATCACAATTCCTCGCCCAATGTTCTTTAGATCCACACTTAAAGCATCCACCATCAAACCTGTTCCTCCTCAAATTTGTTCTCGGGTATAACATAAGGTTTAAGGTAAGGAACCAGTGGGTTGCTGCCCAATCCAAGTGGATTCTATATGGCAGCTAGAATAAAACGAGGTAAATCATCTATAAAAGGTGGAGGATACCACTTTGTGACAAAAAAATTAAAAAACGAAGGGTTAAAAGATTCCTCAGCCAATATGAATCGAAGACGGGTGTGTTGAGGGAGAGTTAAAAACGTCGGGGAAAAAGGACAACCGGAGAATGGCGAAATGAGTGCAATCCAATAAAAGGTGGGCAACCGATTGGTTCCCAACGCAAAAACGACAGCAAGGGCTGACTTGAGCATCACCCGAAACAAGATGGCCGTGAGTAAGTCTCGTGTGGCCAATGCGAACTCGGCAAAGAGGCTACTTCCAACGACTGCATTCTATGACGACTCGAGGGCCAAGAGCGAATAGAATTTTTAATTTTGTATAGTTTGGATGATGAAAAGTCATCCCATTCATTCTGCCACAGTTGAAAAATATATTTACTTATTGAAGGAAAGTAGTCCCTAAAAGGCAGAGCCGAGTTCTCAGGGGACACAGAATGTGCTGAGTGGGCCAGCCAATCAGCACTCTCGTTGCCCAGGGATCCAGCAAAAAATAATTCTATATCGGGACGCATTTTGGATGAGCCAGTTGCAAATTTCTGTAACTAAGGGATGGGACGCATTAAAATATCTAATTAACTGTAATACGCTCCTTGAGTCGGAAAAAATGACAAAATCACTGTAAGGTAAAATTTGGATTGTGAAAGTTTAGTGGTAAAAATGGATGCTGCTGGCGGCAAAGATGAAGTTTGGAATTCTCCTCCTGGGTAGATGGCTGCGGCGCCCACGCCACCGTCCGACTTAGAGCCATTCGTGTATAATGGGCAGCATTGTTTGTGTGAGGTCGAATGCTCTAAGAACAGGCTCTTAATGATGCGAAAGTCCATGGAGGACTTCTCCAGGCTCCACATGTTGGTACATCTGTGGGGAGAGGAGCACGCCACCTAGGGGTCAGTAAGGATGGATGGGTAAGGACCATTGGAGCACCCAGGTTAGAGAGATGATCTCCTATGCGAAGGTTCAAAGGGCGGGGTAAAGATGGCAACTTATCATATGCCGCCGTTGATTCGGCAGCATACAGGCATCTGTAGACCTCTGATACAGGGGCTTGCTGTACTCGGCAGAGGTATCGCATGCAGATTTGAAATCTATGGTAGGGCAAAGGGATAACTTTGGATCGAGAGTTACGCCAAGGAACCGAAACTCGGAGACAAACTCTATATCTTCGCCTTGTAAGGAGATAGATGGCGGAAAAAGAACCCCTCTGCCTCGGTGGAAATACATTGCTTTGGTTTTGGTCGTGGAAAAGCGGAATCCCTTAAGTTGTGCTCTTTTGGATACAGCATCGACCGCCAGTTGTAACCGACGCGCTGCTGATGGAAGGCGAGGTGAGGAACAGTATAGTGCTAAATCATCGACAAACAGAGTTGCCGATACACCCTCTGGGAGAGACGAAATAATATCATTGATGGCAATTATAAAACATAACACAGTTAAAACACTGCCCTGAGGAACTTCCTCCTCTTGGGGTTGCAGGTCAGAGTAGCGTGGAAATGATCAGCAAAAGCATTGCTGACCGACAGGGTGTCATTCGCCAAGGAACCGTGTAAGTTGAGTGTGGGGGTATGATGATCAACATAACGGCCCCTGATCTTATTAGTCCTCTTCCAGATCTTAGCGGTAGGTGTCATAGAGGAAATTGATGAAACGTAACGGCGCCATGAATTTCGGCGAGCCTGGCGAAGGGTTCTTTGGCGAAGCGCACGAGTTCAGTTTCGGTCGACCTCGTTGCACAAAGTTGGGTTCTTTCGGAATCGGGCATGGGCTAACTTGTAGTTTTTGATAGCTGTTGCACACGCCGAGGTCCACCAGGGCACGGTTGAGCGACCCGTGGCGGGTCGCCTCCGTGGGATGGTCTGCGTTGCTGCAATGTAGATAGTCGATGTAAAGTATTCTATTGCCCAGTCTACTTCATTGAAGGTCCCCAAGGATGCACTTGTGAAGGACGCCTCTTGGAAACCTTCCCAATCTTCATGACCTAAGTCCCACTTAAGGGGCATGGTTGTATGAGGGCTAACTTGAAAGGCCGACAAGACAATAGGAAAGTGGTCACTCCCATGGAGATCGTCAAGAATTGACCATCGAAATTCCGTGAAGCAATCCGGGAAACAGACAGACAGCTCAACACAGCTAAAAGAGTCCGTCTAGACATGATGAGGTAAAATCATCAATGTTTAAGACACAAAGAAAGTCAGATAATAAAACAGACTCTCAAACACTGCCTTTGGCATTTCGAGTGATGTCACCCCAGTATGGGTGACGGGCGTTAAAATCTCCTAGTAATAAGAATGGGGAGGGCAACTGGTCTATAAGTTTTAAAAGGTCGGGTCTTGACAATGATAAACAAGGGGGTAGGTAAATAGAGCAAACGGTAAAAAGCTTAGTAAGAAAAACCCTCACGACAACAGATTGGAGGGTAGCATGTAGGGGGATAGGAGAAACATGGTGGGATGAAGACGCCATGATTGACACCCCCCATGAGAGGAGCTTCCAGCGGGAGCAATGGAGTTGAAAGTGAGAAAGCCGGGTACCGGCGGAAAGGGCCGTATACCCAGTTTATTCTCCTGAAGACATATAACAGCGGGGTGGAGAGTCGTCAAAATAATTTTGAGTTCTTCACACTTTGGAAGAACGCCTTGAAAATTCCATTCTAAAATGGAAGATATTATGTGGGATGATTAGATACCACTGTGTATATTTTTTTCTCTTTTGTGGCCGATATTGTATTTGAGGTTCGACCCAAAGAGCTTGGGAGACTGAGAGCAGATTTTGAGGAGCCTGCTTTTGCAGGGGGAGATCCTAGAGGGAGCAGTAACTGGGGCTTTTTTCGAGGGTTTTGGAGAACCGACCGAGGCCCTTGATTGTAATTCGGGCTCAACCTGTCGGAAAAGGAAGATCGAGAAGGGATTTTCGTCCGGTAGATCCGGATTCATGGGTCGAGGGTATTTTCGGTGTCTGAGGAGTTGGTCCAAGTGCCGCGATTGGTGATGTTAGAGTATCAACTGCTTCCATCGGAACATGGGTAGAAGGGTGAGCGGAACGAACAGGCGATCTGAGCGAGGTGTGTTGCTGGGTGTATATCTGCCATCGTTTGGATTAGGATGGGGCCTACGTCCTGTGAAGGGTGGGACGGACTTAAGGGGATAGAATGTTCAGCCATAAGGGAATAACCCATTGAAGATTCTCGGGGTTCGGCCGATTCAGCTCCAGAGGCTGCCCGCTTATTGGTGGTCGATGACCCAGATGAGGAATCCTTCCTCTTACCATTGGGCTTTGGGTCTCGGGGCCGGGTGGAGGTCGGGTATCCATAAGGTCCATTAGATAGGTTAAGGAAGAGGGGGTAATAAAGAGCAGTGGAAGAGTGTAATAGGGGGAAAAGAAAGAGGGGTATATTAAAAGTCTTGTTGGCAGCACCATGGGACCCCTCTCGCCACGAGAAGGCCAGCTTCTCTGGGAACAACCCCCGAAGAAAAGATCCCAGAGAGGGAGGGGGAAGTATAACATAACATAATTTCACGGATGACAAAAGCCACAAGGGCCTAGCAAAGGTCATCCGCATCGGTCAAAACCCACCCACAAAATGCATCCATAGGACTGTGTCAGATCATGCATCTACAATATACAATTAGAACCAAACATAGGAATGTGTCAAAAACAAAAAGCATCATCAAGACTCGTCAAAATCAATCATAATATACAATAAAAAATTGCATCTACATGAATGAGTCCAGAATACCCCCCCCAAGTTAACCTTCCGTTCACATGTAATCATCTAATCTGTGTTTGAAGACATTCAAGTTTGGACTGTCTACCTGTACCTGTTTTTTGGGTTTTTTTTTTAAGTGGTGACCCCTAGGTAGTCCTATTACTACCTTCCAATTCAAATAACTTGCTAAAATCCAACTTATCCATCCCAGAACATATTTTGAAAAGCTCAATCATATCTCTCCTCAAACCTCTCAAATGAGAACATATTTAGTACCCTCATTCTATCTTCATATTCAAGGTGCTTCAGGGAAGGTATTTTTTGTTGCCTTCCTTTGTACCGACTCTACAGGTTTATGTCATGTCTAAAATGGTGGTGACCATGCTTGTATACAGTACTCTAAATGTGGCCTAACATAAGAGTTGTAAAGTTTAAGGAAAATCTCTTTACTCTTGTAGCTAACATTCCTCTTAATGTATCCTAGCACCCTATTTGCTCCATTTTTTGCCTCAATACACTGCCTTGAAAACTTCAGTGACCTATCTACTACTACGCCTAAGTCCTTCTCATCTTCAACTGAATTCATAGATAAATTCCCTATTATCCGTTCTCATGTTAAGAACTTTGCACTTTTTAAGGTTAAAAGTCATCTGCCATTTCTGAGCCCAAGCTAATAACTTATATAAGTCACTCCGCACTTTAAAGCTACCCTCAACTTCTTTGACTATAGTTACCAATTTAGTGTAACATTTGGAACATATCCGGGAGCACCTAAAATTTTTCTCTAAACTCAATTTTCAATCTTTTGTAATTCCTTTATTTCTTCGATATTCCAAATCACAGCTTCTGATCCTGCCATTACCTCACTGACCTTCGAACAGGTAGCACATGTTTCGTAGAGCTCTCAGAATATTTTGATTATTTGATATACTTTGGTGTGTGACATAAACATAAATATTAAGTTATAAGATCATATATTTGGTTAATATAACAAAGTTAAATTGTGGTTATTTTGTATAAATTGTGGTTATTTTGTTTTGGTGAGAAAGTGACTTTTGTTTACTTCGGGGCCATCTTGATTAGCAGGTTTTAAACTTGCGCGCACAAATTGGGGTCAAATTCTTGTTGTTTGTAAGTTTTTGTTTCTATTATTGTTCTTGTTTAAGTATGGCTGACTGTTTGGATGTAGAGAGTATGCCTTTTGAAAGTAGTGTGTATGTAGTGTGCGATGTCTGTGGTGTAGAGAGGAGAGTGAATGTGTCTGAGTGCCGTGTATGTGCTTTGACTGAGGAGGTGAGTCGATTACGTGCGGAATGCTTGAGACTGAATGATTTAGTGTCTGAAGTGAGAAGAGATGCAAGTGTACGTTTGAAGAGTCAGATTGGGACCAGGAGGGAGGAAGTTAGGCCTAGAACAGGGACTGGAGAGAAAGCAGTAAGTGAAGTAAGTGATGATGAGTGGTGGGTGAAAGTGAACAGAATAGATAAGTTAGGACAGGTTAGGTGTGTGAATGAGAGGGACATGGAACCTGTTAGGCTAACTAACAGATTTGATGCCCTGAGAGAGGAAGAATTTGAAAGAGATTTGTCTGGTGTGGCCGTGCCTGAAAGTAGAATAGGAGGTCGAGTGAGTGAGAGCAGGAGGGAGGGTAATACTAGGCCTAGAGAGAATAGGAGAATGACTGAGGTGATTGTGATGGGTGACTCTCAGATTAGGTATTTAGATAGGAAGTTGAATGAAAGTAAATGGAAGGGAGTGAGTGTTTGTCTGCCGGGTGCTGGTGTAAATGATGTGTGTGAGAGGTATGATAGGTTGGTGTCTGGGTGTGAGAGGGAAGCAGTTGTGATTACACATGTCGGAGTAAACGATGTAAAGAAGGTGGGTACTTGTGAGTTACGACAGCGGTATAAAAGGCTGATTGAAAGGATGTGTGAAAGTAGAGTAAAAGGCGTTGTTTCAGGTGTGCTTCCCAGAATGGATGTGGGGATGGAATGGTTGTCTCGTGCAATGGGGTTGAATGAATATGTGAAAGGTTTGTGCGAGGAGTCAGGATTGGTATTTGTAGATGTTTGGAGTGGGTTTTATGGGAATAAGGGTTTGTATGCGATGGATGGACTCCATCTGAGCCGAGATGGGGTTGAGGTTTTGTGGCGGGAATTAGATAGTGTTATTAGGTCTTTAGAGGCGGGAAACTAGGTTTTGATAGTGGTCAGGGAAATTTAATGGCTCAAAGTGAGGCAGGGAAAGGAAGCAAACACAGATTTGTAGAAGGTAGGCAGGCTAATGGAAGTGCTTTAGGGTTAAACTACTTGAGTAGTGATAGTGGTCAGGGAAATACAAGAGTACAGGGTCGGGGAAAGAGAGAAAGGAGATGCAGAGGAGATAGGCCCTCAGGTGCTTCAGGGATAGGTGGGCTGAGTTGTCTTTACACAAATGCTCGTAGTCTTAGAAATAAGAAGGATGAATTATTTAGTTATATCATTCATGAAGATATAGATATAATATGTATAGTTGAATCATGGGTTAATGAAAATATATTTAATGATAATGTCAGTGAATTTGAACTAGAGGGTTATACTATGTACATTAGTCAAAGGAGAGATAGGACTGGTGGTGGGTTGATTATTTATATCAGAAATAGCATTTCTTCAAATCTAAATAACTCTATAAAGCAAGGAGAAGGTGAATCATTATGGATAGATATTAAGGTTGGTAAAAATAGGAAAATACACTTGGGAGCTTTTTATAGACCACCAGGACAGACTGATTGTATCGATGAGTTAATGATTAGGGAAATAAGTAAAGGATGCAAAGAAGATACAGTTATTCTTGGTGACTTTAATTTAACTTCTGTAGACTGGCAAAATATGATAGGAAGAGATAGAGCAAGTTGTAAGTTTATGGAGTGTTTTGAGGATAACTTTTTGATCCAATTTGTTAATAAGCCAACAAGGGGTGCCAATATATTAGATCTAATTCTTTCAAATGATGATCACTTAGTTCAAGGATTGAGTGTAGGGGAATCATTGGGAAACAGTGATCATCAGATGGTTCGGTTTAATTTGCAAATAGTTAAGGGTAGAACAACGACAAACTCCACGAAAATTCCAAATTTTTATAGGGGAGATTACGATAAATTACGCAGCATGCTAAATCAGATTAGGTGGGATATAGAATTCCATGGAAAGAATACTTATGAGATGTGGGATATTTTTAAGACTATATTAAACATGGTTCAGGAACAGTGTATTCCGATGAAGTCTATTAGGAAGAAATGTAGGAAACCATTATGGTGGAACCAAGAAATAGCTAATAAAGTTTCAGAGAAAAAAAGGGCATACCAGAGATTACAAAGTGAGAGTAGTTTAGATAATTTAAACCATTATAGGTCAACCAGAAATGAACTAAATAAGATTATTAAGAAGACCAAAAGGACAGCAGAAATTAATTTAGCTAAAAATAATAATAAAGATCCTAAAAAATTCTTTAGCTATTATAGAATCAATAATCAATCTAACAGTGATAAAATAGGGCCTATTAAATATGAAGGGGTTTTGAAAGAATCTGATGAGGAAATAGTAGAGGTCCTTAATGATCATTTTGCTTCAGTATTCACAGAAGAGAAACCAGTTAGATTAATTGATGATAATTCTAGGTCAAGGGAAGTAGTGATAAATTCTATTAATATAGACAGAGAAGAAATTAAAGGGCTTATAATTCAGTTAAATACTAGTAAGGCATCTGGCCCTGACAACATTCATTCTAGGATACTCAAAGAAGGTGTAGAAAGTATTGCAGTAGCTCTCGAGAAGATATTTTTTAGATCACTAGAGTCTGGAGAAATACCAAATGATTGGAAATTGGCAAATGTAGTGCCAATTTTTAAAAAGGGAAGCAAAGAGGACCCAAATAACTTTAGACCAGTAAGCTTAACTTCTATAGTCTGTAAAATTCTTGAGAAGATGGTTAAGAAGGGAATTTCTGATCATCTAGAGAGTAGCAGGTTAATTAATGATGCTCAGCATGGTTTTAGAAAAGATAGATCGTGTTTAACTAATTTACTGGATTTTATGGATTATGTAACTAAAGAATTAGATAGGGGTGAGAAAGTTGATGTGATCTACTTAGATTTCAGCAAAGCTTTTGATAAGGTTCCACATAGAAGACTAGTTCATAAATTAAAGCTGCATGGGATATGTGGGAACGTTTTAAATTGGATAACTGAATGGCTGAAAAATAGGAAACAGAGAGTTGTACTGAATGGAGTGAGGTCAGAGTGGAGGAATGTTATTAGTGGCGTACCTCAGGGATCAGTTTTAGGCCCTTTATTATTTATAATCTATGTAAATGATCTTGGGCAAGGTGTAAATAGCAAAGTGTCAATTTTTGCTGATGACACTAAATTGGCAGCTGTAGTCAAAGAGGTTGAGGGTAGCTTTAAAGTGCAGGGTGACTTAGATAAGCTGTTAGCTTGGGCTCAGAAGTGGCAGATGACTTTTAACCTTAATAAATGCAAAGTTATTAACATGGGGAGAGATAATAGGGAATTTAGCTATGAGATGGATGGATATTGGCTTAATTCAGTTGAAGATGAGAAAGACTTAGGAGTGGTAGTAGATAGGTCACTGAAATTTTCAAAGCAGTGTATTGAGGCAAAAAATAGAGCAAATAGGGTGCTAGGTTACATTAAAAGAAATGTTAGCTACAAGAGTAAGGAGGTCATCCTTAAACTATACAACTCTTATGTCAGGCCACATTTAGAGTACTGTATACAGGCATGGACACCACATTTTAGACATGATATAAACTTATTAGAGTCAGTACAAAGGAGGGCAACAAAAATAATACCATCCCTGAAGCACCTTGAATATGAAGATAGACTGAGGGTAGGCCATGAATCCAAGTGTAGGCCATGAATCCAAGTGTAGGCCATGAATCCAAGTGTAGGCCATGAATTTCCAAGTGTAGGCCATGAATGGTCTTTTGCAGTCTCCTTCTTTTCTTATGTTCTTTTCTTATTAAATATGTTTTCATTTGAAAGAAGGTGTGTGAGAGGAGATATGATTGAGCTTTTTAAAATCTTTTCTGGGATGGATAAATTAGATTTCAGCAAGTTATTTGAGTTAGAAGGTAGTAATAGAACTAGAGGCCACCACTTAAAGATTAAAAAACAGAGGTGCAGACTGGATGTTAGAAAATATTTTTTCACTAACAGAGTGGTAGATTATTGGAATAGTTTGCCACCTGAGACTGTAGACAGCCCAAACTTGAATGTTTTCAAGCGCAGATTGGATGATTATATGGGGATGGAGGGTTAATTTCTTACTTTTTGGTATGTGGATATGTTTCTTGACTCATTCCTGTGGATGCAGTTTCTTTTTATTGTATATTTTGGGGGATTTTGATTTTGTTTTTGACAGACTCCTATGGAGGCTTTAAATTATATATTGTAGATGCATGGTTGGACATTCCTATGGATTGTTAAATTGTATATTGTAGCTGCATGATCTGACAAAGTCCTATGGATGCATTATGTGGGTGGGATTTGATGGATACGGATGACCTTTGATAGGCCCTTGTGGCTTTTGTCATCCGTTAAATTATGTTATGTTATGTTTAAATCGAATGCGTCCGAAAACCCCTTGCACCACCCGATGTAGGTCCTTTCCCAGTTATCAGGTGTGGTAATAAAGCTTCTATTTTAAAATTCTACAACTGTAAAACCGATTCAGGCAGGTATCTACCATAAAATCTATTGTACCTACCATTATTCAAGTTGCTTTGATAACCACCTGCATGGATACCATAAAGTCTTCCTCTATATTACTGACCTTAGAAGGTACAGAGGTCTCCTCCATCTTATAGCTTAATTCTTTTAGTTCTTGTTCCAAAACTGCTTTTCTACTCCTATTGACTTTCATCATATATACAGGTTCAGTTTTCACCATAACACCCTGAGTCACTTCACTACTGGATCCGGTGCTAGATTCAAACATACGTTTTAATGTTGACCGAACTTCCTTGAACGATCGGGGTTTTGTTGAAGCCATAACATGTTCCGTTTGTATATCAGTTAACTTACAGTTCTTCACTAAACGGGAGGCTAACGCCTCATCCGGCAATACCATACCCTTTTCAGTCATTTTGTAGTATTTCATGTCAAATTCCCTCATGAAATCACAAATCGACATGTCATCCTTCCTCATACACTCCTCAGAATTCTGATATGCCATAAATTTCCTCCTCTCAGGTTCTTTCATGAGGGCCTGCCTGAACCATGATCTGCTACCAGTTTATTATTATTTTACCTGTCCACGCTATATACACAAATTAAAACAATAATAAATAGGGGAAACTATAGTTACCTTTTAGGTAGTTAGTCTGCACAAGCTGTAGGATTCTTCCACAACGAAAGATAACCAGACTCTGACCAATACTTACTAAGGCTCAATATCCAAAAAAAACAAACACGAAGTACAAAGAAATAACCCTACCACAATATATATATATATATATTCAGCCTAATACTTTCAGCACTATCCGTATCACCGGTTATACACTCCAAATATGTGACCAGACAACCTATGGCCGTGAACTTCCAAAACCGACTAACAACGCAACCTACACATAGCGCGCCAAGTTTCCCGTCAAAACTGGCGCCATCGCCCGATGACGTCATCCGTGACGTCCCAACATTCTCCCCGTTGTATTTACAGGATAGATTACGCTACGCATTACTCGCGATATTTGTCATTATTAATATATACACCCTTGAGTATATATATATATATATATATATATATATATATATATATATATATATATATATATATATATATATATATATATATATATATATATATATATATACACACACACACATTAATAGATCTTAATAAACAACCTCACACCAAGTAGTAGTTATCACCATGAGATAACTAGGAGAGAGGGGGTAAATACTGGACGACCGGTAAAACATAACATAACGTAACATAATTTCACGGATGACAAAAGCCACAAGGGCCTATCAAAGGTCATCCGCATCCGTCAAAACCCACCCACAAAATTCACCATCACCAGGGAAAGACAAAATCAAAGTCCCCCACGATATAATATAACAGATGACAAAAAGCCACAAGGGCTCATCATAGGTCATCCGAGTCAAACGGCCTCTTTTTTAAGGCACCCAAACTCCCAGGAAAACTACATCCAGAAACAAGGGTATCACCAATCAAGGCTTGTCAAGAACTAAATCATGCAGCTATAGATATATACAAACAATATTAATATATACAAAACTTAGGAACCATCACAACCTTCCCTCCCCATAAACTCATCCAACCTACTCTTAAATACATTTAAATTTGGACTACCTACTACCCTCCACGGCAATTTGTTCCAGAAGTCTACCACTCTATTGGTGAAAAAATATTTTCTTAAATCTAACCGACACCCTTGCTTTTTAATTTACAAGTGGTGACCTCTAGTCCGATTTCCATCATCTAACTCAAAAAACTTGCTAACATCCAATTTATCTATCCCAGAAAAAAATTTCAAACGAGAACATATTTAATACCCTCAGTCTATCTATATATTCAAGGTGCCTCAGGAAAGGAATAATCTTTGTTGCCCTCCGTTGCACTGACTCGAGAAGGTTAATATCGTGTCTAAAATGTGGGGACCATGCCTGTATACAGTACTCTAGATGTGGCCTAACATAAGAGTTATAGAGTTTAAGAATAACCTCCTTACTTTTGTAACTGACATTTCTCTTAATGAAACCCAGCACTCTATTTGCCCTATTTCTTGCTTCAATACACTGCTTAGAAAACCTTAATGACTTATCTATTACCACTCCTAGATCTTTCTCATCCTCTACTGAGTTCAGCCAATGCCCATCCATTTCATAGTTAAATTCTCTATTATCTTTTCCCATGTTAATAACTTTGCACTTATCAAGGTTGAAAGTCATTTGCCACTTATGTGCCCAGGATAACAATTTATTTAAATCCCCCTGAACTTTAAAATTATCATCAATATCTTTAACTACAGCTGCTAATTTGGTATGATCCGCAAAAATTGACACTTTATTATTAACTGCCTCCCCAAGATCGGTTATATAGACGACAAATAATAATGGACCGAGAACTGATCCCTGAGGAACCCCACTGATAACATCCCTACACTCTGACTTTACACCATTTAGCACTACCCTTTGCTTCCTGTCTTTCAGCCACTCAGCTATCCAATTTGAAACACCCCCACATATCCCAATCATTTTTAATTTATGAACTAGTCTCCTATGCGGTACCTTATCAAGTGCTTTACTAAAATCTAAGTAAATTATATCTACATTCTCTCCCTTATCTACTTGATCTGTTACAAACTCCAGAAAGTCTAGTAAATTAGTCAAACATGATCTACCTGATCTAAACCCATGCTGAGCATCGCTGATTAACCCCCTCCCTCTCTAGATGTTGGCAAATCCCTTTTTTAACTATTTTCTCAAGAATTTTACAGACTACAGGAGTTAGGCTAACCGGTCTCAAGTTATTTGGATCCTCTTTACTACCCTTCTTGAAAATGGGGACTACATTCGCTCTCTTCCAATCATCGGGTATTTCTCCATATTCCAGTGACCTAGTATATAACTTCTCCAGAGCTATTGAGATACTTTATACCCCTTCTTTAAGTATCCTAGAATTAATATTATCAGGGCCAGAGGCCTTGGTAGTATCTAACTCACCTATTAGTCCTTTTATCATCATCCGATCCACACTAATGGTAGTAAACACCTCTTTCCCTGACCCATGAGTACTATACATAAGACTATTTAGTTTCTCCTTTGTAAATACTGATGCAAAATGACCATTTAGTACCTCAACTATTTCCTCATCAGTTTCTCTCACAACCCCTTCATATTTGATAGGCCCTATTTTAACTCTGCCAGACTTATTATTAATTTTATAGTAACTAAAGAACTTTCTAGGATCTTTGTTGCTATCCTGAGCTAATTTAATTTCTGACACCCTTTTATTCTTCTTTATAATCTTATTTAACTCAATCCTAGCCATTCTATAATCACTTAAATTTTGAATATTATTTTCTACCTATAATTTTTTATATGCCCTTTTTTTCTCTGAAATTTTTCTTGCTATCTCCTGATTCCACCATAATGGTTTCCTACTTTTGTTCCTAATGGCCTTCATTGGGATACATTGTTCTTGGACTACATTTATTATATGCTTGAAAGTATCCCACATCCCATAAGCATTTTTACCTCTGAATTCTACATCCCAGTCTACAAAATTTAGCAAGCTTCGGAGTTTTACATAATCTCCCTTATGAAAATTTGGAACTTTTACAGCATTCTCGGTTATTTTATCCTTCTCAATTCCCAAGTTAAAACGAACTATCTGATGGTCACTATTTCCCAATGCTTCCCCAACAGTCAATTCTTGAACTAAATGATCACTGTTAGAAAGTACTAAATCTAATATATTGTCCCCCCTCGTTGGCTCATTAACAAATTGATTAAAAAAATTATCCTCAAAGCATTCTATGAACCTGCCACTTGTTCTATCCCTACCTATCATATTTTCCCAGTCTACAGAGTTTAAGTTGAAGTCCCCAATAATAACTGCATCTGTTTCACATCCCTTACTTATTTCCCTTATCATTAGTTCATCCATATCATCAGTCTGCCCATGTGGCCTGTAAAAGCTCCCAAATGCACCATTCTATTTTTACTGAACCTAATACCTATCCAAAGTGACTCAACTCCATCCTGCTTTATTGAAGTATTTAAACTTGAAACAATGTTGTTTTTTATATAGATAATTATTCCTCCACCAATCCTACCTGTCCTTTGACTAATGTACATATTATAGCCCTGTAAATCAAATTTACTTATAGTGTCACTAAATTCTATTTCATTAACCCATGATTCAGTAACACATAATATATCTATATCCTCATTGCTAATATAACTAAATAGCTCATCCTTCTTGTTTCTAAGACTAAGAGCATTTGTATAGAAACAATTTAACCCCCCTATCCCTGAAGCACCTCTTGAAACCTGAATGACCTCACCTCTATCGCCTTGGAACCTATTTCTGTTATCTGCCAAGTCCATTCTACTTTCAGTACTATAATGTCCTCTCATAATTCCCTGACCACTATTAGTATCTAGTTTCCCGCCCGCAAAGACCTAATAACACGATCATACTCCTCCCACAACACATCTACCCACCTCCTACTCAAATGCAGTCCATCCATTGCATACATTCCTTTCATTCCAACAAACCTATCCCACACATCCACAAACATGACACCTTCCATCTCACACATCATCCTCACATAATCATTCAGCCCAATCGCACGAGACATCCATTCTACCCCAACATCCATTCTTGGAAGTTGCCAAATTCTAACATGGATAAATCCCCTTTTTAACTACATAACGCCAAGGTCATCAACATATAAACTAATACTGCCATTAATAGCCCGGAATACCACAGGGAAGTGAAGTGAAGATTGGGGGTAAGTCCTTTATAAAAATATAATTAAATAGTTGAAGAATACATCCTAATAACAGCCATTTTATTTATTTTTCTTTCGATGTTTTTTCCCAGTATGAATTTTCTCCTTTTCTTGCGACCCTAAAAATGCCTTCAATTCTGGAAACGAGCTTTCATCCACAATTGTGCTGCCTAATTTCGATTCTTCTTTAATAGGATCTAAAGAAACAAGATTATTATAATACCACATAATTAAAAAATATTTGGGGAATCGGCACAAGATACAGAGAACAAAAAAAACGTACCTTTAGGTGGTGGTATCCATTTTTCCGAATCATTACTTGACAAAGAATATTCTTTTTCTATATTTGTGACAGAAATTGGATCGATGATTTCAAGTGGAATGCTAAACTGTTGATCTAATCCAAGGTAGCTGTCTGACATCAGGTACAATGTTAACACAAAACGACCTTTGGGAGGAAGAGAGCCAAAAAGTTGTGGAGTTGATCAAAAGAAGTTTTAGACATACAAAGATCGTGTAATAGAGTTTGCGAGTTTTTTATTCGCTAATTCTTGATATTTTTTAAATAAAAATAAAATAAAATAGATTTAAATTATTTAAGTTTTATGGGAATTGGAGCACCAACTACACAATGTCGTTTAGAAGCCAGAAAGAACATTAGGTTGATTTATTTGACTGTTAATAAACCCCATCAGAGAATTGTGAAGCGAAAGATTTTGGCCTGGTTTCTTAAGTCAAATTACCTGGCATTGGAGTTCTGAAGGTAATTGAATGAGTAGCTTTTACTCGAATGGGTGGAACTCTCTTCAGGGCAATTAGTTCTCTCGACTCTACCTGTCCGAGTACGAGGAACCAGCCTTCATCTTTTGGTTTGGTGAATTTCGGAGCATGAACTTTCAAGTCACGAATCTGCAAAAGAAATGAGTTGCTGATTTTTTTTTTACCTTATTACAAGAGGTCTTCGTACTCGTATCTTCAACCAATTTTCTTCAGCAAAAACTATTTTTTTAGTACCCTTGGCGGGGGCTTCAACACAGACTGTAGGATTAAACCTTTCTCCCTAAATCTCCCAAGGGGTAGGAGGGAGCAGAGATGGCATCTACTACCGGGCAGTTGCAAACAACATATGCTTACTTTGTTTAGCCGATGAAGGCCCACTGTCAAAGTGTACTCTTCGTTAGCATGTACTTGCACATAGTTAACTCCCCCATAGCTCTTGCCAGCTAAAATAAAGAAGAGGAAAAGGTAATGGATGGATTAGAGTACAAAAAAAGAAGGCATTTTTACCACTGATCTGCAGTCATTTAAGATGCCTTTCATTTATGCGTGTGGACCTGCTGATTAACGTGGGATGCGAACCACGTTAATCAATTTGACGTGGGATCCAACCTACCACTATTTGCAACGTATGGCAGTTGCAGTGATGGAGACAAATCGGGACTCCATTCGGATACTTACCACACCCGCTGTGGCTTAACTTCTGTAATATGGAGAGATATTTCCACTCTGCTAGACCATATCCCTTAGAGTAAGTGAAAAATGATACAATTTAACTGGCCCCTGTAAAACAAAAGTACTACCTTCATTCTCCGAGCTAATATCAATTGCTTTGGACGATTCTTCGATTTGCAATTCGACTTCTTCACTTCCACGATTAACCTCCCATCGACCATTGACGGAGAGAGAGAGATTCACAAGAGGGAGACGTTGCAAAACTTCGAAACAAGTTTCAATTTGCCTTTCTTCCAGTTCTTCCCTAAGCATTAGTGCCAAAGTTTCGTAATCAGATCTCACGATTTCGATCAGCTCAGGGAGGCTGTTGATCGATTGATTTTTGTGTCTGGGGACAAAGACATTTTGTATTGGCATCAACTAAGTTAATGTCACTTCCATCGAAATCATCCTTCGTTCTTAATGCAAGGTCATTATATTCGTTAATGAATGGGAAGAATAATGAAAACAGAGTGCGCCAGTGCGTCACAAAAGCCAAAACATTCTTGAGAAGGGGCAGCGAAAGGGATAAAGCGGGTAAACTGAGAGGCTAGAGGAGATGAGACACATGAGAGCCGTTTTGAGAAAAATGTATTGGTCTCATCTGGGAACACGGAACAGTCGCCGTAAGGTAATTCTATTAGACCAGTGGTTCTTTTTTGAGTCACAGACCCCTTTGAGAATCTGGCGAAAGCTATGGACCCTCTCCCTAGAAATCATAAAAACACAAACAAAACACTTGAAAAGTGACACCTGGCGCAATTAACTAACAAATAGAGGAAGATCACCTATCTAAATGAGCAGCTCTTTTGAGGCTAGATATTTTCCAGACTAAGATAGACCAAGAATGTATCAAATATGTTTACCAAAATGCCAAAGGCAATTCAAATTTTATTAAAAATACCTGAAGCAATAGAGAATGTCGTGCGTAAGAAAAGGAAGGCAAAGGATTGACGAGTCTGTATGCCACCTAGCCTGAATGATCATCTGCATCAGCAACTGCACCTGCAAGGTGGCAGCCAGCCACCCAGCACATCCGCAAACATCCAACATAGCCTGCAAAAGTAGTGGCGTCATCTAGAAACCTGAATAAATTCAGGGAGGAATAGAATCGATTTGTAGAGTATATGAAAAGTATTTCTTACTTGCAATATCCTTATAGCTTGATCAAGTACGGACTTTGTGTCAGTGAGATAATCGACGCAGGGCAACTGAATTCTACTCATATGGGACTGAAGCAAAAGGTGGGCTTTCGTATGAGGAGAATCATAAGTGTATGAATTCACTTCAATGGGACACCTCTTTGCCAACTCTCCATTTAGATTATCTTCGTTGTGCCGAACGGGTAATTCCGCGTACTCAAAGGCCTATAGTAAGGAATGAATGGAAGAGTATTTTTTTTTTCCCCTACAGATAAATGTCTCATTGGTTACCCGTTTTCTTTATTAAAAGAAGGGAAAAATCTGAACGTACATGGGAATATTCAGATCAGTTCTTGGAAAATTAGCTGTTGAAATTCACAACGGAAATTTATGACAAAATATGAAATATTAATTCATCTAACCTCAGTCAAGAAGAAAAGAAGATCATTGAGGGTAACTTCTTCGTTAAGTTTATCCTTAAATTTCTCCATCGTCTGATGAGAAAGGTAGTAAAACGAGGCGATTCGGCCGAGAGGGGTAGCTCCTAAGGTCCTCTGATCCTGCAAATTTGAGTTAAGACATAATTAGTGATATCTATTTTTCCTGTGTGATAGTAAAAGTTATTTTAAAGGGAGACAACTCTTCCAAAATTAATAAACCAAAGCTAGAAACGCTAAATTCAATGTTACCCATCACGATGATAAAGCGGAAGCAACAGAATCAGTATTACCAAGAATTCCGGTCGAATTCTACGTTTCTTGGCCACCGCGATGATTGAGTATTTATAATAATAATAATTGGTATTTATAATGTTATGAATACTAATTCCATTTAGGACATTCAAGCATTTCGAAAGAACTTATTCTCATTTATTTTTAATGTGAAATTTACTAATTTGGCTAGCGTACCCGGCGCAAATGTTTCATTTATCGTCTTAACACCCCTGTAAAATCTAGAGAGAGTCGAGGGAATTCGATGTTTTCGGTTGGCAAAAACGACAACACGAAACATTTTACAGCTATTGATTGAGTTATGGAGGTTGGTAGTTACCCGTGTTGCGCAGGATTTAAGAGTACTAATTAATGGCACTCAAATGTTTCGAAGGTGGTGGGAGAGTTTTACTATATTTAGAAAAATGAACTTACTTTATGGTCTCCTTACCTCTCTTCAGTGAGGCAGAGAGCCACAAAGAACATAAATCCTTCAGTGAGGGACTGGAAGTGTGTTTTATGCTTGTGTGAGATTAGGAGAGTCAAGGTGTTTTGTATTGTCTTGGTTATATCTGCTAAATGTTGGTGTTAGGACTAGGTTTAATCTATGCTTGTACTTTTGGAAGATGGTCGAGTGTGGTCTGATCTTAGATGGGTTAAAAATTACTCTCTCCTGTGTTGCGACGTCTATAGCAGGGAAGATGGGGAGGGCGTTTAGAAGGTTGTTTGTAGGTAAAGTTATTTATGTGTGAGTGTAGTATGAATGTTTTATTAATTTGTGGTAGAGGAAGGGGAGGTTCGTTTAACATGTTTGGTGGAAAGTTGTGTAAATGTGTGTGTGTGGGGGGGGGGGGTTATTATATTGGAGTTGATATTAGTGTGCTGGGGTTCATTTTGTTATTCTATGTCGAGGTGGTGGATGGGATTGGTTTAGCGCTCTGCTGAAGTATCTAGTTCCTATTATGTCTAGATGTACAAAGGGTAGGATTTTTTAAAAATTTTTAAGAGCTCATCTGGCGACTGCCGACTTGGGCATTAGTCGCCGTATTAAAACTGGCCTAGTTCTAGGCTACTTTAAAATGAAATTAAAGAGACGAAAAAAAAAACAAAAAGGGGGAAAGGAAGCAAGCTCCTGCGTCGGGGGGAGGCCCCCCCGGCACAGGAGCGTGCAACCTAAAGGGGGGAAGAAAAACAAAAGCAAAAAACAAAACAAAACAAAAAAACAAACCTTGCTTAAATAATAGGGAGAAGGCCGGCCTCCCCCAAAAGTCAACAAGTCCACCAGTCAATGTGCACGCACTCGTCCCGAGTACAAGGGACAGGCGGTAGCGACCCCGCCCATCCCGGTACTGGGACAGGTATCGTGCGCGAAGATCACCCAGACTGGGACATTCGACAAGAATGTGCCGAACAGTCTGGGGAAGTACGCAGTCGTCACAATAGGGCGAAGGCGAGCGCTCCATCAAATATCGATGCGTCACACGAGTGTGTCTGATTGGGAGACGACAGAAAGGGACCTGAAGCCGTCGCGGCGAAATGACATGCAACTTTAAGTTCCCTTCGACCGTCTCCCATCTTCTTTGCCAAGCAGTCCAAAGAGCTGCCCGTATTCCTGCCATGTAGTCAGCGTGAGGAAGAGCTAAACGCTGGTCCGGTCGCAGAGTCCTCGCGGACTCTTTGGCGAAAACATCGGCGCGCTCATTCCCCGCAATTCCTACATGTCCAGGAACCCAGCAGAAGATAATCTCGACATCCACCCGGCTCGCGAAAACCATGCCGTCACGGATATCGCGAACCAGGGAATGCAGAGATTTCAATGCCCCGAGAGCACTCAGGGCGCTTTGTGAGTCGCGATAGATCACAATCCGGTCTCCGAACCGGGCACGTCGCGTACTCTCCCGTACCGAGTGGTGTATTGCCACCAGCTCGGCCGTGAAGACAGACGCAGAGCCTGGCAGAGCCCCGCTGAGAGCTATATCTACCTCTCGAAGGAGTTTCCTGGCCCTAAACCCAAAGGGCTTAGGGTATGACTGGCGTCTCTCGGCGGCATAGGCACCGTCGAGATCAGCTGCGGATGCAGTGAAAGCTGTTGGCGACTGAGGGAGGCGCCGGGCTCGCGTGTACAGGCGAGTGATGCACTGCACGCGGCGCAGGGAGAGTGGCATCTCCCCAGCATTGACCAACAGGCTCTCAATGGGGAAAGTGCGGAAGGCACCGGTCGCAAGGCGAAGGCCGGTGTGGTGGATCGAATCCACCTTCCGCAATAAACGCTCGTCTGCGGATGCATAAAACTCGCATCCGTAGTCGAGCTTCGAACGAACAAAGGATCGATAAAAAAGTAGGGCAGTAGCCCTATCAGCGCACCAAGCGCTGAACGTCACGGAACGGAGAATATCCATGGCGCGGGTACAAGAGACCATAAGGCTGCGAATATGAGCCTTCCAAGGAAACGGTGCGACTCAACCACATCCAGGCGCACCCCATTAAGAAATAAATCTGGGTTGGGGTGGAGCCGTGGATGGCGGCAGAAGTGCAACACCTTAGTCTTGGCCAAAGAAAACCGAAACCTGTGCGCTTCGGCATAGCGAGAGACGCGGTTCATGGGCTGTTGGATTCGACGCTCCAAAGCTGGCATCTGGGGCGCGCCAAAAGAGAAAAGAGATCGAAAGGTCGTCCACGTAGAGCGTAGCAAGAACATCTTCCGGCAGCACCGAGGTGATGCCGTTGATGCTCAGGGCAAAGAGTGTGATACTGAGGACACTTCCCTGCGGGATACCCTCTTCCTGCTCCTTTGGGCCTGAGAGAGCTCCCCCCACCCGTACGCGGAAACGAAGATCTCACAAAATTTCAGATATAAAGAATGGGAAGCGTCCCCTCGCCCCCATCGTGTGGAGAGTCTCCATGATACCGTATCGCCATGCGGTATCATAGGGCTTCTCCAGATCGAAAAACACCGTGACGTAGTGCTGTCTACGAAGGAAAGCCTCGCAGATGGCATTTTCCAGTCGGAGCAGAGCATCCGACGTGGAGTGGAACTTGCGGAAGCCCCACTGTGCAGAAGACAGATGGCCTCCGCTGTCCAGGAAAAAGGCTAGTCCAACATTTACCAATTTCTCCATCAACTTGCACACGCAAGAGGTTAGAGAGATTGGGCGGAAACCGGTCGGAGTAGAGTGATCTCTCCCCGGTTTGCGAAAGGCCAGCACAGTAGCGATTCGCCAGGAGTCTGGGAGAAGACCCTCCACCCAGATCCTGTTGAACAAATCCAACAGATAGGCCATGCCTCGCTCACCCAGGTGTCGAAGCATGGCGTACGGGACATCGTCCGGACCATGGGCGGTGTGCGCGCACGGAGCGAGAGCGGAGCGCAACTCACTCACAGTAAACTTGTCGTTGAAGGATTATCCGCCTCTGTAGGTAAAGTCCCGCCGGCGGCCTTCCGCGACATGATGACGTGCATTGAATGCTGGCGGAGCAACATCCCGGCTAGAGAATGCGGAAAAAGCGGTCGCGAAGGATTCTGCCACGGACGCGGGGTCCGAGATTGCGGTCCCATTCTCCTGGAGAACGGGAGGGGGGTCCTGCGAGAACTTGCCCCGAATCCTTTTGACTCGCATCCACACCTCTGCTGAAGGGGTCTTCCCGTTAAGTGAAGACACGTATGCCCGCCAAGAAGAGCGGCGGGCGTGCTTCGAAGTATACCGGAACCTAGCCCGACGAAATTCAGCGACAGTGAAATCGTTTGGGCGGCGCTTATAGCGCATCTAGGCATAACGCTTCTGTTTGAGGGCCGTCTCACACTCAGGCGACCACCATAGGAGTGGTCGGGGTGAAAAACGGCCAGACGTCCTAGGAATAGTAGTCAGGCCCACGGCGATGAGGTTGCCGGAGAAGAACTCCACGGCCTCATCTACCGACCTAAACTCCTCGACTGAGATAGAGAATTCAGTCATTTCCTGAAATGCAGGCCACCACGCCAAGCACCACAGAGGTGGGCTCTCAGGCGGCAGTTGCACTGAAAATGATATTTGAATGGGAAAGTGATCACTACCATGGTGGTAATCGACCACTCCCCAATCAAAATCAGGCTGTGCATCCGAAGAGCACAAAGATAGGTCAATGCAAGAAAATGAAGCGGTTCTCGGACAGTGATGCGTAAACTCATCCACGTTTAGGACACCCATCTCAAGCTCTTCGATCAGATCGGCAAGTACTGGTCCCCTGGGATTTATTGAGTAATCTCCCCAGAGAGGATGCCTGCCGTTCAGATCTCCCAGCAAGAGAAAGGGCCTCGGCAACCGTGCCACGAAGCAGCACAAGTCCCCCGCGACCAAGTAAGCTGACGGTGGAATGTACGCAGAAATGATAGTATACCTCCTATCCAGGTGCAGCTGCACAGCCACTGCCTGAAAGGCGGTATCTAAAGAGAAAGGAAGAACGGAGACATCATGCCGGGTGTAAACCGCGCATCCCCCAGCCCAGCCATCCCATGGTGGTGGGGTCGCAAGACCCTTATACCCCGGGAGGAAGGGCAGGGGGCACGCGCCTAGCATGGTCTCCTGCAAAAAGATAGCTAACGGGTAACGGGACGAGAAGAGCCTCCACAGCTCCTCCCAGTTGGCCCGGAGTCCACGGCAATTCCATTGAAGGAATATGCCCTCCAGGCCTAGCTCGGAGGAGACGCGGGGGCCCTCCTCGAACAGAAGACACTAACGGGAATGGCCGTACGCTTCCTGGAGGCAGAACCCCGGGCGCTGTTGGCCGGACAAAGCGCTGTCGCCTTCGAGGACTTATTAGGGAAGGTTGGGCTCGCCATGCAAGTCTTTTCATTCCTCCGCCTCGAAACCTTAGGCGGGCGTTGCGGCTTCGGAGGCGGGGGGCCCTCTTTTCGAGGAACCACCGTCTCCGATCCACCCGCTCAACCTCAGGTCGTGGGCGAACGAGCCGAAGCTCCTTTGTTGCTGTCCTCCTTTCGGGAGACAGCTTTAGGAACCCCAGATGATGGCCTGGCGACCAGCTTCAGGGGTGTTGCCCCCTGTGAGTCTAACGACTCGGTGGAGGCGCGTGGCCGTTTCGCCTTACGGGAAACGGTAACGCTGGGGAAAGAGGGGGGAAGCACTGGTTTTAGCCGGGGCTGGGTGTGAACCCTTTTTGCCGCCAGCTTTACCAGGGAAGCGCCCGGGTTGAGTAGAGCCCGCAGAAACGCTCCGAATGAACGCGGAAACAACCGTGCTCGTTGGCCTGGATGAGCCAGGAGCAGAGGGTGCCTTTCTAACTATTGATGCATATGACGTCAAAGGCAGAGCCGGGCGGGCCAGGACCAAGTCCTTAGCCTCGCGGAATGAGATTCGATCCTGGGTCTGAACGGCCAGGATTTCTTTCTCGAGGAGATATGCACCATATTGCTTCGAAGAAGCGGGGTGCGGCTCTCCGCAATTGACACACTTGGCCACACATGATTTAGACTTAACGTGTGCGGCCTTGGAGCAATTTACACAGACTTCGGGTGACCCTGACTTTGCACGTCTACAAGATCGATTCGTATGGCCGAAGCAGTGACAGTAATAGCACCGCCGCGGCAGTAGCACGAATGCCTTCACGCGGTAGCGGTACCAACCAGCACGCATCTACTCAGGGAACTTGTCACAGTCGAACGTGACGAAGAGTGTAGGGGTGGGTCTCATGGCCCCTCCCTGTTTTCTCATCACGCGTTCGACCTTGACTGCCCCATGGTCGGCCAGCTCTAAGGTGATGTCCTCAATGGAGTAGTCAACGAGTTCCCTCGCATAAACTACTCCTTTCACAAAGTTCAAGGTAGAGTGCGGCGTCACACTCACCGGGGTGCCATGAAGTGTCCGAAGAGCACTTATCTTGGCCGGCTCGGCGGGATTCGCCAGAAGGCTCCCGTCCGAGAAACGGGTCACCTTCGGCTCTCTACCAATTGCACTAGCTAATCCTCTCCTCTGATGGATCAGGTTGCCTTTGGCCAACATGGTGCCATCAGTGGATCGAATAACGAGGAAGCGTTCGAAAACGCCAGGTAACCTCTGAATGAGGGGCCTGGATGTCATCGAGGCTCCGCCCTGTGCACTTTTGGTCTTTGTCATAGTCAGGGGCTCCGCACCCAGGGGGGCAGAGGGGCCGGATGTGCCGATCTTGGCTTGGTAGCTTGCCAAAGTGGCAGCAGACCCACCCGTCTCCGCAGATGGAGAGGAGCCCGAGTGTTCTTAGGCTTTTTTCTGTTCTTCTTTTTAGGAGAGGAGGGCGGGGAATGAACCCGCTTCTCACCTCCGCCGTAAGGAGCCTCTAGGCCAGATGGACCGGCCTCAGCCAGGTCCTTCTCCGAAATCGAGAAGGTCCTGGTGGTCGCAGGGGCACCGGTTGGAGGAGATCCCTCCCCTCCTTGTACTGCCTCGGAGCCCTCAGCCGTTTGGGGAGGACCTTGCATAGGGGCGGATTCGGATTCGGTGCTTGGCGCCGAGCCCGGATTCCCCCCCATGGAAGGCCCTACCATCTGAGGCTGGGTTTTCTCAAGGACCATGTCTATCACAGGAGGGGCCTCCAGTTGGCCATCCCGTCCAAGGACATCGCAGGTCCCCTTGGCAGCGTCACCAGTCTTGTGTGGGGAGGCACAGGCCTTGACCCCAGGAAGGTTTAATATTCTTGCCAGCAGGTCTTTTGAGGGAAGCGACCGAAGTGGCCTGGCTTCCCTCTCCCCCCTAAGGGGGTTTGCCCTACCGAGCCGCTTTGATGGGGATCGGTTCGCTATGGGCTGTCTGCTGGCTTTCTTGGCAGTCCCCTTGGAAAGAAAAGAAGGGACTGCCGCAGGAAGCAGGGAGGTGCCCGAAAGCACCTCCAGAGAAGGGGGTGAGGGGGAGTCCCCTACACCCGTAGGCGTATGAGAGGAGTAAGCCTCCTCTCCGGTTAAAGAAATATGGAGGGTCCCCTGTGCAAGCACAGGGATGGGGGGGATGAACTCCATTTTTTTCGTGGAGCAGCCCGAGGGCGGCTCCGTTGATGAGCAATGGGAATTGGGGAGAGATTTGGGGGGGGGGGGGTCATACTGTGGTGGGGCGAATGTGAGTGTGTGTAAAAGGGCCATTCTCCCACCCCTTTTCTCAGTACCCTCTCCCTCCCTCTGTAAGAATGTGTGTGAATGGGAATGGGTTTGTTTTATTTTTGTTTAATTCATGTATAAAATGATTACCATGTTTTTCTTTCTTTCCAGGCGTTATTCTGGAAAGATAATAGCTAATTTTGAAATATCACTATAATAAGATAGTTCTTTGTTTAAATTAACTTTTATCAAAGCGTCATATTCTGGAAAGAGGTAAGCTAGTCGATGTATTTTCGGGTAATGCCCACTTATTAGTTTCGCCATCCATGTATAAATAAATGGGTCACTGAAGGAGGATATATCTCTTCTTCAGAGAGTGGAAGTGTGGACTGGCAGCAAGAGGGGTTCTATAGAAGAGTGCTCCACCCAGCCCTGAGAGGAGGGCTTTCGTGTCTCTAACCACCTGAACCGCCATACCTGCCTTCGTTGACAATCCTGCCTCCTTCTAGTTAACCAACTACCACCCACCTCCAGCAAGTCATAGCGCGTGTCCCCTTTTCGTTCGGTTGTGGTTGTGTTTTTTGTTTTGTGTAGAATTTACGTAAATTGTTGTATCCGCCCGTTATAAGATTCTCGTTTGGTATCGTTATTTTGATTGGGGAATTTAGCCTCATTTTGAAGTGTGCACACTTCCCTAGTAAATATAAAATTTTGTAAATATAAACTGTAACTATCATTGTATTTTTTTTGTAAGTAAAGGGACTGTATATACAATCCGTTTTATTCTCCCTCGATTTCTCACGTCCGGACAGTGTAGGAAGCGGGTTGGATCGATTATCGATTGGGATTAGAGATCTATTTTCGGCCCGCTACATTTGGCGCCCGAATAGGGACGTGAGACTTCGAAACTGGGAGCGTGACTGGATTGGATTGCAGTCCATACCCAATTAGTGTGACAAGTAGTTTGATTGATTTTTCCCTTCTCCTATCTTTTTACTAACTTGGGAACAATGGCTGTAGCGGAAACATTGAATGAAGAAGTAGTGCGATTGAGACTGGAGTTGAGAAAGAAAGAAGAGGAGTGTGAAATGTTGCGGGGAATGATGGAGGGAATGGAGAATAAAATAAAAGGGATGAATGAAAAGACTGATAAGATGAAGAAGGAAATGGGAGACCGACAGGATCAGACGGACCGACGGATGCAGGACCTGTATAACATGATGACAGGGGCTGGATCAGTCCCAGGACCTACAACCCTGACCCCTGCTCCTACTGAAGGGACTCCGCTAAATGGAATGGATGGCAGTAGGGTTGAGTCTAAAGAAGATACTGTGAGTGGTAGGAAAGGGGGTGAATGGAAGAGAGTGGAAAGTAAGAGAGGAAGTAAGCATGGTTCTAAGGTTAAGGATAGGAAGGCGAGAGGAAAGAGTGTGGATTCGCTATACTCAGATGAGGGAGAGAGTGACAATATGATTGGAATGAGTGAGACCGAGAGTAGCTCTTCGGAGAGTGAAGTGAATGTGGGGAAAGGAATTTTGATTAGGGAAGTGCCAAGGATTGATAAGTTTAGATTGCATGGGGGAAAGAGTATGGATGAGTTCTTCGGGGATTTTGAGCGGTACTGCAAGCTCAAGTACCCGCAGAACAAGGGTCACTGGGTGAGTGTTCTGGGAGATTGTTTGGATGGGAAAGTGTTGGAGTTATTCCGAGTGATAACGAGTGTGGGAGAGCCAAAGTACGATGTAGTGAAGAAGAGATTGATTGGGCAGGTGAAACGAATGAAAGAGAGTGTGAAGTATAAGAGGGTGAATGAATTTGAGAAGGCTCGAATTGGGAAGAGTGAAAGTGTGAATATGTATGCACATAGGCTTGAGAGTATGGCAAGAACGAGGTATGGTGATGATGATGTAAATGAATGTAAACCACTCATGAGGAAGTTTTTGGACACGATCCCGCGAAAGGTGAGTGAATGGCTGAGTGGAAAGAGAAAGGAGAGAGTGAGACTGACAGGTGAACGGTTGATGTGGGAGGATGTGTTGGAACTGTTAGAAGATGGACGATTTGATGATGAAAGCGATCTAGAAGAGGATGGATGGTACAGTGTGAATGTTGGGGGTAAGAAGCCCAGGAGCTTTCATCCACCCCAGCAGTTTGTCAGCTACAGGGATGACCTGAAGGCTGCACCAGCTGGAGTGATGTCAAACTTCCTGGGCCGGCAGAATGGATGGGCAAATGGAGGGTGGTCAAATGGAAGGGGGCAGATGAATTTCAAGCGTGGGAACGGATATATGAGAGAGAAACCGAGGTATGTCCCAGCAAATGAGAGACCGAATGGTGTGAGAAAGATTGTGGAATGTCGTCGGTGTGGAAGGAAAGGTCATATGTTGGCAGAATGTAGGTGGACATCTGGTGCATGTTTTGGGTGTGGTAAGAAAGGGCATATGATAAAGGATTGCCAGGAAAGTGTGAAAGAGTGCTTCGAGTGTAAAGAAATAGGCCATTTGAAGAAAGATTGTCCGAGGTTGAATGGTGGAGCAACTGGTGGTAAAAGTATGAAATATGCATGTGGTAATTGTGGAAAGGCTGGTCATTATGCAAGGATGTGTCGTGACCAGAGGAATGTATGTAGCTATTGTGCGATGGAAGGACATTCAAGTGAAAAGTGTTGGATTAGACTGAGAGCGCAAGGTGTGAATGGAAAGTCTGAAGCGGGAAACTGAATGGTAAGAGGGTACCTGCTGAAGTATCCTCTGGGTGCATGAGTGTGAGTAATGTGTTGGTAAGTCTGTCTAGTGTGAAAGTGCTGTCTGGTAGGAAGTATGAGTGTCTGAGTGTGAAGGTGGAGTTGAATGGAATTGAGTGTTTGGCTTTAATAGATTCTGGATGCAAGGCGAGCTTGGTGTATAAAGATGTGTATGACAAGTTTAGCGAGAAAGCCCTCCTGTCTGAGTGCAAGGGTAGTTTAGTAGGTATTGGTAATAGGAGAGTGCCTGTGATTGGAATGATAAGGTCAGCTGTTCGAATGCATGGTATGATGATGAATGAATGTGAATTTTCTGTGATTGATAAGGTGAGTAGTGATTATGGTGTGATTTTGGGGTATGATTTTATGAAAATGAATCGTATGGTTGTGCATCCTGCGAGTGATCAGATTGAGAGAAAGATTGGTAAAAATGGGGTGTATAAGTTGTATGAAGGGGAAAGATGGTAGCGTTTTGAGGAGTGTGTTTACTGGTATTGAGGTGACTGCTATGGAGAATGTAAGGCTTGTGAAGGGTGAAAGGGTGTCTGTTAGAGTGAGTTGGAGTAAGGATGTTAGTTTGAATGTGAGTGAGAACACTGTGATATTGGATGGAAAGGATGCCTGTTATAAGGTAAGGCGTGTTGCTTGTGTGTTTGATGGCTTGATGAGAATGAATGATCCTTTTGTATGTGTGCAGGCGGACCCCAGTGTGAAAGGGCAGGTGAGGGGAATCCAAGTCGGAGATGTACTGGGCCACCTCTCCACTGTCAATGAGGTAGGTATGGACGATAGTACGGATATCAGGGTGAATGTTGCGAATGAAAAGACATGCGAATGTATGTATAATGAGGTGAAGGACATGGTGAAATTGGATGGATGTTTGACTGAGTATGAAAGGGAGGATGTGTATCGAATGATATTTGAGCGAAAGGGAGCCCTCAGTAAGGGTGATCTGGATTTCGGGGTTGCAAAGCTCCCGGAATTCAAGATTGTCCTGAAGGAGGACTCCCCAATTTATCAGCGGCCGAGGCATTTCCCACGTCCGGTTGCTGATGAGATTGAGGAGCAGTGTTTGGAATTGGAGCAATTGGGGGTGATTGAAGAGAGCGAGAGTGCATGGAATAGTCCAATTGTACCTGTACGTAAGCCGGATGGAAGATTGCGTCTGTGTGTGGATTATCGAAAGGTGAATGAAAGGACTGTGAAAGAAAGGTTTCCGATGTGTGTGGTATCTGAGTGTGTGTATAGTATGCATGGGATGGAGTGGTTTACGAAGCTGGATCTGGTACGGGGGTATTACCAGATGCCCATTGCTGAGGAGAGCCGGCCAGTAACTGCCTTCTCTTCCTCAAAGAGGCATTACCAGTTCCAGAACCTCAGCTTTGGGTTGGCTAATGCTCCCGGAGCCTTCCAGCGGGCAATGAATGTTGTGTTGAGTAAGTTTGCGAGTAAGAATGTGATTGCGTTTATAGATGATATTTTGATTATGACTGAGACTTTTGAGGAGCATATGAGATTGGTGAATGATGTGTTGAGAACGTTGGAGAGTGTTGGTGTGAAGGTGAAAGTGGCGAAGTGTGAATGGTTTGCGAAAGAAGTGGAATTCCTTGGGCATATGGTGAGTGAGAATGGATTGCGAAAATCATCGAAGTATGTTGAGAAGGTGCGAATGTTTCCTAAACCGGTGACTGTGAAGCAACTGAAGTCATTTTTGGGTTTGATTGAGTTCCAGCGAAAGTTTATACGTGATTGTTCTGGTGTGAGTAAGCCTCTGACTGAGTGGATGGGCAAGAAAGGTAGTACGGTTGTCAAGTGGAATGATAAGATGAATGAGGCGTATGAGAGACTGAAAGAGGCAGCGGCTGAAGATGTTGGTTGGCTTACCCAGATTATAGTGTAAATGCTAAAATGCTTGAATTGTATACAGATGCGAGTGGGTATTGTATGGGAGGTTTTCTGATGCAAGAGCAGCGTTTGAATGGAGAGAATGTCAGGCGAATAATTGGGTATGTATCCAAGGCTATGAATGTTGCAGAACGAAAGTATTCGACTGTGGAACGAGAGCTGGCTGCGATAAGATATTGTTTAAAAGTGTTGCGTCCATTTTTGTATGGTGTGAGGTTTGTGATAAAAACCGATCATCAACCTCTTGTGTATCTGCAGCGTATGAAGTGGGCTGATAGTAGGATTGCAAGGACTTTGGAAGATTTGAGTGACTTTGACTATGTGATTGAGTATGTGCCTGGTGAACGGAATGGAGTGGCTGATTTGATGTCAAGGTATCCTGGTACGAATGATGAAAATGTGTGTGGAGTGAGTGATCCTGAGTATTTGCCGAAAGGAATTATGAATGGAAAAGAGAGTAAGGGTGGTGGTGATTCCTTGTTTGAGAGTGTATGGAATGGTTTAAAGATTTGAAGAGTGATGGAGTAGATGTGAGAGTGCCCGATAGTGTAGATGATTTAAGGAAGGAGGTAATGAATGAAGTGTGTAGTAAGCCTGAAGGCATTGGTATGGCAAAGGTGCGGAACTTCATGAAAGAATTGAGAGCGATGTGTATGCAAGGGGTCCCGCCATTTCAGGAAATGTTGATTGTAGTGAGTCGTTTGTATGGAGTGATTGTTTATGTGCACTTTGGTGGTGAGAGGCCGATTGTGTACAAGGATGAGAAGATGAAGGGTTTGAATCCTAATGTGGTACATCTGCAATGTTTGAGCGGTGTGCACTACAATTGGGTAATTGAAAAGTGTTCATATATAAGAGAGAAGAATGATTGTCTGGATGAAGATGAGTGTGTGTTGAGTGATGATATGGGAGTTAATGACAGTGTGGATATCAGTGCTGATGTTGGTGTGCTTGTTCCTTCTGTGTATTGCGAACATGGTGGACCTGATATGATGGAAGCGAGAGTGAAAGTTAGTGAAAGGTTGTTCTGTGGTTTGATTGATACTGGAGCGCAAGTGTCTTTAGTGAATGAGAATATTCTGAGTAAGTATGAAGAGTTTAGATGTTGCGAGCATAAACCTGTGAAGTTACGGATAAGTGGATTAGGGAATGGCATGATAGTGGCATGGGAACAGGTTAGTCTGAAAGTGAGTTTGGGTAATGATGTGAATGTGAAGCATGACTTTGTGATTCTGAAAGGTGAGCAAATGCCTTGTTGTTTCTTGCTTGGTGTAGACTTTATGAGATTGAATGATTTGTCTTTGGATGCTGATAAGGATCGTCTTATGAAAGGTGAATGTGAGGTGATGAGGTTGAATGAGTGTGCAAAAAAATGTTGTCAAGTTTTGCGGTATGATTGAGTTGGTCATGGATGATGAGAATGAGATTTTAAGTGATGATGATATTCTAGAGATGCAAGAGATGTGTCCTTTTGTTAGTGAGTTGAAGAGGTGTGTAATGATGCGTGTTGATTTGAATGAATGGCCAGAGTGTTTAAGTGATTTTAAAAGGTATGCTAAGGATTTTGTTGTTTGTATGGATGTTGTATATTTTGTGAGGCATGTGAAGGGTGGTGATGATATGTATGTACCTGTGATGTCCTTAGTTGGTATGATTGGTCTGGTGAAGGTTGTGCATGATAATTATGGGCATATGGGTAAGTTTAAGCTGTGGGAGTGTATGAAGGAGCATGTGTTCCACCCGTTTCTGAGAACTGTTGTGAATGATGTTGCAACTACGTGTGAAAGGTGTCAGAAGCGAAAGGTGCAAGGTGTGCAAGTGAAACCACCGATGTTGAAAGTTGATGCGAAAGAACCGTTTGAATTGGTAGTGATTGATTGTGTGTCTTTGCCGCGTACGAGTGCTGGGAATGTTGGTATGGTTGTGATGGTTGACCATAAAAGTAAGTTTGTGTATGCAGCGCCTGTGAGAGATAAAAGGAGTGTGACTGTTGCGCGTGTGGTTGAGCAGTTGTTTTTTCCTATGTGTGTATGGAAGCCTAGAAGATGTCTGAGTGATAATGGGCCTGAATTTGTAGGGGAAGTGTTTGAGCAAATGTTGAGAGAGAATGGTGTGGATCATGTGAGAACAACTCCGTATGTACCGTCTTCAAATGGATTGGCTGAACGGACTATAAGAACCTTGTGTGAGATGTTGAGAATGATGAGTACGACAGTGAATGACTGGGATGTGTGTCTGGGGAGAGTGTTGTGGGCGTATAATTCAACTGTGCATAGTGCAACTGGAATGTCCCCATGTCAGTTTGTGATGAATTTTGAAAGGCGAGTGAAAGATAGGTTTCGTTTGAGTGAAAGTGAGCAGAGTGTATGGCGTGAGGCGCATGAAAGGTTCCGTTCATTTGAATTAGGTACAAAAGTATTGAAGGTGAAAGAAGTGAAGGGTAGGTTGAATGTATCAGAGATGAGTGAGAAGTTTGATGGACCTTATAGAGTTGTGAGGGTTTGGGAAAATGGAGTGACGTATGTTTTGGAGAGTTTGAATGATGGCATGACTGAGAGAGTGCGGGCTCATCAGAGTCAGTTAAGGAGATGGAGAGAACCTCCTGACTACCTGGTGAGCCATCCGGTGTATGGACTGTGTAGAGAAAGAGGTAAAGTGCATGATGATGAGATTGAATGTGATAGAATGGATCTGTCTGGGAAAGAGCTAGTCTTAGTCTCGAGGAGTAGAAAGCGTACAAAGAAGGGTGAAAGGAAGAATGCAAGTACGAATGAAAGTAAGTCTGAGCAGAGTGTTTCTGGTATGGGGGATCTTGAAAGGAAGATTGAGTTTTTGCGTAAACAGGTGAGTGATTTGGCTGGTATAAGTAGACGAGTGAGTGAGCTGCCTGTGCCTGATTTTTCTGGTTTTGGGAACAGTATGAATGATAGTGTGTTTGGGCAGAATGAACCTAGTGTGGCTGATTTTTCGGGTTTTATGAATGGTAATAGTAGGGGTGAGTTTGATGTAGTGAATGATGAAGTGGCTGATTTTTCAGGTTTCTGGTGGGAACCAGTCGAAGGGGTTTCTGGTATGCCTGTTGAGAATACAGGGGATGTGAGTGACCTGTCTGTTTCGCAAGAATGTACCTTGAGTTGGATGAGAGCTGTGAGTGAGGAGCTGATGAATGGGGGTATGAAGAGTGAGGGTTCTGAACGGAAGAGTATGAAAGAATTCTGTCGTGAGATGGGAGAACTGGTAATGAGGGCTAAGAGTATGGTTGATGAGATGATAAATAGTGACGATGAGACTGACAGGACGACTGACGAACAACCCCGACTAATTGCTACGCGTAGTCAGGGACCAGTAGACGAGTGTGAATGGGTGCAGAAGGGTGCGATTGAGCACAAGTGGTACCTTGAAGAGTGATTGAAAGGGTTTAGTGAGTGGCTGGTCGAATGGCTTAAGGAAGGAGGGGTGTGGTGGGGCGAATGTGAGTGTGTGTAAAAGGGCCATTCTCCCACCCCTTTTCTCAGTACCCTCTCCCTCCCTCTGTAAGAATGTGTGTGAATGGGAATGGGTTTGTTTTATTTTTGTTTAATTCATGTATAAAATGATTACCATGTTTTTCTTTCTTTCCAGGCGTTATTCTGGAAAGATAATAGCTAATTTTGAAATATCACTATAATAAGATAGTTCTTTGTTTAAATTAACTTTTATCAAAGCGTCATATTCTGGAAAGAGGTAAGCTAGTCGATGTATTTTCGGGTAATGCCCACTTATTAGTTTCGCCATCCATGTATAAATAAATGGGTCACTGAAGGAGGATATATCTCTTCTTCAGAGAGTGGAAGTGTGGACTGGCAGCAAGAGGGGTTCTATAGAAGAGTGCTCCACCCAGCCCTGAGAGGAGGGCTTTCGTGTCTCTAACCACCTGAACCGCCATACCTGCCTTCGTTGACAATCCTGCCTCCTTCTAGTTAACCAACTACCACCCACCTCCAGCAAGTCATAGCGCGTGTCCCCTTTTCGTTCGGTTGTGGTTGTGTTTTTTGTTTTGTGTAGAATTTACGTAAATTGTTGTATCCGCCCGTTATAAGATTCTCGTTTGGTATCGTTATTTTGATTGGGGAATTTAGCCTCATTTTGAAGTGTGCACACTTCCCTAGTAAATATAAAATTTTGTAAATATAAACTGTAACTATCATTGTATTTTTTTTGTAAGTAAAGGGACTGTATATACAATCCGTTTTATTCTCCCTCGATTTCTCACGTCCGGACAGTGTAGGAAGCGGGTTGGATCGATTATCGATTGGGATTAGAGATCTATTTTCGGCCCGCTACAATACATGGGCATGGTGACCCTATTTTTTAGACGGGATGCAATCGCGCATCACCTCTCGCAGTAGCCCGCATTGCAAGAGGTGCTTACAGGCCCGGCAGAGCCATGCGCCGCCATTTGGGACCACCCCCTCCTGCATGGTGGCCTGGCAGTCCATCAGCATGGCGGCTCCCCCTCTAGACATGGTGTAAAACTGATAGAGTGTGAAGAGGAAAGGAAAAGGGATGTGAGGAAGGTATGGGTGGGAATGAAGCAGGTTGTTAAAAAAACCCATCCCGAACCGGAGCTCAGGGGTTAGGGAACGTTGTCCCCTCCCCCCTCAGCCCCGATCCGGGACGGTTGGCTTGAGAAGAAGGTCAGCATCTACCCTGTGAAATTAGAGGCTAATCAGAGAAAGCTGTGGGAGAGGTTGTATGAAAAGCGACGAAGTAGGGGAGAAATACAGGCTATCTGAACGAAGGAAGAGAGGCTAAGCTGTGGCCGGACGGAGCGCTGGATCCCGTCAGCACGGCGGCCAGGATGGCAAATCGCCGCGCCCCTTACGGGGTACAAAGGGTAGGATTTTGGTTTAGATGTTTAAGTGTGTGGTTAGTGTATATCCTGTTATAATTCTGAGACTTTGTTTTGTACTATTTGGAGCTTGCCTGTGTTGTATTTGGATGGTGTTGGGTGCCAAGCTAGTGCTGCATAATTGGTAGAAGTGTGGAGAAATTGTATAGTGTGATTAGTGACTCTTGCTGCAAAAGTGATGTTTGCGAGTGCTTTAAGAGCATCGAGTTTCTTTGTGACTTGGTTTGTGAGGTATATGCGAGACGAAAGTCGTGTGAGTGTCAAGTGTGAATCCCTGGAGGGTAGGATTTTTGTTTAAAAGGTGATCATTTGATGTGTGGAAATCAGGTGTAAATAATGTTACTGATGATTTGAGGGCAGAGGATGACACTGGGTTTTGTTCTAGTGTTTATATATCATTGTAGTGTTCTGGGTGCTAGGTTGAATTTAGTGTGTTGTAGTGTTATCGAGATGTCTGCGTACGTGTTTGTTTGGGAAATTGAGGATCTTGATTGCAGGTTCTCTTGAGTGAATAAGTTCAAAATTGAGGTCCGAGGATGTCCCCTTGGTGGATGCCTTTGTTCAAACTAATTCAATGTGATAATGAAGGATATAAATATCGATCTATGCGGCTATTTTAGCTGCTGAAATCAAGAAATGCCACCAAATTCAATCTCGCTCTTGTGTACAGGCAGCCAAAACAATGGGAAAATAAGGATAGTCTTCTCTTTCACACACTTTAGGACTTTCAATCTTCGATCTCTCAAACTTGTTAACAAATTTGCAGCCTGCATTCCTTTCCTCCAGGGACGTTTCTCTTTGCAACTCCCCTGCTACACCAACTTCACTGGCTCCCCATTCATTACAAAATCACTTTTAAGGTCCTTCCTACGTTAAGACCTTAAATGCCGAAGCTCCTTCCACCCAGTCTTCCACAATTACCCCATTCCAATGTAGCGTGTTGAGAAGTGAAAGCGGGTAGTTTAAAGCTTCGCTTGAATGAGTTTTTTTAGAGCTCACGATGGCGCAGTCGATTCACAGCTCGCCAACGGTGGTCTGGTGACGCAGGAAATTGTTTGCAACTGATTGCACAATACTTTCTCTCTTTTTTAATTCATCACCCCCTTTCCCTACACCCTTCTAGTAACACCAGCTCCTGAGAGACCTCTATGTCCTGTGCTACATAGATGATCTTGCTTTCTCTATAATTGCCCCGAGAATGTGAAATGATCTGCTTGCTGCAATATACTCACCCCCTTGTGGCTTGAAAATCCACCTCTTCTTTCAAGCTTTCTAGTTGATAGACAGGCGCTTTGTGAAGGCACATGGCCTTGAAAAATGCCATAGCCCCAAATCGTTTTTATTATTATTATTACAAATTTTATATAGCTACTTTAATTTCACGAACGATGTACATTTTTATAATGAAATGGCAGACGGTAAAGAAAAATGGGTGATTTTATAGGGACGTGATGAAAATTAGGCAAAAAATGTACATGATGGCAGATTATTGGGAGAGTTCATTTTAATATAAATATTGTTTGAATTATAATTTTTTTTTTTAATTAATTCCAGACTTCAAATCTTGTAATTTTTTTCTTTTCTGCAATTACTTAAAGCAAGTAAATTAGGATTCAATTTTGAATGCTGGAAATCTGCCTAAAATGTATGTAATATTTCTGCAAGCCTTTATTAGAAATGTGCATCTGCATTATAAAGCTAGAGGTCTTAATAGTCCTTGAGAAGCGGCTGGGATAAATAGATTAAAGAATGTATAGAGGAACATATGTAACTGACGCTAGAAAATCTTAAAGGCTAGTAATAATGTTGAAAACCAAACTGATATAACCTCTTCAGGTAAAGCATAAGGAGAGAGGAATAATAAAAAAAAGGAACTAGCTTTGGCTTCGAAATACGAACCTTAAAAGATCTCAGATACATTAATAATGGGAAGCATTAGGGAGTGGTCCCTGGGAAATTCCGAAGGTGAGCCAATGGATGAGCAGAACCATGTATTGAAGGCATTAAATATACTGCAAACATCTTTTTTTGTGGAAGACAAAGTTACCTACAATCTTCATGTAATTATTTTAGGTAATGACACTACTCTTTTTAGAGAAAATAAAAATAGCCAATGTGTAAGGTCCTGATTAAATATAACCCTTTACCATAAAGAATTAGAAAGTTAACTAGCAAAACACTTTCACAGCATTTTTCAAAAATAACTAATGAAGGAATAGTTTCAAGCAAGTTAAAGGAGGCAAATGCCACTCCAATTTTCTAGTGTTTTTTTTTCAGCGCTAATCTAGGGAATGGCTACTATGGCATAAGTCACTTTAATCATCTCTATCCTAATGCTAGGCTAGATTAACAAAGTTATCAAAACTAATCCCCAAAATTTTAAGCTGATTTCCTTAATTTTTGTTGTTGGCAAAACATTATGAATAGTGGAGCATTTGAGCCCCTAAACGTAATTTTTGTTGGCAGCACATCTATTTGAGTAACTAGAATTTTTTCACAAAATGATCTCAATTTTGGGATCACAAAAATTTGTTGATATAGTTTATCACACTTCTCATAAAGTTAAGTTAAAAGCTCATGATATAGTAGTGGATGTACTTAAATGGATTGTAAACCAAATGATTAAATGCAAGGTGAGATTCATATCAAGTGTCCCTCAAGAATCAGTTCATGGTTTGTTGTTATTTATAATCTATATTAATGTATAATACAAAATTTTACGGTGCAAAATTAGAAAATAGAGGAAAATATCTCTGTGATTTATTAAATTTTAAAAAAGTATTGGAATGGACTGCAAAATACTAAATGAAGTTCAATATGCGGTTACGTTGAAACAAGATTTAGGTATATTAATTACAAGAAATATAAATATTTCAAAACAATGTGGTGTAGCAACCCCCAAAGTGAAAAGACTTCACTGTTACATAGACAGATAATTTGCATTTAAATTGAAAGATATTTTAAAGTGTTTGTCAAACTTTGCTTGTAATACGCAGTTCGCTCTTGGGCTCCTAATTTTCAAAGGGATATCTTAACCTTAGAACGCATAGAGGAATGAAATTAATTCCTGAACTTAGAAATAAATCATATGAAGCCAAAAAGGAGCTTAAAGGTTTCCTCTGTAAAATCATTGAACTGGGCTCGAGTGAAACTTAGGCTCCTTATTGGTCTGTACAGCTCCTCGCGGAGGACCAGAATGAACTCTGCTGACCAGATATCCAACACACTATGTATCTGTAAATTTTGTTCTTGGTGTGCGAGTGTATGGAAATTTGTAAATTCGTGGGTGAGCTGTGGTGTCTGGTTCTTTGTGTAGCGAGTGCAGAAAATATTTGTCCTTCATCTTGATGTGGCTTTTGTGAGTGCATCAGTCTTGCCAGGGGAGGTATGTGTGTGATGAGGGGGGATGTTTCTACTGCGTCGGTGTCTGGTGGAATAGTGATAGGGAGACGGCTTGGACTCAGAGATTGGAAGGTTTGTCTGACACGTATATTGTCTGATGGAGGCCTGGGTACAAGGTGGAATGATTCCAGCGAGGATCTGCGTGTAGTAGTCTTTGATTTTATTTTAGAGCCCATCTGGCGACTACCTACTAGGTCATAAGTCAACGTAATCACGCTACAGCCTAATACTAGGCTAGAGTAACAAACAAAAAACATGCAAAAAACAAACATAAAAATCAAAACAAAAGCAAAGAAACAAGAAAAAACAAAATAAGCAAAAAGAAGGAAACACGCTCTGGCGTCGGGGGTAGGCACGCCTCACCTCAGCGCAGGAACATGCGACCTACAACAAAGAGAGTTAAATAAAATTGGAGCTCCAAAAAGTCAGATAGTCTGCAAGTCTATGTACACGAACTCGTCTCGAGTAAAAGGGACAAACGGTAACGAACCCGCTCGTCCCGATACAGGGACTACAGGGACGGTATCGTGCGCGAAGATCCCCTAGACTGGGACATTCAACAAAGATGCGCCGAACAGTCTGGGTGACAACGCAGTCTTGACAGTAGGGCGCAGGCAAGCGCTCCATCAAATGGCGGTGTAGCCCGCGAGTGTCCAATCCGGAGACGACAGAAATGATTTTAAGCCGTCGCGGCATTGGAGGGTAGGTCCATGGGAACATTCGCGCCGCAATGACACGCAACTTTATGTTCCCCTCGGCCGTCTCCCATCTTATTTGCCAAGCAGCGCGGAGGGCTGCCCGGATTCATGCCATGTTGTCCGTGTGAGGAAGAGCCAAGCGCTGGTCTGGTCGCCAATTCTTCGCGGACTCTTTGGCGCCGTAATCAGGCGCTCATTCACCGCAATTCCCACATGTCCAGGAACCCAGCCGAAGATAATCTCAACATTCACCCGGCTTGGAAGGCACGGTGGCGTCACGGTTACTGTTAACTAGGGCGTGTTAGGATTCCAATGCCCCGAGAGCACTCAAGGCACTTTGTAATTCGATATAGATCACAATCCGGTCTCCTCACTAGGCACGACGCGTTAACTCCCGTACTGAGTGGTGCATTACAACCAGCATAGCTGTGAAGATAGACGCAGCCCTGGTAGAGCCCCACTGACTTCAAACAGAGTAGAAGTCTTTGAAGTCTTGCTTGCATGTTATCCGGCGGATGGTTTGGATCTTGCGTGTGGTAGCGTAGGTGAGTCAATCTTAGACTATTCGAGAGTTTACGCAAAGCGAAAATCAATAATAGCAGAAACATTTACTTTATGATGGGGTGTACATAAAGTTCTTAAAATTTGGGAAGTCTTATAACAAGCTTCATTTCTGAGTGGAGGTGGTTTGTTAAGGTGTTTCGGATGCATCCCGTCATGCTTTGTTTTCTCTCTTTTGTAGTG
This sequence comes from Ceratothoa steindachneri, assembly GCA_963969495.1. NCBI lineage: Eukaryota > Metazoa > Arthropoda > Malacostraca > Isopoda > Cymothoidae > Ceratothoa > Ceratothoa steindachneri. Next base: position 109,975,915 of record OZ018327.1, on the reverse strand, counting down.
CATTACAGCGAGTGGAGGCGAGATTCGGTGTCCAGGTCATACTGGGATATGAATGTGGAACAGACGTAGTACTTGCAGGTGTGGAGATGGATGCCTTTGGATTGCTAGAATGTGGTTCTGGTCTGTTTTTAATCTTTTGTTTTCTTTATTTGTTGTGTTGTCGGAAATTTAATCAGGTATTCATATAGTGACACAGAACACTTTTGGTGCTCAGGTTGATTAGATTACACAAGGTTTATTGGGAAATAAGAGGTCAACTTTTGCCTTGGTCATTTGTTTACTCCCTTTGAACACTCCTATTTTGCAATGGTCCCCTCTGGATTAAAAGGAGTTTGGGGGAAACCGATGCATTTCCGACGGAAATTATATTGTTAAAATCGTTTATTTCACATAAACATATATCAAGTTGTTATAAGCTAAATGCGCGTGTACTCTAGACTATTACCATGGAAAATGGTGTCGAATAAAATAAGTTTCTTACATTTTCGATGAAAATGCAATGGGATTCCTCCAAACGACAAATGGCGTCGTCCACGATTGAAGATAAGAATCCATTGATCTGGTTCGAATTGTCTCCTTCATCGATTTCAAGGTTATAATACGATGGGTTCTGAAAATTCCACAAACTGAGTAAGCAATCAACTATCATTAAATCAGAAAATACACACCCACACACACACATCATACCAATACTAAAACCAAGCAGACAGCCAATAGAAACATACTCATACCGACTCATCATACCAGGGTACAACTTCTTCTAAACACTAAAAATCTCATACACAAGAATAGACCCACACGTAACCTTATTGCAAACATAAGATGGATTGAGATTCTTTTTAGGGCACTCTCATTGCGACTACCTGCAGGGGCATTATCACCGAAATTACAAAGACAAAAACACCAACAAACTTAAACAAAAAACAAACAAACAGAAGACCAACAAGAAAATAGGCACGCTCAGGTACCAGAGGGAGCGCGTTCCCCTAGGGAGCCAAGTGTGCAACAAACACCCAGCCATTAAATACTAAGGAGGAGGCCCGCCTCGCCAGCAGAAGGGCTCCAAATGAGCGCGGAAGCTTCCGTGCTCGTAAGCCTGTAGGGGCCAGGAAAAGTGGATGCTTGTTTACCCTGAGGGATAGGACGTCCCAGGTCGAACAACACCGAATCTTTATCCTATAGAAAAGAGAGTCGGTCTGCAGCTTGAACGACCAAGACCTACTTCTTCATGAGATACACGCTACATTGCTTCGAACAAGCAGTGTGCGTCTCTTCGTAATTCACACAATTACTCGTGCATAACTAGGACTTATCGTGTAGGGTCTTGAAGCAATTAGCAGACAGGGTGAACCCGACTTTGCACTCCTATGTGAAAAGATTCGTGTGGCCGAAGCGATGGCAGTAGCAATACCTCTGAGGAAACGGCAACAATGCCTCGGCGCGGTAGCGCTACCAACCGGCACGCACCGACTCAGAGAGCCTGTAACGATCGAAAGTATGAAGATTGTAGGGGAAGGGGGTCGATCTTGACCGCCTTTGGTCAGCCAACTCTTCAGTGTCTTCTAAGCAACAGTCTAAGAGTTCCCTCACAAAACTCAGTATAGTGTAGAGTGCGGTGCTAATATAAGTGGACTTGATCACCAGGAAGAGTTTGAAGCTCGGAGCTCGAAAACGCCAGGTGGTGGGCGATGAGGGGTCGTGATGTCATCAAGCCTTGACTCATTCTACTTGCAATTTCAGTTTTTGTCTGCATCTCTCCACCGGAGGGTGCCTCGGGGCCGGACGTGCTAGTCTCGACCTGGTCACCTGGTCAACAGCAGGAGACCCATCTGTCTCAGGAAAGAGAGGACTTCCTTGTCATTTTGGAAAACTACTATCTTTTTTCTTCTTTATAGGAGAGGGCGGAGAGTGAGCCCTATTCTTCTGTCAACCCTCAGAAGGGGCCACAAGACCGGATGAACGAGCCGTAACAATGTCCTACTCCGAGACGAAAGTTAATAGCTGTAAGGGGGGCACCGACCGAGGCAAAAGGTCCTTCCTGTCTTCTTGAGTCGTCAGGGGCACGTGCTGCCACAGGGTCTTGCACAGGGGCGGACTTTGGTTTGGGGAAGTATCCTACAGAGTTAGGTCATTTGGAGCGGGCATGCAGAAATCCATTGGGAAGGTACGAAAAGCGGGTCAACGAGGTGTCTTGGCAGGGCCAAGTGTATAACACCGCCCCTTATCTCTCTAGGGGAGTTAAAACGGTTCGCCTATCCGCATCGAAGTGGTGGGGAACCGAGGCGGCCCTTTTGGAGACTCCTCCAAGAATGTTAAGGGGGAAACCGCTTTACCATTGGTAATAGGGAAGCCTCTCCACCAGTCAGAGACGTATCTTAAGCCATCCTCATCTACTCCGTCACCAAGGTTGGGCGAGCTTTATTCAATTGTGATGTAGTTACTTATTGACATTTTTATTTATTCACTCCTCCTACCCGCGGCGGCTCTACTTTGACCCCACAGAAGATCGGCAGAGTAGGGCCTCTTGAGTGCCCGTTCGAAACAGCTAGGAGGAGCAGTAACCTCCACTCCTTTGGAACCTCTGATCAAATTCTACGCATGGTGTGGTAGACAGATCCGAGTGGCGGATCTGGCTTGTGAAAGACTTCAGACGTCGGGGTCACCATGCTCGATATCCAATCGAAGAGGAGACAAAGACAAGTCCAAAAATAAAGCATAAGATTTTTTTTTTAGCCCATCTGGCGATTGTCTGCTTGGGCATAAGTCGCCGTACACGACACAGCCTACTATTACGGTATATTAAGAAACAAATAACGCTAAAAAAATAACAAGAAAACAGAGCAAGAAAGCGGCGCGCTCCGGCGTCGGGGGTAGGCCCCCCCTTTCCAGATGCAGGATCATGCAACATACAAAAAAACAACAACAGTCAAATAAAGGGGAGGAGGCCGGCATCCTCCAAAATGTAAAGTCCAAGAGTCAGTGTGCACGAATCCGTCCGAGTACAAGGGACAAGCGGTGGTACAAGTAACGTGGGCGAAGATCGCCCAGACTGGGACATTCAACAAGAATTTGCCGAACAGTCGGGGAAGAACGCAGTCTTCACAGTAGGGCGCAGGCAAACGCTCCATCAAATGGCGGTGCGTCTAATTCGGAGAGGGCAGAAAGCAACCTGAAGCCGTCGCGGCATTTGGGGATATGGCCATGGGAAAATGCGCGGCGCAATGGCACGCAATTTTTTCCCCTCGACTGTCTCGCATCTTGTTTGCCAAGCAGCCCGGAGAGCTGTAGGTATTCCTGCCATGTAATCGGTGTGAGGAAGAGCGAAACGCTGGTTTGGTCGCCCAGTCCTCGCAGACTCGTTGGCTCCCTCATTCCCAGCAAATCTTACATGTCCAGGAACCCAGCAGAAGATAATCTCGACATCCACTCGGCTTGCCAGAACCATGGCGTCACGAATATCGCGAAACAGGGGATGCGGAGATTCCAATGCCCCAAGAGCACTCAGGGCGCTTTATTAGTCTCTATATATCACAATCTGCTCTCCGAACCGGGCACGTCGCGTTATCTCCCGTACCAAGCGGTGTATTGCAACCAGGTTGGCGGGCTCTCGGGGAGCAGCAACCCAGAAAAATGATATTTTAATAGGAAAGTGGATAATACCATGGAGGCCATCGACCAACACCCACACAAAATGAGGCTGTGCATCCAGAGCACAAAAATAGATCGAGACAAGAAAAGTAGTCTCCCCAGAGGGGGAGTGTATACCGTTCAGATCTCCGAGCACGAGAAAGGGCCTCGGCAACCGTGCCATGACGCGGCGGAAAATCTCCCGCGTTGAAGTCGGCTGACGGTGGAATGTACGCGGAAATAACAGTATACCTGTTATCCAGGTGCAGCTGCACAGCTACTGCCTGAAACGAGGTATCTAAAGCGAAGATAAGAATGGAGACATCATGCCGGGTGTAAATCGCGGATCTTCCCACCCGCCCCCATCCTGTGGTGGTCGGGTCGCAAAACCTTTATACCCCTAGAGGGTGGGCAGGGGGCACGCGCCCAGCATTACCTCCTGCAAAAAGATAGGTAACGGGGAACGGAAGGAGACGATCCTCCGCAGCTCCTACCAGTTGGCCCGGAGTCCACGGCAATTCCAGTGAAGGAATATGCCCTCCAGGCCAAGCTCGGAGATGTGGGGGCCCTCTTCGAAGAGAAGACCCTCACAGGAATGGCCGTACGCTTCCCGGAGGCACAACTCCGGGCGATGTTGGCCGGACAATGCGTTGTTGCCTTCGAGGACTTATCGGGGTAGGTTGGGCTCTCTATGCGAGTCTTTTCCTCCCTCCTCCTCGAAACCTTAGTCGAGCGGGGCGGCTTAGGAGGCGGGGGTCGCTCTTTTGGAGGATCCACCATCTCCGAGACACTGGGTGTGGGCGAAGGAGCCGAAGCTCCCTTAGTGCTGTCCTCCTTTCGGGGGGCAGCTTTAGGAACACCGGAAGATGGCCTCACGACCCTCTTCAGGGGTGTTGCCTCCTGTGAGTCTAACGACTCGGTGGAGGCGCGAGGCCGTTTCGCCTTACAAGAAACGGTCACGCTGGAGGAAGGGGGGATTTTTTTTTTTTTTTTTTTTTTATAGAGCCCATCTGGCAACTACCCACTTGGGCATAAGTCGCCGAAAAACACGACAGCCTAGAATTAGGCTACTTTAAAGTTAAAATATGAAAACTTAACAATCAATATAAATTGGAAAAACTTAACAATCGAAGCAATCTCCGGCAGCGGGGGGAGGTCCCCCTCACCCCGGTGCAGGAGAGTGCAACCTAAAACAAAACAATAACAAAAAAAAGGAACCTTAAATAAAGGTGAGAAGGCCGGCCTCCCCCAAAAAGTCAATAAGTCCACCAGTCATGGTGCACGCACTCGTCCCGAGTACAAGGGACAGGCGGTAGCGACCCCGCCCATCCCGGTACCGAGACAGGTATCGTGCGCGAAGATCACCCAGACTGGGACATTCGACAAGAATATGCCGAACAGTCTGGGGGACGACGCAGTCGTTGCAATAGGGCACATGCGAGCGCTCCACCAAGTAACGATGCGTCACACGAGTGTGTCCGATTCGAAGACGACAGAAAGCAACCTGAAGCCGCCGCGGCATTGGGGGATAGGTCCATGGGAACAGTCGCGGCGCAATGGCACGCAACTTTAAGTTCCCCTCGACCGTCTCCCATCTTCTTTGCCAAGCAGTCCGAAGAGCTGCCCTTATTCCTGCCATGTAGTCAGTGTGAGGAAGAGCGAAACGCTGGTCCGGTCGCAGAGTCCTCGCGGACTCTTTGGCGCCCTCATCGGCGCGCTCATTCCCCGCAATTCCTACATGTCCAGGAACCCAGCAGAAGATAATCTCGACATCTGCCCGGCTCGCCAAAACCGTGGCGTCACGGATTTCGCGAACCAGGGGATGCGGAGATTCCAATGCCCCGAGAGCACTCAGGGCGCTTTGTGAGTCGCTATAAATCACAATCCGGTCTCCGAACCGGGCACGTCGCGTAATCTCCCGTACCGAGTGGTGTATTGCCACCAGCTCGGCCGTGAAGACAGACGCAGCGCCTGGTAGAGCCCCGCTGACTTCAAACAGAGGGAATACGGCGTGGAAGCCGACCCCCTCTTGGGACTTGGAGCCATCCGTATACACTGGCACGGTACCAGCGTGACACGATGTGTGCTCCAAAAAGGTCGAACGCAATACTCCCGGCGCAGTACAAGCTTTGGGAGCAGAGGCGTGGCGACAAATAGCCAAATGTGGTACCCTCCAGGGTGGCGTCCTGGGCAGAACCAGGGGCGCCACCGGCCCGAGAGCTATATCTACCTCTCGAAGGAGTTTCCTGGCCCTAAACCCAAAGGGCTTAGGGTATGACTGGCGTCTCTCGGCGGCATAGGCACCATCGAGATCAGCTGCGGATGCAGTGAGAGCTGTTGGCGACTGAGGGAGGCGCCGGGCTCGCGCGTACAGGCGAGTGATGCACTGCACGCGGCGCAGAGCGAGTGGCATCTCCCCAGCATCGACCAACAGGCTCTCAATGGGGGAAGTGCGGAAGGCACCGGTCGCAAGGCGAAGGCCGGTGTGGTGGATCGAATCCACCTTCCGCAATAAACGCTCGGCTGCGGATGCATAAAACTCGCATCCGTAGTCGAGCTTCGAGCGAACAAAGGATCGATAAAAAAGTAAGGCGGTAGCCCTATCAGCGCCCCAAGCGCTGAACGTCACGGAACGGAGAATGTCCATGGCGCGGGTACAAGAGACCCTAAGGCTGCGAATGTGAGCCTCCCAGGTGAGGCGTCGGTCGAATACAAGACCAAGGAAACGGTGCGACTCAACCACATCCAGGCGCACCCCATTAAGAAACAAATCTGGGTCGGGGTGAAGCCGTGGGTGGCGGCAGAAGTGCACCACCTTAGTCTTAGCCAAAGAAAACCGAAACCTGTGCGCTTCGGCATAGCGAGAGACGCGGTTCAATGCCTGTTGGAGTCGGCGCTCCAGAGTTGGCATCTGGGCCGCGCCAAAAGAGATCGAAAGGTCGTCCACGTAGAGCGTAGCGAGAACATCTTCCGGCAGCACCGAGGTGATGCCGTTGATGCTCAGGGCAAAGAGTGTGACACTGAGGACACTTCCCTGCGGGACACCCTCTTCCTGCTCCTTTGGGCCGGAGAGGGCTCCCCCCACCCGTACGCGGAATCGACGATCTCGCAAAAATTCAGATATAAACATTGGGAGGCGTCCCCTCGCCCCCATCGTGTGGAGAGTCTCCATGATACCGTATCGCCATGCGGTATCATAGGCCTTCTCCAGATCAAAAAACACCGTGGCGTAGTGCTGTCTACGAAGGAAAGCCTCGCAGACGGCATTTTCCAGTCGGAGCAGAGCATCCGACGTGGAGTGGAACTTACGGAAGCCGCACTGTGCAGAAGACAGATGGCCTCCGCTGTCCAGGAAATAGGCTAATCTAACATTTACCAATTTCTCCATCAACTTGCACACGCAAGAGGTTAGAGAGATTGGGCGGAAACCGGTCGGAGTAGAGTGATCTCTCCCCGGCTTGCGAAAGGCGAGCACAGTAGCGATTCGCCAGGAGTCTGGGAGAAGACCTTCCACCCAGATCCTGTTGAACAAATCTAACAGAAAGGCCATGCCTCGCTCACCCAGGTGTCGAAGCATGGCGTACGGGACATCGTCCGGACCATGGGCGGTGTCCGCGCACGAAGCGAGAGCGGAGCGCAACTCACTCACAGTAAACTTGTCGTTGAAGGGTTCTCCGCCTCTGGAGGTAAAGTCCAGCCGGCGGCCTACCGCGACATCACGACGTGCATTGAATGCTGGCGGAGCAGCATCACGGCTAGAGAATGCGGAAAAAGCGGTCGCTAAGGATTCCGCCACGGACGCGGGGTCCGAGATTGCGGTCCCATTCTCCTGGAGAACGGGAGGGGGGTCCTGCGAGAACTTGCCCCGAATCCTTTTGACTCGCTTCCACACCTCAGCTAAAGGGGTCTTCCCGTTAAGTGAAGACACGTATGCCCGCCAAGAAGAGCGGCGGGCGTGCTTCGAAATATACCGGAACCTAGCCCTAGCCCGACGAAATTCAGCGACAGTGAAATCGTTCGGGCGGCGCTTATAGCGCATGTAGGCATAACGCTTCTGTTTGAGGGCCGTCTCACACTCGGCCGACCACCATGGGAGTGGTCGGCGTGCAAAACGGCCAGACGTCCTAGGAATAGTAGTCAGGCCCACGGCGATGAGGTTGCCGGAGAAGAACTCAACGGCATCATCTACCGACCTAAACTCCTCGACTGAGATAGAGAATTCAGTCATTTCCTGAAATGCAGGCCACCGCGCCCGCGCCAAGCACCACCGAGGTGGTCTCTCAGGCGGCAGTTGCCCTGAAAATGATATTTGAATGGGAAAGTGATCACTACCATGGAGGTCATCGACCACCCCCCAATCAAAATCAGGCTGTGCATCCGAAGAGCACAAAGATAGGTCAAGGCAAGAAAATGAAGCGGTTCTCGCACAGTGATGCGTAAACTCATCCACGTTTAGGACACCCATCTCAAGCTCTTCGATCAGATCGGCAAGGACTTGTCCCCTGGGATTTATGGAGTAATCTCCCCAGAGAGGATGCCTGCCGTTCAGATCTCCAAGCAAGAGATAGGGCCTCGGCAACCGTGCAACGACGCGGCGGAAGTCCCCCGCGTCGAAGTCAGCTGACGGTGGAATGTACGCAGAAATGATAGTATACCTCCTATCCAGGTGCAGCTGCACAGCCACTGCCTGAAAGGAGGTATCTAAAGAGAAAGGAAGAACGGAGACATCATGCCGGGTGTAAACTGCGCATCCCCCATCCCGGCCATCCCGAGGTGGTGGGGTCGCAAGACCCTTATACCCCGGGAGGGCAGGGAGGGGGCACGCACCTAGCATGGTCTCCTGCAAAAAAATAGCTAACGGGGAACGGGACGAGACGAGCCTCCGCAGCTCCTCCCAGTTGGCCCGGAGTCCACGGCAATTCCATTGAAGGAATATGCCCTCCAGGCCTAGCTCGGAGGAGACGCGGGGGCCCTCCTCGAATTGAAGACCCTCACGGGAATGGCCGTACGCTTCCCGGGGGCAGAACCCCGGGCGCTGTTGGCCGGACAAAGCGCTGAAGGCGCTGTCGCCTTCGAGGACTTATTGGGGGAGGTTGGGCTCGCCATGCGAGTCTTTTCCTCCCTCCGCCTCGAAACCTTAGGCGGGCGTTGCGGCTTCGGAGGCGGGGGGCCCTCTTTTCGAGGAACCACCGTCTCCGAGCCACTCGCTCCACCTCGGGACGTGGGCGAAGGAGCCGAAGCTCCTTTGTTGCTGTCCGCCTTTCGGGGGACAGCTTTAGGAACCCCGGAAGATGGCCTAGCGACCATCTTCAGGGGTGTTGCCTCCTGTGAGTCTAACGACTCGGTGGAGGCGCGTGGCCGTTTCGCCTTACGGGAAACGGTCACGCTGGGGGAAGAGGGGGGAGCCCTGGTTTTAGCCGGGGCAGGGTATGAGCCCTTTTTGCCGCCAGCTTTACCAGGGGAGCGCCCGGGTTGGGTAGAGCCCGCAGAAGGGCTCCGAATGGGCGCGGAAACAACCGTGCTCGTTGGCCTGGATGGGCCGGGAGCAGAGGGTGCCTTCCTAACTATTGAGGCATATGACGTCCCAGGCAGAGCCGGGCGCGCCAGGACCAAGTCCTTTGCCTCGCGGAATGAGAGTCGATCCTGGGCCTGAACGGCCAGGATTTCTTTCTCAAGGAGATATGCACCACATTGCTTCGAAGAAGCAGGGTGCGGCTCTCCGCAATTGACACACTTGGCCACACACGATTTGGACTTATCGTGTGCGACCTTGGAGCAATTTACACAGACTTCGGGTGACCCCGACTTTGCACGTCTACATGAGCGATTCGTATGGCCGAAGCGGTGACAGTAATAGCACCGCCGCGGCAGTGGCACGAATGCCTTCACGCGGTAGCGGTACCAACCGGCACGCACCGACTCAGGGAGCTTGTCACAGTCGAACGTGACGAAGAGTGTAGGGGTGGGTCTCGAGGCCCCTCCCTGTTTTCTCATCACACGTTCGACCTTGACCGCCCCATGGTCGGCCAGCTCTAAGGTGATGTCTTCAATGGAGTAGTCAACGAGTTCCCTCGCATAAACTACTCCTTTCACAAAGTTCATGGTAGAGTGCGGCGTCACACTCACCGGGGTGCCATGAAGTGTCCGAAGAGCACTAATCCTGGCCGCCTCGGCGGGATTCGCCGCATTCGCCAGAAGGCTCCCGTCCGAGAAACGGGTTACCTTCGGCTCTCTACCAATTGCACTAGCTAATCCTCTCCGCTGATGGATCATGTTGCCCTTGGACAACATGGTGCCATCAGTGGAGCGAATAACGAGGAAGCGTTTGAAGCCAGCGGGCTCGAAAACGCCAGGTAACCTCTGAATCAGGGGCCCCGATGTCATCGAGGCTCCGCCCTGTGCACTCTTGGTAGTAGTCTTCTTTGTCAGGGGCTCCGCAACCGGGGGGGCAGAGGGGGCGGATGTGCCGATCTTGGCTTGGTCGCTTGCCAGAGTGGCAGCAGACCCATCCGTCCCCGCAGCCCCCGCGGATGGAGAGGAGCCCCGAGTCTTTTTTGTCTTTTTCTTTTTAGGAGAGGAGGGCGGGGAATGAACCCGCTTTTCACCTCCGCCGGCAGAAGTCCCCAGGCCAGATGGACCAGCCTCAGCCAGGTCCCTCTCCGAAATGGAGAAGGTCCTGGTTGTCGTAGGGGCACCTGTCGGAGGAGATCCCTCCCCTCCTTCTACTGCCTCGGAGCCCTCAGCCTTTTGAGGAGGACCTTGCATAGGGGCGGATTCGGGTTCGGTGCTTGGCGCCGAGCCCGAATTCCCCCCCATGGAAGGCCCTACCGTCTGGGGCTGGGTCTCCTCAAGGACCATGTCTATCACAGGAGGGGCCTCCAATTGGCCATCCCCTCCCAGGACATCGCAGGTCCCCTTGGCAGTGTCGCCAGTCTTGTATGGGGAGGCACAGGCCTTGACCCCGGCAAGGTTTAAAATTCTTGCCAGCAGGTCTTTTGAGGGAAGCGACCGAAGGGGCCTGGCTTCCCTCTCCCCCCTAAGGGGGTTTGCCCTACCGAGCCGCTTTGATGGGAAGCGGCTGGCTAAGGGCTGCCTGCTGGCTTTCTTGGCAGTCCCCTTGAAAAGAAAAGATGGGACTGCCGCTGGGAAAAGGGAGGTGCCCGAAAGCACCTCCAGAGAAGGGGGTGAGGGGGAGTCCCCTGCACCCGTAGGCGAAGGAGAGGAGTAAGCCTCCTCTCCGGTTAGAGAAATATGGAGGGTCCCCTGTGCAAGCACAGGGGGGGGGACCTCCATTTTTTCGGTGGAGCTGCCCAAGGGCGGCTCCGTCGATGAGCAAGGGGGAGTTAAAGGGGTTTGGGTTTTTTTTTTTTGTTGTTCATCTATGGGCATGGTGACCCTATTTTTGCCACGGGACGCAATAGCTCATCACCCCTCGCAGTAGCCCGCACTGCGAGAGGTGCTTACAAGCCCGGCAGAGCCAGGCGCCGCCATTCGGGACCACCCCTCCCGCCTGGTGGCCTGGCAGTCCATCGGCATGGCGGCTCCACCTTGGACACGGCGTAAAAAATATAGGTTGTGAAGAGGAGAGGAAAAGGGATGTGAGGAAGGTATGGGTGGGGATGAAGCAGGTTGTTAAAAAAAACCCATCCCGAACCGGAGCTCAGGGGTTAGGGGACAATGTCCCCTCCCCCCTCAGCCCCGATCCGGGGTGGTTGGCTTGAGAAGAAGGTCAGCATTCTACCCTTTGAAATTAGAGGCTGACCAGAGAAAGTTGTGGGAGAGGTTGTATGAAAAGCGACAAGGTAGGGGAGAAATCGGGCTATCTGAAGGAAGGAAGAGAGGCTAAGCTGGGGCCGGACGGAGCGCTGGATCCCGTCAGCACGGCGGCCAGGATGGCAAATCGCCGCGCCCCTTACGGGGGAGGAAGGGGGGGAGCTCTGGTTTTCGCCGGGGCTGGGTGTGAACGCTTTGTGCCGCCAGCGATACCAGGTTAACGCTCGGGGTGGGTAGAATCCGCAAAACGGTTCCGAATGGGCGCGGAAACGACCGTGCTCGTAGGCCTAGAGGGGCATGAAGCATAGGGTGTCTTTCTCAACATTGAGGCATAGGAGGTCTCAGGCAGTGCCGGGCGCACCTGGACTAAGTCCTTAGCCTCGCGAAATGACAGACGATCCTGGGTCTGAAAGGCCAGGATTTCCTTCTCAAGGAGATACACACCACATTGCTTCGAAGAAGTGGGGTGCGGCTCTCTGTCCGCAATTGACACACTTGGCCACACACGATTTGGACTTATCGTGTGGGCATTGGAGCAACTAACACAGATTTCGGGTAACCCCGACTTTGCACGTCGACAGGAGCAATTAGTATGGCCGAAGCGGTGACAGTAGTAGCACCTCCGCGGCAGTGGCACGAATGCCTTCACGCGGTAGCGATACCAACCAGCACGCACCGACTCAGGGAGCTTGCCACAGTCGAACGTGACGGAGTGTATGGGTGGGTCTCGAGGCCACTCCCTATTTTCTCATCACACGTTCAACCTTGATAGCCCCATGGTCGGCCAGCTCTAAGATGATATCATCTATGGAGTAGTAGAAACTGAAGATAAATGCCTCTCAAGACTAAAAGCACTACGAGCCCTCACAGGCACCAAACTTAGATAAAACATGGAGGCTCTCACACTAGTGTCCAAGCAATTTATAGGACTCGTCGTAGATTATGAAAAATTCCTGCGTGAGTTTCCGTAATCCCCTAAGAATTATCACCGAATGTAGCAAGCCAACCCCGACAACACATCTGCATACATAAACTAGGGCGTTTACATTCAAACAACAAACTTTGAGAGAACAAAAAAGAGGAAGCTATGAAATGAATGATAAGAATTTCCAATACCTGAGCCAACCTTCTGAAGAAGTAGGTCCAGGTAAGATAATCCAAAGCTTCTTGTTTTGTACCGATTGTTCCAGCAACGATCTCGGCGTTCAAATGGTCAGGCAAAACCTTCAGCAAACTGGAATTTTGATAATGATAAAGAATTTATGTAAATACCATAGGGTAACAAGTAAATCAAAACGCGAATACAAAAACATTCTTTTCAAATTATGGTAGTAAAAATAAAGAGTCAGTTTAAGGTGACGGAGAAAAGTTCTTAAATAACTATTTGACACCAGTTTTTAACGAGGATATTCCTACTTTAAATATTGTAAACAAGGAAGAATTAGATAGTGCGAATTGGTAGGAAGTGACAAAGGGCAAAGCCTTTAGCGATTGAGAGGAGCGAGAGGATAGCCACTCCACCAGACAGAGGCATGTTGTTAGTTTCCTCTTCCATCCCAACACAAGAGTGGGGCGAATTTCACTTCATTTTTTGCACCTATTAAAAAAAAAAGTAACTCCATACACCAAAAGACAAAGCTTGTGACTATATGAAGAAAAGGGGGTGGTGGGCTATATCTCGCGTCCAATCGCTCCCGCCAATCCCGTCTCGGATTTTCGGACCTTTCAGCGGACTCACCTCTTGGCGCGTTAAGGAATGATGGCCGCACCTAAGCAGCAACACACCGAACGGAAGTTATCCAGCGGACGGTCACTTCCCAAGAGCAGCAGTTCCCAACTGAGAAGATGGCGAGGCAGGTGTGACAGAATGGCATACCTTACTAGTCGATGACAAGACGGCTAAGACCGGTCATATGACAGACCCAGAGAGGCGACCCGAGACTTTTAATTTGCCTGTTAGACAACAAGACAGTACCGTCTTATGCACACGAGAACGACCACGTGCAGGTGGTAAACTCATTAACCGTAGGAAAGGGGTAATTGGGACAAAACCGCACTTCCCCATATTCGCGCACCAACGCTCAGAACCTCTCAAGCCTAGTCTCTTCCAACCTGCGGGCGGCGTTTATATACGTTTCAAAGCCTCCTTTCTGATGGGGCATGATGTAAGTCGGATACTTAAAGCTAGATAGGAGAAATAAAGAGATATACTTAGAAAAAAGGGGTCTATAGATGGAGAAGGGAAACGCGCGATCCTTGCCAGGCCCAGGTAGAGTTGAAATCAACTCGGTGACTGAGGCCTTCCTTACAATCAATCGGGGCATGAAGATCACCGAAATGAGATTTAAAATACGTCCCAATCAGAGGTCGGCGTTAGAAAGCGCAGCGTGAGAATCAGATTTCAGTACTAAGAAACGATGATACTACAACCAAGGGTCCACTTCGTTGCCATGGAGATTCAATGAGCAGGGCAAACAGGAGTAAACGGGTCTAGAATGCTAATTATGATAACCCATCTTGGAAGAGGAGCTCACTAAAGGAAGAACCTTAAGAAGAGGATTGGGAAGAATTCGTTACCATTGCACCAGAATTAAAGTCATGCAATCCTTCGTGACTTCCCGATACAGAGGGTTAGAAAGTGCTCGGCACTACTACAACTACCGATTCGATTGCGACTGGTATGTTCTCTTGAAGAGCAGATACAGTTCCAGCACGTGCCTTTTATAACCAGTAAGGAGGAGAACCCCTCTGGACTGGTTGTCCAAATTTAGCGAAGGGAGTAAATCGGGACAAGTGACAGACATCTACCTGGGCACGATAGACAACGACCATGGAACTGTCCATGCCAAACCTTCACCAAACAAGGAACAAATACAAACAAGGTGGTCATCACAAGTCAATCAGATAGAAACGGGAAGAGAGGGATTGAACAAGAAAGGAAGAGAAAAAAATGTAGGAAGGCGATGCTCCCCAAAAGGAAGAAAATGTGAAGGGGGAAAGGGAGTGTAAGATGACATAAATGCATATATATTAAACACTAAGGTAAATACACAAAAGACAAATAAAATCAAGGGAAATAAGGAAGGGGACATGATAAAACTCTACTTCGTCACCCTAACAGAAGCAAGGGCGAAGCCCCCTCGCTTCTAGATGGCAAAAGCCACTCCCCAGTGAGTCCCGAAACACTGTTGCTGTGTGTGTGGGGGGGGAGGGTGAGGAAATAAACTCTAATTAATTTAAATATAGAATTATCATGCTGCCCAATTCAGTCGGTAGCAAAATTAGAAAAAAAAAAAAAATAAAAGATTAATAGGGAGGAAAAAAACAAAAACAAGGCACGATATTAAAGAGCAAACTTAATTGTATAAACTTTTGATTAATCGCGGACGAGGCGATAAAAAAAATGACGCTCCGATCATGTACACTAAAATCTGTGAAATCAGTCTAAGGGAACACTATAAAATATTATGCTAAAACAGAAGGCAAACGAAAAGGTGGTGGCATCGAAGAGGGGTTGGGAAAGCACACGGTACGAAGGTTCACGAGGGAGGGCCAATTAAGAAACAGGTGAGAGAGAGATATCACTTCACCACAGTAAATCCCCACGAGGATCCTCGCCGGATACTATGCGGCTGTGGGTGAGTCAAGAATGTTCAATGCGAATCAGGCGTAGAGCAGCCTCATAGGAGCAGGATTTCTGATATCTCGATGGCTACGGGGGAGACCGACTGTTTGAGACTCCTACAGCCATCCCACTCGTTCTGGCAAAGCCCCTCCCCCACACATTTTCGAAGGACTGGGAAAAAGTCCTTGTATAGAGCGAAGTTCAGAGGGAACGGGAACAGCTAGGAAAGCTGCGCGGGCCTTAAAGTCAGCAAATTCATTCCCTCGGACCTACACGTGAGTAGGGCCCAACATAAGGTGATCTTATATCTTTGAGTCATTCCGCGTCAGCCACACATGAATTTCTTACACTAAGGGGTGGGAGGGAGCGGAAAGAGTGAAGGGATTCTAAGACAATTCTAGAATCAGTTCACAAATAAAATTGGTAAAAGGCAAAGTAAAACTAAGGCGGAAAGCTAAAAGAATAGCTGATAGTTCAGCGGTAAAATAGAAGCAATCCTATGTGAGGTCAGCCGCAGAGATTCTTCTGAGTACACCGCTGCCGCACCTACACCTCAGTTCCACATGGATCCATCGGCATAAGGAAGCGTGGGAGGAGAAATGTTGCAGAACCATAGAGCACAGTCGAACGGGATCGAGAGATCCTTTTTGAAAATGACACATGCCAGTACATATGTTTACAGGAGGAGAGCCCGAGCAGGGCGGACATACCATGGGAATAGGGAGCATGGCAGAGGCATCCAAACGGATGACATGGCCGATCATTCTGTGTCCTAAACAACTCTTTAAAGGATCTTACCTGGACTCGACGGGGAATGGTTCGTACAGAAACTTCTTGTAGAAGTATTTTTTCTGATCGTGGACAAGAATGACAGCGACCCCAAAATCATCGTACTGTGGCCGACCGGCTCTCCCCATCATTTGCAAAACGTCTGATAAAGGATAAAATTTACTTTAGTGTGACATACATTTCCAATATGTTTTTTTTTCTAACTAGGAACATCGAAATGGGGTCTGTAATACACCATTCTACCATCAGCTTACTTCTACCTCTTGCGTATGTGAGATCAGCCCTTTAGACTGCATGGCAAATAAGATGGGAGACGGCCCATTAGTATTTAAAATTATGTGCCACTGCGCCTCGAGGCTCTTCCTGTGGGCCGATCAATGATTTCCACTGGACACTGACTCAAACACACTGGTGTGACGCAGCACCATTTGATGGAGCTCTCCCCCCCGAACCTTTCTGTGAAGAGTACTGGATCCCCAGACTGTACGGGCGTTACCCGTCTCGCTATCGATTGTTTCTGGTGCGGGATTGGAGGGTGGCTCATCATACTATTTCAATTTAGGTACCTGAAGGAGGGATGCCTCACGAGGTCAACTGAGTGTGCCTATGTTTTAATTATTGTTCCTGAGGAGGGTCTTCATAATACTGTATCATCATGCGGTATCATAGGCATTCTCAAGATCGAAAAATACCGTGGCGTGGTGGTGTCGAGGAAGGAAGGCATCGCAGATAGAATTTTCAAGTCAGAGCACAGCATCCGGTGTGAAGAACTTGCGGAAGACAGGTGGCCTCCACTGTCCAGTAATAAGGATAATCTAACATTTACCAATTTCTCCATCAACTTGCACGGAGGAGGTCAGAGAAATTAGGCGGAAACCGGGCGGATAGAGTAATCTTACCCTGGTTTGCGAAAAGCGAAACACAGTAGCCATTCGCCAGGAGTTGGGGATGATACCCTTGGTCCATATCCTGTTGAAAAGGATCTAACAGAAAGGCCATGTATCGCTCACCTAGGTGTCGAAGCATGGAATACGGGACATCATCCAGCCCAGGGACGGTGTCCGCGCACGAAGCAAGAGCGGAACGCAACTCACGCAATACAAACCTGTCGTTCAAGGGTTCTCCGCTTCAACATCACGGCGTGTTTTGAATGCTGGCGGAGCAGCATCTTGGCTAGAGAACTTGGAGAAAGTGGCGGCGAAAGACTCCACTACGGATGCGGGGTCCGAGATTACGGTCCTGCAAGAAGTTACCCCGAATCCTTTTGACTCACTTCCACACCTCTGGAAGACGGGTCTTCCCGTTAAGTGAAGACACGTATGTCGGTCAGGAAGAACGGCATGCATACTTCAAAACATACCGGAACCTAGCCTTAGGTCGACGAAATTAACCGATGATGAAATCGTTCAGGTGGCGCTTGTAGCACATGTAGACATATCGCTTCTGTCTGAAGATCCCTCTCACACTAGGCCAACCACCAGGGAAGCAGAAATTCTAGGGATAGTAGTTAGGACCACGGCGCTGAGGTCGTAGATGAACTCTATGTCTTTTTATACGCATCTTTTTCTCCCTCGGCAACGAAACGTTTAGTGGGCGGGGATCCCTCTTTTGGAGGGTCTCGCGTCTTCGAGTCACGCGGTCCAGCGTTGGGTGAGGAAGTAGAGGGCGAAGCTCCTTTGGTGCTGGCCTGCTTTCTTTAGGCAGTTTTAGGAATCCCTAAAGACGTCCTCACAACCACCTTGAGAGGGTTTGCCTTCTGTAAGTAGCGCGAGGATGAGAAGGCAAGCGGCCGTTTCGCCTTATGGGAAACGATCAGGCTGGGGGGGCGAGGAGTTAGCGGAGGTTGGGTGTGCCCCTTTTGAGCCACCAGCTCTACCAGGGAAGCGCCTTGGCAGTAGAACCCGTAGAATGGTTCCGAATGAGGAAGGAAGCGAACGTGTTCATAGACATGGAAGGACCAGGGGCGGAGGGTACCTTTTTAATAGAGGCATAAGACGCCCCAGGTAGGGCTGGGTTCGCCAGAACTTAGTCCTTAGCATAAGGAAAAAGAGAAGATTCGCAGCCTGAACGGCCAGGATTTCCTTCTCTCAGAGATACGCACCACATTGCTTTGAAAAAGAAGGGTGAGGCTCTCCACATCTATACGAGCGGTTCGTAGTGGCACGAATGCCTTGACCGGTAGCGATACCAACTGGCAAGCACCGACTCAGGAAGCCTGTTACGGTCGAACGTGACGAAGAGTGTGGGGGCGATTTTCGAGGACCCTCCCTATTTTATCATCACACGTTAGAGCTCGACTACCCCGTGGTCAACTAGCTCTGAGCTGTCTTCTAAGAGTAGTCCAAGAGTTCCCTCGCATAAACCACGCCTTTCACGAAGTTCATGGTGGAGTACGGCATCACACTGACCGGCGAGCCATTGATTGTCAGAAAGGCACTAATCATGGCCTCTTCGGAAGAATCCCGCGCATTCGCCAGAAGGCATCCGTCCGAGAAACGGGTTACCTTCGACTCTCTACTAATCAAGTTAGCTAAAGCTCTCCTCTGATGGATCATGTAGCCTTTGGCAACGTGCTGACATTTATGGAGCGAAAAAAAAGCGTTTGAAAACAGCGGACTCAAAAACGCCAGGTAGTCTTTCACTGAGAAGGCTCAACGTAATCGAGGCTCCGCTCAGCGCACTTGCGACTTTGGTCTTTGTCTGGGCCTCCTCGCCCGAGGGTTACTCGGGAACGGACGTGCTGATATGGGCCTGTTCGCTTAGCGAACCCGTCTTTCTCCGAAGCCCCCGAGGAGGGAGATGAATCACTAGTCCACTTTGACTTTTTGCTTTTCTTGTTCTTGTTTTTTGAACCGATTGGCCTCAGCAAGATACTTCCCGAAATTTGAGGAGGGATTGGCTATCGAAGGGCCACCAGTCGGAGGAGGCTCCTCCTCTCCTTGTGAGACCTCGGGACCCCGAGTTGCCTGAGAAGCTTGCACCAGGGAGGAGTCAGGTTCGTCCCAATGGATGATCCGGCCATCAGAGCTTGCCCCCCCAGGACCATGTCAAAGTGAAGGGGGAGGGGCTCTAAGTAACCACTCCTCCCCGAGGTGTTTCCCAATCGAGGAATCTTCAGTCATTTCGTCTTGGGCTGGCGAACTCACCTACATTGGTGAAGAGAGGGGGGCAGGCATGCCGGCACCCTACAAGCCTGTAGGCGAAAAACAGATGCCTGTACGGCAGTAGGGGGTACGGTCCGACGGGCCCCGCTATCTTTTAACCCTCTAAGTGGGTTAAGGGATGCTCCCTTGATAGTCCCGTGTGAAATCAAAGGTGGACCGCCGCTGGTGAAGAGATGGAGTCGTCCAAGGGCGACTCAAAAGAAGGGGATGAGAGGGGCCCCTGAAAAAACTTAGGGCAGGAGTGCACCTTTTCTGAGGTGGAGATGCCAGGAGGCGGCTCCAAAAATGGCAAATGGGAAACCCCTTTGCCGCATATAAGCGGTGACAGAGGAGCCTTTCCCCCGGTTGAAGGGGTGTCTCGATTTTCCTCGTCCTACCCGACACTTAGGGATGGCGAGGCAGCGCTTGGAGGCGATCCCCATGCACCTGCGGTCGCCCACTTTCTCTAAGAGTTGCCATGGTGTATGAAGAGAAGTTGCGCGAAAGATAGATACTATGACCCTCCCAATGCATTGGCAGGTTAAGATAAAAGTATCATATGATAAGAAAACTACAGACTGATCATTTACACCCACTCAGCCAATGGGTTCGAGCTAGGATGGGCCTTGACAACCAGGCCCTCCATTCAGGGTGATTTGTCCTCAAACTTTGACCATAAAGGATGGTGCCGCCGTAGACACTGAAAGGAGGTGAGCAGAGTCGACGGCCCAGCACAGTCCGTGCCTAATAGCTGCCTCAGTCCGACGGGCCCTCGCCGGAGGTAGGGGCTTCACGGGATACACCGCCACTTGACGAAGGATCTATGCGAGGATGAAGGTGCACCGGGCAGCCAGAACCTCCGTGGATAGGAGAGCAAGTGGGGAAAGGGGTAGGAGGGCATGTAATAAAGAGTAGAGATAGGCGGGTCTACTAATGAGTAGGGTAGGTGATCCCGGCATGGCGTGCAGTCCACCCAGGTACCATGTTTAGCGAACCTAACAATGTCCAAGCGAAAACAGTTCCTCCTGGTACAAGGTGCAGGCAGAGAAAAGATTGAGGAGGATCGGTTAGAAAAAAGAATAAAGATAAAGTAGCGATGAGAGGGAGGGCAACATCTTTTCCAAGCCTCATCAGAGAGTTCATGTCAATCTAGTGACAGGGGTGTAGGTATGGAGAGTTCTGCAATTTAGTATGTTGAGGGTGTGACTGTGTTGTGATTAGTTTGGCTCTGCTATTATTGGCATGGGTGTAATCCAAGTATGCCGTAAGATGACAAACATGTCATGAAAAAACTAATTTAATTTTCTTAAAAGAAATGTAAAATCATTTTTAATATACATCGTCCTCCCCCCTAAAAAAAAAACCCCCTTTTAATATCTAACTTTATTTTATATCATTTTCCCCCTCCATATCAGTAAAATTTGCCATTTAGGTAATGTCATAATGACCCTAAATAAATGGTAATCACAAGATGCAAGGTCGGGTGATATGAAGGATGAGGAAGCAATTCTCAACCTAAAGCAATATTTTTTTTCTTCGGATCAAACATGCCACAAATGGGCAACCATTCTCATGGAAGGGGAGGAGACCCTTTCAGTTAACAAGTGTAAGGGCATTTTTTGTTCAAGAGCTTCATTTAAATGAAATTGTTGAACATATAAGTTTGTGGTAATATCACAATATGGAAAGCATAGCCTCCTACTGTTGGAGACAACATCTGGGGAGTACAAATGTTTTGTTATCTCGATCACGTAATTGTTTTTGTGATAAATATTGTCGCAAAGAGCCCAGTTTTCATTTATAGTAAATTTCGATCCAGTAAGGGCTCATGGGCATTTCAAGACCATAGAGATTAAGTTTTGTTCATACGTAAATGTTATCCTTTAGACAGTTCATATGACAACACAGGCACCAGCTTTTTAAATTGTTCCAAATTTGCTGCAAACCTTTTAATACCTTGGCTTTGGTAAAAAAAAATAAAAGCAGAGGGGAATTGATTGAAGTCTTCAAATGGGTAAAAGGATATAATAAAGGGGATCTGGGTAAGGTTCTTATACTTAGTGAACATGACAGGACACGTAGCAATGGGTTTAAGCTTGATAAGTATAGGTTTAGGAAGGAGATTGGGAGGAATTGGTTTACAAATCGTGTGGTAGATGAATGGAATAGGCTCACTAGGCATGTGATAGAAGCCTCCTCTCTGGGTAGTTTTAAGAATAGATTAGATAAATATATGGATGAAGCTGCTAGATGGGACTGACTTTTTTTTATGTACATATGTATATATTTTTCTAAGGAGTGGGAAGATTATATTTTGCGGTTGCATGAATGGACATAATCCTCTGGATGCATTTTATGTATATTGTAGATTAGATCTGACGAACTCCTGTTAAGGGTGACAATGTTGATGACTTTTCTCTGGTAAGAAATCTTTTGTGTGTTGAATGGAACAGGAGCTGCCAAGTGTAGGCCATGAATGGTCTTTTGCAGTCTCCTTCTTTTCTTATGTTCTTATGTTCTTATTACTACAGCTTAAAAAAAGCCTAGGTATTTAAAAGTTTGCAGCAAATTTGGAACAATTTAAAAGACTAAGAAGTAATAATTATAATTTTCTAAAAATGACGTTTTTGACAACCTATTAGTTTATAGCAATTTTTTAACCGCCTGAATGTTTGCAGTTAGTATAACTGGCTCTGGGTAGCACAACATTATTTATGATGAGATTGATAGTCATTAATACATCATGTAATACGATAAGGTTATCACCAAACAACATTAAAAACAAATCACCACCCTCCAACAAGACCTGCTCAGCGCCCATCAATGCCCTATATAGTACCACCATCTTGCAAAAAAGTGGGGGGTAGTGTGCATCAATGCCAGAAATCCCTACCCCTCTATTTCTTATAAATCATAAGACTAGCCGTGCCTTTTCGCCATTAATGGCCTTTCATACCAATGGGGTGCTTTGCGTGGTAGCGTCTCGCCAAGTGTTGAAACCTCAGCAAGTACCATGAGTGCTGAAACTATGGGAGAACATAAAGTCCCCGGGGTTTGTTTTTTTTTGGGGGGGAAGCACCCATTTGGCGAGTGCCTACAAGGGTATAAGTAGCCGTACTCTTTTCTGGGAGTACAGATTCTATGCAAGTCCAGTCAGGAACCCCTTCACGTCGTCCAGGTAAGTAGGACCACCATATCGTACCTACCCTGCGTTCCAGAGTGAGTCCTTCACGACCACTCTCTCTTGCCGGGTAGCTACTACTCCACTAGCATTTAAAGCACCACACGGTCACTGAGGGCCGGCGACTGGAGTTAACTTTTCCTCACTTCTGACATACATTGGTTCGTTACTGGGTAATGCGATATCGGGGAGCAAACTTCTCAGGGGCAATCAACCCCTAAACAGTCTTAGTTGAATCTTACACTAGTAAGATGATGGAATGGGTATTTTCCAGACCCTTTTCCAAACCAACAACTCGCCATTTTTAAGTCCAAACTAATCGTGTCTCAGGAACCTGCAAGTTCACCTCATTCACCTGTTATAGGGAAATCGACGTAACGCTTAGTCTTCCCGTCGAAGTATTCGGTCCCTTTAACCACAACAAGATGAGCGGGAAAGTTCACCCCCCAGGCCAAAGTGGATGTTGTTATCAAAACCTAAAACAGAGGTATTTGCAGATAAATTATTATATCAAATGATTACAAAACATTTACTTAGAAATTACTAATATAAATGATATCAATAAATATTTAAATCATTAAAAAAATATGGTACTATGAATTTGATCTTTCCATTTCCATTTTTTTTAACTATCCTATTTCTTGCTTTGATGAAATTCCACAAAGAGGAGCAAACCATGGTAGGTCAGAATGGACAAGGAGAGAGATCAGAAAGAAAACAAGAGGAAAATCTAAATTGGGAACGGCGACGGGATTCGAACTACTGGCTCCGGAGGTCGCTTAGATCACCACCAGATGCAGTGACTTTAACCACAAAAGTCTTACAAAGACTATTCAAATTCAGCTTTTTGTAGAATACCTAACCCAAGCAGCAGTTAGTCTCCCAAGGATTTTAGGGCCACTACAAACGTATCGTTGCATCTACTCTTTTTGGCAAACCCAGTGATATAGTAGCAAAGACATGGACAAGGACCCAACCAAGTTCCTGAATCCAACTACAGTGTTTTTTGGGGTTTTTTTTAAGGAGCTCATCTGGCGTCTGCCTACTTGGGCATAAGTCGCCGTACTCACTACAGCCTACAACTAGGTTATATTAAAAAAAAACAAATAACAAGGATAAAAAGATCATAGGCTAAAAACAAAAACATAAAGCAAAAAGGTAACAGGAAGGAAGCGCGCTCCAGCGTCGGCGATAGGCCCACCTCCCCCTGGCGCAGGAGCACGCGACCCACAACAATCAGTCAAATAAAGTGGGAGCAAAAAAGTCGTAGAGTCCGCAAGTCGGTGTGCACGAACCAGTTCCGAGTACAAGGGACAAGCGGTAGCGACCCCGCTCGTCCCGGTACCGGGACAGGTAACGTGCGCGAAGATCACCCAGACTGGGACATTCGACAAGACTACGGTGTTAGGTTCGACACTAGAGGTACAACAAAGCGTGTTAATACTGGTTAGGAGAGTTTGATGAGCCTACAATTCACTATTTAACTAATCATGGCAGAAGGTCACATCCCCAGGCAAACTGGTCAGAGTGCTGCATCTCGACTGGAGAAAAACACAGAACTGTTGTAGGCACAAACTCCAAGCACACAGGCGTGTCTCATCTAAAAAGAATTAGCCAAAATAAAAACAATATACTCCCTAGCCTCCATTGTGTTGGGGAGTACTGTACAAGGTTTCTCCATCCACTTATACCCAAGTATTCTCCTTTTTTGGCTGCTCAGAGTACATACCATCCAGACATTTTCATTTCTACAACTTCAATATTTTTTTTAATAAAATTACTCAAAAACACTGGAAGATGAGTCATTTATATTAAAACAAAACAACACCCCCTCAAGGTCATTCAACAAATTCAAGCAATTATTATTATTATTATAAGAGCAAGTTCCCAACCCAAGGTTACCACTCAATTTATGTATGAAGCATAGTCACATTTAATCAATTTTGTGTTTTCTTTTACTCTCTTGTCCCGAGAGGTCATGTCATGACCAAGTGGATACGACATGACCACCATACCTGGATGCAGTCCTGGTGTGGGACCACTCCACTTGGATATAAATCCATGCGAGGTGACGCTGCAATCAAACTCCCATTTCCTAACTGCTGCATGGACCGCTATAAAATTTCCACAGCATGCAACAGCCTCCCTCCCATTTTACCTGGTCTCTCAGGAGAGTCTCATAGGGGGCGCGGCCCCACTTAATTGTGGTAACCTTGACGAGGGGTACACACAGACTGTAGATCAAAGGCTTTCTCCCTCAATCTCCCAAACGGTCGGAGGAAGCAGAGGTATCTGCCCCTGGCGAACAATGCAACGACAGCAACAGATCATTAAAGAGGTTCCTGCCTCTGGAGGTTAAGTCCAGTCGGCAGCCATCAGCGACTGTGTTTGGCTTTAAATACTGGTGGACGAGCATTCCGGCATGAGAGGGGGAGAAAGCAGACGCGAAGGACTACGCCTAGAACACAGGGTAGGTACGATATGGTGGCCTGCTTTCCTGGAGAGTGAAAGGGTTCCTGAGTTGGACTTGCATAGAATCCACTTGAACCGCTTACACACCTCCAGGAGGGGTCATCCCAGTGAGTTAAGACACGTATGTCCCTCAAGAAGAGCAGCCAAGTGCTTCGTAATGAAACGGTATCTAGTTGTTGTCCGGTGACATTCACATGGGGTAAAAACGCACGGATGGCGCTTAAAGGTATGTCAATTTCTCTCGGAGGGCAGTCTTACACTCAGCCGACCACTCAAGAGGCAATGGTGTGCAAACAGGCTATATGCGCGAAGAATTGAAGCCAAGCTCGCGATTATGCGGGTGCAGGAGAACTCAACGGCCCCACTTCTCGACCTAAACTCCTAAATTGAGAAGAGATATATCCTTTCCTCGAGGAATGAAACACCGTGTCCGATCTCGAGATATGACTGGGAAAGTGATCACTTCCAAGAGTCGTCGATAACCTCTGACCCAAAGGTTCGCATGTCTATCGGGAAAGCACAGGAATAAATCAGGTCGAGAAAATGAAGCGGTTTTAGGACAGAGATGCGTTAACTCTTCCACTTTATGGATTCCCATTCCCAGGTCTTCGACTAGGCCGGCTAGGACTGAGGTTACATGTAATCCCTCCAAAGGGGGTGTCTACTGTTAAGGTTCCCAATCTTGACAGGGGCTTGGTAACCATATTACGATTGAAGGTGGAATGTAAATTGAAATAAGAGATTACATTTTGTCGAGGTGGAGCTGAAAGGTGTTGAGGGAGAAGGAAGGAAGGAATGGAGACCACATCGGGTGTACAGTGAGCACCCGCCGGCCACATCCGAAGGAGGGGTGGGGGGCATGAAACCTTGATACCCCGGGAGTGTAGGGAGGACGCTCCCAAAATGGTCTCCTGTCCTGAAGGGAGACAGATATAAGGAAAAGGGAGGAGACAAACCCCCTCAGTTCCTTCCAACTAGCCAAGTCACGATAATTCCATTCAAGGAAAATGTCCTCCAGGTTGACTTAGGAACTCTTCAAGAACACACACCCGAACGACCATAGACTGCTTGGAAGCAGAGCTCCGAGGGCTATTACCCGCGGACTGCGCTTTTGGCGTTGCTGACTTCGAGAGCTTAATAGCGGAGGTCGGGCTCGGTGCACGAGCCTTCCTCTCCTTGTGCCTCGAATATTACGTCTGGCGGGGGCGCCATTCCCTCCTTTCGATGAGGATGACCCTGCCCTAAATTGAAAAGTTCATGGTGGGCGCGGGAGCTACCGCGTTAGTTGGCTTAGATGGGCCAAGAGCGAAGGGTTCCTTTACCTGAGGGGCCTAGGAGGTAACTGGGAGCGTAAATAGAGTACGCAGCCTAGACGGCCATGGCCTCTTTTTTTAAACAAATTCGAATCGCTTAGAAGAAAAAGAGTGCGAACCGCCACAATTCACACTTAGCTGTACAATGTAGACAAGTATCTGTGTGTAAAGCCTTGTAACAAGTAAGGCAAATTTGGGGTTGGCCCATCCTTGCACATCAACAATTCTTAATCGTATAACCAAAGCGGTGGCAGTGGCCCTCTTCCGCGGTAGCGATAGCAGCCAGCACGCACTGATTCACGGAGCCTGTCTGTCGAATGTTGGGGTGCCTCTTGAGACTCCCGCGTTTCCTCGCTACACGCTCGACGACTTTGAGTGGCCCCTGGTCGGTGAACTCTTTTGTTATGTTTTCTATGGAAAACGTAGACTACACCTTGGACAAAGATCATTATATAGAGTGCAATGTAAACTGCACGGATTTACCATCGTGTGTCCGAAGACCGTTCAGTATGGCTCTTTGAGGATTCGAAACGTTAATCAGGAGGATCTTATCGAAGAAACGGGAGACTTTCGGTTCTGGAACGAGAAGCCTAAGTAATGGTGCTAATGGAGCATGTGTCGAGAATGCAAGCTTACTCTAACACCGCACGAACGACCGGGAAACGTTTAAAGCCGGTGGGCTCGGAAGTTTCCGGGTAGCATCCCGATGAGGGACGCCGAGGTCTCTCAGTCTCTACTCACCTGTCTTATTTTGGGAGGATTTAGGAGTTGAGGACTTGGTCCCCTTCTTACTCCCCTCGGAGGGTCACCCAGGCCAGAGGCACCAGCTTTCGGTTGGGACCCGCCCATCTGTATCGGCTAGCAAGCAATATTTATGTTTAGTACTGGGTGGTAACCTAACCGAGACCTTTTTACGACGTAGGGCAGATGTTAATGGTTATCTGCTGGAATTGCGTGATTTTTTTTTTTTTTTTTTTATAGAGCCCATCTGGCAACTGGAATTGCGTGAGGTGCCGAGTTGGATATAGAAATTGGATAAATTATTTCCTCAAATACCTCAACCCACTTTAATAGAATATCAACAGTACCGTTCAATTACTACATGGAACCAGTCCAGGTGCCATGTATTGATCATATAGGGATCCTACTCACTATCAATAGGAACCCTATACAAGTCTCAGCAGTAGTCAGGAAGAACTACAGACGAGCAGACTGGGCACAGTACGCACACCTTCTCGAGGCCTACGATCCGCCCAACCTGGACGAGGCAATTCTCGAGGAGATTGACGAGGCACTCTATGACCTCAATAACCAAATCATTGACGCAGATAGGGCTTGTATCCCTCGTTCCGCATATAGGACCATCTCGACCTACGAGTGGACCGAATATATGAAGGAACTATACCGTGAACTGAAGATAATGTATGAATACAACATCGTGAATGCATCAGTTCACTCGATGCAAAGAAGTAAAGAAATCAAAGAAGAATTGAACCAGTTGATCCTCGAACAACAGAACAGAAGATGGGAGGACGCGATCGAGAGCCTCGATCACGAAGCAACTCCCAAAGAATTTTCGAAGAAGATCCGAATTCTTAAAGGATCAACTGGAAAGAAGCACAAGATCGAGCTACGGAAAGAAAACGGAGACATCGAAGAAGAAGAAGAAAAAGTAGAAGAGATATTCCGAAGTTATTGGGAAAAGATCTTCAGTATAACTGAAGAAGAAAACCAAGACTATGACCTAGAGTTCGAAAGTAACATCATCGACGAGCTTAACGAAGAAATAGACAAGACGCACCCTCATCACCAGGTGGATAGACAGCGCGACGGAGACGCCGAGATTACAGAAGAAGAACTACTCGGCGCGCTTCGCTCATTCCAACAAAAAGCCCCAGGACAATCGTGGCTTACAAAGCTTAACCTTGAAAAGGCACCAGCCTGTGTCATCGAA
Organism: Ceratothoa steindachneri; assembly: GCA_963969495.1. Taxonomy (NCBI): domain Eukaryota; kingdom Metazoa; phylum Arthropoda; class Malacostraca; order Isopoda; family Cymothoidae; genus Ceratothoa; species Ceratothoa steindachneri. The sequence goes on along the minus strand of OZ018327.1, from coordinate 109,948,038 downwards.
GGAATGAGAAGAATATTTAACGCCTGTCTCAATACGGGGTACTTTCCAGACGCTTATAAAACGGCGAAAATGATTTTCTTGCCTAAGCACGGAAAGAACCCCAAGTTGAAGGAGAGCTACCGGCCAATTTCACTTCTGGAATTTGGTGGGAAGCTCTTCGAGAAGATCCTCAACAAAAGACTGGTGTCTCACCTGGAAGAAAACTCGCTCTACAACCCACACCAATTCGGTTTTAGGAGTAAGCGAAGTACGGAAATGGCGATTAACGTCATCACGGAAAAGCTAGCCCATGCAAAACGGGAAAAGAGTTACGTGGACATTGTTTGTCGGGATGTATCAAAGGCGTTTGATAAGGTGTGGCAACGGGAAATGCAGTACAAGATCTTACGACTGGGACTAAGTGAAAACTTAGAGAGAACTCTCTGTGACTATGTCATGGAGAGAGCGCGTACATCAGTTTAGGGTGCACGGACGGGCGAAAGTTTCCGCTCAATGCGGGCCTCCCGCAGGGAGGGTGCCTGTCTCCCACTCTCTACTTGATTTACACCGCGGATGTCCCAGTCCCTGTAAGCCCCACTTGCCTCAACTTACAATTCGCCGATGATTTCACCCAGATAATCACGTGTCCATGGAGGAATGCGCCATTGCAAGCTCGAATGACAGCAGCAGAAATTGAAAACCTTAACACCTACGAGGCCCGGTGGAAAATCCGAACCAACCAGGATAAGTTCAAAGTAGTCCCCATAGGCAGGAGACTACTTGATGACGTCAGGGTGGGGGATAGACGATATCCCTACACCAATGAATGCAATGTACTCGGCATGAAGATCACCTCAACCGGGTACACAAAGCACGTCCAAGAACCTATCACCAAGGCCACTGCTGCAGTCAAGACTCTGTATAGGTTCAGAAATCTTCGTCAAAGCAACAAAAAGAAGATCTATACTGCACTAGTAAGATCGACGTTGCTATACCCCGCCTCCATCTTCTCTTGTGTCTCAAAGACACCGAATAGGAGACTACAAGTGGTGCAGAACAAATGCGCGTACCTAATTACAGGTACACGCAGAATGGCAAGAAGAACTCAAGAAGAACTGCACCAGGAGGCGGGGTTAACCCCCATTAACGTTGTTATCGAAGAACGGAGAAGGAATATGCTGGAAAAGGTCAATCGAGTGTTCGAAAAGGAAATCGTACAAATGATTGACCAGAATAGAAGAGCAGTATGTCGCGCCAGATTTCCAAGCTCCGCTGGGATTTTAGCTGGCGGAGCAGAAGTGCCGTTCTACGCAAGATGAGTTGATTTTACCCCAAATCAAGACAAAAATACCAACCATGAAAACAACCGATTTTGAAAAAAATTCCCTGATATCGACAAAACCCATCAACTAAGACAAAACTACCGAAGAAGAAACCCACACAAGATGAAAATCACCGAACAAGACTACAAAGAAGAAACATAATACACGAAATACACACACTACAAATTTACGAAGAAACAAAGACACTAAAACAAACATAGTAGTTATAATTAAGACTTACCAAAACAACAGCAAACGCGCACAGCATAACCAAATACATTAGCAATATGAAGACAAATGGCTTGAACGCCAAATTATATATATTATATATACATGTGTATATATATATATATATATATATATATATATATATATATATATATATATATATATATGTATAAGCAAAATGATAAACAACAACGGAACTACAAAACATAAAAATTTGAAAGCGATAAGCCTGATCACCAGGCTCTAGCATCACTTTGCACCCTACCACACTTCTTTCTCTTTTCACAACTGGTCTACTTTCCGCTGTCTATCCCTTCACCTGCATACTCTCACATACATACCAGTTAAAAAAAACAACAAAAAAACAGTACTTTATGTCACAAGGATAAAGAACATATCAAACACAAACATGAACTCAGATTATTATACCGGTGCGGTCACCATGCAAAAACTAAACATATAAATAACTTAACTACTGGGCTGTTCGATATGGGCATATACTACCACTGCCATTAGGAACCAGGCATAGCACATATTCACAACATGCCCAATACGTACACAATTTGGAGGAGAACCCCGTCATGTTGGGTAGAGACCTTAGCCAGGGAATAAGAAAAGACGGTTCTCTGGGTTATTTTATTGAACCCTTCTTCTAAGCTTGGTGGTTTTAGTAGTAGTTGAGGTATTTATATAACTTAGAATTTGAAGATATGAAGGTAGATGTCAAATTGCAAAAAAAAGGTCAACATATGGGCGTAATGACCTTCCTTTCTTTAATCGTTAGATAAATTACCCTACCTTCGCTTGTTGCTTCAGTGTACATCAGTCAATCCATTGACTTTAACATGCGACTGTACCCGAGAGCAACCAATTTTTTAGGTAACCAAGTACAGCATATTTCGTACCTGGATCCTTTGATTGACGAAAAGTTCTTCTACAATTTTCCGATCACGTTCGACGAGACCAGCGTGATGTAACCCGATCCCAAAAGATAAACATAAGCGAAGGTTTTCGTCCTTTATGTTATTTAGTATTTGATCGATCTGTCGATGAGAAAAGATTAAAAAAATGGTCGGTTAAAATATTAGCGAACCAGAGTCAAGTAGAGCTTAATAAGGAAAGGAATTATTAATGTTTTGATTAAAATGACTGATGGTGGTGATGCTAAGAAAATATTTAATAGTAAAAGTGATAAACAAATCCATATTTAGTAAATGTTTTTTTTCGCTGTAGGCCCAACAATTGCACACAGAGAAAACCTATGGATACATAGAGACGGGTCGGTGTTCATTGATGTAGCCAATAAGCGGTCGTGGACCTTTGTAATTCATGGTAGGGAAAATTTAGGAGCTAAAGTCTAAGAAACAGAATAGGACTCTTAAAGGCTGGTTAGACCTAACCCAATACCAAGATTATTAAACCAGGCAGAAAGTTCTGAACCCATTTGACTTATGCGTGGTGGGGTTATATTTAATCTTCTACGATATGAAGCTCAAGCATTGTATTCTTATTCCCTTATATTAGGTAATTATACCATATGGACAAATTTCTTGTAAATCGTTCTCGGGAGAGTCATGTCTGCCCCTGGATTCCATTCAAGAACCGAGTAATATTTTTATCTGATTCTTAATGTTAGTCACTAGAGCCTAGAACTAAACAGGCCGGACTCGAGATCACATCTCTACTGATTAGGGCAAATTGGACTAGAGTCTTCTGAAAGATAATAACGATTAACTAGAACTCAAATTATAATTACCTCGTGTTCGGGCATTCTTAACCACTGTTTGGGGTCAGGTTCCGTGACAATGTATCCCATAAGGTCAAGGGCAGTTAACCTGGTTTGCCTCCGAGAAGAAACGAATACGAGGCAAGGTTTGTCGGGAGAGTGCTGACGAATTGCTGCAAATGAAAGGGATCGGCTATTTTTCCATACAAAGATGGGGGGCAAAGTAAATTCCCAATTGTCGAAGAGAATCGAGCAATTTATGAGTAAATAGAAACAAACCTTGGAAGGTTGGTTTGTTCATGGTGGCCATTCGAGGGCAATAATGTTTGCCAGGAAAACCGGCAATGTGAACCTCTAGCGGGACGGGTCTTACTGAGGGCCGGAAGTTGTACAATCCCATCTGTAAAAATGATCATTTAATCAAGGCATGTGAGCACTCAAAACAGACGATAAGGATAGTGAGGAACTCCAGAGAATTATTAGCATTTCCTTAAAATTAAGAAGCAAAAACTGATGTTGGAATTGAGCAAGAAATTTGTGAGTAAAGGGTTTGTTTCCTTAAAATTAAAAAGCAGACTGATGTTGGAATTGAAAGTAAATTTATGAGTAAAGGGTTTGTTTCCTTAAAATTAAGAAGCAAACAGTGATGTTGGAGTCAAGCAGGAAATTTATGAGTAAAGGGTTTGTTTCTTTAAAATTAAGAAGCAAAAACTATGTTGAAATCGAGCAGGAAATTTGTGAGTAAAGAAGGGTTTGTTTCTTTAAAATTAAGAAGCAAAAACTATGTTGAAATCGAGCAGGAAATTTGTGAGTAAATGATCGCAGTGAAGTTGGGGAGTAAGTTGAGACAATTTTGTAAAAGTTGGAAATTAAAAAGCCTCTTGTGATTAAAAGTTGTTAATGTGTTTATTAAACATATTAATGTTTTTTATTATAATCAATAAATATTGAGCTACATAAATTTGATCAAATGGGTAAATGGCCAAATTCCTACAAAATAGCTAGGATAAAGGGGCTATAATTGACTTCTTTTAGCTTCTTTTTTGCTAAAGTTGGCGATAGTATATATATATATATATATATATATATATATATATATATATATATATATATATAAATTATTTTCTTCCTTTCAGACATAATGTTAAGATTTTTTTGCCTCCAGTACCTCAAAAAATGCTGCGAGACAATTGCTATGATGTTGTAGTTTGGTTGTCCGCCGCCCCTCCCCTATGTCTAATCTCTTTCTTCTTTTGCAGAATGTGTGTGTGTGTGGATCGTGTGATCACCGTCTTTGCTTTGTGTGGGGGGACTCGATGGATCTCTATCGTGCTCCCCCATTCATCTCCTGTTTTCTTTTTAGGCGGATTCTTTCAGCAAATATTTTTAGTGTATAAGTTTGGAAGTCATTAGTTGTGACTGAAGAAGGAAGAACCGCCTGGACGGAGGATAGGTGAGTGAAGATTGTGTGAGAGTGGATATGGTTGAATGAGTTAGGAGTAAAGATGTTTGAGTGTGGCAGTGAATAGGTGACTGAATGTGCCTTCTCTTTTCCAGTTCCGTGGTACCGATTGTCGCCGACATCTGGCTTTCAGAGACGGCTGAAGCCAATCCTGACCTTCGCAAGTGCGCCTACCTTTTGGGGCAATTTTCTAAGGTGTGGACCTTGGCCAGCACCTTCCAGTCTCCAGGGAGTGGTTGAAGCAGCATCCAACCGAGTGTGACCCAGCAGTTGGTACCAACAAGCGTCCCAGCAACCCAAAATCCTCGGCTTTGCTGAGTCCTGGACCCCTCGGAATCCCGCAGAAAGTGATCCATCTCCCACTTTCTCCAACACGTCTCACTCCATTAGATAGTTAAGGGTGCACCCGTCTGTCGCGATATCTTGGTTTTAATATTCGTTTGCGTGGCCAAGATCTTATTGTAAGGCCCTTTTGTAAATATATACGTGTGGTGGTTGGCCAGAGTATTGTGAGGCCAACTGTATTTATATATATATATATATATATAGATATATATAGGTAATGTATTTTGGTTTAGGTTGAGGGTTGTTATATTTTGGGTTGATTATTTTGGATTGGATTATTTTTCTAGAATTAGGGTTTCTAAATTAAATTTAGAAAATACTCTCTCTTCTCAATACCCTCTTCTTGAACCACCGAGCGGACCTTGTCAGGGCGGCGGGAACTTTTGGCTGGGGACTCGCGATCCCGCCGCTACATATTTTTGGCGCCCGAATAGGGACTGCCCGGTGGTTTGAGGAAGGAGAGGAGTGAGAGCCTGTGTCTTTTGTCCCTAATGGAGGAGGAACAGATTGGGGCCATGGAGTTGGAGATGAGAAGACTAAATGAGTTAGTGTGGCAGAAAGACAGAGAAAATGCGCATTTGAGAGAAGAGAATGATAGTTTGAAAAGGAAAATGAGGGAGATGGAAGTGAGAATGGAAGAGAGGATTAAAGACAGTGAGGTGCGAATGGAGGAAAGATTGATGCGAATGCTGAATGAGAAAATGGGAGAATCAGGTGCAATTGGTGGGGGTGTGGCCTCGACTCCACTTGGAATTGACATGACTGATAAAAAGGGATTGACAGGCATAAAGGAACCCCTGCAAATGACTAGGCATCGAAAAAAGAAGACCCCAAAGACTAGATGCCCAGACCGACAGGAAAGGACCCGACTGGCTAGTATTGACTCCTTATATTTCAGCTCGAATGAAGGCATGAGTGAAAGTGGGAGAGAAGTGAGTGATAGTGAAAGTGATGCTGAGGTTCATCGGAGTATACTGATCAGAGAAGTGCCAAAGTTAAGTAAGTTTAGAGTGGAAGGAGCAAAAGATGTGAAAGTGTTTTTGAAAGAGTATGAAAATTATTGTAAGGAAAAATTTGGAGAGAATAATAGGTTTTGGGTGAAAGAGTTGTCCGAGTTTCTGGATGGGCGTATGAAGGATTTTTACCGGACGATTATGAGCGTGGGTGAGCCTAAGTGGGAGGTTATGAAAGAGAGAATAATAGAGCACTGTAAGAGGATGAAGACAAGTGTGCAGTATAAGAAAACAAATGGGTTTGAGGAAGCGAGAATGGGAAAGAATGAGGATGTGAATTCTTATGCGCATCGCTTAGAGTCCTTGGCACGAATGAGATTTGGAGATGACGGAATAAATGGGAATAAGGAGCTGATGAAGAAGTTTTTAAATACGGTTCCAAATGAAGTGAGTGAGTATGTGACGTATAAGAGGAAAGAGAAGATGAAATGGGCTGGTGAAAGATTGCTATGGAAGGATGTACTGGAGATGTTAGAGGACCGTGAATTTGAGGATTATGGAAGGGAGGAGGCCTCGATTCACACTGTGCGCAACTCAAGTATCAGTAAGTTGCCCCAGTTCCGGTCCTATCGGGATGCGCTGATAGAGAACCCGATCGATGTGATGACAAGATTTTTAGAAAATTATTACGGGCAGAATGAACAACAGTGTGTGTATGTTGGTCGCCAACCGAGAGGGAGTAAAAGTAGGAGTGAGAGTCGGAATGGGTGGAGTAGGGTTCAGAATGGTCGGAATATTGGTCACACAAATGGTAGGAATGACAGTAGATCTAGAGTAAATGAGCCTAGGTGTCTGAGGTGCAAGAAAGTTGGGCATATGAGGGTTGACTGTCGCTGGTCACAAGGAAGTTGCTTTGGCTGTGGACAAATAGGGCACATGATAAAAGATTGTAGTCGTGCCGGGAAAGAGCGTGTTATGGATGTGGAAGAATGGGCCACTTGGTACGAGATTGCAGGGAAGGTGGTCGAGTAAATATGAGTGGACCTGGAGTGTGTGGTAATTGTGGGCAGATAGGGCATTATGCCAGGATGTGTGCCAGTCCAAGAGCTACCTGTGGTAAATGTGGAATGGTAGGTCATGCAACAAGGTTGTGTAGGACTGGTGAAAGATGCATGAATGAAAGAATAGATGGGAATGATGCAAGTAATCGAGAGGATACGACTCAGGGAAACTAAGGAATGAGAGGGTTCCTTCTGGGGAATTCTCTAGAGTGCAAGTGATGAATGTGAGAGAAGGATTGTCAAATCGTGGAGTGAATTGGGGTCAGAGAGTGAATAGGTGTATGTGTGTTAAAATTAAGTGTGGAGAACGAGAAGTTAGTGCATTGATTGATACAGGATGTAAGGTGAATGTGGTGTACTATGAAGCATTTGTAGGAATGAAAGTAAGTGAAGTTAAGGATCGTGGATATCATTTGACTGGATTAGGTGAACAGGATGTGCCGATTGTTGCAAGGTTTAGAGAAAGTGTTTTGATTGCCAGTGTCCGGATGAATGAAGATGAATTTTGTGTTGTAGAAGGTGCAAACAAGAAGTATGACATGCTATTAGGTTATAAGTTTTTGAAAGCGAATGGTATTGTGATTCACTCTGATTTAGAGATGATTGAATGTAAGAAGGATGGAAGTATGAAGTGTCAATGGTATGTGAATCCAGATGGAAGTGTGAGAGTGAACATCATGAAAGGTCTGGAGGTATATGCGATTGAGAGTGTGCCTGTCAAGCAGAATGAAACATTGAGTGTAAGGATTGGATGGAATTCGGATGTCGAGATAAATGAGAATGATGGGAATATTTATGTCTTGGATGGTAGTGCTGCGAACTATCGATTAAGGCGAGTGGTGCATGTGTTTGATGGTATAATTGATATGAAAGATCCGCGTGTCTGCATGCAAGTTTGGCCTGATCTGCGAAGGAAGAGTCTTAGAGGAGTGCAAGTGGGAGATAAATTGGGTGTGTTAAATACAGTGGTGAATATGGAGAATGATATGCATGTGGTGAATGCAAATGTGTTTTCCGTGAGTGTAACGTCGAATGTTTGGAAGTATGAAGATTTGATTGAGCAAGTGAAATTGGAAGAAAAGTTGAGTGAATGTGAGAAGCAAAAAGTTTACAGGATGTTGTGGAATAGGAGAGGTGCTTTGAGTCAAGGGGATGAGGACTTTGGCAACGCTTGCTTGCCTGAGTTCAAAATAATTTTGAGCGACGATATGCCAATATATCAAAGGCCTCGTCATTTCCCTGCCCCTGTGGCTCAAGAGATTGAGGAACAGTGTGAGGAATTAGAGAGAATTGGCGTGATTGAGCCGAGTGTGAGTGCCTGGAATAGTCCGATTGTACCTGTACGAAAGCCAGATGGACGTTTGCGACTGTGTATTGATTATAGAAGAGTGAATGAACGAACGTTGAAAGACAAGTTTCCTATGAGTGTTGTGTCTGAATGTGTGTACAGTATGTATGGAATGAAAGTGTTTTCTAACATGGATCTGGTACGTGGATACTACCAGATGCCTGTGGCTGAAGAGAGTAGACCTATTACGGCGTTCTCTACCTCAAAGCGCCATTATCAGTTTAGAAACCTGAGCTTTGGGTTGGCGAACGCCCCAGCTGCTTTTCAGCGTGCTATGAATGTAGAGTTGAGTGGTTTTCCGTGTAAGAATGTACGAGTGTTTTTGGATGATATTTTGGTGATGAGTGAGAACATGGAAGAACATATGACCTTGGTGAATGATGTTTTAAGAAAGTTGGAAGACGTTGGTGTGAAAGTGAAGTTGTCTAAATGTGTATGGTTTGCTAGTGAAGTTGAGTTTTTAGGACATAAAGTGAGTGCGGTTGGATTGCGTAAATCGGAGAAGTTCGTGGGAAAGGTTAGGAATTTTCCTAAGCCTACCACAGTGAGAGAGTTGCGTGGATTTCTTGGTTTAGTTGAGTTTGGAAGAAAGTTTATGAAAGATTGTTCAGGTGTAATGAAACCGTTGAGTGTATGGACTGGGAAAAAGAAGAGTGCTGTGATTAAGTGGAATGACTCTATGAATGCAGCGTTTGAAAAGTAAAAAAGCGGAAGTTGCAAAAGATGTGGAACTTGCGTATCCAGCATATGGAACAAATGCAGGAATGCTTGAAGTGTATACGGATGCAAGTGGTCATTCGATGGGTGGATGTTTGATGCAAGATCAAGTTGTGAATGGGGTTGAAAGAAAGCGAGTAATTGCGTATGTTTCCAAGGCGTTTAGTGTGGCAGAGCGTGCATATTCAACGATTGAAAGAGAGCTGGCTGCGTTAAGATTCTGTCTCAAGTCGTTACGACCATTTCTGTATGGAGTACGGTTTGTAGTGAGAACAGATCACCAGCCACTAGTGTATTTGCAGCGTATGAGGTTAGTTGATAGTAGGCTTGCAAGGACGATAGAGGATTTGAGTGATTTTGATTTTATGGTTGAGTATTTGCCAGGTGAAAGGAATGTGATTGCTGATTTGATGTCACGTTTGCCTTGTAGTTTGAATGAGAGTGAGGTTGTAAGCATAAATCCTGAGTATTTGCCAGCAGGTGTAGTTGTTGGAAGAAAATGTAAGGGTGGAGGTGATTCTATGTTTGAAAGTGTGTTGTATGGTTTACGAGACTTGGTGAAAGATGGATTGCTTGAAAAGGTGCCAGAAAGTGTGAATGCATTACGAAAGGTGGTTATGGAAGAAGCGTGTAAGAGACCAGAGCAATTGGGAATGGAAAATTCAAGTAGGTTAAGAAAAGAGTTGAGAAGTATGTGTATGCCAGGAGTGATGATGTTTCAGGAAGTGTTAGCGATAGTGAGTAAGCTGTTTGGTGTGAGAGTATATGTGCATTATGGTGTGGAGAAGCCAGTGATGTATCGTGGTAAAGGTGTAGACCGAGTGAATGGGTGTGAGTTGCATCTGCAATGTTTGAGTGGTGTGCATTATAATTGGCTGATTGAGAAGAAGAATTATGTAAGAAGAGAGATTGACTACGTTTGCGAAGGAACTGTTCCAGTTAGTGAAGATGAAGGTTTGGATGCTGTAGAAGTGTTTGTGGAACAGACCGAAGTGTTGAATATAATGTGTGAACATGGACTTGAAGAGAGAGTGCAAGTTACCTTGACTATGAATGGGAAGAGCTATTGTGGAATGATTGACACAGGTGCGCAAATTTCCTTGGTGAATGCAAAGGTTGTGCATGATGCTGACAATATGAGTTTGAATGTTTCTAGAAAAGGTGTGACAGTTTCGATAAGTGGACTCGGAAGTGGACGTATTATGGCATGGGAGGAAGTGAGTTTGTATGTAAGCATGGGGAAGTTGAATGATATATTGCATGAATTTGTTGTGCTAAGGGGGAATGAGTTACCTTATTGTTTTCTGTTTGGGATTGATTTTCTGCGTAAGAATAGGATTTCTGTGGATGTATGTAATGAATGTTTATTGAAAGATGGTGTAACAGTTGGGAAGTTGCAGAGTGAGCTTGTAGGCTCAACTGGATTTGTAGGAGTGGCAGGTGTCGATTTGAGTGAAGAGCTGTTGACTGCTGAAGATATAGAGAGCATGCAAGAGTCATGTCCGATGGTGCGTGAATTGAAAGATAGCGTGATGACCAGTGTTCCTGTGAATGAATGGAGTTGCATATTAAGAGAGTTTAGAAGGTTTGCTGGAAAGTTTGTAGTGTGCAAGGGTTTAGTGTATTTTGTGCAATGTATAGATGATGAGGATGTATATATTACGGTGTTTTCCGTGTGTGGCACGATTGGAATGGTGAAGATTGTGCATGATAGGTTTGGACATATGGGTAAGAAAAAATTGTGGGAATGTATGAAAGGATGTATATTTAGTCCCTTTTTGAGAAAGATTTGCGTGGATGTAGCGACTACGTGTGAAGTGTGCCAGAAGAGAAAGTATCAGAGAGTGTATGCCGCCCCACCTGTATTAAAGTTGAGTGTGAATGAACCCTTTGAAATGGTAGCGATCGATTGCGTGTCTTTTCCGAGGACTGCAAGAGGGTATGTAGGGATGATTGTGATGGTGGATCATAAGAGCAAATTTGCGTATGCTGCACCTGTGACAAATAAATCTTCATTGACTGTTGCTAGAGAAGTGAGTGAGAGAATGTTGCCCATGTGCATGTGTAAGCCTGTGCGAATGTTGAGTGACAATGGACCTGAGTTTGTAGGACGTGCTTTTGAGGAGATGTTGAGTGAATGGGGAATAGATCATGTGCGAACGACGCCGTATATGCCTAGTGCGAATGGTTTGGCTGAAAGAACGATAAGAACTTTGAGTGAGATGTTACGATTGATGGTGAAAGATGGGAAAGAATGGGATGAATGTTTGGGAAGAGTGCTTTGGGCGTATAACATGACAGTGCATAAGGCGATTGGAATGTCACCATGTAAGTATTTGATGAACTTTGAACGAATGATTAGGCCACATATGGGACTTAGTGAGAAGGATCGTGAGTTGTGGAGAAAAGGGAATGAAAGGTTTGAGAGTTTTTCTGTGGGTGATAAAGTACTAAAGGAGATTGAGACAAAAGGTAGACTGAATGTGGATAAGTTGAAAGAGAAATTTGAAGGTCCGTTTGTAGTAAGAAAGGTTTGGTCAAATGGGGTAAGTTATGTGATAGTTCGTGAAAGAGAGGATGGAAGTTTGGATGAACGTAGAGCGCATCAAAGTCAGTTGCGAAAGTGGCGTGAACCTCCTGAGTATTTGGTGCAACATCCGGTGAATGAATATCTGTCTGAAAGAATGGAAGACTGTGAAATGGTGGATGATATAGCTAGTGCTTTAGAGGGGAAGCAGTTAGTGTTAGTTGAACATCGAAGGGGGAAGCGTAAGAGTAAACGGTTGAGAAAGGATGAATGGATGGAACAGTTTGGTGAGTGATGTGAGAGAGTTTTCTGGGTTTGTGCAAGATCGAGATGGAGTATATGATAGAACGTACAGTATTTGTAAGTTTCCGTTGAATGAGTCTGAGTCTATGCTAGAGAGTATAAATGGAATAAGTGCGAAATTGGAACAAGAGTCGATAAATGCTATGAAAGAATGGGAAGGTTTGATGGATGTAGTAGAGAGGTTAGTTGAGGATTTGAGTGGGATCGGTCAGGGAATGTCGGATGTGTGTGTGGATGAAGTACATAGAGAAGGGGCCATGGACAGACATGAGGAGACATTACGACAGATGACAGAGACAGTTGATGGAACAGTGACTAGGAGGAGAGGCAGAGTGAAAGAGTATGACTGGGTGATGTCGAAAGCATTGTGAATGAATGAAGATGGGGATTGAGACATGGTGAGGTGAGGCGAATTTAGCTGGGAGGGATGTAGTAGTTTGGTTGTCCGCCTCCCCTCCCCTATGTCTAATCTCTTTCTTCTTTTGCAGAATGTGTGTGTGTGTGGATCGTGTGATCACCGTCTTTGCTTTGTGTGGGGGGACTCGATGGATCTCTATCGTGCTCCCCCATTCATCTCCTGTTTTCTTTTTAGGCGGATTCTTTCAGCAAATATTTTTAGTGTATAAGTTTGGAAGTCATTAGTTGTGACTGAAGAAGGAAGAACCGCCTGGACGGAGGATAGGTGAGTGAAGATTGTGTGAGAGTGGATATGGTTGAATGAGTTAGGAGTAAAGATGTTTGAGTGTGGCAGTGAATAGGTGACTGAATGTGCCTTCTCTTTTCCAGTTCCGTGGTACCGATTGTCGCCGACATCTGGCTTTCAGAGACGGCTGAAGCCAATCCTGACCTTCGCAAGTGCGCCTACCTTTTGGGGCAATTTTCTAAGGTGTGGACCTTGGCCAGCACCTTCCAGTCTCCAGGGAGTGGTTGAAGCAGCATCCAACCGAGTGTGACCCAGCAGTTGGTACCAACAAGCGTCCCAGCAACCCAAAATCCTCGGCTTTGCTGAGTCCTGGACCCCTCGGAATCCCGCAGAAAGTGATCCATCTCCCACTTTCTCCAACACGTCTCACTCCATTAGATAGTTAAGGGTGCACCCGTCTGTCGCGATATCTTGGTTTTAATATTCGTTTGCGTGGCCAAGATCTTATTGTAAGGCCCTTTTGTAAATATATACGTGTGGTGGTTGGCCAGAGTATTGTGAGGCCAACTGTATTTATATATATATATATATATATATATATATATAGATATATATAGGTAATGTATTTTGGTTTAGGTTGAGGGTTGTTATATTTTGGGTTGATTATTTTGGATTGGATTATTTTTCTAGAATTAGGGTTTCTAAATTAAATTTAGAAAATACTCTCTCTTCTCAATACCCTCTTCTTGAACCACCGAGCGGACCTTGTCAGGGCGGCGGGAACTTTTGGCTGGGGACTCGCGATCCCGCCGCTACAATGTAAGGTCCGAATAAAACATTATTACAAAGTTTTTATTGTTTAAACAAAGGATAAGGATAGTCAATGTACATCAAAGAAAAAAAGATGTGTTCAGATGGAAAAAGAGCTGAATTCAGTCACTTCCACCAGAACTGTATATTTTAGATATAAGCCCTAGACTGCTACTTAATTTTCCATCTTCTTTATATATGTGCAAAGACAGTAAAATAGACTGCACAATTTTTTAAATAAAGTTTCTTACTTCTTAATTGATGCATTCAATTTTATCAAATATATTTTAAAATGCTACAGTATACATATAAGCCTTTTACTAGTGTCAAAATGATGCAATTTTATTTAAAATATTAAATGCCTTGGGTTTCATTTTGAAACTCACTTTGCCAACTTATATTAGATCATAATATTTTGAAATACAACTGAAATATTAAATGTATTGAAAAATCAGATATGACATTTATTATGTCGAGGATGAGTGTGAAATGAATTAAAACCTGGACAAAAAATCAAGATTATAATCTCACTCATTTGTTGGGGACTGGTAGGGAACGTTGCCCTGCTGAGCTGCTCAAAGCCAGAGATCTGCTGAGCTAAGGTTTGTTGAAGAGAGAAACTAATGAAGCAGACAATCGGAATTATCCGGTTAAGGAGATGGTTAACAACTTCAGTGGAAAAAGGTCAACACTCTATTCACATGACCTGTAATCAAAGTAAAGGCTCTCTGGCATGAAGAAGTGAAAGTGTCCATGGGTAAAACAAAGTTAAAGGTCAAAGAGAGTTTTAATGAAACTGGGAAAATTGGTAGATATTCTGACCTGTCTTGTCCAATCAGAAGCTGCAGTTAGCTTGGTTGCAACCCAGATTATAACACTAAGATTCAGATTAACTGCAGCTGCAGGAGGCAACAGGAGATACCAGTTCAGCAATTTGCCTTCATTAAAAATCAGAGAAAAAAGGTGGGTAGTGTGATGCCATACCAGACGGGGCTGACTAACATGAAATTAGGAGGCAGGAAGTAGTACTGCATAGATGTGTTCATATAAGGGATGTCATAGAGAAGAGAGGACAAACGATGAATATAAACTGAAATTTCATAAGGATCACTGTTACTCCTCCTCTACCTCCTCTCAGTCAGCAGATAGTCAAAGACCTCAGCACCTAAGAACGATATAGATACATCACTGCCATCAAATCAGCAGAGGTATCTCAGTTGACCACCATGAAAATTAGGTCATTCAGCCATAGTGGGTGACTCACCACAGATCTAAGGTGTCGCTGATTGTTGATTTCCAAAACATTGACTAAAAGGAAGGAAACTGTAGAATTAAGAATGATTGTTGAATTGATAGTGGAAGTCTACATACATCAAGGTTTCAACATCGCGTGAGATCCCAGCTGGGAGGAGAGGAAGGACCAAGGCCTTTATTGTATCAATTGAAGCTTCTTAGAAGTCAGAAAGTAGTGGTAAAAATAGTAATGGCTGCATGAAGAGATCAACTTGTATGCACACACTGAGGATGTGATTCAGGATATGTTGTGCAGTGATTTTTATGGAGGGGGGGGAGAAGGTCCCAGCGCTAATCTGGCGAGAGCCTCCGAGGGTATAAGTTGCCGTAATCATCCATAGCCTAATGCTAGGCTAGATTAGAAAAAAAAGAAAGATGTAAAATACACCAAAGATTAAAACATAAAAATCCAAAAAAGGAAGAAGGAAGCACGTTCCGGCGTCGGGTGAGGAGCACCTTCCTACGGCGCAGGAATATGCGACCCACACTTAAGAGAATCAAATAAAATGGAGTGGGCCAGCCTCCTCCAAAAAGTCAAATAGTTCACAAGTCTGTGGACTATTTGACGAACACGACTCGAGTAATAGAGACAAGCAGTAGCGACTCCGCTCATCCCGATGCGGGGACAGGTAACGTGCGCGAAGATCCCACCCCGACTGGGACATTCAACAAGAATGTGCCGTAGAACCTGGGGTACAACGCAGTCTTCGCACTAAGGTGCAGGGAAGCGCTCCATGAAATGGCGGTGGGTCCCGCGAATGTCCCTAATTCGTCGACAGAAAGCGACCTGAAGTCATCGCGGCATTAGGGGGTAGGTCCATGGGAACAGTCGTGGGGCAATGGCACGTAACTTTAAATTCCCCTAGGCCGTTTCCCATCTAATTTTCTATTCAGCGAAGATCCGGGTTAATTTATGTCGAAAAATCAGCGGATATACATGTACATCTTCCACAAACTTTCTCTTTCAAAACACATTTCTTCTCTCAAACTTTCTGGCAGAGATGCCCTCTCTGAACACACATCGAGCCCTCCATGAGCATCCGTTGTCCCTTTCCTGAATACCCACGATTGACGTACCTCGTCAAGGTAACCGCGGACGAAATGAGTCCTTGAAGACTCAGGGGGGACCGTGAAACCGGGCGTACAAGTGAACGAATGACCTGGAAATGTTTAAATCCGGCGGGCTCAAAGACGCCAGGCAGCATTTGCATGAGGGGGCCAGATGCTTTCGAGGCTCTAGAAACCTTCTTAAAGGTGGGGAGGGCGGGATTTTCACCCTTTTTTTAGTCCTTCAAGAGAGAGATCCGATGCCGGACTTTGTCCTTGGCTTGGTCTTCTGCTACATGACTAAGGGCCCAACGTACCATGATTCCTATCGGAAGAAACCTTTTTTAGGGATTCACTACCTTCAACACGGCAACACACAAAGCCTTGATCCACTCTCGGGAACCCCCCAGCCCCGACTTCCAGACTCAGGGTCACTATAGTCCCAGAGACTGGAAAACAGCGATGTTGCGAATGGCTATGTGCTTGATGAGGTGTGTAGAAGCCTAAAAGCTACCACCTAGCCTCGCGGGGGTAAGCAGAGCACATCCGCCAATAGGCGGACAGTTCCTGGGACTTCTGTGCCCTCTCTCCCTGGGATGGAAGTCAGTAGCGGGTTAATCAGGTTTTATTCTATTTTTGTATTCGTGTTTGTTGGAAGGGCGGGGGTGGGGAGGGTTCATGATCGTCAGGAAAATCTGGATCGGCAATCCAGAGTGGATAAGGTTAGGTGGATGTCGGATGGGGCGCTTTCAAAAGGATATTGTGCCGACGGATTTAAAGTGCTATGGAATGCGTGCTTTATTGTATTCTAGTACGGTGGTGTTAGAGCAAGCTTCACTAATAATTGGGTGTAGTGGGTAGTGGAGAGGTTTTCGTTTTGGGAGTAGGAAGAGTGTGTGTAGTAGGTGTAAGAATCTGCAGAACTTGCTGAAAATTTGTGGGCCAATCATGATTAGGTTGTCCTTAAAGGTATGATCTTTGGTTTTAGTGTGGAGGTAGTGTGGAGAGGGGATTTTATATGGTCTAAAGAGACTAGTTGTGTCGTTTGGAATCTGAAGGGTGTGGAACTATAGAACCTGATCGGGTAGTGTGAAAACCCCAAAGGTAGAGAACATAAAAACCACATGGAAATGAGACCGTGTATTGGTGACAATCTCGTCATCATTTAGCCTCTAACTATAAAGGAAAAAAATTCGATAGAAATAGACTAAAAAGAAAGGGCAAAAGGGGTGAAGTCTCCAAAATAAGGTAGACTAACTTACTAGCAAAAAAGAGAGTGCATCGCTACTTACTTGCCCTATCTCTAACCAGTCAGCCAAATCTTTGGCATTGGCGAGAGCTGTAGAGAGACCAATGATTCTCAAGCTTCTTTTCGTTTGGCTGGAGATAAAGTTTGTTCGAGACACGATCACCTCCAAAACTGGGCCTCTATCCTCACCTGAAGAGAGCAATTCAAAACTTTGGACCTTATCAATAATACCGATTTGGTGATGCAGATTAGGTATGAATTAGCATAGATACAATTTCAGTCAACCCAACAACGGGAGAGGGCGGGGATAAAGTAATGTATATATAAATCTCCACAAGACACCGGCAAAAGGAAATTGCAAGTAGGGCAAACTTCCCCATAGAATCACCAAAGTTTATAATATAAATAAAGAATTTTGGTAGAGGTTTTACCACCGATCTACATGCATTTAAGATGCCTTTTATTTCTCAGTGGGGACCTATATTTTAATGTAGGATTCGAACTAGAAGTATCTATAGCATGAGATCCGCTTTAAAAGGTGATCCTAAACGGGACTCCATCCGGCAACTTGCCTCACCCCAATGGCTTAGCTTCGATGTAATCTGAAGCGGTTTCTACCGAGCTAAATCATACCCCAGTGTATACATAAACGAGACAAAATGAAATTGCAGTATTTACGCGCGTGAACCTACACCTTAACTAGTGCACCCCCCGATTTGTTTTTCCCTCGTGTGTAATGCGAATCTAACTTTTGAGCAATGCAGGCATTTATTTGCACATAGGCCTCGGTCGGTAGTAGTAGTAGCGGTTCGCCAATCTGCCTTTATCTAGGCGGATCCCGACCAGATAATGAAATAAACATAAAGGTCAGTATGACAATCGCTGGTGAGCACGACAGCACCAGGGTCTGGGGGGGGGGGGTCCTCTTTGGGAAGAGGTGCCACTAAGTATTATATTTTGACACCAAACAGCATTCAGGTATAACCTTCGTTCCCCCGAGGGAGAGGGAGCTTTCTGCGTCAGAGGTATGTGGATATAAATACTCTTCGGCAGGATTCCTTGGAACAGTGTGTGTGTGTGTTGTGCTTACAAGACAGGAGAGGAATGAGACCAGTGTTGTAATTGGCTCTGTGTGTTATGAGAAGTGTAAGATCTACCCACCCGAATACAGGGCTGATCAGCACAGCGCATGATCCCTCTCCTTAAATATCCAGTGTATAGTGCTTAAAATTTTGATCATACACTCTCACACACCGAGTATATAAGGTATACATTAAAGACCTAAAGATAAATATGCTGCGCTAATTCGAAAATTCAGTAGCTTACCCAGTAAATGTATTTCGTCTATAATAATCAAGGTCACCTGCCGGACGTAGCTTCTCGTTTGCCAAGATCTTGATATACCATCCCATTTCTCAGGAGTGGTAATTATCACATCTGAATTCTGAAAATTAATACAAATACTTCGAGAATTTCTGAAGAACGAAATGTCCCTAAATCTACAATCGTTATCGGAAAATTCCCTTAGTTCTGTTAAAAATAACCCAATGATGATTAGAAATGAGATGAACGATCAGTTAGGAGCGAGAAGGGGTCAATGTTAGTTTGAATAGTGTCCAATATGTTGGACGGACGTCGTCCGGGGGAAGATAACTTTATTGAAAATCATTCATTTAAAAGCTCATTTGAACTACAACCAACGATCAGTGGGAGGGAAGATTTCATAATTTGGAGCCATGCGCTACGGTCAGATGAACCAGTTTAGTTGTTTGATGCAAAATAAGTGGTGAGGCTGGTCTTAAGAGGTTTTGGTACACTTGATCGAATCAACGGAACGATAAATAAAGAGTATTAGAAAGATTCTTCATGATTATCTCAAGAGGGATGCTCGTAAGCTTGGCCAAGGAAAGAAGATGCGTCTCTCAACACAACGACTTCAAACACACATTGAAATTTGTTTCTTCCCGGTTGAAGGGAGGTTAAAATAAGCATTTTGGAATGACCATTAGTTGTACGACCTCAAACCAATAGAAAGTTTATGGCATGAACCTATAAGGTCTGCGTCCATGCAAGACCGCAAAACCGATGAATTGAAGTTTTGCAAAAAAGAGTTGGACAAAATTACATCCGAAGTTTGTATCAACCTTAGTCAACAACTATAATAATCGTTTAAGATGTAATTACTTATCAAATTGTAACAGGATATGAAAACTTTTGATAGCAAATTTTCGGATTTTTTGTTTTAACTATTTCTTTATTTGTCTATCAAATCTGAATTTTGTGTGCATGTGTCTATTAATACATCTGTCTCAATGCATCCAAATTTTGCTACCCTGCAATAAACGGTTCATAAAATATGGCAAAAAATTATGGTATTAGGTAGGGGTATGTATAGTCCCGGACAATCGCGTTTGGTAGGTAGAATGGATGACCTCGAAACGTTTAAATCCGGAGGGTTCGAAGACGCCCGGTCGCATTTGCAAGAGGGGTACAGATGCCTTTGAGGCTCCAGAAACCTCCTTACAGGATCGATATCCTACAAGCGCGCACAATTTCACCTTGCAAAGCTCATCTTCACCCACATAATTCAGGAGCTCATACATTTATACCCAGCCATTCCACCCAATAAGAAGAGAAACCCAGCATGAGTACCTCTGCCAGAAAGGTTGTTGTTGCTGCTTTTTCCTAGGCTGTCTGGCCGAACAGCTTCCGAGCCCCTGAGGAAGGCTACAGCCAGCACTGGGCGCTCCCACAAACTTTCCAGTGAGTGTATGCTGTGTTGTCTACGTAGGTGTTTGTAGTTTATGAGGTCTTCCATTGTGTTTTATGGTGTAAGTGGATCTGCTACAACTTGGACAGACGTCACTAAGGGAGTCACATATCAGTCTAGCAAAGTGAACCCTGTCCTCGCGATGTAAGATGGCTTCAGATGTGTGAATGTCAGGGGGGGCGAGTGTGTAGTTTTGTGTTGTTGGCGAGCGCAGGGAGGAGCGGCGAGTGATTTCAGTGTGAGATGATAAATGTTCGCTTGGGCGTTGAAGTTAAGGTAAGTGAAACTGAAAAGTTCAAAACGAGACAACTCATTTTACATCTAATGGAAATCATCCAACTCAGCTACCATATTTGAGAAAATGGTTATGATACTATTATTACTATTCCATAGTTTGAGTCTTTTTTGCTATAGGTATGAGAGTTGCGAACGAAAGATGAAATGTTAAACTAGTAACTTACACTCCAAGGCTGGCTAATAAACGTGATGAAAAGGATGGTGGTCCACAATGGCCTGGTTAGCCAAGGTTGGGCAAGAGTTCAATTTCGAAATAGGGAGCCGGATCTTTGGGGCAGCGGGGCATAGGGGGCAGGGGGTAAAGTATCGGCCCATATGGAACGTAACCGTTGACGCTGTATAAAAAATAAAATACCCCATTACCTGAATAGATCTGACATCCGGCGTCACATCTCCAGTTAACTCCACGACTTTCTTGTTCAATTTCTCTCCCAACCTCACTCTCCAATCCTCGATTCGCTCTCTCACGAGAGCCTTAAGAGGAGCGATATACACAACCTGAAAGGACACACGCATTTTTACTATAGGCCCTTTTACTCCATTCGCCAAGGCAAAAAACACGAATTAATAGCGAGTTTTGGGTGGGATAGTACACCATAATCGCATAGGCCAATCAAAGTACAGCATTGTGCATCCTCTAAAACATCCCATATCGCAACATATTCAAGCAATAACGATTCTTAACCTGACATTTATAGTAACTGCCAATTATGACAAAGCAATTATTTTTTACCTAATTTTTAAAAGCCTTAGGGCAACCCTTACATATAAACAACTAACCTTCATATTAGGAGTTTCTCTGAATACTCTGAACATAGCAATCTCAGCAGCTATAGTTTTCCCCGACCCTGTGGGAGCCCCCAAGAGCACATTGTTGTCCGTGTGGTACAGGCAAAAGAATAGCTGTGTTTGGATTGGATTGAAATGTGTGAAATTGTAGAGACCCTCCATCCGCGCATTGTTGAGGGCAGTTACTGGCAAAGGATCCAAATCCAGTAAATCTGATGAAAAAAAATTAACATTGTGAATGAATAAAGAAGACAAAGATTGATTTATTTCGATCATCATTTAAAACTAAATGTCTTTCTTTGGAGATCTCGCGTCGTAAATGAACCACGAGAGCGATAGAAGAATTATGGCTCAAATGGAAATTGCAAACTAACGAAGACAAAAAGGGACGCATCGAGAAGTGAAAAGAAAAGCTAGTCATTAAATTGGGTGGAGTTGTAGGTGTATGTCATTAACTTTGGTGTAGATCATGAAGTTAAGATGTGTAGTTTAGGTGTACTTCATTAAGTTAGGTGTAAGTCATTGTTAGATGTAGTCGGAGGTATAAGTGATTGTTAGATGAAGTCGGAGGGGTAAGTGATTGTTAGATTTAGTCGGAGATGTAAGTGATTGTTAAATGTAGTCGGAGGTGTAAGTCATTGTTATATTTAGTTAGAGGTGTAAGTTATTATTAGATGTATTCGTACTCGTTTTACCAACTACGTATTCTACGCCTAGTTTACCAAACAAGGGCTGCGGGTCATCTCCATGAGCCAGTAAGCACAGCCCTCCTTCAGTCAGAGAGCGAGGACTCAATCACTTAGATCCAATAATTATAATATGGAAGTCAAGAAGGAAGAAGGCGAATGCCGTCTTCTGGCGCGTGGCGTAAAAGGGGACTAAGGCCGGATAGGGGCCCGCTGGCATGGGAAACCACGTACCCGATGATTTTGTTCCTTAGGGCAATAAGCACTGGCAGTATTGAGTAGGGCTGTCGCAAACCCCGTACGGTAATACTGGTTGCGGCGTGGATGCATGCCAACCCCACCATGTGGGAAGGAGGTTGAAAATGATAATGATGATACATATAATGCATGGCACTCTGTGGAGGCCATCGGCCTTCAAGGGCGTCCTTCAATCGACTAAAAAGAAGGTTTGAGAGGAGAAGTATACATTCAAGGCACACTTGAAAGCACCAAAGGAGGGGGGGGGGGGTTGGTACAACAGCGGGCAGATAATTCCACATCTTAGGAGCAAATTTAGAGCACGATCGCCGGTGCAACACAGACAACTAAGAGGTTCAAGCAATGCAAGGGAAGAGCCTGGACAAAGGATCTCAAGGACAAGGATAGGTTCAGTGAGGTCAGATTAGAGGAGGGCTGCGGCATTCCAGACCTTGTAGATAAAGGAGAGGACCTTGAAGGAGGCATGGTGTCATATGGGTCCAGAGCAAGATAAAATCTTTCTATTCAGTTTTGCTTTCTCATTCCCAAGTCTTCTCGGACAATGGTGGGTCCTCCTCAATTCTAGCACCGAAGAACTTCATCTAATTTCAGAGTGGCAATAACCTAGTATTTGCGCCACTCAAAACCAATCAATCAATCAAATTTCAGGACTACTCTTAAACGATCCCTTGGGAAATCATATTCCATGGCTCTTACCTGTAAGAGGTGGATGCCTTTCGGGCAAAATGAGATGCTCGAAATTTATAGCGGTGATAGACTCGCAGGAGAGCCATCTGTCGCTAACTGCCTTCACATAGTACTGGGTAGGAAGCGGTTCGAAAATCGGAATGGTAAAGACGAGCTGCTGCACTTCTTCGCGTACCACCTTGTAACAAGAGAGAAAAAGAGGTGATGATATAGAAAATAAGAAAAATATATATAGATAATATCCCTAGACGTGAGAACACAAGGAAATTTTGCTTTCCGTGGCCTACTTGCCAGATCTAAGACTAAAACGGGTATATTTTTAAATGCGGGACACACGGAGGGGGAGGGGGGTATTAAAAAAATATCTCCTCTGGCGATTGCCAGCAACCGCATAGCCACCAAAATTACCAATTAGCCTATTTTGGGGTGATACTAAAAAAAAAAGACAACAGGACTAAAAAATCAAAACTTAAACCCCCGAGCTACAAATCAACAAAATTAAACAAAGACTAAGAAAGAAAAGGCAAGGTCAGGTGGTGGAAGGAAGGCCCCCACCCTAAGAGGCGCGAGCAGACTACCAACAACCCAAGTATGATCCTCTCCACCAGAAATATGATCTCTCCACATGCGGGTGTGAACGAACCCGTCCCGAGTACAAAGGACAAGCAATAGCGACCCCGTTCATCCCGGTACCGGGGCAGGTAGTGTGTGCGAAGTTCACCCAAACTGGAATAGTTAACGAGAATGCGCTGACCACTCTAAGAGACCAAGCAGTCTTCACATTTTGGTTGAGGGGAGCGCCGCATCACGGGTGTGTGTTCGATTAGGACTTAAGAGTTGGGGCAAAAAAAACGACCTGTAACTGTCGAGGCATGGGCGGGGGGGGGGGAGGGTCTACACCAAAAGTCGCGGATAACATGTGTCGTAGAATGGACTCTCGACGATATACCATATATGACTAGTCGTTGAGGGAACTTATTCAATTATATTTAGAGTGCGTGGTTGTCTGGGTTGACCGATATTATTTATCTTCGATATGCTTAAGAAGTGGAACTGAGCTCAAGGATAATAATATGGCTTTCATTAATAAAATAGAGTTTTATTAATAAAAACTATCAACAATACACAAAACGGAAAATACTGACATAAACAGAGAATGGAAAGGGTCGTGGGAAATCTAGCTAATCCGAGGATTAAGAGAGATTTAAAAAGGTAAAACAAATATAAATTAAAGGGATGGGATGGTTCGCTAAACCATTTAAAGCACAGGATAGGGTTGACAAAAGGGTTAAATACTCAAAGGTAACGTTCGGCTTACGTAATTACACTTGTTGTGCAGAGGAAGGCGACGTGAAGGAATTTTCGGTCCGCTGGCGAGTTCCAGCCGAAGGGGGGGGGGGGGGAAATTAAATGATCCTGACGTGGCGTCTTGGGAATGAGAACCGTTTCTTGACGAACGGGCTTGAAGAACAATGGCTGTTCTACGTCATTCTCTTCTGAACAACAGGGGGGGTGAGAACCGTCTCTTGTCTACGGGCTCGAGAACAATGGCTGTTCTAATGTTGTTCTTTTCTGAACAACAAGGGGGAAGGGTGAGAACCGTTTCTTGGCGAACGGGCTGGAAGAACAATGGCTGTTCTACGTTGTTCTCTTCTGAACAACAAGGGGAGGGGGGGGGGACCGTTTCTTGTCTACGGGCTCGAAAGAACAATGGCTGTTCTAACGTTGTTCTCTTTCTGAACAACAGGGGAAGCCTTGTGGACTTGGCGTCATGAAGGCTCGAACCTTGGCACTCAAGGGATATTGTCCTTCTTCTGGACAAGTGATGGTGGATCTCGAGGTCGAGGGCCCTTGGCGCACAAGGTGAGAGTGGATCGTAGTGATGTTTCGCGAAGAAAATCTGGATCTCGAATCTCATCTTAGTGGTAAAGTTTCCATATAAATAGACGGGACATCCCCTTGGCGTAGGGGACAATGGAGTGGGGATTCGAGGGAATGCACAGCCGCGCCTGAGAACAATACCTTATCTGCCCATAAGCCTAACTCAATCTGGCGAGGTCGGCGAATGGGGCGAAACGGGGGAAGATAAACCTCCTTGTTTAAACATTGACTCAGGTGGTGGCTATAATGCGCCCGGCTTCAAGGCGAAGATGCACGTGGGTAGCATCGTGTTTTTAAACAACATGTGATAACAGTTGAAATTAAGCGGCCTCAAACCGTTCTATCACAACATGGAACTTTAAATTCCCCTTGGCAGTCTGCCTTCTTTGTCATGACGCGCGAAAGGCTGTCCTGATCGGGCTTGGGGTATTCAGTATTCATGAATACAGCATTTTTAAGTATTCATGGTGTATTCAGTATTCATGCAAAATTATGAATACAGTACTTGTATTGTATTCAAATATATTTGAAAGTATTTATTGTATTTGTGAATACACATTTTCACTATTTTGTTAGTACAAATAATAATCTTTTAATGTACAGCATTTAGTAGTATCTTATTTAGCGAATTGCATCCATTGTTGACAGTCTTTTCTTTTTCAAGTCTTTCTGGGTTAAAAACAATGACTGCAGCTTGGAAGCAGATGTCTCAAAAGCTCAGATCAGTTGGAGGACTTTTTCAGTTTCAAATTTTGTATTTTTTGGACTTTTGTAAATATATATAGGAGGGGCGGTCAATAAGTTTTGCAATTAGGATATAAGGAAACGAGATATGAGGAAAGGTGTTTTATTAATTTTCAATATAACTACCCTCGACTTGAATGCACTTGCGTCACTTGTCCCTGAGGCTTCGAATTCCCGACAACCAGAAATCTCCCGACTGCTGTTCAATCCACTCCTGGACGGCGAGCTGGACATCTTCATCGTCCCCAAACCGGCGTCTACGCAGTGCAGCCTTGAGCTGGTGGAACAAAAAGTAGTCGCTAGGGGCCAGATCTGGACTGTAGGGGGGATGGTTGAGCTCCTTGAATCCGCACTCGCGCAGGGCAGCTTGTGCAACTCTGGCCTTGTGGACTTTGATGACGTTGAAGTGGATCATGGGGCGTGAGGTTTCTAGGGACCCAACGGGCAGGGACCATGGTCATGGCCAAATTGTCATGGATGATGTTCATAACACTTCCATGTGATATTCCAAGTTCTCGCTCGAATTCTTCGACCTTCACCTGTCGATTTTCGAGGATGATCCTCTTCACACGAGCGTCCTGGACAGGGGTCATCAAGGGACTCACGACCATGGCGGAACTCCCTATTCCAGCCAGCAATGATTGCATAGGAAGGGGCAGGGTCGGTGTACACTGCAACCATGCTTTCATGGATCTCTTTTGCATTTTGCATTCTTGCCTTCTTTGGTAAAAAATTTGATCACTGCGCGGTGCTCAAACTTCTCCATTGTTCAAAAATTTGTGACTGACGATCTGCGATCAGCTACTGCTTTTTAAATAGACGAGGCAGGAGCGTGCGGCTACAGGTCCTGACTTGTCATAACTTGTCCTAACACACATCCCCCTTTGTCTGTTTTGCCCTACCGATTCGCAAAACTTATTGACCGCCCCTCGTATATATCCTTTACAGTGCTAGGATTTATTATATTTATAAAGACCCACAAAAGTATGTTACATTGATACAAAATTTAGATTTAAGTTATAGTACAGAATGAGAAGACTACAAAATATATTTGAGTAGTATAGTATAAGTAAAAAAACTCTCCTTCTCAGATTTGTCAGTAGCTCCGTAGCCTTAAGATGGTTTCAATTTTATTAGGTTCATCAACACCGTAACTAAATTAACTATCAATATTGCTAGAAAAATTATGCACTTTTTATTTAAATAATTAATAATTATTAAAATAAAAAATAAATTATAATAAAATAAATAATTAATTCTTTTAAAATTTAATTATCATGAACATCAACAATCACTAACTCGATAATTTAAGCAGGGGATTTTTTTTTGAGTATTTGAATAATAATTCCATCTTAGTTTCTCTTTATCAAAGTTATTTCTAATAATTCTTTTAGAATATCAGAAATAAATAGAAGTATCAAAATTTTGTGAATTCTTTAAAATCCAAAGAATTACAAATGGTGAAGTTCAGAAAATGTATTTTCATATATCTTCTTATTCTTCTATAACTCTATATTCTAGCAACGTGATATTTTGAAAGGGGATGAAATTTAGTTTAGAGTTCCTTTTTAAAATTATTATAATTGGCAAAGTTAAAAAAATTTAGAAAAATTTAACCATGGCTGCTTTTTTTAGATTTTAATCTTAGTAGTGAAGTGCAAGCTTCCTGCCTGGTAATTATATACAGCAACATTGGTACATTTCCTCTTGTTTTTAGTTTTCAGGTCTAGTCTAAGCAAAAATATTTATGTAATATAAAGTATGTGAAAATTAAAATATTTGCAATTATATCTGGCTCTGGTAAAAGTAAATCTACGGTATTTTCACATTTTGAAATACCATCCAAAGTCATTGGAACAATAAAAGCAAAGTGCAAACATTGCTCATCAGAAATATCTGGCCTTGCCAACAGTTTAGCAAATTTTCTCCTTCACATAAAGAAGAAATACATTTTGTATTCAAAATGTATTTGAATACAAAGAAAAGTATTCATATTCAATACATTTCTTAAAAAAAAGTATTTGTATTCAAAATTTTCATAAGTATTCGTATTGAATACTTTTCCAAGTATCAACCCCAACCCAAGTCTTGATTTCCCGCAATGTAGTCAAGAGTTAGGGGAGAGCAAAACACAGTTACGGTCGTCCATTAAGATCAGACAGATTGGTGTCGTCGTCAGCACACTCATTTTCTGCACTTCATAAAAGTCTAGGAATCCAGCAGAAAACACTCTTTGAGATACTAGAACCTCATATAGTTTAAACTGGGAAGAGATAACAATGTCTAAGAGCACTCAACGCGCTGTGAGTAGCTATAAATCACAATTAGGTCTCCGAATCTCGTATTGCACGCAGCTCGGCCGTGAATATATGTTAATTTTATTTGTTTAGAGCACTGAGCTTGCGACTGCCAGCAGCGGCATAAGCGCCGAAATTAGCATCTACCAGGAACAGCCTCGAAGACTTCCAACAAGTGGAAGAAGGCTTGATAACCGATCCCTCTTTGGATCTATCCTCGAGAAGCAAAAAATAATTTCTTTAGAGCACCAATCTCGCGACTGCCATCAAGTACACCAAAAATTAGACGCCATTGGCTAAATTATTTAAAAAAAAACAATAAAAAAAATCAAACCAAAACAGAAAACCCAACAAAGACGAAAAGTAAGCACTGTACACATTCACAAGGAACCTGGGAAGATACTCTCACACCAGATCCTATTGAACAAAGCTAACAAAAATGCCAGGCCTCGATTAACCAGGTGTATAAGCATATCACTTCTCTGTCAGGGCAGTCTCACATTCAGCCGACCACCAAGGAAAAGAACTTGCCACAAAAACGGCCAGGATTTCGAGGAATAAGAGACAGACCAGAGACAATAAGGATGCCTAAGAAGAACTCAACTGCCTCATCAACTGACCTAAACTCCTCGAGTGAGATAGGGAAGCCAGTCATTTCCTCAAACGTGGATCACCGTTTCCGCTCCAAGCACAATCAAGTTGGTTTCTCCGGCTTAAGTGGCACAGCAAAAAATATTTGGATGAGAAAGTGATCGCAACCACGAAAGTCATAACTCTCATTCAAATTAAGGGTATGCATTCGAAAGCAAAGGTGTGGTCTACGCCCGGACCATACCTCTGGGACTGGAGATGAAGTCTCTAAAGAGGAGGTAAATACCGTTCAAGTCCCGGAGGAAGAGAAAGGACATCGGTAGCCGTCTCACTCCTGGACGGAAACCTGCCACGTCGAGGTCAACTGATCGTGGAATGGAGACAAACGACAGAGCATCTCCTATCGATGTGAGGTGCACCACCGCTACTGAGTGTAAGGAGGTATTTAAAACAAAAGAAACCGAAACATGTAGGTAAGGACCTGACCTCTAGGATTTATCGTGTTGTCTCTACAGAAGGGGTGGCTACCGTTCAAATCCCAGAGCAGGAGAAAGGGTTTCGGCAACCGTGCCACAATGAGACGGAAGTGCCCGCGTCGAATTCGGTTACCGGTGGAATGTACACAGAAAAAACAAACAAACTATAGATCCTATCCAAGTGCATCTGCACGAGCCTCGGCAGATCCTCCTAGTTGGCCCGGAGTACACGGCAATTGTATTGAATGGATATGCCCTCCAGGCTTCGATCAGAAGACCTTCACGAGAATGGCCGTAAGCTTCCCAGGAGGCAGAACTCATGGCGCTGTGGACATAGACTTATTTGAGGAAGTTGGGCTTGTTAGGAGAATTTTTCTCTTTCCACCTCGAAATCTATGTCGGGATGGGGGTGGGTCTTTAGGAGGGTCTCACATCCCCGAGGCGCCAGGTCCAGCCTTGGGTGAAGGCATGGGAGCCGAAGCTTCTTTGATGCTGGGCTTTATGAGTCCCCTAAGACGGTCTCACGACCATGTTTACGGGGTTTGGTTGCTGCGAGTCTCTCGACTCAGTGGAGGTGCGCAGCCGTTTCCCCTTACGGAAACGGTCAAGGGGGTGAGAGATGGCGGGGGGGGGGGGGAGGCTGGTTTTAGCCGAGGATGGTGTGCGTCTTTGTGATGCCAGCTCTACCTTGACTGCTTCTTGCTCAGCCAGCTTTTCGGTGGTGTTTTCTAAATAGTAGTCCACGAGTTCCCTTTAAAGCACACCTTTCAAGAAATTTATGGTGATGTGCAGTGTCGCATTTCCCGCCAAGCAATTTAGTGTTGCAACAGCACTAGTCACGACAGCCTTGGATGGATCCGCTGCATTAGCCAGGTCACCTTCGGCTCTTTCCCAGTCAACCAAGGTAATGCTATCTTCTGATAGAACAGGTGGTCTTTAGCCAACTTCCTGCCATCAGTGGAAGGAACAACTAAAAGCGTTTGAAGCTAGCGGGCTAAAAACGTCAAGTAATCTCTCAATGAGGGTGTCCGACGTAATTGAGACTGCGTTTAATACTCTTGCATTTTGGTCTTTGTCTGGGCCTCCCCGCCCGAGGGCGTCTCGTGACCGGAAGTGCCGACAATGGCAGGGGATCCGTCCGTTGCTGTCTAGAGAGATGAACCCATATTCCTTTTTGATTTCTTCTTACACTTTTATCTTCTTTGGAGGTTGGTGGAGAGTGAACTAGCTTCTTTCCACTTTGGAAGGGGCTACAAGGCAGGACGGACCAGCCTCGGCAAGATCTTTCTCCGAGATGGAAAAGGCTTGGCTGTCAACGGGGTAGCAAGCTGGTGAGGGTGTCCCTCCTCTCTTTGCGAGTCCTTGGGGAATCCGTGCCGCCTGAGGACTTTGAACAGGGGCAGATTCAGGGTCGCTGTCTGGCGCCGAGACTAGATTCACCCTCAAGGACGACCCTGCCATCTCGGGCGGGGGCACCTCTGGGATCTCCACCTCAGAGGGGCCTCCAACTGGCTATCCCCCACCCCAAGGTGTCGGGTATCCCTACCGAGGACTGATAGGGTCTACGGCTCGTAACATACGTCACTAGAGGCGGCATGCTGAGCTGCATATGAAAAAAAAATGGGGGAGTCAGCATGGGGGCTCCCATTAAAGTGACAAACTTTCGGTCTACGAGGTGCGTGGGTAAAGCCCAGGGGACGATGCAGCCTCTTACCCGTCTAATGGGGTTATGGTGGATAACCTGACCCCAAAACGAGAGGCGGGAACCGTCTCGGAGCGCCCTGTCTTGTGTTGTTGGCGGGCCCCTGAGAAAGCCAATGGCGACCAGCCGCAAATGGAGAGTCTCCCGGAGGCAACTCTATAAAAGGGGGTAAGAAGGAAACCCCCGAACCCGTCAATAAACAAGAGGGAAAAACACCCTCTCCACTAGAAGAGTTTCGGAGGTGCCCCTGAGAAAGCAAAGGGGGATGGGGGCACCTTTGTCACAAAGGCGTAGCTGCTCGGGAAAGCTCTTTGCCGCAATCAAATGGTTCTAGAGGAACCCTTCCACCGGTCAGTGGTGCTGTCCTTCAATACCTCGTCTCCTTCAACACCAAGGTCTGGCGAGGATTTAGAAATGGGCCAAAATCCAAAATTGTGCAAATCATGAAGACTTACCAAAACACGAAGTATTCCTGCCATTGTAACCCCTTGTGGAAAAAAATGGGGGTTGGTGGGCTATATCTCGCCTCCAACTGCTCCCTATCTGGTCTCGGTTTTCAGTCTTTTCAGGGGTCCACTCTGGGTGCACTAACGGTTGTTCACCCTCTGTGCAACGAAGCACACTGACCAGAAGTTGCCCAGTGGACTGGTTTTTTTCCCAAAGGTCGCAGCTCCCAGATGAGCAGGCTGGATTTTCTTAGTAGGACCTACTAATCCTCGACATGACCGCCAAGATCTGAAGATCTGTTGTGGTAGACCCCGAGATGGGATCCCGAGACTTAATTAGCCTGGCAACCAACAAGGCTGTAAATCCCGCTCGTCAAAAGCAGTAAAGCCTTATGCATCCAAAACGGCCACAGGTGGTCAGCACATTACACATAGGAAAGTGGTTATTAAGGCAAAACCGATCTTCTCATTATTCGCCCCCTAACGCCCGGGACACATCAAGTCATGGTCTCTTACGATCTGCATGCAATGTTTATAGAAGTTCCAAAGCCTCTCTTCTGACACGGCATGAGGTAGCTGGTCAGGTCCTTCCAAGCATAGACAGAGGGTTGAGGGGAGAGTCATAGAAAAAAAAAGAAGAAATTTTGAGGGTAAACGAGATGTAATCACACAACAAGCGACGGCCCCGTCAGAGAGTTTAAGTCAACCCATTAACGGGGATTCCTTAATTTATACTCAGGCCGAGGTAGTTTATACACACTCAACTTTACTTTCACAACTATGCAGTGCCCCATTTCTTTCCCTGAAAACTCAAAACTAAAAAGTGTGCAGCCTTACCTGCTTTTTCGTTAAAATAAAATGCTCATGATGATACATATGATTATTGATTGGGTCTTCAATCCAGATCCAGTAAGTTTCCTGATGACCATGTACTCGATCATTCCACCTAAAAAAAGTAGGAGTTTGAAACTGGTCAAAGTCAAAAGATTGGAGAAGGAACAAATCTGATCATTTCTTATTCACAATAACTCGGAGAGATCTTGATCTGAAAGCTGTGGACTTATTACTGAGAAAAGGAAAAGATAAAAAAAAAATACTGGGATGCTTGAAGGGAACGCGCACACACAGTCACTTTTGAGGAGACCCAGAAAGATTAGTGAAAAGGTGTTCCAATGGCAGAGGAAGAGAGGGTTGGCAGAGAGAGAAAAATAAAAGAGTAAGCAAGAAAGATTGCATCTGCACAAGAGAAGGGAATGGTATATGCTAGATGTATTAGAGACCATTGTAAGGTGTGTTAAGAGCCTTGTGAGTGAGAAAAGAATTCCCTGACATCATAAAACGCCTAGACCCGAATTGCGTTAAGTTTTCAAGTGGGAAATTTTATGGTCAAGCTGGGATCAGCCACAAGTTTATAGGGGAGAGCTATGATGGTTTCCTGAATCTATCTACTTTCTAAACTTCCTTTTCAATTTTATGACATTGCATATGCCTACATACGATGCTCTAACCAGGGTGTATTCACGAAATTAGACACAATCTGTTAAGAAAAGTTCCTTTGATGGTCAGAAATTTTCCAGTACACGAGTTGTGTATTTAATCGAGGGTATTTGACATCTGCCGTGTAGAAAACCCATCAAATTATCCTGGGTAAACTGTGGGAGATAAAGGAGCATTTACGATAAACTTGAATCTTTTGAGTCGTTTGCTACATTTGGGTACAAAATTAGTTTCTTTATACCTATGACTTGCTTTCGAGGGATTACATTAACCTCCGCACTCCTGTTAATGAGAAAAGGGAGACGTGTGAGTGGATCAGTGATAAAAAGGCGGTGTCCTCTGGGGTTTGTCTGGGCCGTGGACTATGCTACACCTCGACCTCAAAAATGTACCTGGTTGACAATACTTGTGTGTACTAAAAGACTAGTAGTGCCAACACAGATACAAATTGGGTTCATGGAAGGTTTATGGGACGAACGTAAACGAATACTCCTGCGTGCGCGGTATCGGATGTATAGGATTTTATCTAACCGCAGTTTTCACAGCAATTTTGTGAGGATCGCTACATCGTGTCGGAGACGTATTGTTTTTGAGCTATCATCTGCGCTAACGGTGCATCTAAAACTGTGTCGAGCTCTACAGCTGTGCGAGCTAAGGTGTCAAGGCAAAATGTTTTCTCAATTGTTAGGAAAACGTTTGAACAGAGGATGATAGCTTTTAAAGGAACAATTGACGAAACACACTTGGGTGAATTTGGTCTGCACCTTGATCGGTAATTTGCTCCATCACACGAAACAATTACGAAGGTCGACGTTTCCCAATTACTCGGCTAAGAGGACGCAATGAAGTTGATCATATTCTTGAATTGCAGTCAAATTTTCGGACAGATTGCCGACGCGCAGGGGATCGGACAATGTCTCTCTCTTCAGAAATTGTGTTGAATGAGATGACCTATAAACCTGATCATTGACTGCGAGTGATGTGGTGAGAGATAAAGTTGTGATGTTAGGGGAACCAAAATTCGGGATCCGCTGGCTAATACGCGGGGAGATTCGGGACGGCGACAACTTCTGGTTTCCCACTTCGTTCTTCCTTTATCTCTATCGTGCCGAGACAACTGTTTGGGGATGCAAATGGGAAAGGAAAAAACAAATGGGAATAGTGGGAAAGAAGGAGGAAAAATGACAACGATCTTTACCCCAAGGAATAAATAAAGAAGGATCAGATTCCGGAAGGCACCAAATTAGTGTCGGGTGACCGTTCTCGGACACCGAAACAATCGCCAAATTATAGTGTTAAGATTTTGGATAGGTTGCAATGACAAATTTCCTCTTAAGAAAATAGAATTTTATTAATACCAACAAAAATATCGACCAAAAAAGCAGTTTAGAACAGTATAAAAGAAAATTAGGATGGGTGCCAATAAGTTGGTTAAGTTGTTTTGAGCAATGGCTGGACTCACAGGAAATTTGAAGGGCGTTCTAAAGTCGGCAATAATATTCAGGCAAATATCGGTTCTTTCGTTGGCACGTAAACACGACGGCTCGAAAGAATAATCCAACAAAGTACATACAGGTTCAATGCGCAAGAGCTGGGAGTATTAGATTGTGGATTATGCTTAAATCCTAACTGGTCTTGAAGAAGTTTTCAGCGCGTACAGGGTGATTGACAAATGAGAACTGCGGTACTAATTCTTTTTTGAAGAAGGTCGGGAATATCTTGAACGAAAGTGGACTTGGAGGTAGACAAGTCGGAGAACACTTGGACTTTATACTTGAGCAATATTTTGAGACGCATAGAGAGGAAAAGAGCAGATCGAATGTGCCACGCAATCGGCTCCTTCTGCAGCAAGCGTGTAAAATCGAAGAGACGCTTATTTATAGCACTTCTGTTGAATTTAATTGCTAAAGGGGGACGGTCATTTCCTCTCAATGATCATTCAAAAATAGATTGCACTTCGGGGGGAATTCCCTAAGGTGAACTTAGAAACAGCTATCATAAACATATGAAAGCCATAAAAGCTTAAAGAAATAAAATCCTTATCTTCTGACAGCGATGAATGCAATGTGGAGACATGGGTGTAGTGGTTATAACTGTTTGGTTGGAATGGATTTGATGATTGTATCATAAGGCATTTGGAAAATGGAAGAGTGATTGGGAAATGGAATTTGTTGTTGTTTTTATTTAAAGCATAAACGACTTACTTCAGAATGTAAGAGATGTGTAAAGAAAGAGGGGGAAGTAAAGGAAATAATGTAAGATTTCAGTTGTAGCATGCTGGCCCATACAACACCTGGCACACTTTTGTAAGATAGACAATGGGAGCGGGAATGTGTGCCATACCACCAGTTCAGGTGCACCTGGGGTTTTACAACTGCTACACAAAATGAATGCAGTGTACCACTGTATAAGGGTAAATGGGAGAAAGGCAAAAATAAGTCTAACGACCAAGGTAGGTAAAGTGTATGAAAAGTTGTAAATGTGTGTAGTATAAATAACTGAGGGATTGAAAGTGAATTAGCAAGGTGTGTTTCGAGTGGATAGGATGGTTGTGGATCAAGTATTTGAACAACAGTAAAAAATGGGATGAGATGAAGGGTTAGATTCATGAATCTATAGAAAGTGTTTAGATGTAGAAGCATTATGGCACAATCTAAGAATGCATGGATGGGTGGTAAACTGTAGGATGTTAAATGTATTGACTTTGTAAGTTGGGTACATTCAGATGAAAGATGGCTAGAGTGAGTGTTTTGATAATAATGGGTGGTAAAGGCAAGGGTGTGAGATGTAGTCATGGCTGTTTTAATATCTTTATGGGTGGAGGACTGAGGTAAATACGAATGAGAATGGGGATAAGAGGTGTAATCGTGATGAGGATATGTGAAGGTGGGTTTCTATGTTAGTATATGCTGATGATATGATATAGGGGGCTAAGAGTCAGAAAATAAGAGGTGTTTGAGGGTTAGATGGGGTGTGTTTTAGAGTCTGATGTTACCCTTGAACAAGTGCGATGTTTTAAGTACTTGAAGCTAACGTTGCTAGATGGGAGAGACGACGACGTTAAGAAAGATCTAGTGAGGTCAGTGCAAATAGAGAGATGTTCGGTGTGCGAAAGATGGAGAGTCAGAAACACCTGGGTACGAGATGTTTGCGGCATGAGGATGTTGATGAGGTAAACTGAAAGTGTTCTTAACCTGTTTGGTCATGCAAGAGGAATGGAAAGAAATAGACTTGTGATGAGAAGAGTTTGTCCCAGCGTGAGAGAAGGGTTGGAAGGTCTTGTAAAAGGTTGGATGTTGCAAATGTGTGAGAGAAAAAGGGGTATGTGAGGTAGACGTGTTTGGGACCTTCTGTTCACTGGTTAACCCTAACTGGGAGAGATCTATAGCACATAGTAACTCCACTATGAAGGACCAATTTTGGAGTGTAAAAAATGATGTGGGGCTTCAAACTTGATATGGCAAAAAGGAGTACTTCAAAACCCATTTCTATCTATACCAAGGGGATGAGTAGTTTTGTGGCATTGATTAGAGCCAATCACACTTTAGGGATAATGGTTGAAGTGACAGCAGTTAGAAATGAAATAGAAATACGGCGATGCGAAGTAGTAGAGAAATCACACCCACTTTACATAAAACTAGACCGGGGGGGGGGGGGGGGAGTAGTTTTTTAAAAAGGTGGAAACTATCAGGGGAATCTCAGTTAAAAGAAAAGAAGTTTGTATAGAAAGTGGTGAATGTCTGAGAAGTGAAAATAAGTGGGCGGTACGCACTTCTTCAATTCGATTGTTTAGGATATTAAGGAGTAAGTGGATGCGGAACTTCCGGAACATGCCCAATTTCTGCAAAGAGGGAATGCCCCCCTTACGGGGGCAACTACAAGGACCTAGATAATGCAAAATGTAGCCTTCAAATACCCCAAACGGGCCATTAACTCACTGAAAATCAGGGATTATTTCCAACTTGACCCGGAGCACTGTCCTTGTGATGGGCTGAATGGTGGCGTCAATGATGAGCAAAGGAAACTGGCGGGCAGCCTGTGCCACTTCGCGCCCCATTCGCTCGTGTCTGATCATCTTCCCTAGAGGAGGTGAGGGGACCGAGATGAAGGGCCGAGCTATTTAGGTAAGCTGAGAGTGGCGTCTTCTCTCTCAAATGACATAACCGCTACCGAAGGAAAATTAGGCAGAGAGAGAGAGCACCAAATCTGATACCTCATTGAAAGGGGTGGGGAAATACATGCCATGGCGGGGGTGGGGAAATAAATGCAATGGCAGGGGTAAAAAAAATACATGCAATGGCAGGGGGAGGATATACATGCAATGATGACAGGGGTTGGAAATACATTCAATGGCATGAGTAAGAAAATGCATGCAATGGCAGGGATAATAAAATATATGCAATGGCAGGGGTAAAAAATACATGCAATGGCAGGGGTAAGAAAATAATGCAATGGCAGGGGTAAGAAAATATATGCAATGATTGAGGTAAGAAAATATATGCAATGATAGGGGTAAAAAAATATGTGCAATGGTAAGGGTAAGAAAATACATACAATGGCAGGGGTAAAAAATACATGCAATGGCAGGGGAAGCAAAATAAATGCAATGGCAGGAGTAATAAAATACATGCAATGGCAGGGGTAAGAAAATAATGCAATGGCAAGGCTAAGAAAATATATGCAATGACAGCGGTAAAAAAATATGTGCAATGGTATGGGTAGGAAAATACATACAATGGCAGGGGTAAAAAAATACATGCAATGGCAAGGGCAGGAAAATACATGCAATTGTGGGGGTAGGGAAATACATGTAATGGTAGGAGTAGGGAAATACATGCAATGGTAGGAGTAGGGAAATACATGCAATGGTAGGGGTAGGAAAATAATGCAATGACAGGGGTAAAAGAATAATGAAATGGTAGGGGTATGAAAATACATGCAATGGCAGGGGTACACAAATAATACAAGGGCAGGAGTATACGAAGCAGGTTTTCAGGGAAGATAAAATTGGTGGCAAAGGACTACAAGAGAATAAGCAAAATTACGCAGATTGAATAAAACTAAAAAATTAAAAACAACAACAAACACATACCACCCTGTGAATTTAAGTGTCAACCACATAGTAGGAATTTTAATATCTACCAGTTTTCCACAAGGTGGCATCAGCGTGCTTCAATGCCATTAAAAATATTCAACCCTCTTCATGTTCTATTAAAAATAATGCCACACATCATTTTGTTTCTGCCATCCCACCAAGAAAATTTTATACCTCTTATCTGTTGTTTTTAAGCGAGTTTTAGTACCCATACTATATGCAACTAGCCACTCACCACATGCTTTAAAACCTTCTTCATCTTCTTTCAATCGCTGTTATTCTTCTTATACACCCAATCAGAATTTTAACAACACTTTACCTATAACCATTTAGCGAGCGTGTTTGCCTCTGTTTACAAAATAATATTTATAATTTTCAAAAAAATCTAGAAAATTAAAGCACTCATATGGCAGACGAGAGCAGAGGCAAAGCTGTAGAAATGATTAGCAAATCTATTTTTAGGTTACAATCATTTCAAAATTTAAAAAAACAAACAACATTAAGAGAAAAACTAGTCTCTTTCAGGGCCTGAAAATGGAAACAGTACCCTCCAAATTCAGTGACCCTGAGGATAATTCCGTTTGGGACGCCCTCTTCGAACATAGATAGTTTCCTACACAGGTATGTGGAAGCGACGATCTCCCAAGAATTCAGAAATTGGGAGGCATCCCCTCGCTCCCATAATATGGAGGGTCTCCATAATACTATATCGCCATGAAGTAGCTTAGGCCTTCTCCAGATAAAAAAAAACACCATGGCAAAGTGCTGTTCACGAAGGAACTCATAGCAGATAGATTGTCCAGACGGCACAGAGTATCCAGTGTGGAGTGACACTTGTGAAAGTAGCACTTTACAGGAGACAAGTGACCTCCATTGTCCAGATAATTAGGCTAACAACAAATTTCTATATCAAATTAAGCATGCAGTAAGTTAGAAGAATTGGGCAGAAACCAGCCGGGGTAGAGTAATCTCTCCCAGACTTGGAAAAAGCAAGCATGGTAGCCATTTGCTATTAGTCTGGGAAGATCTTTACTTCCAGATCCTGTTGAACAAGACTAACAGAAGGGCAAAGCCTCAAACACCCAAGTGTCGAAGAATGGCCAACAAGATATCGCCAGGAACATGGGTGGTATCTACATAAGCAAGGTCGCTGTGGAACTCGCTTAGAGTAAACTGCTCATTGAGGGATGCCCCGGCTCTGGAGCCGTGGATGGTGGCACAAGTTCACCACCTTAGTCTTGGCCAAGGAAAACCGAAGCCTGTACGTTTCAGCATAGCGAGAGACGCGGTTCACTGCCTGCTGGAGTCGAGGCTCCAGAGTTGGCATCTGGGCCGCG
Organism: Ceratothoa steindachneri; assembly: GCA_963969495.1. Lineage (NCBI taxonomy): Eukaryota > Metazoa > Arthropoda > Malacostraca > Isopoda > Cymothoidae > Ceratothoa > Ceratothoa steindachneri. Next base: position 109,909,472 of record OZ018327.1, on the reverse strand, counting down.
CCAAAAGAGATCGAAAGGTCATCCATGTAGAGAATAGCGAGAACATCTTCCGGCAGCACCAAGGTAATGTCATTGATGCTCAGGGCAAAGAGTGTGACACTGAGAACATTTCCCTGCAGGACACCCTCTTCCTGCTCCATTGGGCCTGAGAGGGCTCCCCAACCAGGACGCGGAATCGACGATCTCGTAAAAATTCAGATATAAAGACCGGGAGGCATCCCCTCGCCCCCATCGTGTGGAGTTTCCATGATACTGTATCGGCATGCAGTATCATAGGCCTTCTCCAGGTCTAAAAACACCGTGACGTAGTGCTGTCTAAGAAGGAAGGCCTCGCAGACGGCATTTTCCAGTCGGAGCAGAGCATCCGACATGAGTCTTACTTACGGAAACCGCACTGTTCAGAAAACACGTTGCCTCCGCTGTCCAGAAAAAAAAGGCTAATCTAACATTTATCCGTTTCTCCATCAACTTTCACATGCAAAAGGTTAGAGATTGGGCGGAAACGGGCCGGGATAGAGTGGTCTTTCAACGGAGCGAACATGCTTCGAAACCTATAGGAACCTGTCCGTGACTAGAATAGTCAAACAGGGTGGAATCGTTCGGGCGATGCTTGTAGCACCTATGAGCATATCGCTTTTCTTTGAGAGCCGTCCCACCTTCAGACAACCACCAAGGAAGTGGACGGCGTCCAACATAGTCAGTTTCAGGCATGCGGCGTTGAGGGTGCCCGACAAGAAATCAATGGCCTCATCAACCTACTTATACAAACCTCTCGACTGATATAAGGAAGCCAGTTATTTTCTCGAATACGGACTACTGCGACCACCCAAAGCACCATCAAGGTATCATCTCAGGTGGCAGCGACCCAGTAAAAGATATTTGAATGGAAAAGTTATCGGCCAACCAATGAGAGAATGGGCTATGCTAATTTCGAGGGCTCTTTTATTTTTCCCTCACTGGTGGCCTGTTACAGATTCATAGAGAAAAAGTGTATGGAAGATGGATACTAAAAACTTCAAATACCTTGGGAGGGGTAGGAAAAGTTCTCATATGATCAAAAACATATTTGGCCTCAGTTGAGAGCTAGGATTAGCATTGACAATCTAACAAATTTGCTTTTGTACTTCGTCTCATAAAAAGTGGAGCCGACGTAGCTACCAGATGTACAATGGAAGCAGTGAAAGGAGTCGTCAGTGTACTAGACCCCCTAACTCATAACTCCCCCAGTTGTTGGCTTTTCAGTACTCACAGCAGATAGGGAACCTAAGGTATATCTTACAACCTGACTGGGTTTAATTACAAAGCTGGATGTGCAACCAGTTTTCCAAAGGCTGGAAAAAAAAGGGAAGGTAATAAGAAAGAATAGGAATAGGTGGGTCAACTAAGAAATAAGGTTGGTGATCACCTATTACATTACCCCGTGGGTAATGGGGCCGGAAGAACGAACCAGCTCCACCAGAGTTGATAGTCTACTGTGAACTCGAACTTCCTTACGGGAGTTTTGGCAGGGAGAGCAACGCAATTCCTCCGCGTTTCTAGTGACAACCCAAAGCGGGAGAGGAAGCAGACGAGTGCCAGTGAAAGAGTAAAGAAGGAAGTGTTAGAAAAGGTGCATAAAAGGACAGGGGGAACGAACAAGCTTTGCCAGGGCCTGGACAAAGAGATGGACGTTCACTCAGTGAGGTAGGCCTTTCTGGCAAATACTGCACCCGGGAGGATGTGCCTGTCTATGGTCTGGAAGAAGGAAAGATGTCAAGTGAGAACTGCAAATGGACAATTTGAGAAAGATGCTTAGTGTGCAAATGGTAGCTAGAGTGAAGAAGGACTGGGTAACGCCATGTTTATGGAGCCAATGAGGTTGTGACTGAGTGTTCCGATGTGGTATGGATATACAAGGAAAATGAAAGGAAATGGACTTGTCAAGAATATACGAGAGTTCAGGGCTTGAAATGGCCGAAAGACGGCGTAAAAGATGGGTTGATCATGTGAATGAGTGTATGATGGACCAGGAGGAAGAGGATGAGATCTACTGCCCATAACTCCCCATCGCTATGAATGGCCTATGGTGAGGAAAAAAATGATGGATGGTACTTAATAGGGTATAAAGGAGTGGGGAAAGTTTTAAGAAGGATTGAAGCGAGCCAAACCTACATTATGGGAAGCTGGTTGAAGTCTTGGAAAAATAATGGCCCCATCTGCACCCATGAAAATTACGCATCTCATTCGAAAAATAATGGCCCCCATCTTCACCCATGAAAATTACGCATCTCATTTGAAAAATAATGGCCCCCCCATCTTAACCTATGAAAATTACACATCCCATTTGAAAAATAATGGCCCCCATCCTAACCCATGAAAATTACACATCGGCCACATCTTAACTCGTATCAACTTTGTCTCAAATTCACCTATTTCCTTAACGTCCATGTCTCTGATGCGCGAGACGGTCAGTCGCCTGTCTTCAATTTTCTCGAGGATTTCATGGTTCAACTTCGAGAACTGACGAAGAGGATTCTCGAAACGCCACATTCGCCTCTCGAGCATTTTTGCCATTTCTAAAAACCGCCCAGCTAGCAGAGGCCAGTTCTTATGCAGCACGATCTCAAACAAGGCTCTAGCGATACGCACAGAGTTCTGAAATCGTGATTGCATCACAACTATTATCTAAACATATAACTTATCCGCATAGGCAAAGGGAGACTATTGCCTTGTCATTGTAAGGAATGGACAAATTTACACTCCAAATCCTAAGTCAATCGAGAAGGAACTATTTTATAACAAACAATTTTATATTCTCAAAAATAACTATACATATATCGCACAGGTAACAACAATGGTTGGATGGACTGATATATTAATTAGTTTAACAGAGAAAATCCAACTTACATCTGTGATGTAGTTCATATCCGAGACGAGAGAAAATCCTTCAACTGAATGTCTCGAGATGAATGCCTGCATTAAGATATTCACCTTTCCGTGTATATTCTCAACTCCTCCCATGGCGGGAACTTCGCAAAGAGGATGCAAGTTATCTAATTCATTAATCTCTTCATCTCTGATCTGCCGAAATTAAATAAAGCTAAAACAAAGAATAAACCTTGCACTGACAATAACACGCCACAAAAACAACCAAAGCCCAGACAAAAATGAATACCAATTGCCTAGCAAGCAAGCCATGAGGTAGGAGGGGGGTGGGGGGGGGGCGTAACCAGCACCTCTCTTCCTACCCCCGACCAGGACCCACTGGATGAAAGCTGGTTGGCAACTAGCCTGCGAAATTAGCCGCCAACCAAATAATTGCGAAAAAATTCTTTAGAAAAAAACGCCTAAAAAGGGATGAAATGGAGTCTAGAAATAATAAAGCCATGGTAGTCTCAATCTAGTTCGAGACTGCTGGAGGAACTGGGGCCGGGAGGTGTCATTCTTCCAGGTACCATGTGTAAGTCTACACGGGGCATCCATTTGCAGGGTCAGACTGAAATGATGAAGCTGAGAGAAGCTTACTTTTAATTGTGAGAACTCGGATGAATGCGATATCACAGCGAGAATGTCGGCTTCATTCATCAGCTGCCTCAGGTGCTCGTTGAACACCTCGACAGTATCGTATTTGATGTAGAATTGACTGGCGATACGGCCCATATCTGTCAAGTTGGGAATTAGAAACACCGTTGGGAGTAAATTTCAACGCAACTGACACTAAGATGGATTCAATTTGAGGGGAAAAATAAAAATAGAGGACGGTCAATGAGGGAACAAACCCCAATATCAAAATTATGAAAAAAAGTAATGAATGACAAAGAATTATAAGTGTTGGTCACGAAGGTAAGTGAGAGAACTGCACTCGAATTCAATGGATGATGGACCGATTCATTTTCCATGTGATAATGGCTACGAAAAGTCATCCTCAACCACTTACCCACAAATGGGATCGGCAGGCATTAACACCCTAAAAACGAAACGCATTCTCAATGTCTTATCAAGAGGGAGGGGGAGACCAACACCCCTTTCTGGCGAGAACTGACTAGAGTGGACGAAGGCTGGTCAGTGACTACGCCGCCAAGAAAAAAAACGGTGTAGAAGGCTTATAAGGAAAAAGGTGAAGGGTGAAATAGATTTCAAGTAGGAGAAAAGACCAGGTAGTTTTAATCTAGTTTCAGAATATAGGACTCACTGTGGCTGTGTGGTAAAGAAATAAAGCTACAGGGTTATTATATAAACAACACCTGTCAAAGGGGTCACCGAAGTCAAGTTTTATTGTAATACCTCGATTGTAAATGAAAAATTGTGGTTTTGACCGACCATTTGCGTATTACGAGTTACTCCCTTATTTTCCTACAAAGTGACGAACTCGCAATACCCAAATGGTCGTCAAAGCCACAATTTTCCATTTACAACTGAGATATTACCATAACACTTTACTTACGGTGACACCTTTGACAAGGTGTTAATGTTTATATAATAGCCATGTAGTTATTTTCCTACAATGGTATGCAGCACACCTTTAGGGGGGGCAGGTTGGAGGAAGCTGCATCACTTAGGGTCATATGTAAAAATGATGACCTTGAGGTGTATTCATTAAAGGCAGTATCTTTGTATATGTGCGCACACTAAAATTTGTTCAAAACTTACCAGTAATATATACATATCCAGTTGCTTCATCAAACCTAATCATATGAGCTTTATCCAAGGCTCTCGCAGCCGCTATGATCAACTCTTTTCGGTAGATTGCTAACGTTGGATCATTTTGTGCTTGTACATAACGAAGACCATAGGCCTGAAGGGAAAGAAACGATTCAATACGCAAAAGTGAATCGGTTGTTAACGGAAATAATCGAACCATGATTTAGGTGAATTATATAAAAGAAAAACATCTGAGAGAAGATATTCGACTCTCACCGTTTAAGCGCTAGGGCACTTGAAACTTAACAGCGCCACCCTCACCCCTTATCATAACCACCGCAATAAAAAATACTCAATACACCAGAACCTCTTTGAACTTTCATACTTCAGGGCTATTCACTTACCATTTTTTTGTTTTGCAGGACCCATTTGGCGACTGCCACCAAGGGCATACATCGCTACAATTAAAATTTCAGCTTAGTACTAAGCTATTTTTAAAAATTCACAGAGAAAAACAAAAAAAATTAAAAAAATGCAAAAAATAAGAAAGAGCAAAGGTAAGAAGAATGAAGAGCACTCCAGCATCGGTGTGAGGCCAGCCTCCTCCAAAAAGTCAAATAGCCCACAAGTCTGTGGTGGGAACGAACCCATCCCGAGTACGCCACTTACCTGAGGATTTTTTCGCATTCTCACATACAGGTAAGTATAACTTAGCCATTCCACAGCTTCATCGATATTGGTTACATTTCCAAGAGAGATCTGAGGAATATTAAAAAAAGAAGAAGTAAAAATTGACTTTAAAGGGGTCCTTGGAAACAACCTCAGTATACTATCACTCAAATAGTAACATTAAATTCTTCTTTACCTCGGCATTCAGGTTGTCTGCCAAAAGGCTGACAAATGAGCTCTCAATAGGATACTGATTGGTGAGCAAGGAAAGGTAATGAGAGAGTTTATCGTAAGTTGTTACGATGGTCCCATGACCCGATTTGTCGAATTGGGGTCTTCCTGCACGACCAAAAATCTGGAGAACGTCTAAAAAACCTAGATCAACCATCCCTCCGTTCTTGCTGTCGTATATGTCGGTACCCTGGGGGAAAATGGAATAAAAGTAACTACAGGGTGATCCGAAAGTCTCATCACCACCTGAAAATATTGTTTTAATTTTCTATTTCAGATGACCGAAAGTCTTGCCCCCCCCTTTAATATTGCTTTAATTCCCTATTTCAGATGGCTGACAGAAGCTCCTACAGTTTGGAAGAGAGGCTGATTGCAAGTGTATGGACACATGATTGCGTTCATTCTGGCAAGAGCATGGAGGATGTGCGACATGATAGTGTCAATGAAAGTGAATACACTAAAACCAGTACATATGTTTGATATTACTACATTATTCTTCTATTGTTCTTAATACTTTTCATTAGGGGGTGACAAGACTTTCGGATCACCTTGTATAGTTTATCATTTTTCCGGATAAACGGTTGAGAATATTACTATCACTACTTTCCTGTTGAATGTATGTGCGTTCATATTCATCAATGAAAACAAGGGACCGAAATAACAGCCTGCTCCATACCCAGAAATATCATGACATTCCCACAAAGGTTTTACTGGTCATGCAAATGGGGCTAAGGGTATCGTTGTGTCATATGTTAACTTCCCGAGCCCTTTGGTGTCAAGCACACCCCCATTACCATTCTTCTCTAGAGAGGGTCTATTATATACAATTTTTTCGTTCGCTCATAGGACAGAGCACAAATGTAATACTGCTGCTAAAAGTATCAAAGATGAAAGTAGATTTGGAAGGGACTTTTGCATGGCTCCTTAGATTCTTGGTTTTTAGGACTTTGCAGTTTTACATGTTAGGTTAGCTTAAGGACCATAATGCAGCAAACAGATTAAACATGCGCAATACAAGGACTTAAATATCATAATACAAGATCGGATATAAACGTCAACTCATCTATCATCCTAAGAGTTATCTTGTCTTGAGCATGAATCATAACAAGCACGTTTTATTATTTTCTCACCTTAATTATAACAGCATGCGCTGGGAGATTTACGCCCCACGCTAAGGTAGCTGTTGTTACCAAAACCTTCAGGAAACCACGCTCAAACAGAGACTCAATCATATTTCTTGAAAAAAAGGGAGGAAGATTTTAACAAAAACAGTCAGATAGCAGCACCTGAAGAATATGTTCAGTTTTAAGGTAGATTTAACACTTTACCTGTCCTGTCTGAGTATGCCTGCATGATGCACACCAAAACCATTGTCAAACAACTCCAATAATTTCTTATTTCTTGACCTCTGCAGGTCTTTGCGTGCTCTGCTGACATCAGGCAAATCCTCAGGCATAAACACTGCCGTTTTTCCGTTATCCTGCGCTAAACGAATCAAATTCTGAGCTGTCTTCAGGGTCCCGTTTCGGGAGTGGACGAACACCATCACCTGTACAAATTTATATTTTACTTTGATTTTGAGCCATAGGGTTGAGAGCTATGGGAGTCAAAATAATTTTAAGAATTTCTCCAATAAAACAAAATGGAGAAATTTTATGAATCCCAAAACTCTCTCGGTTGTTTCTATTCGCGTAAGGGAGTAAGAATATGTATCATATCTATGGTAAAAGTTATGCATGGTAAAAGCATCGAATTGGCACCCCCTCAATGGTGAAATGTAGAGAGAAGTTGGGGAGGAGGCCCACTTTATCCTATACATAATTCCCTCAAAATGGCCCAATGGTGCACATAGGCTAGGTATATAGGTGTGTGCCCAGAAATGTGCAGGGAAGTGGCTAATGTCTCTCGAAAGGGTAGAATATCAAAGAGTTAGTGTGGAAGGGTGGTGTAAGTTAAAAGTGGGTTATCGAAGGAGAGAAATAGAAGATGCAGCTCTTTCGCTGAGACAAGAAATAATTAGAGACCATTAATGAATGAAGAAAAGTAATGGGTGAGGACAAGTATGCGAATTCAAGAAATTAGGGTGTAATATATCTATTAAATATATTATCAATTATAGTTATAGTGTTAACAACAATTAACAGCACTCACCATAGAAGATGTGACATGTTGGATATAGTAATAAGTATCACAATAAAAGTGTTATTACGGGTTAGTAGATAGAGTATAATATATCATCTAGATTATATGAAAAGGTAGGATACAGTTGTGCTTATAGTTTTGTCTTTAATAGGACGTTGTTTATCTTCAAAGGTTGAGTGATGGGTGTAGACTGACTGGATATTTCTACAGGACCTTGAGAGGCCACCTAGTATCAAAGTACCGACAACAAGAAAAGCGAACAATAGATCACGTCATTACATCGGGTGAAAGTGAATATTGCAAAAAAAATTAAGTTGTGTTATTTTGCTGTGGGGATAAAAAGAAAATTTAGTCCTTCGGTGCATGTCATAAAAGATGGGTAAAACTAGATATGGGGCTGCAAGCCTGGGAAGCCACGTACTCGAGTGTTGTTCTGGGTGCCATACGCAATGGCGTATAGTCTCGTGAACTCTGTCAAGTCATGCCAGGTAATCTGCGTCAGGTGCAAACCGAGGGGTATATCATGCGAGGTGGAAAAAGGAGAGTGGGTGTCAATAATTTAAAAAAGGGAGTTTGCAAATGCTTGCGCTATCTAAGACGAAAATGAAAATAATGAAGAGTATGTGTGGGCTAGTGATATCAGGTTTGAATGGCGGTGTGGGTACAGAGGGCGTGGCAGCGCTTCGGGAGTCAAGAGTGGCATGATGCAATGGTAGGATAGATATAAGTGAGCTCCAAAATATTGTGGGTAAAGTTAAGTGAGAGTTGCAAGAGTGAATCTGTGCGTGGTAGTAGATTGTGGCCAAAAGGTTTTGAATGGTAGCAAAGTCTCTGAGGCGATCAGAGCGTTAATGAGTGCTTAGGATTTGAGTGAGGAATGTGCCAGGCCAGGAAGCAGCATGCTAGTTCTAACCTTGGTGTATTGGAGTGAAGTGTGGGATGGCTAAATTGTTTGTATAGGGTGGTTAGTGTTTTCTTCTGTTGTGCAATTTTTTTTTAAGGGGCTATCTGGTGACTTCTGTTGTGCGAATGTGGAGGCACCTGTTAGAGGGCATAAGGAATTGAGTTTTTTTATTACATTTGAAACATATATTTTTGACATGGCGTGTGGTCATGTGTATATTGCAGGCGTTTTATTTAGCGGGCTGCAGATGTAGTTTGATTCATGCCTGTGTGAGGAGAATAGTATGAGTGAGGATTTTTTGTGGAGAGATCGTCATTCTGTTGTTCTAATTGTGTAATATATGTAATGTAGGTTTCCTTTGGCTCTGTCTATGTTACTGTTATGATGTTATTGTGAGGTCATCTGCATATGAATGTACTCTTACAAGACGAGTGTTGGAGCTGAGAATGTCGTGCATGAAGAGGTTGAAGAGTAGGGGGGAGGGGATGATACCTTGTGGGACACCATTGTATAGTAGCATGTATTTTGAGTTTGTGGATGATTTTTGCTAGTCTATTTAAAAGAAAGTTGGTGCGCTATTTCTTGTCATTTTGGGTCGAGGGAGAGTCATATGCTTTGTTTAGGTCTAAGGCTACCAGTATTATTGTTTGTGGTGGTGGGTTTTGGTTAAAGCATTCTTGTATGTGTTAGGGATCGAGAGGAAGTAGTGTTGAGATTTACTTTGTTTTATTTTCTCGTTTTCGATATTTTGAAGGTAGAGATATAGGTCTGTATGATGATGGTGCGTTAGGGTGGTTGTTGGGTTTAAGAATGAGTACAATGTTAGCTTTTTTTCCCCCAGATGGTAGGAATAGTTGTGAAGCTAAGAGTAGTTGAAGATGTTTGTTAGAGCTTGGATAACTTTAGGGCCTAGGTGTTTAAGGTAATAGTTGGATATTTGGTCTGAACCTGGAGTTGCCAAGTTTTTCAGGTTTGGGATGGTGGTTGTTCTGTTTGCGGGTAGGAAAGGGGGAGTTCACCCATACTACAACAATACAAACACACAACAAAGCTCGCACAAACACCAACATGCAGTAGGTAAAATAGAGTCCCAGAAGACACAAAACACCCTCTGCTAGAGTGCCCTAACCTCACACTCGCACACTGTAGAAAGATCCCCTAAAATAATATTATTTCCACAACTCCTAAGATATTACTTCGGGAGAGAAAGCGAGCCGTTACTCCCTCCCCCCTCTCCGACTTCACCCTTTTTGGACTTGCCGCCAGGTCACCGCACAAATTCACACCGAGGCATGACGCTGAAATTGAAGGCTACCTTCCCGCAGTCTCAATCTTCCCTCCCCCACCCCCTCGGGTCAGGAGATTACTCATCTATTTTGTAGGTTTGCCGTGAACAGCTTTTATGGCTCAGCCGCTGGTCGTCCGCCTGGCCCGCTGATCTCTGCCTCTTACACCCTCCCGCAAGGAGACGCTCGGTTGCCACGGCCGATAACGAGGGTTCGAGAAGGTCTCAATCTCTCCCCCCGTTTTGGAGTATATATGCACCCTCCCAAGGAGTACAGACAGATTTGGTTAGACGACACATCCCCGAAAGGAGTTCAATTGAACGAAGCTCTCTCCCGAGAAGTGTGAGTGACGGTCGCAAGCCACGGAAGAGATGGACATCACACCCGTATCTTCGGGTGAGGGAGAAGAATCTCATGAGGCAACGTCAGCCTTTCTCAAACCGCCTTCGGATCAAGGATTAGAGAAACCATCCTCCGAAGTTCTTCTGGTGACCTCTTGAGGACAAGAGGCCCGATAGCTCGCGCGACCCGAGTTTGGAGAAGTCATCTCCCCACTTCGAAGTTCGTCTGGTGACCTCTTGAGGACAAGAGGCCCGCATCTCGCAAAACACAAGTTTCGAGAAAGTAGCCCCCACCTGCTGCTGGTTTAGGGCTACCCATGTGAGTAATCAAGATCACAAAGACCTCCCCCCCAAGTTTGCCCCGCTTTACTCTCGAGGTTCAAAAGAACCGAATCACTCACTCCCCTAAATCCCCCATTATAACCATTCAATAACCCTAGTTATCTAATTAGTATTTGGAACCTAATTCCGTCTTATTCATGTACCTATATATATATCCATATTTATTGTTGGGCCTTTTATTAGTGTGTATTAAAATCTATTTTTGTTGTTGTGTTTGGAATATTCCTTGGTCACGCAGCTGCAGCTATCTATTCAAATTGCACTCTTAGAACAATAACAGTTGTCACCTTGCTGGGCATATCTTAGAGCCTGTGTGTACATATTCCCGTACACTTAGCCATACTTCGACACACACTATTACATCAATGACCTGTGGATCCATCCAGGGGACGTTGGGGCTTTCCTGGAGTCGCCCGCCCCACTAAAGAGGTAGGGATACAAACAGGTCTCTGTTTAATGAGATCTGTTGTTTCCGCGTTATTTTGGGGTTGTGCCATACACATCTTTTTTGTGGTATTTTCGCTTTGCTCGCTTTGATTATGGTATAGGTTAAGTGGTTGACTGCTGGGTCTGAGGGTGAAGTCTGTGATCTTGAAGTCTCTGAAGTTGTGCTCGATGTGCTGTGTGAAGTTTTCCCAGTTTTCTTTGTTGGAGTTTGTGTATGCTGGGTCTGAGGGTGAAGTCTGTGATCTTGAAGTCTCTGAAGTTGTGCTCGATGTGCTGTGTGAAGTTTTCCCAGTTTTCTTTGTTGGAGTTTGTGTATGCTTGCTTGTAAGTGTGTCTTAAGGGATGATTAATTCAGAGTTTGATGAGAATTTTATTGTAGTCTTATAGAAAGAAGTATATTACGTTCCATCTAAGAAGAATGAATAGAAATAGTCTTTTGAAGAGAAAATGCGAAAGCAAGTGTAAGGGTTGGAAGAACATGTAAAAGATGGCTTGATTATGCAAGTGAGTGTTTGAGAGAGAAAAGAAGTAGAAATGTTTGATATTGTGTATGATGGCGTGCTTGGGGGAGGTGGCGCCTTCTGGCCAGGGATGACTCCTGAGTGAACGAGAGGCTACATCGCATAACAGCAAATGGCTATGAAGGGCCAACTTGATGTGCAAAAAATGATTGATAGTCTAGGAGTAAAGCCAAGGTGGTTTCAATCTAGCTTGAGACCGCAATCACCCGGCAGCACTAGGGCTGAGTGTGTGTCGCTCATCCAAGTTGCAGGTCTAACAATCTACATGCCCCACCCCCATGCAGGGAGTTCTGCATCCAATGTGACACCATGCACTGCAGATGTTCTATTCCAGGGGAGTGGGGGTGTTTGATAGAATGATAGTGGGGGTGTTTGATAGAATGATGGGGGGGGAGATTTGCTGTAATCGAATTTGTGGGTTGTGAAGGAGTAATAGAAAATTTTGAATGCAAGATGGCCATTTGGTTTGGTTGTAGGCACCGTTCGAGTCCTAATGCACTTCATGCAACTTGCAATCCAAAGCCAGCCCGGTACACCGATCTGAAACCTCACCCACCACCCCCATTAAAGCCCACACTGCAACTTTCAACAAAACAACACCCAACAGCTCACCTTTTCTTAACAGGTCTCTTAGCACATCAGAACATTTTGCTATATTGCCTTAAGACATAAGAAATCGGCCTTGTGCAGCGGCATGCTATTCAAATGCCACAGAGTTTGAGTGAAGAGAAACTAAGACTTACAAAGTAAAGTAAAAAAATATTATGAGATAAGAGCGTTCAAATTTGATTAATGTGGGGTTGCGGCCAGAGTGAGGGGCAAATATTTTCATGTAGTTCGTATCTTAAAGACAGGATAGCGGAAGGTAATGGGGGGACGACTGTTGGTTGTGTTTAAGAGTAAGGTATCAGGGTAGTAAGACTTACAAAGTAAAGTACAAAATAATATGAGATAAGAGCGTTCAAATTTTGATTAATGTGGGGTTGCGGCCAGAGTGAGGGGCATATATTTTCATGTAGTTCATTCTTCAAGACAGGAGAGCAGAAGGTGATGAGGGAATGTCTGTTGGTTGTGTTTAAGAGTAAGGTATCAGGGTAAAAGCGATTAGGTTGGGAAGTTAGGAGCTTTGATGAGCACTGGAATTGCTGTCTAGTATGTGATTTAGGGCATCGGAAATAAGTAACTGGGGTTGGTAATTGGAGGAGGGTCGGTCTAGATGTTGGAGGATATACATGTTGTAGGTGGTATTTCTTTAGTTTGTATGATTACGATTCCTGGGAGTGTCTTTATCGATTAGTTGCCTGATATTGAGTGGTATTGGAAAATCGTAGATGCATAGGGGGGGGATGGATGAGTGATTTCTTTATTTTGTCTACCTCCTGTACTTTCAGCCTAAACTTATTTCAAAAGTTATGAGCACAGGGGTGGGGGAGGGGTGAATGGTAATATTGAGACGAAGCTATCTAACCAGAAGGTTAGATACACCATGGTTCTGAAGCCGACTCTATTTTACAAAGGACATAGGGGGAAAAATGAAGGGAGCTCCTTATTCTCACCGAGGTGCGAAAGACCACACGGGCCTACTTCCATTTAAAATAACCGTCGGTTACCTGATGTCCTTTGGTCACGAAATTCAGGCATTTGTCGAAAGTGATGCGGTCCATTTCTTCCAACTGCTGTAGACGACCCATGGATTTAACTCCAATGAAATTGAGACCGAGTGGCACAGGGCGGAATCGCCTAAAAGCAAAGAAAATTTGACATGAGCAAAGACGTTGGGTTGGACTTGATCTCACGTATATAATAATCCAATGAATTTAATGACCATAAATTGGCTCAGATGATTGGCAAATTCCGAATTGATTTAAGAGTTCCAATATTCGTTCAAACTTCAGAACTTCAACATTTACGTTTCCTTCAAAGTAGAGACGTGCCCTTCAAGGCCACTAAAACTACCCATCCCTCCCACCTTTATGTCCTATTAAGCTCAAGGGCGCATATCATTTGGTCCATGCTGAAAGTCCTTTATAGTGATGGAGCACTATGTACATACTGTAACATTTTGTCCAGTTAGGGCTTCACAAAGTCATTCACCTATTTTTTTTTTTTAGCCCATCCCATAAAACTGACACCTACCCATGCCCAATTATTGGGTACTGCCTGTAGTCAACAACGTAACAAACTTACCCATCAAAGAAAAATAGTCCCTTGTAAGGGTTAACCCTTAAAAAACTTGCAATATCTATATAGTTAGGGAGGGTAGCGGACAAACCGACGATTCGTATCATTGATTGCTGGGATTCGACCTGGAAAGAAACCTTGAACTTAGGGGGCCACAGTGACTGATTATGTGATACAGAAAGTTGAGATTTGCAATGGCGAAGCTTAGGGTAGTTGTAGTGTATGGACCATGTAATGATAGTGAAGTTGAGACTCTGAGGTTCTGAAATGAGTTGGGAAAAGCACTGAATGGAATTGAGAAAGGGGTATTGGTAGATGGATGTAGGAGATATAAAGATAAGAAGATAATTGTTTAGCAAAGGAAAGGGAGAAGTTAAGATCGTGAAGCTGAAAGGCACTCTGAAATGAGGGAAAGAGCAGTGGATGAAATTGAGAAGGGGAAATTGGTTGATAGATTTAGGAGATATGAAGATAAGAAGAAAACTGTTTTAGCAAACATTCTTTCAGTAAAGGAATGGGAGAAATAAAGAGTATTGTTGATCTGTGCCTAGCAAGGAAGAATATGCTGCCAGATATATCGGGAACCGCATGAGCGATACAAGACCCTAACTTAGGAAACCCAACGTCACAAAGCATTTGTCCTTGGAATAAACTTGATTGATTATTTGAAGAACAGATTTACGAGTTACAATATTCGTTCAAACTTCAGAACTTCAACATTTACGTTTCCCTCAAAGTAGAGACGTGCCCTTCAAGGCCAGTAAAACTACCCATCCCTCCCACCTTTATGTCCTATTAAGCTTAATGGCGCCCATCATTTGGTCCATGCTGAAAGTCCTTCATAGTGATGGAGCACTATTAGCATACTATAACATTTTGTCCAGTCAGGGCTCACCTGTGGGAAGAAGACCCCAAGCACACTACACTATCTCACAACCCGCCTCCATGTACACCTATCGTACATAATATCCTCCAGTTCTTCCTCGGTCAGCCCTTTCTCTTTTAAAAAATCATTCCTATAATCAACCCACCTTTTATGGGCTATTCCAGCCGTTCATGCACACACCAACTCTCGTATATTGTATATTCTCTTCAAAACTACAAGTCATTTCCATCCATTCTTCTTATAAGTCCATACCACCTCAGAACACTGTCACAACCTCATTCACACAAACATCTCTTACCCAGTCATTCCTCACTCTATCTACCTTTCGCAGCCCAAGCAAGTCTCTCAAGTTGTCCAATTGCACTGCTCTCACTAGAGATCTTTGCTTCTCTTCCAATATTATAGCCTCACTCCCTCACACCAATTTGCACATACTTTCATACACATCTTCTATACTAAAACCCTTACTATTCACTAACAAGGTAAAACCTTGTGGTCGCAACTTTCTTCAACTTAATCACTATCATTTGCAATAATAATTTAATTTAATAATAATTTACAATAATAATACATACTAGATACTTAAAACTTTGCACTTGTTCAAGGTTAACACGAGAGTATGATATCACATCCCACCCTATTCTCCTGTCAAAATAGCATTCACCTTACTCTATTCTTCATTCACTTTTAGACCACTCCTCTCAAATCTAGCAATATTTCCGCAGGCCTCTCACTCATACCTACCAATACTAGATCATCAGAATACACCAACATAGGACCCATCCCTCATCAATCTCGCATTCCTTTCTTTCATTCCCAATACTTCTCTCAGTATGCCATCCATAAAGATATTAAACAGCCATGGTTACATCATACAACCTTGTCTTATACCATGTACGAAGGGCAGTCAATAAGTTTTGCGAATCGGTGGGGCAAAACAGAGTAAGGGGGATGGCGGTTTGTGGGGGTGTTAGGACAAGTTATGAAAATTCAGGACCTACAGCCGCACGTTCCTGCTTCGTCTATTTAAGAAGCAGTAGCGGATCGCAGATCGTCAGTCAAATTTTTCAACAATGGAGAAGGTTGAGCACCGCGCAGTGATCAAATTTTTGACCATGGAAGGCAAGAATGGAAAAGAGATCCATGAACGCATGGTTGCAGTGTACACCGACACCGCCACTTCCTATGCAACCATTGCTGGCTGGAATAGGAAGTTCCGCCATGGTCGTGAGTCCCTTGAAGATGACGCCCGTCCAGGATGCCCGTCAGACGTGACCAACGAGGACAATGTGGCCCGTGTGGAGAGGATCATCCTCGAAAATCGACGGGTGAAGTTTGAAGAAATCGAGCGAGAGCTTGGAATATCACATGGAAGTGTTATCAACATCATCCACGACAATTTTGCCATGACCAAGGTCTGTGCCCGTTGGGTCCCTAAAAACCTCACGCCCCATGATCGGCTTCAACGTCGTCAAAGTCCACAAGGCCAGAGTTGCACAAGCTGCCCTGCGCGAGTGCGGATTCGAGGAGCTCAACCATCCCCCCTACAGTCCAGATCTGGGCCCTAGCCACTACTTTTTATTCCGCCAGCTCAAGGCTGCACTGCGTGGACGCCGGTTTGGGGACGATGAAGATGTCCAGCTCGCCGTCCAGGAGTGGATTGAACAGCAGTCGGGAGATTTCTGATTGTCGGGAATTCGAAGCCTCAGGGACAAGTGGCGCAAGTGCATTGAAGTCAAGGGTAGTTATATTGGAAAATAATAAAACACTTTTCCTCATATCTCGTTTCCTTATATCCGAATTCCAAACCTATTGACCGCCCCTCGTATGTCAAACCACTCACTCGGTTATCTTTTACACTAAAGTATTTCTTACTTCCAACATAAATACTCTAGATATACCATCCAATAGTTTACGACTTATTCCATACATTCTTAGCAGCTGCCATAATACTCCTCATCTATTCAATATAAATTTTCTCCAGATTCATGAAATTAGGCATACGCATTACACCTCTTATACCTAGTTTTCTCAGCTTGTTGGCTCAGTGCACTTACTTTATCCACAACACAACCCTACAAACTTTTTCATCCCCCATCAATCCTGGTTATCATTCTTATACACCCAATCAGAATTTTTCCATACTTTATCCCCCACGATAATTCTTGTATTTACCCATATACAATGACATTAATATTTGCACTATTTTACTTTCAGATGCCTTACAAAACAGTTTACAGAGCCATAGCACAATCAAGACTTGTAAAAATAACATTATGGAGTGTAGCTCAATTCCAAATATGGAGAAAAGCTGCCTTTCTCTTTTTCTGATCTCTCAAATGCTCATCTCTTCCATAGCCTTATACATTACCCAATATAAGCAAATGAAGCCAATCATATTTACATTTGCATCATCTTCAATAGCCACATTATATGAAAAGTATTCTTGCCATCTACTTTTCAGCTCATTACTCACAAGTATCCAGGCATTCTTGCCTTATGTTAGAACAGCTCTTCTTCTCCTAGTTCCTCCCCCTTCTTACTTCGTTCAAGAATAGTTTCCTGTTCCTATCACGATCCTCATTCAACTTTTGTCCAAATGCTTCCTTTGTTGCTTTCCTACTCAATTTAATCACTTAGTTCATTTTCATCTCCTTGTATGCATTCAACTTCATCTCCCTGGCCAAATCAAGCAGTGAAACATTTTTGCTACCACTACACATTTCACATTATCATTCCATCATCCAGCCTTTTGCTTCCTCTTTTCAGTTTTGGCACTGGACCACCCACATACTGCCTAAGAATCACCTATAACTTCTGTAAATTTGTTCTACAATTGTTATATCTCCAGACTCGCACTTATTTCTTCTCATCTACTCACATTCTCTACCCCTTTTATCTTATTCAATAACCTTTAACTTCTGAACCTTCCTTCCTTCCCATCTTCTCCATGCACCAAAAGAATTTAACAACAGCATAATCATATGATCAGATAGTCCCGATATCTCTTACAACTTTTACATCAAATAAATCCAGCAGCACATTCTTTCTTACTAGGCACAGATCAGTCATTGTTATTAACTTCTCCCTTTCCTTTGGTAAACAATTTTCTTCTCATCTTTATATCTCCTACACCCATCAACCAATACCCCCTTCTCAATTCCATCCACTGCTTTTCCCAACTCATCATTACATGGTCTATACACTACAACTACACTAAGCTTCGCCATTGCAAGTCTCAACTTCACCCACAAAATTCTCAAGATCATACATTCATACCGAATGTTGTTGTTGTTGTTCCCAAGAAATTCCCTGCTTGTTGCACGACTTCTGCTCCCTCTGACCACTAGGGATATTAAAAGAGAAAGCCTTTGATCCTAGGGCGGTGTGGTAGACACCCATCACTGTCCCGAGGGACCAGGTTAGCGTGGATGGAGGGTGTGGGGATTTTATAGTACTGCTTTGTGCTACCAGTCCATGCAAAAGGTAGGAAGTGGGAATTCAAATGAAGCTTAACCTCCCGCAGATTGCAGCCAGGTGAGGTTATCCTACACCTGGATTGCATCCAGGTGGGATGCTTGTGTCATATCCACTCTGAAATGCCATGACTACCCTACAACTCTTTCTCTTGCCATACAGGATGGTTAGTTTTCTAGAAAAAAAACAACAGCCTGGTAAGCAGTTTCATATTCATCAATTGTATCATACTGCACCTCACTCAAAAGCAATGCCACATCCTCTTTACACCTACCACCTTGATATAGACCTGATCCCACTCCATTCATTCCATCCCACACAAACTCTTCATCCCATTACATGTCTGTCTCACATAAAGCAAGCATCTTTATTCTCCCCATTTTAAAGACATTGACTACCATTCATCTCTTTCTCACATTATACAAACAAATTTATTTATGCATTGACTAGAATTAATTGGTCTGAGTGGACAGCATATGTGACAGCCGTGTCATTGCCATCATTGTATATCATGTTCCTAGGATAAAGGAACACAATACACGATATCCAGGTTTAGTTGCCTTTTGACATGCCAGAGGATATCATGTGAATTCTTGTTGCTCCACATAGAGGCAACATCCCGTTTTAGTGGCCTTTTATGGCCCGCACTGGAGGACAGTATGGGTATTGTTCCTGGGAAACCACACAGACAGCGAGATATTCCTTTTGAAACATATATTTAGCAGGAGGAAAGTACAGTTCCTTCGGTAGGGTAAAATTTTAACACTACAATAGTGAGCAAGATTGAGAGCCATTCCCTTACCATCCGAAGAGTTCTAGCCACGAGTGTCTCAAGAACTGGTCCTCGATCGCCATGCAGGAGATGAACCTCATCAATGATCAAAAGCTTTACCAACTGTGACAACTGAGTATCACCTGATGGAGAAAAAGTATTACAATACAAATTACATCATCACCTACTTTCCCACAAAGTGTGGTCAGTATGCTTAAACAGCACTTAAAAAAAAAAAACTAATTAGCAGGGATGAACAAATTTTTAAATGATGGACACACAATTCACAGAGCTGTTTTTCAGTCAAAATAAGAGAGCAAGTTTTAGCATGTAATTTATTACTGAATTACATTAATGGTACTAGAAATAAGTAGGTTATAGTTCATACATTTACACCATGCTGTATTTTGATTGCTACTCAGCCACAAATGCAGAATTACAAGAACCAAGAACAATGAAAATCTTAATGATTATCTGAACCAGTTTAATCCTCCTCTCACTGCCCACCTTTGGCCTTTTTCAACATTAAAATGATACCATAATGAATGAAATCCATTCTTTTGATGCACAAATACCAAACTAACAAAGTGAATATAATTTCATTTCCCTAAAACTACACAACATTAATTACAAAGGTTGGGATGGCACATGTAGACTAGATTTGGAGGTTCGCAAATCTCACTAAACCCAATGCCTGAGGGCTGAAAGCCTTCCATTTCCTTCCATATTTCTTCTTATCAATTTATTTACCTTTTTTTTTCTATTTTACTTCCACTTCATCTTGTGGTCATTGCTGATTCAAGTGGGTAATTCAACTCTCTGAATGTCTGATTGCCATCATTATGATTGACTACTTCCCCACAAAGGGTCCGCGTGTGCCTACATATAAACCACTACCATTCATGATACACAATCCCAATCTGTCTCACATCCAAGAACTAACAGTAGGTTATCAGAATACACTAACATAGCCCAAAACCATTCCTTATCAATTTTGCATGTGATTCCATCATTCCTATTCATACTTCTCTCAACAAGCAATCCACAAAGATCTGATTTAACAATTGCAATTTCAGCAGTTTGAAGAGAAATGCCATGCAACATCAACTGACCGGGTTTCCTTGTAGTGACATCCCACTTTTCAGGTGTGGTGATAATCATAGTTGTGGCCATAATCTCAGGCTTGGTGAGATGCATGTCACCTGTCAGCTCCTTCACCAGAAGACCCAAGGGTTCAAGTCGCTTTGAGAAATTTCGTGCCATTTCCGCAGCCAGAGCTTTCATCGGTGCCACATAAATGACCTAAAGGTAATTTCTCACATCAAAAGCACAACACTTAGCTATAAGCAACCTTTTACTGAGGATGGATGGTGTGAAAAGAAGTGAGAAAAGATATAGAAGCTATAAAAGATAGGATAACAGTAAAAAATATAAGGAATACATTATTAAGCTGCCCACGTCAAAGTGCCTTTCAAAACGAACATACAAACACCACACACAAATACACACACATGAGGATTCATTATGTATGAATTTTGAAATTTGGGGGGAGGTACAATGCAAGGCCCACTTCATTTCATGAGGACAGAAATAGGATACCAAAAGATCATCATCTTTTTATGCTGTGCTTCAATTATAGAGAAAAATGAGAGAAATAAAGGGAGGGACAGGCAGATAAAGGAGAATGAGGCTAAAAATTAGATGGTGAAAAAGGATAAAAATGAAAACTTGCAATAGCAAGACTTGTCAACTGTAAATATTGGCGGTGTCATGCGTTAAAAAAATGAAGGAAGATCCCATCACGGTGGCAATGACAATAGGATAGCCACAACGATACCATTAATTTCAACCAATCTTTATGAAAGTGTATGAACATATACCCACGATATAATATCCACAAAAATATAGGAAAGAAAAAAAAAGAAAGAAAAAAGACCAACAAAAATCAATGATGCCAAAACATAGTTAATTGAAGGAGTCGTGCCTTGCCCTAACCTCTATATAATGATGAGAAATGAACCTCCAAGTAAAGTACGAGCACAGGCAGTCAAAAGAAGGAATAATCCCTTAGGAAGTGAGCAAATACAATTAAATGAGAAAGAACATGGGAGAGCAATAGAAAGAATATTGGTACATGACAAAAGATGGAACTTAAAGAAAAACAATTAAAACACCAAGCCTCAGTCATATATTAAAAGAAAAGTTTACATACTAAGTTTGCAAGGGAACAAACTAAGTAGGTCTGAGTTTAAACTAGTGGTGATTGGACCCCACCAGAATCCTCATTGTGTCAATTGATGCAGTATGCTGCAACATTATGATTTAGCAACATAGTGCAGAGAGAATCAATAAAGTGCTTTCCTCTATACAGTTTGCCCACAACCCAGTTCATCTCCACCGACAAAAAAAAAACAACGGCACAAAAACATTTAAATAAAGTGCAGGAGGCCAGCCTCCTCTAAAAAGTCATAAAGTCCACAAGTCAGTGTGCACGAACCCCTCCCGAGTACAGGGAACAAGCGATAGCGACCCAGCTCATCCCGGTACCGAGACGGGTAGCGTACGTGAAGACATATTTTATACCTTTACTTTCTTCAAATTTCCCTTCTCATATCCTTCATGGTTCTCCTTTCTTCCTTTCTTATTCCTTCACTCACAACCAATTTGCCTTTTCCAGTTTGCAAGCATATTACTAATCTAGGAACTTGCAAGGGCTCGTTTGGTATAGCAATGGAAACCTTGTTGCAGCTGACATCTGGAGGACACACATTTGTGTACTGGGTTCAAATTCCTGTGACAAAACATTTCAGCAGTCGTATGGAGGATCCCAACAATTAAGGTGGGGGTGCTGAATCTGACATATGCGCACTCTGGGTGGTCCTCAAATTATAGTGAAAATCAAATTTTTATTTTTTCACTGGTGCTCATTGTTTATTCGTTGCTGCTAGTGAGTGAACATATGAGGTGAAATTAGAAGGAAATCGGACTTCGCTTAGGGTATGCCACGCAGCAGCAATGTTTCAACTCTATTGTGAATTGTGGTGATTGTCAATTCTGGTTAGACAATTCTCTCAGTTGCAGAAGCATGATGTGTCATGACGTCCTTCGTTTTGTTAGCAGGTCAACATGGCTTCTTCTAAAAGAAAACAGACGCTGGTGTATGCTGTTGGTTCATCTCTGGAGAAAATCCCAGAAAGCCACCTTCCAACAAGCCGTCAGGTAATTCAGATTTCTTGGGACACAATGGTAGAGTAGCTTTGTCGGTTTAGTTCTGATTCAATGAGGTTATGTCTACTTTGTTTTCTCACTATAATCTAAGTTTGCTTATTTCCTTCATTATTAAACTAGTAACATACTACTCCTGCATTGCATAAACTGTCTAATCCTGTTTCTTGACTGGGCATCGTTGCTGGATGAAATAACTAAGTAATTAATTATAATTTTTGCCGTGTATCTGCCGATGGCCATTTGTCCACCTTGTTGTTTTTCTGAATTGTGCCCCAAAGAGTAGCAAGCTCAATAGCTCATT
Source organism: Ceratothoa steindachneri (assembly GCA_963969495.1). Classification (NCBI taxonomy): domain Eukaryota; kingdom Metazoa; phylum Arthropoda; class Malacostraca; order Isopoda; family Cymothoidae; genus Ceratothoa; species Ceratothoa steindachneri. The sequence continues at coordinate 109,887,124 of OZ018327.1, read as the reverse complement.
TAGTGGAGTTTCAATGCATATGCGCTGAGGTGCAAAAATGTTGTATGATGTGTGCTTTGTTTGTAAAATAAATATGCTGTTTGTATCAAAATAAAGTTGAATTTGAATTAGTTTTCACTGGTCTTGTAGCAACCCTTTCCTTTCATTTTTCCAGGTACTTCAGCGGTACTTCCACCACCTGAAGATGGGGACACCAGGGTCCAATACGAAGCGCTCGGCAGCAACGGAGACAGTGCATAAAGTGCTAGGGATCTGGGAGAAAGCTCGGATACCAACTATGGAGTAGAGGAACATTGTTCGGAAGCTGGAAAGTATGGTTGGAGAGTGGGAGCTCTTGAAGAAGCAAGAGAAGAGACGGCCAACCAGAAGACCAAAGAAGCCGCTTTCCACAAAGATTAGAACTCCCTGATCAAGATTCCCGAAGACAAAGCCTTTCTCTTGGACCAGGAAACCCAGTGCAAGGGATACATGGGTCTGGAGGACAAAGGGCACACCAGAGCAGATTGGAAGCGGTTGGAGATAGGTGAACGCGATCAGGCACATCGAAAAGCTGAAGCACAACGGCAGGAGACCTCCAGCGAGACCGTCGTGCTCCTGTCAAGCAGTTCGTCCTCCGACACGTCCTGCCCTTCTCCACCGAAGACCCCTCGTCGTGGAGCAGACCCAGGCCCATTTTGCTCCGCTCCTGGTCCATCGACGGCACCTTCAACGCGTCCTAAGTCCATAGTCACCACTGAGTGCGCAGCTGCTCTTGACAGAACGAAAACTAGCGATCGAAATGCTGTTTACATCTTGGCAGCCGCAGCAGAAACCCTGGGAGGAGCTGCGATTGCTGCGAGTGACCTCGCCATCAACCGATCCACCATTCGGCGTTCAAGGATGCGTCATCGGAGCACTACAGCGTCCTCCGTCAAGGATCGATTAGCGGCGTGCCAAGGGATGGCTCTCGTCGTCCATTGGGACGGAAAGATCCTTTCTGATATGACCAGTTCAGGACGCTAAATTTGTAGGCATCGCTGGTCTAAACTGTGTCAGTGAACCTATTTGTTTGCTTTGATTCCCTTCTGGGTCAGAGTGAAATTTTGAGGGTTTAAAGTATACTCTTACCATGGAAGTTTGCAAAGAGAGTAGATTTTGTGCTTTATTACAAAAATAATTAATTTAATTATATCAATTAACTATACAGAAATATAGTAACGCAAAAAAGATGGTCTTCACTTCAGTGAGAATTGTTAAATCACTTTTAATGCACCTAATTTAATAACTTGACTTTAAACCGTGAAAAATGCTGTCATTATATGTGAATTGAGATTTATGCTTTTCACAATATGTTAAAGTTTTTAAATGTATTGAGTAAATTAAATGGTCCTTAAGTTCAATGAAGTTAATGGATGTGATTTAAAAAAAAAAATTAGTAGCCCATCTGGCGACTGCCTACTTGGGCATAAGTCGCAGTACTCACGACAGCCTTGTACTAAGCTACATTAAAATAACAATATGCATAAAACAAAACAAAAAAAAACAATAAAAAAGGAAAAGGACAACAAGCAGGAAGCACGCTCAGGCACCAAGGGGAGGCGGGCGTCCTCACGGGGCAGGAACGTGCAACTTACCAAAAAATAGCAATGACAAAAAAAAGTTAAATAAAGTGCAGGAGGCCAGCCAACTCTAAAAAGTCATAAAAGCCACAAGTCAGTGTGCAGGAACCAGTCCAGAGTACAGAGGAGAAGCGGTAGCGACCCCGTTCATCCTGGTACCAGGACAGGTAGCGTACGCAAAGATCGCCCAGACTGGGACATTCAACAAGAATTAGCGAACAGTCTGGGGAACAACGCAGTCGTCGCAGTAAGACGCAGGCGAACGCTCCATCAAATGGTGGTGCGTCCAGCGAGTGTGTCCACTTCGGCGACCACAGAAAGCAACCTGAAGACGTTGAGGGATTGGGGGTAGGTCCGTGGGAACAGTCGCGACGCAATGGCACGCAACTTTAGGTTCCAAGCGACCATCTCCCATCTTCTTTGCCATGCGGCCAGGAGAGCTGCCTGTATTCTCGCAATGTAATCGGTGTGAGTAGTGAACATGCTGCCATCAGGGAAGCGAATAACGAGGAAGCGTTTGAACCTAGCAGGCTCGAAAACGCCTGGTAACCTCTGAATGAAGGCCCCCGACGTAATCGAGGCTCCGCTCCGCGCACTTTTGGTCTTAGTCCGGGATTCCCCACTCACCCGGGGTAGCACCGGGGCTGGACGTGCCGATCTTGGCTTGGTCGCTTACCGAAACGGCAGCAAACCCGTAAGTCCCTGAAATGGAGGTCTTGTCTGTTACAGGGGCACTAGCCGGGGGGAGGAGATCCTCCTCTCCCTGAGCCGTCTGAGGAGGAACTTGCATACGGGCGATGACGGGTTCTGTGCTTGGCACCAAGCCCGGGTTCGACCCCATGGAAGATCCTACCGTCTGGGGCGGGGTCACCTAATGCTGGCGAACCGGCATCTGTCGAGGAAGAGAGAGGGGGACGTACAGTGACCCCCTGTATGCTCTTACCGCATGAGCGCATAATGTTAGGGGACAAGGACCGACGGACACAGCCCCCCCCCCCCCCGATGGAGTTGGCCCAATTGACGCGCTCAAAATAGGAGCGTTCAATTTTCAGCTGCTTGCGTGATTTCTTGGCAGTCCCTTGTGAAAGAAAAGGAGGGACTGCTGCTAGAAAGAGGGAGGCACCCAAGGGCACCTCCAGAGAAGGGGATGAGGGAAAGCCCCCTACACCCGTAGCCCTGGGAGAGAAGTAAGCCTCCTCTCCGGTACAAGAAAATTGGAGGCTCCCCTGAGAAAACAGTGGGGGGGGTGGCTCCATTTTTTTCAGTGGAGCTGCCCAAAGGCAGCTCTGGTGATGGTCGAGGGCGATTATTTTTTTATTTAAATCATCATTGGGCATGGTGACTGTAATTATCACGGGACGCAAACGCTCATCACTCCACACAGTAGTCCGCTCTGTGAGGGGTTAACAAGGGGCCATTTGAGGGCACTCCTCCCGCCTAGTGACCTGGCAGCCCCACATTGGGCAGGGCATAAAAGTGATAGAGAAATGAGGAAGAAAGGGTATGTGACCATTGATGGTAATGATGAGACCAGCTGAATACGATATAACCCACCAAACCATTACGGATCCATCCCATGTTTGACATTTAGAAGCATGTAGGCTTCCTTTGTGGTTCTCCATAAATAAACACTGCCTTTTGTGGGAAATGATGTAAATTAAGTAAATGATTACTCATCGGACAATATTACATTCTTCCAATCATCAAATGTCCATGTTTTATGAACATGACACAATTTCTTTCGCAATTTGGCGTTGGGTTTCCGTTACCAGCAGTTTTGGAATTGCTGCTCTTTCATGAATGTTTTCTTTGTGAAGTTCCCGGAGCACAGTTCTAATTGAAAGTGTCATTTAGATGGTTATTGAGTTCTGCTGTCACTTTTGCTACAGTCGTTTTAAGTTGTTTGGCCACAATCCTTGTTAGTGTTCAATGACCCCTGTCAGCTAACTTCAGTTTTCGCCAACTGTTGTTCTTCGCAGATGACGTCTACCATATTTTGTATTTGTCATGACCATGGACACTGTTGCTTGTGACATTAAATATTTCAGCTGTTTCAGTGACAAAAGCTTAGCTAATCGAGTTCCCTGATGGGTCATGCAATATTCCATCTGACAACACCATAGAAGCAAATGAACACCGGAGAATTCATATGCAGGAGTGTTGCCAACATGTAAAAAAATATGGAATATAACATGGTGTTTATTATATACTTCAGCCCTTGTCGATTCGAATTTGATCTTAACCTTAGAAGAAGACAACCAGAGGCAATGGATCAAATTCTGGGGAGAAAAATAGAGGTAAATTTACCTTAGGACAATGAATGACAATGATTCAGATAGATCAAGCTCCATTTTTTCCATGATCCCCTAAATAAAAAGAATTTCCTTGCTATTACCTTGAATTTATCCTTCTGAATAACCCCACAATCCATATGCTGCCTGATCTGATGAATGACAGTGAGCATGGCAATATTGGTCTTGCCAGCGCCGGTTGGAGCACAGATAAGCAGATTCTCATTTGAGTGATAAGCCATGGGAAACACAACCGTTTGGATCCTGTTCAATTTCTCGCAATTCTTGAAGGCAATGCGACCTACCTGTATTTTTAAAAAAAAGGGAAATGATAAGTAGCAAATACCAGAACTTGTTTCCAGAAAATTCGCAGATACATGTAACCTGTAATCATTATATCACTGAGTCAATGAATTTTGGAAAAGTTTTTACCCAAACTAGCAAACTACCTGTATGTGGGTCAGAAAAAATAATACCCCCATGCATTCATTTTGCAACTGCCATCAGGGTGGGTGGGGTGGCAAGGGAAAAATTCTGTGGATTTATGCTCAATAGGACATAAAGAGGAAAGCAGTTTTTAGTAGTGTAGCTGTGCAGTGACTTATAGGGGAGCGATTAATGATGCTAATAATTATCCTCACCTATCTCCAAATAAGTGATGTTAGTGAGCATCAACTAATAAATAGCAACATATCCAAAGAGTGGGCATTGAGTGACATGAATGCTGTTGGTGAGGGGCTTGGGGAGAAGAGACTTAATAAAGAAATATCCCAGCCTTAAAGCAAGTGAGGACCGGCGAATATCCAGCAGAAAACCAAAGACAATTAACTCATTCTTTGGATTAATATAGGACAGGGAGTTCTTAGCCCCTCGTTTCTTCCCATTTTAGCATGGAAGCCATCATATTTGGATGGTACCAAGGCTGTTGTACTGATACTTAACATTAGCAGAGGGCTTAATCTTAAAAAAATTGTCTCAAGTATTTTTTGACAATTACCATAAAAATATCAGACAGGTCTCAAACATCTTTGAGACTATGTTAAAAGCTTGTCATCTTCTACATAAATAGTGGATGAAGGAATTTTATTGTTGAATCTGCCAACAACTGGCAATATTAACTATAAAACCTGGCTGGGGATTCCGAGCTCCATTAAGAATGGTTAGAAACAACTTGGATTGTGGCAAAGTATATTAACATAGAAGTGGATGGGGTAAAAAGCACAAGGACTGGCTGATAAGAAGTGCCCCCCACCCGAGTTGTAGGGTGGAATATGTGTGTGTACATGGCAGTTGATAAGTTGGTAACAGATGGAATGGGCAATAATCACAGTAGATTGTAGAGAAGTGTTAGAAATTTGGATGTTAACTGCCAGCCATAAGTAGTTGAAGCTCAGGTGGCAAATAACAGACTGATCAGTTCCTTATAACAGGTTCATTTGAAAAGAGCCCTCAATATTTTCAAATAAATTTGGTCCAGGGATATAATAGAATTTTTTTTTAAATGTCTTCCAAACACTTTTTTAATTTATGTTACGATTCCTTAGCCCATTGGATTATAACTTTTTTTTCAATAACAATTAAACTAATTTACCTCATCCAAATCTGAAATTGGGACAAAATTTGCTCCAACATCTGTGGGAGCTGGGTCGGAAGGTGGAATTTCAACTTCTTCTTTGACTGAGTCTGTTATCCTTTGAAACCCTTCAGGCAATGCCATTTTGGTACCGGCGATATAACCTGAAGGGCAAAAAATAATATTTTGAAGGCAAGATCAACCCAGAATAATAAAGCAAAGTTCTAGAAAAGAGTGTTTATTTTCATGTTAAGGAGAGCCCAAAAGACCCATCAGGTAAAAATGTTCATGGCACAAACATAAAGAATGAAAAGAAATAGAGAAAAGTAGACTTGAAAATGGATCAGATGCGGGAGTTTCAGGCAATCCTGGCCATAAATGCTAAATATGAGTGGGTGCATCACAATGGAAAAGGATGAATAACCAGACCACACTACTACACTACATCAAATAAAGCAACTGGGCTCAAATCGGGGCCCCAATGGTCTGGGAAGCAAGTTTTTTTGCCCTGCAAACGCTATACACAAACTGTAATAGGTAGGGATATCATTGGCCTTTCGGGCCAGGCCGGGAAGAATACACGTGAATGTGTGAACAGTGTGGCTGCATGGAATCTGAGAGATACACGTGATGTGGGAGAGTAAAGTGGGGATCATTGTGTTTAAAAACACAGAAGAGGTGAATATACAAATGTCAGTACTTGCGAAGGGTTGGAACACAGCTGAAAAGGTGGATTGATTGTGTGAATGGGTGATTGAGAGAAGAAGGCTGACTGAGGAGCAAGTGGATGCTATTGTGTATGAATGGTGTGCATGGTTGGAATTTGTGAGGACGTGTGGTTGGGGCTTACTAACCAGGAATTAACCCTAACTAGAAGAGATGCTACAGTACTTTGCACCCCATTGCTATAAGGGGTCATTTGGCACCCCAAAATGATGGGTTGTCTTATATCATAAAGTGGGTGGGAGAGGGTGGACAGTTGTGGTGGCCACAACCTGATATGAATAGACAAAAGTAGGTTGGTGACCAGCCTGCAATATTAGCAGTTGGCCCAAAAAGTAAGGAAGCAGCTTGTAAAGAGTGGAGTGTAAATGTCTCGGAAGGAATAGAGAGGATGGTGGGCCGCTCTTGCATGTAAGGAATGTAATAGTCTAGGCGGGTGCACCAAAATGAGATTGGAAAGGACTATGTAGACTGTAGCAAGAACATTTCCTGGTAGCACTAGAAGGGGAGGAGGGGGTACTCAAGGGCGATCTAATGGCGACATCCATCAATGAGTCACTGAAAAAAAACCTTTATGCTAATATTTAGGCAATATTAAAAAAAAAAAACAATTAGAAAAACAAAAAAAATCAACTGAAACAAATCCAAAGGAAAGGGCATGCTCCAGCGTTAGAGGGAGCAATGCCTGAACATAGAGCCAACAACTAAAAACTATATCCAATGGAGGATACCCCCCTCCCCATTGCCTCCTGCAAAAATTTAAGAATCACACAATCAGATGTGAACGAACGTCAAGAGTACAAGAGACAAGCGGTAGCAACCCCTCACGTCCCGGTCTAGTCCAGGTAGCCTGCGTGAAGATGCAATGCATCCCTAATCTGGGACACTCAATAAGAATGTGTAAAACAGTGTTGGGGGACCACGCAGTCGGAGCAATTAGGGGAAGGGGCTGGCTCATCAAATAAGGAAGCATCCCGAGAGGGCGCCAAATTCGAAGATGAGAGAAAGCAATCTGAAGCCCACCGAAGAATTGGGGCTACCTCCAAGGGAACGGTCTCGGCGCGAGGGGATGCAACTTTATAGTTTCCATCAGCTGTCTCCCATCTTCTTTGCCAAGCAGGCAGGAGAGCTGGCCTGATTCCTGACAGGTAGTCAGTGTGGGAAAGAGAGGAATACTGGTCTGGTGTCCCAGTCCTCGTGGACTCTTGACACTCTCATCCCACATAATATCCACGAATTTTTTTTTAAATTTAGGAGCCCATCTGGCGACTGCCTACTAGGGCAATAGTCGCTGCAATCACGTTATAACCTAATACTAGGCTAGATTAAAAAAAAAAATGCAAGACCCCCCGCTCCCCCCCCCCAAAAGTAGAATAACTAAAAGGGAAACAAAGCCTAAAAAAAAGAAACAAATAAAAAAGCAAGAAGAAGAAGACGGAAGCACGCTCCGGCATGCGACCTACAACAGTAAAATAAGTTGGAGGCCAGTCTCCTACAAAAAGTCAGACAGTCCACACGTCTGTGTACACGAACACGTCCCGTGTATAAGGGACAAGCGGCCGCAAGCCCGCTTCTCCCGGTACCGAAAAAGGTAACGTGCGCGAAGATCACCAAGACTGGGACATTCAACTAGAATGTTCCAAACAGTCTGTTAGGCAGCGCAGTGATTGCAATAAAATGCAGGAGAGTTCTCCATCAAATGGCGGTGCGTCACACGAGTGTCAAATTAGAAGACGGCAGAAAGCAAACTGAAACCGTGGCGGCATCGGGGAATAAATCCATGGGAAGATTCGCGGCGAAATGGCGCGCAACTTTAATTCCCTTCGGTCGTCTCCCATCAACTTTGGAAAGCAGAACGAAGGACTGCCCTGATTCTGCCGTGTGATAGAGCAAAACGCTGGTCTGGTTGCCTAGTCCTCGCGGACTCTTTTAACGCCCTCATCGATGCGCTAGTTCCCCGCAATTCCCACATGTCCAGGAACCGAGCAGAAGATAATCTCGACATCCAACGGCTCGCGGTAAGCGTGGCGTCACAGATAATGCGAACCAGGTGTGGAGATTCAAATGCCCTGAGAGCACCCAGGGTGATTTGTGAGTCGCTCAAGATCATAATCCGGTATCCGAACGGGGCACGACACGTCATCTCCCGTACCAAGCGGGAAGCCACCGCACCGGTAAGCCTAAGAGAACAGTAAACCTCTTCTCCGATAAAAGAGGCTTGTGGGGGCCCCTAAGAAAGTACAAGGGGGTCCACCTCCTTTTCAAAGGTGGATCTGCCCGATAGCGGCCATAAAGATGACAAAGGGGAAGCCCCTTTGCCGCATGGCGATCGTGAGAGGGTAGCCCCTCTAACAGGTAAAAAGGTGCCTCAATTTAACTCATCTTCTCCGTCACTTAAGGGAGGCGAGGGAGCGTGTGGAGGTCGATTTCCATGTCCTTTCTCACTATTGCCTTCTGCTGTAACCATAGTTGTTGAGAAAGAGAAAAAGGGGTACATGAAAAGTAGATCTCTGCCATCATGTGTGGTGCCGCATGTTCCCACTTTGACCAAAACAACTTTAAGATTACCATTCATGCCTTCGTCACCTCCGGCATTGTCTACTGAAACTCTCTTCTTGCTGGATCACAGGCTTCCAACATGTTCAAAACTTTGCGCATGTGCTCTTCTCTGTCTGAAATCTTTCTATCTGCTCAACTCCCTGCTGGCTCTGCACTGGCTCCTCATTCGATACAGAATCATTTTTAATGTTTTACTTACATATAAGGCCTTAAATGCCAGTACCCTCATCACTGACCCTATCCCATCAGCCCAGAACCATGCGCTTAGGTTCGTTTCCCTTATCATTGTTCCTTGTAGTCATCTGTGCTCCATGGGTGATTGCACTCTCTCTGTATCTGGCCAGAGAATGGAATGATCTGCCTGCTGCAATACACTCACTCCCTCCCTTGGTGTCTTCAAACATGCCTTGAGGACCCACCTCTTCTCTCTGGATTTTCTTAGTCTATTGATGGGTAATCTGGGAAGGCCTATGGCCTTAATGAGCATCATACAATAATCCTTATTATTAAGTCTTTAAAATACTAAACAGGTTCACCAATATGCATAAATTAGGACTCAGTATTGGAGCTTGCTAACTGAGCAGCCCATAAAGATAATGTCTCCAAGCTAGAAACAAAAGATTTAACACTAAATTCATTTTCTTATAAAATAACCTTAACTTGGAATAACTTGCCTAGGAAGTTCATTAAGAACACTACAGTAAATATGTTTAAGAATAGCATAGATAAATATTACTTTAAAATAAAACTTTACAGAAAGAAGTCAAACTAATTTTTCATCCATAGTCTCTTCTACTTTTTGCCCGTATTTCACCTTTGACTTAGACCCTTTCCCTCAATTCTGGAACTAGCCTTGAATGGATCTTAGGCTCTTTGCTGGTTTGAAATAAGGCAATTCCAATTTAATCGACCACTTGTGACAAGTTATTCCAGAATGTCTCAGCTTTACTTCTATTATTAAAAGGTTCATACACTAGATCCTCATACAGTTTCACATAATTTTCGAGTTCACCCAATCAATGCATCATGTCACTTGTAAATCAAAGGCATTGCCATACCCTATTTACTCTTAGCACGCTCATCACATTCCATCTCACACATACAGCTTATTCCCTTTCATGTTTCTCACATAAAGCAAGCATAGATCAGCAATCTCAGTTTTAAACAGTGACTAGCATTCCCCTCTTTCCAATGTCACGTATACTCTTCACATCTCACACACCAATTCGGTTCACACCATGTGAATTAACTGGCATAGTTGCATTAGGTCTGCGATAGCCCTACTCATTACCACCATTTTGTAGGGCATTACAGGATTAAGAACTTTTGGGTGTATAATTTACAAGGCCACCGGCTCCCTATCCAGTCCAGCTGCCTTTTACAACATATGCTGGAGGACAGTATAAGGTTTCTTTCTGTCCCACATAGAACCAAAAAATTAGTCTAAATCTACAAAGTTAAGGAGAGAAAAAATAACACTGAGGCTTACCCTATTACTCAAACAAACCATGACTGGAGAAATCACATTTCATGCTTAAATACATTCACACAAAAAATATTCCTTAAGAAATTCATTCAAATCTTACCAGCCGTTTGCTTCCCTTTGGTGAAGTTGTCAAATACATAGGGAAACCTTAATTCAACCGGTCTGGACCGAGGTGTACTTTTAAATAAACTGATTTGCGAGGCTTCCATCAGAGCTGCTTCTCTGGAAAGAGCAAAGTAGGAATGAATTAACATATGAATTCAGTCATCACAACAGATGCTATTTTTTACTTTACTTTGTGGATTCCATACAGCTCTTCAGTAAGGTGGATGGCCCCAGATCTTTCAGTGAGTAATGGAGTGTTTTTCATGCTTGTGCAAGGTTCGGATTGTCAAGAATGGTTTGTTGTCAGGATTACATCTGTTGTATATTGGCGCTGGGGTGAGGTTTATTGTTTGTATTGTTGGAGTAAAGAAGAGTGGCTGGATCTTAGTTGGGCTAAAACTACTGTGTAGGGGTTTGTCTATTTAGGGAGTTTGTTCATTTAGGACAGCGTTTCCTCAACTTTTTTGAACTGGCACCCACTTAGCTGCCAAAATACATTGCCACATCCTTACCAAACTTGACTTAAAAAAAAAATACCTACATATAACTTTATTATGGGAATATACAAAAATAATGAAAATTACTAAACTTATTTAAAAAATAAACATTTCATTTTAAACATTTAAATGGTAACTTACTGCAATACTTATTTGAGGGTTGAATTTGGTGTTTACTAATAAGTTCATTTATATTAGGTTCACTACTGCTTAACAGTAGTCTCAGATCACTTTGCAATTTGCATATAGTTTGATTGTTTAGTAAGGTGCTACCATAATCATTTTCAAACTCTGATAGATTTTGAAAATGTCATGTTTGAATACTAAAAGCTGAGCCAAAAAATGCACAAGTGACTGATTTTGCTTTAATAGGATTGATGTAATTGACCTGCCTATTATTGCAAATCTCATTAAATTTAGTAAATAAATCTGTCGGATAAGCAATGTCACATTTCAATTCTTTGAGTTTGTCACTTAGATGGGTATTTTTAGTTTGCCAAAATAAATTATAATGGTGCCACAAAGGGAATAGAAGTGCTTGAAACAATTTCTTTTAGACAACCATCTTACTTCAGTGTGCAACGGCAGACATTCGGAAGCTTCATCGTTGTTGATGCAGAGCTGTTGAAAGAGTCGAGAATTGAGGGGGATTGGCTTGGATTTTATTTATTGCTGTGACAACACTACCGAGGAATTGATGGAGCCAATCATTTAAGCTTCTAGCAATTAATTCTTGTCTACGAATCACACTGCACTGTAAAAACATTGAGTACACTTTCTTCTTCTTTTTCAGAGATATGAGAAAACCTCAATAATGCCCTGTTGTACAAGCAATAATATTGCTCATTGAAATTTCTCTCTTTGAAATACTGTTTCATGACAGTGATTCACCTTTAGTTGTCGATTTCAAGTTCTTTTGTAAAAAGCAGCTCTTGAACAACTTTTGTGTTTTTAATGAAATGCACATACCCTAAGGGTAATGCTTCATTCCCTCGCAGGATGGAGTCATCCAAATGTTTGTATCAAGTAAATTGCATAAGGCTTTTTAGATGTTAGTATCCATTTAATCAGCTAATCTGATTAAAAAGACGCATTAATGCTTGTCTCATGGCGCACACTTCATCGTGATCGCGGCGAAATTGCTAAGAAGAAATGCCTTAATAATTTAGTTAGGCAAGGGATGGTATACTACAGTACATGTGCTTCTTTCTCCATAGTGAACAAAAGGAGTTGTTTGCCAATCATCCTTGAGATATTTAATGCACAAAGTCGCCATCATCATTTTTTTATGACGCCTGGCAGCCAGGAGTGATACCCTGATTCCTGTCATGTAGTCAGTGTGGAGAAGAGCGAAACGCTGGTGTGGTCATCCAGTCTTTGCAAACTCTTTGGCGCCATCAGCGTGCTCATTCCCCAAACTCCAGGAACCCAAGAGAAGATAAGATAATCTCGACATTCGCCCTGCTCGCGGCAACTGTGACGTCACAGATACTGCAAACCATGGGGTGTGGAGATTCTAATGGCCCCGAGAGCACTCAGGTTAATTTATGAGTCACTAAATAAAGATCAAAATTCGATCTCAGAAACGCGCACGACGCGTTATCTCCCGTACCGAGCGGTGTATTGCAACCCTCTGACTTCAAACAGAGGGGATCAGCGTGAAATCCGACCTCCTCCTGCGACTTGGAGCCATCCGTATACACTGGCACGGATCCAGCGTGAGACAAAGGAGCTCCAAAGAGGTCGAACGCAATATTCCCGGCGCTGTGGAAGCTTTGGGAGGAGAGGTGTGACGACAAATAGATGGTATCCTCCAGGACGGCGTCCTGGGCTGAACTAGATGCGCCAAAGGGCTTCTTAGAGTGACTGGCGTCTCTCGGCGGCATATGCACAGTCGAGATCGCCCGCGGATGCAGCGAGAGCCATTGGCGACTAAGAGAGGCGGGTATAAGCGCATAATGCACTCTATAAGGCGCAGATCGAGTGACATCTCCCCGGCATCGACAAGTAGGCTTTTAATGGGAGACGTGCGTAAGGCAATGGTCGCCAGGCAGAAACTGGTGGTGGATTGAGTCCAACTGCTGCAAAACACGCTTAGCTGTGGATGTATAAAACTCACATATGTAGTCAAGCTTCAAATGAACAAATGATTAGTAGAAAAGTAAGGCTGTAACCTTATCGGCACTTTATGTGCTGAACGTGACAGAACGAAGAATGTCCATGGTGAGGGTACACGATACCCTAAGGCTGCGAATATGAGCCTCCCAGGTGAGGCGTCGGTCGAAAACAAGACCAAGGAAAGGGGGCGAATCCACTACTTCCAGGCAAGCCCCGTTTAGGAACAAGTCCGTGTCGGAGTGGAGCCCAGGATGGCGGCAGAAGTGCACAACCTTAGTCCAAAGAAAACCGAAACCTGTGCGACTTGGCATAGCGAGAGACGCGGTTCAATGCCTGTTGGAGTCGACGCTCCAGAGTTGGCATCTGGTCCACATCAAACTTACTTGCCAAGCCCCTTACCTCTCTTCTGCGTGGTGGCCTGCCCCTACAAACACCACCACGCTCCCTATGGCTAGGTTTACGAGGTTGTCTGTGCTTTGGTTGCATCTGATGCATGGTTTATTCTATGGTTGTATTGTTTGAAGTATAGTGGAGTGGCTGTAGAGCATGACAAAAACATTTTCCGGCAGCTCCAAAGTGATACCGTTGATGATCAGGGCAAAAAGTGACATTGACGACAGTTCCAGGGCTGGGGGACGCCAGCTTCCTAATGGATCAGACCCAAGAGAAGAGTAGAGAAAGTAAAAATGTCTTGAAGATATATAGCCACAGATATACCTGCAAGCATTTGGTTGGGAAGAATCTGCGTCATACATGCTTCCAGATTTCACTTGACATCCCCTTGTATTCACAGCGGGCACTAGATTGAACCAAATGTGGGAGGAATGCAGGCATGTTGAAACCGACCACTCCAACTGGAGCCAAGAGGGAGGAGCCAGAACCCCCCCCCCCCATTCTGCCCCCGACTATGGAGGAAAGGACGAAAGCTGGTGGGTGACTAGCCTGCAATATTAGGAGTGGGCCAAGAAAATAGCTGAGAAAGAGCCTGTCAAGAAAGAAGCGAAAAAAAGGGTTCAAGGGAAAATGTCTAGAAGGAATAAAGCTCAGATTGTCTCAATCTAGTTTGAGAGATTACCAGGGGCACTGGAACAGGTAGGGAGTGCTGCTCCTTCAGGTATAACGTGTAACAATCTATACAAAGCAACCCTTTGCAGGTGCAGACGTCCTTAACCTTTACATTTTCTTTGGGACAATCGCATCTTCCCTGATTTTCACTTAGCCCTAAATGAAAACAAATACTATGTAAATGACCTATAAGAAAAACAAAACCACTACAAGCATTAGACTTTTAGTCTCCTAGACTATTATGGTTTTTTGGTTTATTCTACAGGCTAGGTTAGGTGACTGGTTCACTACCTAAATAAACCATACCTAGCCTAAACCAATTACCACATAAAATATGTAAAAATAAAATCAATGTGAAGAGACCCATAGTGGTCAACTGGTCCTACGAACTGATTTGAATTGCATTTGTATTTTTTGCAATGGGTAATCCAGAACTGCCTGCGAGTGAGGCATGATCGTGTCCCACACATTACCCCAGGATGCGGGTATCTATACAGGTCTCTCCTTGGTCTGGGAACAGATTACATTCTCAGGGAGGAAGAGCCCACACTCATTACCTGATTATAAAATGGCTGGATAAACAATATCAGTTTCCTCCTAAAAAACAGTGCAAGATTCATTCTACTCCAATCGAGAGAGAAACTTTTACTCTTGGGGGAAGTTACCCCCAATTCCCTCAGCTAAGGGAACACAAAGGCAGAAGACTGAGCACACAAGGATCAGAATCAAATGAGTAGATAGATGTTTACTCTCGCAAACTCCTTTGGGGTGGCCGCACTCACCCATCCTTAACCTCCGAATGGCGAGACAAGGTTGACTATAGAGGACTTATGAGCAGTTCCTACATGCAAGAGGATCTACCATGAGAGCCCTAGGAAAGTACTAAACGGAGAACGACAACTTGGAGAAAAAAAAACGGGTTCTTTTGCTACTTTCTCTCATGCACAAGATTTACCCTTGCTTGCGAGAGCTTTAACTTTGCAGAAGACTTCACTTGAGTCTCCATTTCTTGCAGCCTCATTTTGTCTGTCATTCTCATCTCCAACTGGTTCATAAATTAGTTTCAATCCTCAACCCACTTCTCTTTGTTCCCAGCTGACTACATTCATACGACCACATCAAATCAAACTTGTATATAGCATGCTCTTACTAAACTCAATTTTGCTTAAATGTGAGCTTAGACAGAAGTAATACTTAAGAATTTTAACCTTACATTAAGTCAATTACGTTTTTGTGTATTAATAAAGCAATGATATTCATCTTTCATTATATCCACCAGTTTTTCATTGCCCTCGCTAGTTAGAAGACTCAATAGTGACTCCACATAAATGGAATCAGAACCTCCACAATTGGGATCAAAGTCCTTTGAGATAAAATGCAAGTCTAACCTCTTTGCTTTTAGTTCCTCTGGATCAAAGTCTTCTAGCGTGTCCCTGTCCATTAAATTCTTCACAGTTTTGAGCAATTTTTTATCTTCTTTCCGCACCTGCTTCATAATCTGCTTTTCCGAAGCGCTCATCACCGTCACTTGGTGCCCATAAGATGGTCTGTCTGGAGCCTGCTGCCTCTCCAACTCATCTGGGTAGAAAGAATCAAGTATCAGGTCAAAAAGTCAGACGATAAAAAAAAAGTTGATGGCAGTACTATAGTTAAAAAATAAAGCCAAATAATCAAAAATGTTTACTTAAATTTAGTGACACAACCCACAGTAAAATGGACCCCCCTTCTCAAGATTTGAGCATAACAGTACTAAAAAGTGGAGATTATAATGGTTCTCCAAGCCTAAATGATAAAGGAGCCCAGTGGAGAGAATATGGCCCAAACATTGCTTCAATCCACATACAAATCCTCGGCGAAGCTCTACGCCCCCCCCCCCGCCCCCCACACACCAGGTCTCAGCCAAACCTATCCGTGAGGTTTGTGAGTAATTTTCCCCTGCCAATCTGGAGTCACCGTAATTAAAATTATAGCCGCCTAGTACTAAAGTATTATAAAAATTTAAAAAAAACAAAAAAAACAGGAGCATGATACAGGAACATGCACCTACAAGTCAAATAAAAAGGATGAAGACGGATTCCTCTGAAAAGTCAGATAATCCACAAGTCTGTGTACACGAACCCTTCCTGAGTACAATAGACAAGCGTTATCACTTTGGCATGGCCAGATGTGGTTAAATAGCTGTTGGAGTTGACGTTATTTTTTTTTAAGAGCCCATGTGGCTCACATGACAGCCTAATTATAAACTAAATTAAAAAACAAATAACAAATAACCAGGATAAAAAGAGGAACTAAGACACAGGCAAAAGAATATAAGATCAGCAAAGAGGCAACAAGAAGGAAGCGCGATCTGGAGTCGGCGAAGGAACACCTCATCTCGGCGCAGGAACATGCAACCTGCAACAAAGAGTCAAATAAAGTTGGGGAGGCTTTCCTCCTCCAAAAAGTCACATAGTCGGCAAGTCTATTTGCACAACCCAGTCGCGAATACAAAGGACAAGCGGTAGCGACCACGCTCGTCCTGGTACCGGGGAAGGTAACATGCGTGAAGATCAACCAGACTGGGCCATTCAACAGGAATGTGCCAAACAGTCTGGGTTGGGAGGGGGGGGGATTTAAGGAGCCCATCTGGCGACTGCCTACTTGGGCATAAGTCGCTGTACTCACGACAGCCTAGTACTAGGCTACATTAAAAGAATATGCAAAAAACAACAATAAAAAAAGGAAAAGGACAACAAGCAGGAAGCACGCTCCGGCCCCAGCACAGGAACGTGCAAACTACAAAAAAAAAAAATCCAGTTAAATAAAGTGGAGGAGGCCGGCCTCCTACAAAAAGTCATTAAGTCCACAAGTGTGCAGGAATCCATCCCGAGTGCAAGGGACAAGCAGTAGCGACCACGGAAGGGAAAGGAGCCCAGAGTATTTTTAGAGTTCTTTCAGTTTCATTTCTTTTTAGGAGAGGAGGGCGGGGAATGAACCGGCTTTTCCCCTCTGCCGGCAGGAGCCCATAGGCTAGATGGACTAGCCTCAGCCAAATCCTTCTCCGAAATGGAGAAGGTCTTGGCTGTCCCAGGGGCACTAGCCGGGGAAGGAAATTCCTCCTCTCCCTGTAAAACCTCGGAGGCCCGAGCTGTCTGGGAAGGACCCTGCACAGGGGTGGACTCGGGTACAGTGCTTAGCACCAAGCTCATGTTCGACCCGGTGGAAGGTCCTACCATATGGGGTGGGGCACCTCAGGGACCATGTGTATCTCAAGGGGGGCCTCCATGTGGCCATCCCCCCCTAAGACATCACTGATCCCATTCAAGGAACCTTTATTTTCTTGTCAGGTATACTAACACCTTGCAAATTACTTGTGCATGTGCGCAGGACATCAGGGGGCAGGGACCAAAGGGCCCAGCCATCCCTTGCTCCTTTAAAGGAAGTGGCCCTGAGCGGTCAATTATTGGGTGCCTAGCTGTTTTCTTGGCAGTCCCCTGAGAAAGTAAAGGGGAATCTGCGGCTGGAGAAAGGGAGTTGCTCAAGGGAAACTCCAGAGAAGGGGAGTGAGTAGTAGTCCCCTGCGCCTGAAGGCATAGGAGAGGAGTTAGCCTCCTCTCAGGTCAGAGAAGTTTGGAGGGTCACCTGTGAAAACAGAGGAAGGGGGGGATTACCTCCATTTTTTCAGTGGAGCTACCCGAGGGCAGCTCCGTTGATGGTCCAGGGGAAGTTAGGGGTTTTTATTTTTTTTATTTTCATCATCAAGCATCGTGACCCTAATAATAATAATACGGGACGCAAACGCTCATCACCCCTCGCAGCAGCTCGCTCTGCGAGGGATGAACACGGGACCGGCAGAAACGGCTGCCGAGATTTAAGGCCACTCCTCCCTCCTAAGGACCTGACAGCCCATCGGCGTGGCGGCTCCACCGGGGGCACAGCATAAAATGGATACATAGTTACATAGTGGAAGGAGAGAGAAAGAGGATGTGAGGAAGGTGTTGGGTGGGGATGGAGCAGGTTGTTAAAAACCCACCACCCCAGACCAGAGCTCAGGAGTGAGGGGATACTGCCCCCCCCCCTCAGCCTCGATCTGGGATAGTTGGGTGAGAGGAATTTGGTCGGCATCTACCTTGTGAAATTAGAGGCCAACCCGAGAAAGTTGTGGGAGAGGTTGTAGGAAGAGTGAGGAAGTAGGTAAAAATGCAGGCTGTCAGAAAGAAGAGGCTAAGCTGGGGCCGGAAGGGGCATTGATTCCATGTCAGCACAGCGGCCAGGAAGGCACATCACAACGCCCCTTACGGGGTGGGTGAAAGTCTGGGGCACAACGCCGTCATCACAATAAGGTTCAGGCCAGCGTTCCATCAAATGGCGGTGCATCTTGCGAGTGTGGACAATTCAGAGATGACAAAAAGCAACCTCAAGCCGTTGCAACATTATGAGGTAGGTCCATGGCAACATTCATGATGCAATGGCACTCAACTCTAAGTTCCCCTGGCAGTCTCCCATCTTCTTTGCCAAGTAGCCCTGTTGCCCGTATTCCTAACATGTAGTCGGTGTGAGGAAGAGTGAAACGCTCGTCTGGTTGCCCAGTCCTCGCGGAGTCTTTGGCACGCTAATTCCCCGTAATTTCCACATATCCAGGAAACCAGCTGTAGATGATAATTTTGAGATCTGCCCGGTTCGCGATATCCGTGGCGTCATGGATATCACGAACCAAGGTATGAAGAGATTCAACTGGCCCGAGAGCACTCAGGTGCATTGTGAGTCGCTATAAATCACGTCGCGTTATCTACCACACCGAGCGATGTATTGCAACCAGCAGAGCCTGGCAGAGCCCAACTGACTTCAAATAGAGCGAATAGGGTGTGGAAACCGACCCCCCTCTTGGGACTTGGAGCCATCCGTATACACTGGCAGAGTTCGAGAGTGACACCGTGTGTGCTCCCAAAAGGCTGAACGCAATACTTCAAGTGCTGTAGAAACTTTGGGAGCAGAGGCGTGGTGACAAATAGTCAAAGGTGGTACCATCCTGAGTGGCGACCTGGGAAGAACCAGGGGCTCCACCGGCTCGAGAGCTATACCGAGCTCTCGAAGGAGTTTCCTAGCCCTAAACCTACGGGGTTAGAGTATGACTCAAGTGATTCAGCGGCATAAGAACCGTCGAGATTAGCTGCGAATGCAGTAAGAGTGTTGGCGACCTAAGGAGTCGCCAGGCTCGCAAGTACAGGCGAATAATGCACTGTGCAAGGCGAGAGCAAGTGGGTTCTCTCCAACATCGACAAGTATGCTCTCAATGGGGGACATGCGGAAGGCACCGGCCACCAGGCGAAGGCCAGCATGGTGGATCGAATCCACCTTCCGCAATGCACGCTCGTCCGCGTATGCATAAACTTCGCATCCATAGTCGAGCTTCGAACGAACAAAGGATCAATAAAAAAGTAAGGTAGTAGCCCTCTCAGCGCCACAGGCGCTGAATTTCACGGAACGAAGAATATCCATAGCTCGGGTACAAAAGACCCTAAGACTGTGAATATAAGTTTCCCAGGTGAGGCGTCAGTCAAATACAAGACAAATCTTTTATTATTATTATTATTTTAGGAGCCCATCTGGCGACTGCTTACTAGAGCAAAAATCGCTGCACTCACACAAGAGCCTACCTACTAAGCTATATTAAAAAAACAATATGTATAAATAAAGGAGGAGGAGGCCAGTCTCCCCGAAAAAGTCATATAGTCAGGCTACAAGTCTGTGTACGAACCAGTCCGGAGTACAAGGGACAAGCGGGAGCGACCCCAGGTAACGTGCGCGTAGATAACCCAGACTGGCACCTTTCAACAAGAATGTGCTGAAGAGTCTGGGGGACAACGCAGTCGTCACAATAAGGGGCAACCGAGCGCTCCATCAAATGGCGAGGCGTCCGCGCGTGCGTCTAATTCGGAGACGAAAGAATTATAATAATTATTATTACTATTATTATAATTGCTGCCTGTCTACTACGACAGAGCAGTTAGCTAGCACTTCAACCACTAATCGCTATATCATGCTGAATCGTGTCAGGCCGCATTGGAGCATGTCCATCGGGTACTCTATGATGTACTAAGTACATTACACAGTGAGTGAAAATGACACGTAGTCCGCAAATAAAATATGTGACAGGCAGGCCACACCCAACATAAAATGAGGCACATAGACCAAACTAGTCCTAAATTTTGAATGAAATGTATGGTACAAAGACCACAATTATAGATGATGCGTGATGGAGTCACACATGTGTCAGAGGTCAGAGGAAATTCCTGTTGGGGTTAAAAATGAGAGAACTGCCGAGACAGCAGCTTCATCGTCCCGAAGGACCCAGCGAATATTCAGAGGCTGACTGAATCTGCTGGCGCACCAAAGTGGGCCACCCGCTTATCGGCATAATCCGGGCACTCAACCGTGAGGGACAATGCATCCATCGCAGAAAAGAGGTGGTCAAGCAAGAACTTCTGTGTTAGACGTGTGTGCCCAATGCGAAGCCTTGTGAGCAGTACCTCGTGTTGGTGGGTTCTACGACACGAAGTATCCCACACCGTCACACTATCCTTGATCGTCCTGAGTTTGTTGGGCCAGATAGTGGCCCAGGCCAAATTCCACCGTCTGCGCAGAAATGCATAGAGGTAAGGGTAATAATCCCTGCTCGTTAGCGGACGGGGTATAATCTCGTTGGGGTCCACAACGATCGCCTTAGCCGCATGATCAGCCAACCCCGAATCCCTGCATGGCTTGGCACCCAACAGAAAGTAACAAATCGACCGCCATCACGCAAACGGTCCAGCCAGAGGTGGATATGTGTCACTATGGGGTGAACAGAAAACTGGTCACATATACTGGTCAAGGCACTCTGGGAGTCGGAATAGACAACAAATCGGCGAGTGGTAGACCGTGTCACAGAGGCCAATGCAAAGAGGATCGCCAGCAATTCCGCGGTATACGCCGAGGCCGCTGCAGGTAGTTTCCGCGATATAGTTCTGATCGGGAGAACTGCGGGGCAGCCAACTCCATCGCAACTCTTCGATCCATCAGTATACACTGGGGTGGTCTCACGGTGGGTGTCCGCATGGTCAATACAAAGCTATCTTATATCCAATGGGATATCAGAAGAAACCTCCAACATCACACCCGGACATAAAGTTCTCAGGCGTAACATAAGGTGGAACAGAGTAAGAACTCGACTTCATCACAAGCAGTTCAGGCACTTAGAGGCTCTCAAGAAGTTGATGACTCCTGTAGCCAAATGGTTTATGCTTATGAAGGCGTGGGTGAGCAGCATAGATGTGATCAAAGCTTCGATTCGTAATCGCAGAGTAAGCTGGGGTATCCGTCATAGCGAGTAAACGGCTGTACAACTGGAGACAAAGCTTGGCTCGTCTACCACTGAGAGATGATTCTCCGCTCTCCGCATATACTCACCACAGGTAAGGTGCGAAACGCCCCAGTTGTCAGACGGATACCCTGATGGTGGATGGTATCTAGCATCTTGAGACGTTGCTGTTGCTGACGAATAGATTTGGCGTCCGTAATCGAGTTGGGACCGCACCATGGATCGATAAATACACAAAAGTCTCATTGTCTGCACCCCACGAGAGACGCATGTGAGTTTCGAGTCAAATGTCATTCCCAGGAATTTCGTTTCCGGAACGTGCGGAATTCAAGTGGACCCATCCATCACCAGGCTTAAGCTGGGAAATGTACCTCGGATACGTGTAAAGTGCATCGCTACAGTCTTCAATGGCGAAAAAGTGAAACCGTGTGTATTTGTCTTCCTCAGCAGCAGGAAGACTTGAGGAGCGAGTGAATATAGCGACGTCGTCGACGTACAACGAACTCTCCACATACTGCGTTATGCAGATTGGGAGGCCATTGATGGCTAGGGCAAACAGAGTATAGCTAAGGACGCACCCTTGCGGGACGCCCTCATGCTGCGGAACCGAATCAGAATGTTTGTTGCAAACTTTGATTTGCATAACCCTGTCAGAAAGAATTTTTTTGAGGAACTTTGGTAGATGTCCCAGATATCTAAAATATTGTCGGATAGAATTTTCAAAATGAGGTACCTCCACGTTTTATCGTAAGCTTTTTCCAAATCAAAAAAACACAGCCACCACGTGTTGTTTCTCGGCAAATCCAGCCTTGATGAACGTGGCTAACACATCTGTTGTGCTGAGACATCGTCGGAAACCATATTGATCGGGATGGAACACGCCTTGCTCTTCTAAATGCCACACGAGCATAGCGTTGACCATCCGTTACATAAATTTACACAGAGAACTCGCAAGTGGTATATGGCGGTAATGCAGCGGATGGGTTCCCTCTTTACCAGGCTTCTCGAAAGGAAGCACAGTCGACATTCTCCAAACTGTCGGAAAGGAGTCCTCCATCCATATGCGGTTATACAAAGATAAAAGGAACTGTAGTGATACTGGAGGAAGGTGGCGAAGCAGGACGTACAAAATCGTATCCGCCCAAGGCGCCGTATCAGCACACCTCCTCAAAGCATTCTGGAATTCGGGCAGTGTAAGAATAGTGTTGTAATCTTCATCTTCACCACCACAAAATGATAAATCTACTGAATCTGCTTTCTGTTTAATGCGCTGAAAGGGCGCCCAAGAAATCCCCTTCGACACCTCGCTCAAAGCATGTCCAAAAGCGTTTCCAACCTCTAGCGGATCGGAGATTAAACCGTTAGAAGCCTACAACGTCTGAGTACGATGGGCCATACGCCTGCCACGTATCTTAGAGATCTGACGCCACACCTTCGTCATGGGTGTCCTCTCGTTAAGGCTGGAGGCGTATCGTTTCCACGAAGTTGCCTGAGATTTCTCTAAAAGGTAGTGAGTGCGAGCTCTCGCGCGACTAAGCGCAATCTTATCTTCTGTACGTCGCGTACGGTAATATCGGCATGCTGCTACCTTTTTCTCGTCCGTTGCTGCTTGGAGCTCTTGGTTCCACCAAGGAACAGAACGAGTGCGCTGTATTCCACTCGTTTTCGGGATATAAGTGTCTGCCGCAGCAACAAGCGAATCCACGAGGTATTCAAAAGCATCATCAACGGTAGGAAAGGATGTAACCTCCCTTTCAGTAGTCGCTAGAGCATAGTATCTCGTTCAATCTGCCCGTTGGTAAATATACCGAGGTGTGGGTAGGAGAGGGAAGTTGTCTGCAATGGATAGAATGACTGGAAAGTGGTCGCTATTATATAAATCTTGGCTGACGAACCAGGAGAAGTTAAGTGCGGCATCTGGAGATGATATAGACAGATCGATACAAGAAAGGGTGCCTGTTTGTAGGCGGAAATGAGTAGGATTATCGTTATTTAGTATTATAGAATCTCCGGTGTTAAGGAAGGACTCTACAATTCTGCCTCGTTGGTTCACGGCAGCATCTCCACACAGTATGTGTTGAGCATTAAAATCTCCAAGAAGGAGATACAGAAGTGGCAGTTGCGAAGCCAGTTGATGTATTTGTTGAGCGCTGACTCTGTCATGCAGAGGGATATATATGTTGCATATTGTGTATAATCTGTCAAGATGGCATCGTACTGCAACAGCCTGCAAGTCCGAAGTTAGCTGGATCTTCGCGTGACTAACAGGGTGCTTCACAAGTGTGCAAACACCACTGTGGTCCAATCCATTCCTGCCAAGAAGGCCAGCCTCGTGGTACATAAGAAACCATCGTGGTGGGTTTGGTAGGGCTTCTGGCATTCTGGTTTCCTGCAAACACATGACTGCCGCCTGTGAATCTCCAAGTAGCATTATTAAATGAAAATAATTATTTCAATATGCACGTATATTCCGTGTGATATCACGGTTTCCATGGTCATTTAATGCGCTCAGACTGTTTCGATTTGTTCTTATCAGGTGGGTGGCTATATTTGGGTAAAGGAATACTAGTGATGTTTACAGAATGATCAGGTGGTTTCTGGCGTTTGGGTTTTTCAGGAACAGCACCCAATGTAGGTGATGTTGGAGATTGGGGTTTATTGCTAGATGTTTGCTTTGGAGAGGGACAGGTAGAACGTTCGGTTTTGCGTCGAACAGTTTTAGGTTTTGGAGGTAGTGAGCGTGCAAAATTTTCCGGCGGAGCAGGGTCCTTCAACGAAGTGGAAGGGGTCTCACGAGAATGCTGCTTGCACAACAGACGCAAAAGTTCTGGTATTTAGGTACTTTGAGGATACTATATGTCGGGCTTCTTTAAAAGTCAGGTGTTCTTTGACCTTAACAGCAATATTTCTTTTTCAATGAGGTATTTCTGACAAGTCTTTGCTGATGTGCTATGAGGTTGGTTGCAATGAATACAGTTCGGAGACAGTTGACATGTTGTAGTTTCATGATCCTCCCCACAGTGTTGACTGCAGCGGCGGCATATGGCTTGAACAACGGCGAGGAAGGGGCACATACGGGCGGACACGCTCAGAGAGACCGGCGCGGATCCGAATACGATCAGGTTGAGTTGGAATGTCAAATGTTAAGACCAACGTTCCAGTCAGTTCAAGGTGACCAGATGGCATGCGCCTCTTAATTCGGTGGACCTTAATCACACCAAGGTGTGATAGTCCATCGGCAATATCCTCTTCAGAATATCGCCGTAAGAGATCGCAGGTGATAACCCCTTGGGACTGGTTATAACGCTGGTGAATCGACACTTCTATCGGTTCCGGGACCAGTTCGGTCAAGAGCTGCATTTTACGGCCTTGGACCTTAGATTTCACTTCAACAGTGAGCGTTCGGTCGTCATTCTCAGAGATGCGACCGAGTTCCCCTATCGCATCGCAGAGCTCTCTATCGATTCTAAATAAGTTGAGTTTGCTTAGGTCAGCATTGTTGGTAGACTTCAAAGTATGAAGTGGTGTGAAGTGCTCAGTTTCTCCACACAGGTTGGCTGGGTAATTACATCGTCGATCTAATCTACTGCTTCTTTCGTTTTTACGGTCGGTACCAGACGCATAATCATCGCGATTCCGGGAAGAATCGCCATCAGGAAGAGCCTGGTCTACACCACTCTATCCTGGCCAGAGGAAGGCGTGCCGAGCGCGATGCTTCCGACATCCTTTGTGGCGGGAGCCCCGTTGACGCTGTTGTGGTTTAGCTTATAGTGGACATTAGGGCATAATTTGGTATTTATCCCATATGTGGGGGAGGGGGGGAGTTGATGGGGCCTCCATCGCCAACTATTTAACCCATAGTTGGGGCCACAGATTTCTGTGTAGGGGCAATAACGGAGTGGATCCAAGATTTCTCCGCCGAAGCCTCTTCAGTATGGATGAACCTTCCGGGAAGGGCTTATTCTCCCCACTGACACAGCCTTCGGTTTCGTAAATGCCATTGCAATCGGGGTTCGGCACGGTCGTCACCCATTAGTCTGGCCCATCCATCAGAGCCACTCCAGCTTGATTGGATCTGCTGGGTTAAAGGACCACCCGCTGGTACAGCCTCTGACTTCATTGGGACACACAAACACCCGCACCGCTTCAAGGTTGGATGAAATGGGGGTGGGGAGACGACAGAAAGTAACCTGAAGCTGTCGAGGCATAGGGGGCGGAGTAGGTCCATGGGAACAGTCAGGGCGCAATGACATGCAACTTTACATCCTCCCTCGAATCAGGGAGCTTGTCACGGTCGAAAATGATGAAAAGTGTAAGGGTGGGTCTCGAGGTACCTCCCTGTTTTCTCATCACACATTCGACTTTGACCAACTCATGGTGGGCCAGATCTAGTGATGTCTTCTATGGAATAGTTCCCGAGTTCCCTCGCATAAACCACTTCTTTCACCTAGTTAATGGGTATAGTGTGGCATGACAGTCAACGGCGAGCCATTACAGGAATACGGGCAGCTCTTCGGACTGCTTGGCAAAGAAGATGGGAGACGGTCGAAGGGAACTTAAAGTTGCGTGCCATTGCGCCGCGACTGTTCCCATGGACCTATCCTCCAATGCCGCGGCGGCTTCAGGTTGCTTTCTGTCGTCTCCGAATCGGGCACACTTGTGTGACGCATCGCTATTTGATGGAGCGCTCGCCTGCGCCGTCCCCCAGACTGTTCGGCACATTCTTGTCGAATGTCCCAGTCTGGGTGATCTTCGCGCACGACACCTGTCCCGGTACCGGGATGGGCGGGGTCGCTACCCCCTGTCCCTTGTACTCGGGATGAGTGCGTGCACATCAACTGGTGGACTTATTGACTTTTGGGGGGAGGCCGGCCTTCTCCCTATTATTTAACAGGGTTTGTTTTTTTGTTTTGTTTTGTTTTTTGCATTTGTTTTTGTTTTTTTCCTTTCCCCCAATTAGGGTGTTTTTTTTTCTTTGTTTAATTTTATTTTAAAGTAGCCTAGAACTAGGCCAGTTTTAATACGGCGACTAATGCCCATGTAGGCAGTCGCCAGATGAGCTCTAATAATAAAAAAAACAAAAAAAACGGCCAGCCATTAAGTGTCCGAAGGGCACTAATCATGGCCGCCTTGGAGGGATCAGACGCATTCGCATGAAGGCACCTGTCGGAGAAACAAGTAATCTTCGGTTCTCTATCAATCGAGCTAGCTAATGATTTCCTCTAATGGATCATGTTGGCCTTGTCCAACATGCTACCATCAGCTGAGCAAATAACTAGAAAGGGTTTGAAGCCAGTGGGCTCGAAGATGCCAGGTAAACTCTTAATAAGGTACCTGGACTTTGATCTGTTTTATTTTCACTACAACAAAGGGATTGAGAAAAATGGTGAATATACTATTAATTGAAATGATTTAATTGTTCAGCTATTCATGAATAAATATATTTCACAAAAATGGAAATTACTTAGGACTCAACCTGTTAGATACTATGACCTCCCAATGACTTGAGTATCAGAAATTACAGAATGTGATCATTAACACACTCAGTCCATGGGTCGAGAGTTGATTGGCTTTGCCAACTCAGCCTGCCATTCAGGTAAAATTGTCAAGCTTTAACCATAAAGGATAGTGCCAGCATAGCCAATTTATATGTGTACTGTAAGAAGGTAAGCTGAGTCGACAGCCCAACATACCCTGTATCTAATATTTGCCCTATCCAGCAGGCTTTCGGCCCTCGGAGCAGTAAGGGACCTCACTGTATACACTGTCACTTGCCTAAGGCTTATAATAGGACGAAATGTGCACTGGGTAACCAGAACTTCTGTGGATATAAGAGCAGGTTTGGAAAAGGGTATGAGGTTATGTAATAAAGAAAAGTAGAGATAGGCAGGTCCACTAACGAATAGGGTGGGTGATCACATTATTATTGAAGGGTCTGTGAACCCACTCAGCTATGGTGTCATCTCTGAGACAAGGAGACCACCAGGTAACAATAAAATAAATGATAGAAGGAATGGCTACACCAACCTAGTTTCAAACATCCCAGAACAAATATGGCCTAGAGGATAATAATCCAAAGAACACAAAACCTCTATGTATATGCTTAACAATGAGGCAGACAAATGTGCAACACTTTTAAAGAGTGTACAAATGCAACTTACCCCTTATCTCCTGGACCCTACTTTCTTTATCAGGACGGTAGGCTTTAAGCTTCTCTCGGTTGTTTAAGAGGCTTCCAATCAACTCAAACCGATCGAATCCCAGAAAATCAAACAGCTTAGGAAGAAAAATGGATTAAATCAGTACAGGATCTCCACTAATCAAGCTTGAAACCTTTCTCCTAATAATTTTGAACATTGATATTAAAGTCAACAATTTCCATGATGAGTTTTTGTCTCCCTTTTGCTCATCACAGGAGGAAGCCATTTACAATCATATCACAACCACACAACAACAGGATTTTCATATTTTTAGAATAACACTGTACCTGTTCATCTATTTTTTTAGACTTAGAACAGTAGTTATAGAACCCAATATTGAAACTAGTCCTATTTCCTCTCTCTTCTACCCCTTTTTCATTTACCAATATTGAAATTCATCTTTCCATTCGCCCTCTAACATTTCATCCACTAACAAGCAATATTCCTGCATTAATCTGTGTTATTGCAATAAAATAAATAAGTAAGCTAGGTCAAATCCATAGATAGCAATGAAAAAGATATTACAAAGGTGGCCTTTGTCCTTAACACTGTCATTACGCACAAAAGGCATGGAGTAAACCATTCTTATGTTTAGCCAAATTAAGTCAGATAAACTGTGGTTAGTGGCTGGATGGCTCCTTAATTCAGGTCGACCATGGCAGCTGCCATCCACTGTAGATACATGTGGTTTGGATCATACATTAAACTGTATGTACCTTCTGAAAATAAAATGAATCTTAAATAAATGCAGATTGATGGTAAAACACCAACTAATTTCTTCTTTCTTGTATCGTCTTAAATACCTCACAATAGAATAATAAGGAATTTCTTGTAAGGCAATCTTCAAGGTCATGAGCCTTTACAGAGCGCCTGTCCAAACCAGGAAAAGTATAAGCAAGGATGTGGGTCTGCAAGGCAGGGTTGAAGGAACTGAGGGGGAATGAATGTATTACAGCAGGAAAATCATTCCACAGTCTAGAAGCAGTAGGAGGGGCACAGCTAAAGCGTAGTAAGCTTTTCAGGGCATAAGATTGGGTTGGTGTAAATGACAGCTAAGGAGAAAGCTGTAGCATTTAAGGTCTTGTGAAAATGACCTTAAAGGCGATTCTGTATCGAATTGGCAACCAGTGAGGTTGATGAAGCAGGGGTATTGCATGAAAAACACCCTCAGTGGAGAAGAGCTTGGCCTCCAAAATTTTTAACCAGTTGGAGGGGAAAAAGAGAAGAAGCCTGTGTCCAGCGAGAAGGTGGTTGCAGTAGTCATAATTGATGTGGTCAAAGTTGGAGCACAATTGGCAGGATAACAAAAGGTAGAAGATTTTTTTTCCCTTTGAATTTAAAAAGGCAATATCAACAAAGCGGGACAAAATACACAAGCCTTGTCTAGGAACCAGGCAATCTCCATCATCTTATACTCAACCTTTTTAAAAATTGTTCCTCTTCAGTTTCTTCTTTCAACCATTAAAAAAAAGGGTAGTACGGGCCTTACCACCGATCTTCAGTGATTTATTATTTCTCATTGGGGGCCTACAGTTTAATGTGGGATCTGAATCAAGACTATCTACAGCATATGGTAACCATTATGGAGGTGATCTAATGTGGAACTCCATCAAACGACAAACCACACCTGATATGGCTTACCATTGTTGCATTTAGCGTGAAAAGAATGTGAGAGAGGTCTAGGAAAGAACTGTAGATAGACGGGGCTTTCTTAAGGTAGTATTAAGGTAAAAGAGGAATGTATGGTTGGAAAAACATGAGTCTAAAAATAGAAAATGAGGAAAGAGAAGATGCTATATAAATGAAGTAGCTGCACTGAAGAGCAATGTACAGTTTGTTATAAGTAGATAATGCGGATGCAAAGTTGCTGACTGAGAAGAAAATATAAAATAGGAAAAAAGGCAAGAAATGAAAATTATGAAGTTAGCTTAGTGGTAAACAGACCTAAATATTTTTTTCCAGGACTTACCTCATTTTCTAATTCGATATTACTTTTAGAACCCAGCAAGAGAGTCAGAGTTCCATTGGCCAGCTCTGGAATCATTGCAGTATTGGTATAATATTTAAACATTTCCGCCTCGATCCATGATCTGTCAAATACTTCCTGCAAAGTAATTATCAACATCATCCCTAGAGAAAAAACGTCCTTCTCTCCGAGAGTACCCTATGTATTATTTAATACAACCAAAGAGGTTGAGGATGTGGGATAGAAAACTTCTCACTCCCATAGAATATCCTGAAACAGAAATGGGAAGCCCAATGTCTAAATGGTCCCTTGAATCCTTTTGAGATAATGGTCAGGGTCTAGGATATACTGATCTTGCCTCTTTACCCTAGTTTGACTGGCCTTTAGAAAATGGTTTCATTACACACTGGTAGTAATATAAGAGTATTTGAATTATCTATTCTTAGTGGAGATATCTACTTTCTTCAAATATTTGTCATAAAAGGGAACTAAACCTATAGAGGGGCCGGTGGTATGCAGACCCAGTCAAGCCATACCAGTTGAGGCATTGATACATGCACACACATACCAGGCAGCCATGTGGAAAAGGGGTTGATGATTAGGATTGACCCAACAAAAGGAGCAAAGTTTGTGCCTCCACTCTGTCATCCTCAAACCTTTTTCACTATTCTTGTTCAATCCATCTATTCCATCTTTGTATATCTTTCCATCCTCTAATTTTTTATGGCAGTAATACTGCACTCATAAACACTTCCACTTTCAAATGCCTTACAACAGAGCTACCAGACCTTCCCAGTTGAACTTTTCTAATCTCTTCTTTAACAGTGAAGCCAAGATCCACTTTTTCAGCAGGTAATTGATGAGATGAATTGGCTAAAATCCAGACAACTCAGCTGCTTGAAAGATTTTCCCTCAACTGAATCTCTCTTGATAAAACATAGCAAGAGAGTCGACAGCATCGCACACAAATCCTCGTAAAAAAGGCAGTAGCCCTATCAGCGCTGAACGTCACCGAACGGAGAATATCCATTGCACGAGTACAAGAGACCCTAAGGCTGCAAATATGAGGCTCTAGAGTTGGCACCTGGGCCGCGCCAAAAAAGATCGAAAGGTCGTCCACGTAGAGCATAGCGAGAACATCTTCCGGCAGCACCGAGGTGATGCCGTTGATGCTCAGGGCAAAGAGTGTGACACTGAGGACACCTACCTGTAGGACACCCTCTTCCTGCTCCATTGGGCCGGAGAGAGGGCTCCCCCACCTCCCCCCACACCTGTACGCAGAATCGACTATCTTGCAAAAATTCAGATATAAACATTGGGAGGTGTCCCATCGTGTGGAGAGTTTCCATGATACCGGATCGCCATGAGGTATCATAGGCCTTCTCCAGATCGAAAAACACCGTGGCGTAGTGCTGTCTACGGAGCAGACGTGGAGTGGAACTTGTGGAAGCCGCACTGTACAGAAGAGATGGCCTCCGCTGTCTAGGAAAAAGGCTAATCTAACATTTACTAATTTCTCCATCAACTTGCACATGCAAGAGGTGAGAGAGATTGGGTGGAAACCAGCCGGAGTACGAGTGATCTCTCCCAGGTTTGCAAAAGGCCAGCACAGTAGCGATTAGCCAGGAATCTGGTAAGAGACCCTCCACCCAGATCCTGTTAAACAAATCTAAGAGAAAGGGCATGCCTCGATCACTCAGGTGTCGAAGCATGGCGTACGGAACATCGTCCGGACCATGGGCGGTGTCCACGAACGAAACAAGAGCTGAACCCAACTCAGAGTAAACCTGTCGTTGAAGGGTTCTCCGCCTCTGGAGGTAAAGTCCAGTCGGCGTAATTCCGCGACATCACGACGTGCATTGAATGCTGGCGGAGCAGCATCCCGGCTAGAGAATGCAGAGAAAGCGGTCGCGAAGGATTCCGCCACGGACGCGGGGTCCGAGATTGCAGTCCCCTTCTCCTGGAGAATGGAAGGGATGTCCTGCGAGAACTTGCCCCGAGTCCTTTTGACTCGCTTCCACACCTCTGCTAGAGGGGTCTTCCCGTTAAGTGAAGACACGTATGCCCGCTAAGAAGAGCGGCAGGCGTGCTTCGAAATATACCGGAACCTAGCACTAGCCCGACGAAATTCATCGATAGTGAAATCGTTCGGGAGTCGCTTATAGCGCATGTAGGCATAGCAGTTCTGCTTGAGGGCCGTCTCACACTCGGCGGACAACCACGGGAGTGGTCGGCGTGCAAAACGGCCATACCTTGTAGGAATAGTAGCTTGGCCCGCGGCGATGAGGTTGCCGGAGAAGAACTCAACGGCCTCATCTACCGACCTAAACTCCTCGACTGAGATAGAGAATTCAGTCATTTCCTGAGATGCAGACCACTGCACCCGCGCCCGCGCCCGCGCCAAGCACCACCGGGGCGGGCTCTCGGGCGGCAGGGGCCCAGAAAATGATATTTGAATGGGAAAGTGATCACTACCATGGAGGTCATCGACCACTCCCCAATCAAAATCGGGCTGTGCATCCAGAAAACACAAAGATAGATCGAGAAAAGAAAATGAAGAGGTTCTTGGGCAGTGATGCGTAAATTCATCTACATTTAGGACACCCATCTCAAGCTCGTCGATCAGATCGGCAATGACTTGACCCCGAGGATTAATAGAGTGGTCTCCCAAGGGGGAATATCTACCATTTAGATCTTCGAGCAAGGGATAGGGCATCGGCAACCGTGCCACGATGCGGCGTAAGTCCCCCGCGTCGAAGTCGGATGACGGTGGAATGTACGCGGAAATAACTATACCTCCTGTCAAAGTGCAGCTGCACAGCTATTGCCTGAAATGAGGTATCTACAGCGAAAAGAACAGAGACATCATGCCAGGTGTAAATCGCACATCCTCCCGCCCGGCCCCCATCCCGTGGTGGTGAGGTCACAAAACCCTTACACTCGGGGAGGTTGGCCAGGGGGCATGCGCCCAGCATGGTCACCTGCAAAAGGATAGCTAATGGGGAACGAGAGGAGATGAGCCTCGGCAGCTCCTCCCAGTTGGCCCGGAGTCCGAGGCCATTCCATTGAAGGAATATGCCCTCCAGGCCTAGCTCAAGAGATGCGGGGGGCGGGCCCTCTTAGAAGAGAAGACCCTGGCAGGAATGGCTGTAAGCTTCATGGAGGCAGAAACCTGGGCGCTGTTGGCTGAACAATGTGATGAAGGCGCTGTCACCTTCAAGAACTTATTGGGGGAGGTAAGGCTCACCATGCAAGTCTTTTCCTTCCTCTCTCTCGAAACCTTAGGCGGGCATTGTGGCTTCAGAGGTGGGGGGCCCTCTTTTCGAGGATCCACTAGCTCCAAGTCACCCAGCCCACCACTGGGCATGGGCAAAGGAGCCGAAGCTCTTTGGTTGCTCTCCTCCTTTAATGGGGCAGCTTTAGGAACCCCGGAAGATGGCATGGTGACCAACTTCAGGGGTGTTGCCTGCTGTGAGTCTAACGACTCTGTAGAAGCGCGTGGCCATTTTGCCTTACCCAAAACAGTCACACTGGGAAGAGGCAGGGAGCCATGGTTTTAGTAGAACTCGCAGAAGGGCTCTGAGTGGGTGTGCAAACAACTGTGCTCGTTGGCCTGGATGGGACAGGAGCAGAGGGTGTCTTTCTAAGCATTGAGGCGTAAAATGTCCCAGGCAGTGCCGGGCACGCAAGAACCAAGTTCTTAAACTCGCAGAATGAGAGACGATCCTGAGCCTGAATGGCCATGCTTTCTTTCTCAAGGAGATATACACCACATTGCTTTGAAGAAGCCGGGTACGGCTCTCCGCAATTGATAAACTTAGCCACACACGATTTGGACTTATCGTGTGTGACCTTGGAGCAATTTAAAGACTTCAGGTGACTGCAACATTGTATGGCCAAAGCGGTGACAGTAATAGCACCTCCACGGCAGTG
The DNA here is from genome assembly GCA_963969495.1 of Ceratothoa steindachneri. Lineage (NCBI taxonomy): Eukaryota > Metazoa > Arthropoda > Malacostraca > Isopoda > Cymothoidae > Ceratothoa > Ceratothoa steindachneri. The sequence continues at coordinate 109,853,671 of OZ018327.1, read as the reverse complement.
GCAAGAATGTCTTCATGCGGTTGCGGTACCAACCAGCATGCACCGACTCAGGGAGCTTGTCACAGTTGAACGTTGTGAAGAGTGTAGGGGTGGGTCTCGAGGACCCTCCCTGTTTTCTCATCACACGTTCGACCTTGACCGCCAAATGGTCAGCCAGCTCTAAGGTGATGTCCTCTATGGAGTATTCCACGAGTTCCCTTGCATTAACTACTCCTTTCACGAAGTTCATGATATAGTGCGGCATAACACTTACGAGGCGTACCATCAAGTGTCCAAAGGCCACTAATCATGGGTGACTCAGAGGGATTTGACGCATTCGGAAAAAGGCTCTCGTCGGAGAAACAGGTCACCTTCAGCTCTCTACCAATCACACTAGCTAAAGCTCTCCTCTGATGGATCATGTTGCCCTTAGCCAACATGGTGCCATCAGTGGAGCAAATAACGAGGAAGCGTTTGAAGCCAGTGGGCTAAAAAATGCTGAGTAATCTCTGAATGAGGAGCCCGATGTGATTGAGGCTCCGCTCTGCACCCGGAGGGGCAGAGAGTCCCGATGTGTCGATCTTGGCTTGGTTGATTACCCAAGTGGCAGCAGACCCATCCATTCCTGCAGCCCCTGCAGATGGAGAGGAGCCCTGAGTCTTTTTAGTCTTTTTTTAATTCTTTTTAGGAGAGGATGGTGGGGAATGAACCCTCTTCTCCCCTCCGCCGGCAGGAGCCCTCAGGCTGGATGGACCAGCCTCAGCAAGATCCTTCTCCGAGATGGAGAAGGTCCTTGCAGTCTCAAGAGGAGATCCCTCCACTCCTTGTACTGCCTTGGAAACCCTAGCCATTTGAGGAGGACCTTGCATAGGGGTGGACTCGAGTTCAATGCTTGATGCCGAGTCCGGATTCACTCCCATGGAAAGCCCTACCATCTGAGGCTGGGTTGCCTCAAGGACCATGTCTATCTCGGTGGGAGCCTCCAGTTGGCCATCCCTCCCCCAGGATATCACAGGTCCCATTGGCAGTAGTGTCACAAGTCGAGTCTTTGGAGGCACAGGACTTGACTCCCGCTAGGTTTAGTATTCTTGCCAGCAGGTCTTTTGAGAGAAGGGACCGAATGAGCCTGGCTTCCCTCTCCCCTCTAAGGGGGTTTGCCCTACAGAGCCGCTTCAATGGGGAGGGGTCAGCTATGGGCTGCCTGCTGGCATTCTTGGCAGTCCCCTTGGAAAGTAAAGGGGCGACTGCCGCTGGAAAGAAGGAAGTGCCTTCGCACCTCCGGAAAAGGGGGTGATGAGGAGTCCCCTACACCCGTAGGCTAAGGACAGGAGTAAGCCTCCTCTCCGGTTAGAGAGATTTGGAGGGTCCCCTGCGAGAGCACAGGGAATGGACCTCCATTTTTTCTGTGGAGCTGCCCGAGGGCAGCTCTGATGATGTACAAGGGGAAATTAAAGGGAGATTTTAGTTTTCTCATCATTGGGCATGGTGACCTTATTTTTCTTACGGGAAGCAAGCACTCATCACCCCTCGCAGTAGCCCACTCTCAAGGGGTGCGTATGAGGCTGGCAGAGCCAGGTGCTGCCATTTAAGGCCACCCCTCCCGCCTGGTGACCTGGCAGCCCTTCAGCATGGCGGCTCCACCTTGGGCAGGGCATAAAAAAAATAGATAGTGAAGTGAGAAGGAAAGGGGATGTGAGGAAGGTATGGGTGGGGATGAAGAAGGTTGTTAAAAACCCACCATCCGGAACTGGAGCTCAAGGGTTAGGGAACATTGTCCCCTCACCACCGATCCAGGATAGTTGGCTGAGAAGAAGGTCAGCATCTATCCTGAGAAAATAGAGGCCAACCAGAGAAAGGTGTGGGAGAGGTTGTAGGGGAAGTGAGGAAGTAGAGGAGAAATACAGGCTGACTGAAAGAAGGAGAAGAGGCTAAGCTGGGGCACTGAGTCACATCAGCACAGCGGCCAGGAAGGCAAATTGCAGCGCCCCTTACAGGTCATCTCCAGCCCAATGGAGCAATAAGAAAGTGTCCCTCAGGGAAGTGTCCTCAATATCACACTCTTTGCCCTGAGCATCAACGGTATCTCCTCCATGCTGCCGGAAGATGTTCTTTCTACACTGGATGTGGATGATTTTTTTATCTCTTTTGGCACGGCCCAGATGCTAACTGTGGAGCATTGATTCCAACAGGCAGTGAACCGTGTCTCTCGCTATGCCAAAGTGCACAGGTTTTGGTTTTCCTTAGCCAAGGCTAAGATGGTGCACTTCTGATGCCATCTATGGCTCCACCTCAACCAGGACCTGGGATTGAAGGTTTGGATATGGAGTGTGGTTGATGGAATGATGAGTAGTGACAGTGTAGAAGGGAGGGAGAGAGTAGTAAAAATATATCTGGTGAGAAAAGCGACACAGAAAACTCGACAGACCTCACTCATCAACCTACAGTGAGTAGTCAAGGACATGTGGGGGACTGTGAATGGGTTCAGAGTGATATATTAGAGTATCGAAAGTGGTGAGGGTAAAAGTGTGTGATGATTATGATTGTAGAATGAGTGTGGATAGACAAAATGGATCAAATGGCTTAAGGAAGGAGAGATGTGGTGGATGGCTGATGTGTGAATGGAGAGTACATTGGGAGCCATTCTCTCCATTTTGTCCACTGGATTTTTCACCACTTTGCATTAGTCTGTCCTTTTACCCCACTTTTCTTGGTTTATTATAGAAGAGTGCGAGTGTTTTGCTATGAAACGGGGTTGGATAGATTAGGTGGTAGGTAGAAATTAGTAGATTTATTTTTATACTATCATTGTTTTCTAAAGTTTTTTTTCTCTTGTTGCAGGAGATATATTTTGTTGAAATCAATCTTTGAGATATTAATATTGTAAATAAAGAGATTTCAAATATTAAGCTGGAGCTCACTTTTCAGCTGCTAAACCAAGGCTCCCAACCAATTGTGTAAGGGGGACGCCCTAAGAAACTCGAGTGGAAGCCAGAGACAGTTTGATTCAAAGATGTATTATCCTTCCATTCCCCACTGCCTTACACTGACTAAAGAGGGTCAGAAAGTGGTTTTGTACCAAAGAAGAGTTCATAATGGAGCATCATTTGTACAGCTGACCTGACTGCTAGATCTCCAGTATATATTTTTTGTTGTGTCATAGTCTGACAGAGCTGTCTCAATTTTTGTATTTATATCTCAATTTATCTTTTTCCTATTAATTTACTTATTTTACTAGAATAGCAAGAGCCTACCTCGGCTGAGTAAGAATACAACCACTGTGCCATTAACTGTACATCTATTGTAATACTAACATGACCACATTCATATGTGAATTAAGTAGATAGTGGGTTCAAAATACATTGTGTCTAATAATCCTGAGAGAGATAAATTATTTTGAATCAGGTGGATAGACTTCCTTCAACTTAATCTATCCATTTCTTTCCCTTTCCATTCGATGGCACTGATGCTTGCCATGTCTTTGGACATCAAGGTAATGAAAAAGATACCTCAAGACCTTCGCCTGTGTATCTGGTAAATGATGGAATCACTAATACACTTGACCCAGTAACAGTTGGCAACAATATAAATAAAAATGTTAATAGTAAGATACTTTACTAAGGTAAACTGCAATGTATATAATGATAGTAGGTACTTAGTATAGCAATGAGTAGCCAGATTCACCCTACATTGGGCATATCCATTTGATGTTCCTCATCCACATCTATTTTAAGATATAGCATGCCACCATATGGGTGAAAACAATCCTCTATCTGTGATGGCAACAATTAAGGTTAAAATGGGAGAGTATTACTTTATTTTAGGGGTTAAAATGGTCTATTGGATCCATTCACTTACTTGGCATAAATGAAGAGTGTGTAGCTAGTGTACTCAATGTAGTGTGAAGATAGATACTCATTACAACACTAACCAAATAAAACTTACTTGTTGAGGTTTGGTCTTTTTGCTCTCTCCCAACTCAACTTTCTGAATTGGTTGATAATCCTCAAAGTTAAGAGAAAGACCAACTTTGCTTTTTGGTTTCTGTAGATTTTTCAATTCCACTAATTGAGAGATGCTTGGCAAGTTAGGTTTTATTGCTGGGAGCCCAACCTGGAATAAAAACTCAATTAATTTATCAGAAACAATGGATAATAATTAAAAAGGTACATTTTACTTATATGCATTAAAAAAAACCCTGAAAATATCATAATGATTAAAGTATGTTTCAACAGTGATTAAATTTCTATTTAAAATATCCAACAAACAAAAGCTCTTAAAAATGAACCTGTAAAACTACCAACTTTTATATGTTCTCCAAATATAGGACCTGCTTTCCCACTGTCTTTCAATTTTTCGACTGCTTCATGTAAATCATCTTTTCCAACCAATTCAACTATATTATGAATTGCCTGGGGATGCAAGAGAAAAATTAAATGAAGTAATGAAATGAAATGTAAGGCAAATAATACTGTTATTCTTATAAACCATTAGAACTTTACTCTTAGTTTTCCATTGGCTATAAATTACCTTGTGAGCTTTATCTATGAGAGAAGACTTGACATCGCCGACTACATGTTTTATTTTCAATCTGTTGCTGTTTGGAAGAACAGGATACTTGTAGCACAATGTAAACAGTAACAGTGCAACTTCTTCCCTTGTGTCTGGTTCTGGTGCAATCTGAAAGAATTGCAATTTGTTCAGCTTTGTAATTTCCTAGAAGTACAACAAAATATATCCATCCAGTCACCCTGGAAAATATAATCTTTTCATCATCACTAACTCTATAATTTAAAAAGGGGATTTTTTTGAGTTTTGGGGTTTGACTTATGTTTTTTTTATCAAAGTTATTTCTAATAATTCTTTTATACTATCAAAAAACAAAATGGTGAAGTTCAGAAATAAATATAAGTATCAAAATGGTGTGAAATTTTTTAAAACCCAAAGAATTACAAATGGTGAAGTTGAGAAAATTTATTTTTATATATTTTCTATAACTATATTTTAGCAATGCGATATTTTGAAAAGGGAGAAATATAGTTTAGAGTTCCTTTTAAAATTATTATAATTGGCGAAGTTCTGAAAATCTCTAAAAATTTAACCATGGCTTTTTTTTAGATTTTAAATTTTAATCTTGGTAGTGAAGCGCAAGCTCCCCATGTAGGGGAAAGTAGCGAAGCCATTGCCTGGTTCACTCTTAAGGGACAGAATTTAGCTAAATTTTATATAGCGACATCTGGTAACTTGCTGGTTGCTCATCTAATTGAGAGCTTTCTGATGCTAGTGTTTGAGTTTTTCATTTTTTTTCAGTAATTTCATGTAAATTTTACCTTATTGCCAATAAATGGTGTATAAAAAAAATCATGCAATAAAAACCAACTTAATTGTTGAGATGATATCCTTGTTTTACACAAATCTAGAAAAAGAGAAATAGCTAAGCAGTCAAATATAGACCAAAGTACTATTTAATTTATAGATTTCAGACACCAAGAACAAAGGCTACTTAAACACACTGATCCCTAAAAAATTATATGGCAGACAGAAAAATGAATTTACGATCAAAACATGTTTTTTTTTCTGAATGAGATTTCCATATTGATAAATTGGCAAAAATATGCCACACCTCATTTGTTCAATGAAGATCTATCCCTCCAACTGACAAGATTTTATGGATAATGGCATGAGTTGCAGTGATGAAGTCCTTGCAGGGGAGCAGTAGGCTTTTTCATTTCCCTACCATTATGTACTGGTCAAGAAACCAGACTCTTTGATTTTTAAAATAAGTGGGTGAAGGTCACTTAATCTTTTTACTACCTAGAGACTGCTAAACAAGTCAAAGAAAATTACAAATTTCTTTTTGTGTATGGCATTGTATGCTATGCTTCAAGGCATAGCATTCATTGGTGAAGATGAAGGCAGTTTGGGGAAGTATTTCCGAGTGTTCAAAGTTTTCTGTGATTACCAAGAATCTGATCCCATCTTCAGTTTGGGATCCATCAGTGAAGATTTTGGTGCCTTAATGTATTGCAGCATTGTCTAGGAATGACATTTTGATTTTGGTTAGGAGCATATAGGATCAATTCATTATGGTGTTTGTTGTTATAGATCTCAACTACACTTTTTCAAAATGGGGTGTCTGGGTAGGGTATTCTTTGGATAGCATTCAGCACTATTCCAAACTAGTTGATTGGGAATTAGGCTCTAGCTTTGAATGGTCATGAGCTTTTTTTTAAAGAGCTGATCTGGCGACTGCCTACTTAGGAATTAGTCGCCGTATTAAAAACTTGCCTAGTACTAGGCTAATTTAAAAACAAATTCAAAACACACACACACAAAAAAAACAAACCCCAAACCCAACACCAAAAATTTAAAAAAGGGAAAAGCCAACGAGCTCCTATGTCGGGGGGAGGTCCCCCAGGCGCAGGAATGTGCAACAAATAAGGGAAAAAACAAAAAACAAAAACAACAAAAAAACTGATTAAATAAAAGGGAGAAGGCTGGCCTCCCCCAAAAAGTCTACAAGTGCACCAGTCAAGGTGCATGCACTCATCCCGAGTACAAGGGACAGGTGGTAGCAACCTCACCCATCCCAGTACCAGGACAGGTAACGTACGCGAAGATCACCCAGAATGGGACATTCGACAAGAATGTGCCGAACAGTCTGGGGGACGATGCAGTCGTCACAATAGGGTGCAGGCGAGCGCTCCATCAAATATCGATGCGTCACACGAGTGTGCCCAATTCAGAGACGACAGAAAGCGACCTGAAGCCGTCGCGGCAATAGGGGATAGGTACATGGGAACAGTGGCGGCGCAATAGCATGCAACTTTAAGTTCCCTTCGACCATGTCTCATCATCTTTGCTAAGAAGCCCAAAGAGCTGCCCGTATTCCTGCCATGTAGTCGGTGTGAGGAAGAGCCGGACTCCGAACCGAGAACGTGGCATAATCTCCCGTACCGAGTGGTGTATTGCCACCAGCTTGACCTTGAAGACTTCAAACAGAGGGAATATGGCGTGGAAGCCTACCCCATCTTCGGACTTGGAGCCATCCGTATACACTGGCACGGTTCCAGCGTGACACGAGGTGTGCTCAAAAAAGGTCGAACGCAATACTCCCGGCGCTGTACAAGCTTTGGGAGCAGAGGTGTGGCGACAAATGTGGTACCCTCCAGGGTGGCATCCTGGGCAGAACCAGGGGTGCCAGCAGCCAGAGAGCTATACCTAGCTCTCGAAGGAGTTTCCTAGCCCTAAACCCAAAGGGCTTAGGGTATGACTGGCGTCTCTCGGCGACAAAAGCAACGTCGAAATCAGCTGCGAATGCAGTGAGAGCTGTTGGCGACTGAGCGAGGCGCCGGACTCGCGCATACAGGCGAATGATGCACTGTACATGGCGTAGAGCAGGTGGCATATCCCCAGCATCAACTAGTAGGCTCTCAATGCGGGGAGTGCGGAAGGCTCCGGTCGCAAGGCGAAGGCTGGTGTGGTGGATCGAATCCACCTTCCGCAATAAACGCTCGGCTGCAGATGCATAAAACTCGCATCCGTAGACGAGCTTAAAACGAACAAAGGATCGAAAAAAAGTAAGGCAGTAGCCCTATCAGCGCCCCAAGCGCTGAAAGTCACGTAACGGAAAATATCCATGGCGCTTGTACAAGAGACCCTAAGGCTGCAAATATGAGCCTCCCAGGTGAGGCGTTGGTCGGATACAAGACCAAGGAAACAGTGCAATTCAACCACTTCCAGGCGTACCCCATTAAGAAACAAGTCTGGGTCTGGGTGGAGGCGTGGATAGCGGCAATAGTGCACCACCTTAGTCTTGGCCAAGGAAAACCGAAACCTGTGCGCTTCGGCATAGCGAGAGACGCGGTTCAATGCCTGTTGGAGTCGACGCTCCAGAGTTGGCATCTACGCCTCGCCAAACGAGATTGAAAGGTCGTCCACGTAGAGCGTAGCAAGAACATCTTCCGGCAGCACCGAGGTGAACCGTTGATGCTCAGGGCAAAGAGTGTAACACTGAGGACACTCTCTTGCGGGACACCCTCTTCCTGCTCCATTGGGCCGGAGAGGGCTTTCCCCACCGGTACGCAGAATCGACAATTCGCAAAAAAAATTCAGATATAAACATTGGGAGGAGTCCTCTCGCCCCCATCATGTGGAGAGTCTCCATGATACTGTATCGCTATGCGGTATCATAGGCCTTCTTCAGATCGAAAAACACTGTGGCGTAGTGCTGTCCACAAAGGAAGGCCTCTCAGACACCATATTCCAGTCGGAGCAGAGCATCTGACGTGGAGTGGAACTTGCGGAAGCCGCACTGTGCAGAAGACTTGTACACGCAAGAGGTTAGAGAGATTGGGCGGAAACCGGTCGGAGTATGGTGATCTCTCTTCGGTTTGCGAAAGGCGAGCACAGTAGTGATTCGCCAGGAATCTGGGAGGAGACCCTCCACCCAGATCCTGTTGAACAAATCTAACAGAAAGGCCATGCCTCGCTCATCCAAGTGTCGAAGCATGGAATACGGAAACATCGTCCGGACCATGGGCGGTGTCCGCGCACGAAGCAAGAGTGGAATGCAACTCACTCAGAGTAAACCTGCCATTGAAGGGTTCTCCGCCTCTGGAGGTAAAGTCCAGTCGGTGGCCTTTCGCGACATAAAGACGTGCATTGAATGCTGGCGGAGCAGCATCCCGGCGAGAGAATGCGGAAAATGCGGTCGCTAAGAATTCCGCCACGGACGCGGGGTCCGAGATTGCGGTCCCATTCTCCTGGAGAACGGGAGGGGGGTCCTGCAAGAACTTGACCCGAATCCTTTTGACTCACTTGCATACCTCAGCTAAAGGTGTCTTACCGTTAAGTGAAGACACGTATGCCCGCCAAGAAGAGCGGCGGGCATGCTTCGAAATATACCGGAACCTAGCCCTAGTCCGACGAAATTCAGCGACAGTGAAAGCGTTCGGGCGGCGCTTATAGCGCATGTAGGCATAACGCTTCTGTTTGAGGGCCGTCTCACACTCGGCCGACCATCATGGGAGTGGTCGGCGTGCAAAACGGCCAGACGTGCTAGGAATACTAGTCAGGCCCACGGCGATGAGGTTGCCGGAGAAGAATTCAACGGCCTCATCTACCGACCTAAACTCCTTGACTGAGATAGAGAATTCAGTCATTTCCTGAAATGTAGGCCACTGCGCCCGGACCAAGTACCACGGAGGTGGGCTCTCAGGAGGCAGTTGCTCTGAAAATGATATTTGAATGGAAAAGTGATCACTACCATGGAAGTCATCGACCACCCCTCAATCAAACTCAGGCTGTGCATCCGAAGAGCACAAAGATAGATCAAGGCAAGAAAATGAAGCGGTTCTCGGGCAGTGATGCGTAAACTCATCCACATTCAGGACACCTATCTCAAGGTCTTCGATCAGATCGGCAAGTTGTTGTCCCCTGGGATTTATTGAGTAATGTCTCCAGAGAGGATGCCTGCCGTTCAGATCTCCAAGCAAGAGAAAGGGCCTCGGCAACCGTGCCACGACACGGCGGAAGTCCCCCGCATCGAAGTCAGCTGACGGTGGAATGTACGCAGAAATGATAGTATACCTCCTATCCAGGTGAAGCTGTACAGCCACTGCCTGAAAGGAGGTATCTAAAAGAGAAAGGAAGAACGGAGACATCATGCCGGGTGTAAACCGCGCATCCTCCAGCCCGGCCATCTCTTGGTGCTGGAGTCACAAGACCCTAATACCCTGGGAGGCTGGGCAGGGGGCACGTGCCTATCATGGTCTCTTGCAGAAAAATAGCTAACGGGGAACGGGACGAGACGAGCCTCCGCAGCTCCTCCCAGTTGGCCCGGAGTTCATGGCAATTCCATTGAAGGAATATGCCCTCCAAGCCTAGCTCGGAGACGCGGGGGCGCACTTCAAACAGAAGACCGTCACGGGAATGGCCATACGCTTCCCGGAGGCAGAACCCCGGGCGCTGTTGGCCGGACAAAGCGCTGAAGGCGCTGTCCACTTCGAGGACTTATTGGGGGAGGTTGGGCTCGCCATGCGAGTCTTTTCCTCCCTCCGCTTCAAAACCTTAGGCAGGCGTTGCGGCTTTGGAGGCGGGGGTGGGTCCTCTTTTCGAGGAACCACCATCTCTGAGCCACTCAGCCCACCACTAGGCGCAGGCGAAGGAGCGGTAGCTCCTTTGTTGCGGTCCTCCTTTCGGGGGCGAGCTTTAGGAACCCCGGAAAATGGCCTGGCGACCAACTTCAGGGGTGTTGCCTCTTGTGAGTCTAACGACTTGGAGGCGCGTGGCCGTTATGCCTTACAGGAAATGGTCACACTAGGGCAAGAGGGGGTAGCCCTGGTTTTAGACAGGGCTGGGTGTGAACCCTTTGTGCCGCCAGCTTTACCAGGGGAGCGCCCGGGTTGAGTAGAACCCACAGAAGGGCTCCGAATGGGCGCAAAAACAATCTTGCTCATTGGCCTGAATGGGCCTGGAGCAGAGGGTTTCTTTCTAACCATTGAGGCATAAGACATCCCAGGCAGAGCCATGCGTGCCAGGACCAAGTCCTTAGCCTTGCGGAATGAGTCGATCCTGGGCCTGAACAGCCAGGATTTCTTTCTCAAGGAGATACACCCTACATTGCTTCAAAGAAGCAGGGTGCGGCTCTCCGCAATTGACACACTTGGCCACACATGATTTGGACTTATCATGTGGGGCCTTGGAGCAATTTACACATACTTCGGATGACCCGGACTTTGCACATCTACATGAATGATTTGTATGGCCGAAGCGGTGACAGTAATAGCACCGCCGTGGCAGTGGCGCAAATACCTTCACGCGGTAGCAGTCACAACCAGCATGCACCGACTCAGGTAGCTTGTCACAGTCGAACGTGATGAAGAATGTAGTGGTGGGGCTCGAGGCCCCTCTCTGTTTTCTCACCATATGTTCGATCTTGACTGCCCCATGGTCAGCCAGCTCTAAGGTGATGTCCTATATGGAGTAGTCATGAGTTCCCTCGCATAAACTACTCCTTTCACAACGTTCATGGTAGAGTGCGGCATCACACTCATCGGGGTGCCATCAAGTGTTCGAAGAGCACTTATCTTGGCCACCTCAGAGGGATCCGCCGCATTTGCCAGAAGGCTCTCGTCCAAGAAACAGGTCACCTTCGGCTCTACCGATTACACTAGCTAATGCTCTCCTCTGATGGATCATATTGCCTTTGGCCAACATGCTGCCATCAGTGGAGCGAATGACAAGGAAGCGTTTGAAGCCAGTGGGCTCAAAAATGCCAGGTAACTTCTGAATGAGGGTCCCTGATGTTATCGAGGCTCCGCCCTGTGCACTTTTGGTCTTAGTCAGGGGCTCCGCACCCGGGAGGGCAGAGGTGCCGGATGTGCCGATCTTGGCTTAGTCGCTTACCAAAGTGCAGCAGACCCATCCAGCCCCACAGCCTCCGGGGATGGAGAGGATCCCCGAGTCTTCTTAGTCTTTTTCTTTTTAGGAGAGGAGAGCGGGAAATGAACCCGCTTCTTCCCTCTGCTGGCAAGAGCCCCCAGGTCCTTCTCCGAAATGGAGAAGGTCCTGGCAGTCGTAGGGGCCCCGGTCCGAGATGTTCCCTCCCCTTCTTGTACTGCCTCGGAAACCCTAGCCATTTGAGGAGGACCTTGCATAGGGGCGGATTCGGGTTTGGTGCTTGGCGCAGAACCCGGATTCCCCCCCCATGGAAGGCCCTACCGTCTGAGGCTGGGTTGCCTCAAGGACCATGTCTATCTCAGGAGGGGGCCTCCAGTTGGCCATCCCCCCCCCCATGGAAGGCCTTACCGTCTGAGGCTGGGTTGCCTCAAGGACCATGTCTATCTCAGGAGAGGGCCTCCAGTTGGCCATCCCCCCCCAGGACATCGCAGATCCCGTTGGCAGCATTGTCACTAGTCACGTGTGAGGAGGCACAGGCCTTGACCCAGGCAAGGTTCAATATTCTCGCAAGGAGGTCTTTTGAGGGAAGCAACCGAAGGGGCCTGGCTTCCCTCTCCCCCTAATGGGGTTTGCCCTACCAAGCCATTTCAATGGGGAGCGGTCAGCTATGGGCTGCTTGCTGGCTTTCTTGTCAGTCCCATTGGAAAGAAAAGGAGGGACTGCCGATGGAAACAGGGAGGTGCCAAAAGCACCTCCAGAGAAGGGGCGAGGGGGAGTCCCCTACACCCATAGGCGTAGGAGAGGAGTAAGCCTCCTCTCCGGTTAGAGAAGTTTGGAGGGTCCCCCTGCGCAAGCACAGGAGGGAGGACCTCCATTTTTTCTTTGGAGCTGCCCGAGGGTGGCTCTGTCGATGTACAAGGGAAAATTCAGGGGAGATTTTTAATTTTCATATCATTGGGCATGGTGACCCTAAATTTACAACAGGATGCAATAGCTCATCACCCCTCGCAGTAGCCTGCCCTGCAAGGGGTGCGTACAGGCCTGGCAGAACCAGGTGCTGTCATTCAGAACCACCCCTCCCGCCTGGTGGCCTGGCAGTCCCTTGGCATGGTGGCTCCACCTTGGACACGGCGTAAAAATATAGATTATGAAGTGAGAAGGAAAGGGGATGTGAGCAAGGTATGGGTGGGGATGAAGCAGGCTGTTAAAAACCAACCACTCCAGACCAGAGCTCAGAGGTTAGGGAACATTGTCCCCTCCCCCCTCGGCAAGTGGTCACTGCCTCTTAGGTCTTTGGAGATATACCAATCAGTCTGCCATGATGTCGGGAGATCAAGTAATGAGAGGGCGTTTGTTTAGATGTTAAATCGGGTGCCTGCCATCAATGACATAGTCGCTGTAATTACAATTCAGCCTATATTATTACCAGAGCATGTAACCAACACCAGAAAACAACTATATACAGTTGAGAAAGCCTCACTGGTACCTCCAAAAATTCTATTATGCCACAAACAGGTGTGCATGAATCTGGTACAAGTACAAAGGACAAGTGGCAGCAGCCTAGGTTGTCTTGGTACTGGGACACTTAACAAGAATATGCTAGACAGTGTTGCATTAAGGTAAGGGAGGCGCTCCATCAAATGGTATTCCATCCCATGAGTCTGGTTGATTCCAAGGCAGTGGCAGAAGACAACCTGTAGCTCTTGGGGCATGGGGGGGGGGGGGGGGTATGACCACCCAAACCATTGTGATGCAATGGCACACAACTTCAGGTCAAAACCAGCAGTCTCCAATCTTCTTTGCCAGGCAGGGAGAAGCAAAACACTTCTCCAGTCACTGAGTCCCCCTGGACATTTTGGCGCCCTCATCAACAGGATCATTTCCCACAATCTCTACATGTATTGTTGGGTGGTCCTTATTTTTCAATTTTTGAAAAGTTTGCCGAGCACCCCTTAAAAATGTTCCTTTTGGTGTAGAAACAGAGTGGCTAAAATATTATCCAAATTGAATCTTGTTTACTGGTGGCGCCGGGTGTCCAAAGTTTATCCCTTATAGGGGTTCACTAATAATTAATGATAATAATAATAATGTCTCCATTTATGGATAAATGGATGACAGAATTTTATTAACCAGGCATTTTTTTCTCTTTCATAGATGCCATCAAATCATTTGTTTGAGAATTACTTGCTAGGGAGGCCTTCCCCAACAATTACCAGACACAAGCTCCCCTCCAAGAGATAGGTTCAAGTCTTCTCCCACCTTTACAATGAAGAGAAGACCACCATTTGTGAAGCAGCTATGGGAGCAGTTGGCGCTGCTCTTCCCTTCTGAGATAAGGCCAGAATTCCTGTGTCTAAAGAATCACCTTATCAAGAAGCTTGAGACTTACTTCAACTTGTGGAGACTCTCAGGGAGGAAAAGAAGAATGAGTTAGCAGTCCAGCACCAGAAGGAGAAGGATTTCAAGAATTACCTCTTTGATATGGTTCACCAGGATGCTCTGCATCTGATAACCATCGAGGAGCACAAACCGTTCCTGCTGGCACAGTGGGAGAAAAGAAGGAGGGGATCAATGGCTGGCATGGACACAGTCCTGGCTAGAAAGGAGGCCCATACACAAAAGAAAAGGACTTCAAGGAACAACACCATCAGCAGAGCAAAGAGGAATGAAGGGGAGCCCCCAACAGTTGTCTTGGTATCATCAAGCAGCAACACCACCTATCCTGAGGCATCAGAAGCACAAGAAATGCCAGAACCTTCTGGATATGTCCCCCAGATTGGCTTCTACTCTGGATCGCACCAAGATGTCTGATAGGAAAGCTGCCTTCGTGATCTTGGAAATCTTGGAAACCACAAAGAGTCTCAGTGTTGATATCAGCGACCTTAACATCAATCGGACATCCATGGCTCAAGGTCGTCAGAGAAATGGGAGACATTTTGCAGAGGTGGTCAAGCAGGACTTCTGTGCAATGTTACCATGGTAGTTGATTAAGACAGGAAGTTGATGGAGGAGCTCACCACAAAAGAACACGAGGACAGAATCCCAATCCTTGTGTTGGGAGAGGATACAGAGAAACTGATTGGAGTTCCCAAGCTGCCTGGAGGAGAGAAGGGGGAGAACCAGGCCTCATCTGTCGTCACAGCACTTGTAGAGTGGGGGATCTTAGAGAGTCATCGGGATGTGCTTCGATATGACTGCCTCCAATACAGGGAGGCGATCGGGGCTTGCCTCTGCATTGAACAGAAGCTTGGTCAGAGCTGTTGTACTTCACCTGTCGCCATCACATCCTGGAGCTGGTCCTGTCCACAGCATTCCAAACTCAGAATGACTCAACAAGTGGACCCGATGTCCCCCTTTTCCAAAGATTAAAGTCTTGGTGGGAATTCATCAACAAGACAGCCTACCAAGCAGCATCTCAGGATGAGAGCCTTCGCTAGCTAACCAATCACCACCCCCCAAGACAAAGATAGGGAGTTCCTGGAGCTTGCCCTCATTTTCCTGGGGAAATTTCCCCTGTGAAGTGTTCGGTTCATGGCCCCCAGAGCATACCATCATGCCTGCTGGCTGTCCAAGGCCCTCTACAGCATTAAGATCTGGCTGTTCCAAGCACAAATCCAGCTCACGGCTCATAAAGAGCAAGACTCTATTCTAATGGAGTCCAGCAGTCCAGGGTTAATACAGCGGTCTTGAAAGCCAATTCAGACTTCTCAACTCTGGTACCTGTCAGAGGACTTGGTAGCTCTGGCCTTTTTTGACACCGGGATCCTGCTTTCAGAGAGGATGGCCATGACAATCACATGAAGAGACCAATGCTCAATCTACATGAATTCCAGCAGAGAACACACTTATCCTTCATCTCCAAGAGGACCAAGGAGTCTCTCAAAAGGTTTGACCTGGATGATGTCCTGGGGACTGATCCAGACACATAGCAAGAGAAGGGGTCTTCTTAAGAAACAGCCTGCAAGTTATCTGTGACCAACAACACCACTGAGAGAGGAATCACCATGATTCAAGAGTACAACAAGCTCTTGCCCAAGGAGGAGGATCATCTCAGGTTATCTCTGAATATCGAGCTGCATTCCCTGATAGCCAGAAGGCTACTCTGGCCCAAAACAGGCGACAATTTGTGAGATAGGCACCATGAAACCCCTGCATTTGAGCAGCCTAATACTTTGTTTAGACTGTGGGGAGACCTAGACTACCAGGGTTCAGAGTTGGGGGGGCCAGGCATCACCAGTAAATATTAACCCATTGCCTGCAGCAGGGCCAAAATCAAAGTTAACAATTTTTCAAATTGTCTATATATAGTCATTCCCACAAAACACTACTCAAAAATATATAGAAAGACACCACAATTTCACCATTTGCTTTTATGACTATATTTAGTTTCTGCCGCAATTTTACCTTAAGCTTTGTGACTATATTTAATTTCTATTCCAATTTCATATATATATATATATATATATATTTAGGTAGGAGGCCATGTTGTATGTATAATGCATATATATATATATATATATATATATATATATATATATATATATATATATATATATATATATATATATATATATATATATATATATATATATATATATACCAGTATATTACCAAGAAAACTATGCCATGACTTGCTAATATTTTTTTTTTATTTATCTAGAAATCTTGGTATAATATGAATAAAATTTAACATGATAACTTTACTTATTTATGCATTTATTTTCAGGACTTGAGAACTGAATATATGTTTACCTCCCTCCCTTCCTCAAAATTTTCCTTTATCTATTGAAGATTTTCTGAGTGTGGTAAACCTGAAAGCATGGCACTATGCAGAGTGGAATGTTACAAATGTTTATTTTCTGGAGTGCACAATAGTTTGTTTTTTTTTAATAAACTAAATATATTCTCAGCCACAATACTGTAACTAGATTTTTTAGATAGTGTCTATATTTAGCTTCACCGCAAAATTGGCTTATATTTTGGAGGCATTACTAAATGTAGTGCCACAGCAGTAAATGGGTTAATGTATTGAAATGAAATTTGCACCACCATGTTTTCTCACCAAAGGAGAAAAAATTTGAGTGGATGCCCCAAGGAAATTAAAAAAAAAAATTCCCCCCTATAGGTAAGGACCAAAACATGAGGTGAGTTGCTATAAATCACAATTTCATCTCCAAACTAGGCATGATGTGCAATCTCCCATACCAAGCAGTCTATATACACTGCTCAGTACGGTAAATTATGCATTGTGCCCTGGTGGCAATATTGTAACAAGCTCAGCCATGAAAATAAAAGCAGCACCCCATAGAGATTCTGAATTAGTTAAAAAATTAAACAAGAAAGTTCATTGCCTCTGGTTGTTCATAGTAGCCAGCAAATCAAGGTAATACCTGTTAAGTTGCCTATCAGAATGAAGGGGATACGGAGTCAGATGAGATGAGATTTGGGGGTTGCCTTTGAGAGCAGTCTGCTGAGACGGAGGTATATATTAGTGACCATGTTTAGTGTTTTGCAATGTGTAATGTCACAGTGGTCACTTGTACTAGCATTATTTAAGGTAAGAGGCAGCATAAAGGTGTTTTGATGTGTGTAGGTGATAGATCTACCAGATATGCTGCCATCAATGGGAGCTGGAGTGAATCCTGGTAGAGTTCATGGTGGGTGGGTCCCTAACATAGTTTGCAAATGCAGGTGGTTTTCTCATCTGCTGCCAGAGAAGTTCTTCCCAATTAGCTCAAATTCTGCAAATATTCCATTGGATAATTTCCATTCTTTTGTTCTAGTCTTCGAATGGGTAGGCTTAGCAATCACAGAGGGCTGGGTTCTTTTTGGCTTTGTGTTAGTTTGTGGCCTCTGGAAATGTTTGCTTCATGATAATGGTTTCTTTGATGGTGAGGGTTGTGGGGCATCCTGGGTGGATACTCACTCACCCTTTCTTTAAATATCTGGAATGGGCACTTGTTTCACAGGGGTGGAGGAATCTACCACTTCCTCCAGCCGGTGAGAATGATGGACACTTCTGTAGTTTTTTGTTTTTTTTCAGGAGATCAGGAGCAGGATTGCCCATTCTTTGTGAGCGCAGGGGCAGATGACCAGGTCTTGGTCACTGTATAGAATATTGCACAAGTCCTGTTACATTCATTTTGATGCTCTCAACAAAACGCACAATGATAGTTTTGATGCAGTTAGACACATTTGTATTATTTTAACATATATATATATATGCATTGAAATTGTAATATTAATCAATATGGCTACCCTCAATGAAGAGCATACACTACAGGCAGGACCTGAAGGCAATGCACATATTGAGGATGGAGTTCCTTCTCATGCTGGCTCACAGGCGCTGGTTTGAAGGACTTCGGCTCATCGATATTGCTGTGGCGGACCTTGTAAATCTTGCCCACACAGTATAATTGAGGGGGGTTGAAGTCAGGCGAGACAGGCAGCCAAAAATCATTCAATCCGAACCACTCTTGGCAGTGTGGGCTGGAGAACTGTCCTGTTTAAAGAGTTAGTCCACCTTCATCTTTCTTACACAGGGGAGGACTTTTGTGGCCAAGATGTCCCTGTAATCAGCCGTGGTGAGCATGTAACCAGTCATGAACCACACCGGCAACATCTCACTACTCAAAGCTATGGTTGGTGCCAAGCATTATCACAGAGACCAGGTGCTTGGTTATGGACACAGAGCTGACCTCGGGATATCCTGGCTGAAGATTACCCTGCAGTAGTTCTGCATGTAGAGGACTGGAGCGACTGTGAAGGCTTTTTTTCATCAGAAAAAAGGAGAATTTGATTGCCATGATTGTTCATGTTGTTGAGAAGGCAACAACAGCACTCTCAACATTGTTCTCTTTTTTTTTAAGAGCTCATCTGGAGACTGCCTACTTGGGCATTAGTCGCTGTATTCAACATTGCCTAAAATTAGGCATCTTTAAAAGAGGATGCTAAAAAAACTAATAAAAAAACCATCAATAAAATAAAACAAAGAAAAAGGTAATAAGCAGGAAGCAAGCTCAGGCGTCGGGGGAGGTCTGCCTCCCCCTGGCGCAGGAATATGCGGCCTACTAAAATAAGAAAATACAACAAAAAAAAACAACTATTTAAATAAAGGGGAGAAGGCCAACATTGTTCTCATACATTTTGGTGAGCAGAAGCCTTTTCATGTACCTTAAGCTCTCACCACCCTCATCCTTGACTATCCTGGATAAAGTGGCCACCGAGATCTTCTTCTTCTTCTGAATGACAGTCATTTTGAGTTTCAAAGCACTTTTGAAGGCCTTTCTCATAGCCAAATAGTGAACAACTTGAGGTCAATCTTCAATGACACATGGTAAAAAAAGTAGAACTTTAAGTTTGTTTGACAGAACTTTTACTATCACACATGTAAACCTCTTGAAAGATAAAAAAAACAGTAACAGAACTTTTGCAGAACCGGTTTACTCAAGGGGGTAAGAAGGCTGTTTGCAGGTTTAATTCAAACTATGACAAGGTTTTTTTTCAGATGATTAATATTATCAATATTGTTCCTCAGTAATCAAATTATCACAGGAGATTATAGATTCTTCTTCTGAGAAGCCATCACAATGCCTAAACTGAATATTGTTGTCAGAAAAGCATAGAGTATCAAATAAACCTTTTCGAGTCCAAAGAAGGTAACTATTGTTCACCTTGAGAAATATAATTTTACTTAATCTATTATATTCCTAAATGCTCCATCTCAAATATCTAAGCATAAAATATTTTAAATGATTGAATGATTAAATACTCACTAATTTTGACACCTCGCCAATATCTCTTAAGTAACATTGTAAGTTTACTTTATTTTGGTATCCAAGGTCTTCAATTAATTTCTTTATATTTATCCAAGAAGCTCCATGCTCTCTGAAATTCAAAATATCATAATTTCAATTCACACAGTCCCAAATTTTCATTCAGACTTAAGTTGTATATTCATAATTAAATGAGTGAAAACTACTTACAACATCAGCTTCCTCTTTTGATTCTTTTTAAATGCAAGAATTTGTGCTAAATCATATCCAGTATTAGTTTCTGGTTGTCTGGATATATTAGAGTGATATCTAAGAAAGGTTGTCAACCGAGGAGGAACTGTAAAAAAAATGTGAAATGATGTATGGAAGTATTACAAAAATATATTTAAATACTTTACTAAGATTTAAGAAGTGGGAAAGCAGAAATATGATACTCTATCAGAAGGTACTTATATACTTAGTCAAAACAGCATCAAAGACCGGGTAACTATAATATAATGACAATTTTTATACTTTACTAATTTAGTTAATTTATTATCTTGCACTCTCTACACCTAGAGACTCAAGGTTTGTTAGTGTGTCCTCCAAGCTCAGCATTCAAAGATAAGTTCTCTTAGAACAATGATGACCTATCAATTCTTTTTACTATTTTTGGTGATAATTTTATCACCTTTAACTACAGCAAAAACATTTAAAAAACAGGCAACATGAGGGGAGGGATTCTATTATGCATCCATATCTTTTTTTTGCATATTATTGCTTGATATTGCATCTTTTTAACAATTTCTATTACAAAAGGTAAATTCCCACCTAGAGGTAATATAGACAATTACCGTAAGATAAGGTTAGTAGCATTGGTTTTGGTATCACTTGAGTTGGTTAATTTGATAGTTTGAAAGAAGAGTCCCTTTATATTATAATAATATTAAGGGTTAGGCGAGTGTTATGTTATATGTTTATCATAATTTTATTGGCATAAAATTATGCCAATCATTCATAATTCAATGGATGACAAAAGCCAGATGGGACTATCTATCCTAAGAGGTGTTTCCACTCAGCTAAACAGTAGACATCACAATATAAAAAATATAAAATAAAAATCTTGGAAATTGGGTAATTTTGAATATGAGTGACAAATACATTTTAGGCTACTTAAGCCTATAATACTTCTTTGTATTATTTTAACTGTGTCCTAATAGTAATATTTTGAGGGTCATGAGGATCTATCACCATTTATAAAGTCACAAAAAGTCAATATTTCAACTTGATTCTGCAACTGAAGAATTCTTCCCTGATGCCATCTTGAAATGCCATGACATGGCCTAATTTAGGCTCACACTTTTTTTTTTTATATTAATATTAACTTTAATTTTCAAAAAACAAAAAACATTAATTAAATCTGCGCTTTTCAATCAATTCAGGAGTATGAACCCTTCACTTCCCTATATGTATGGGCTCCCAAAGACCCACAAAGAGGGATGTCCCTTACGCCCAATCATTTCCAATATTAATTCTCCCACTTATAAGCTCTCCAAATGGCTCGCCAAGCATTTATCTCCAGCAGTAGAAAGAATCTCATCTGCACACATTATGAACACTCACGATTTCGTTGACCGCCTCAACCACTTGCAATTACCGGATGGAAAACTTTTGAGCTTTGATGTAAACTCTTTGTTTACCAAAGTTCCGGTTGACCAAACCATGGGCCTTCTGCGGGAAATCATGCCTAGACTTAATTTGGATCTTCCCATTTCTACGAGTAAATTTATCGATTTAGTTGAATTATGTCTCTCTGACAATGTGTTTCGAGTAAATAATGAGTTTTATAGACAAATATTTGGCCTTAGCATGGGAAATAGTTTATCTCCGATATTGGCATGTCTCTTCATGGAATATTTTGAGACTGAACTCCTTCCCACAATTTCTCCCCCTAACTTTATATGGTTAAGGTACATTGACGATGTATTTTCTGTATGGCCTAATGGCCATGATTTTGATACCTTTTTTAATAATTTGAATAATTTGCATGTCTCCATCAAATTTAAATATGAATGGGAATATGATAATAGATTACCCTTTTTAGATGTCCTCATTAATAAAGATCACCATGAATTAAAACTTGATGTGTATAGGAAACCAACCCACTCGAATGCCTATATACATTATTTTTCGTTTCACGATAATACTGTTAAAAAATCGGTAATTTCTAACCTTTTCCTTAGAGCATACAAAATATGTCATCCTTCCTATTTAGATGAAGAAATTGTCATTATCAGGACAATTTTTTCTAATTTGTATTACCCCAGTTGGTTCATATCGTCTGCCCATTTTGCAGCTAGGAAAACATTCTATGGTAATAAGCCTTCCCGCACTAACGACTTCAACAAATGTATAACATTTGTATTTAACAATAAATTAAACAGTTTAAAGGACATATTTGGAAAAGAGGGTATTAATCTATCCTTTAAATATAATAATTCCTTAAACCAATTGATGATAGCCAGGAAACCCAAAGAACATCATAACATAGGAGTATATGCAGTACCATGCAACGATTGCCATAAAGTTTATATAGGGAAAACGGGGAGAAATCTAGACAAGAGATTGTACGAACACAAAAGAGATATTAGAGTGGGCAGCGAAAGTAGTGGAATATTTTGCCATGTTAGAGACAAGAATCATACGATCGATTTCAATGGAAGTAAAATGTTATTTAAATCGGCTAACTATGTTAAGAGAAGAATGGTAGAATCGAGCTTGATATCGTCAGTTCCTAATTTAAATCTATCTGAGGGTCAATTTTCTTTTAATCCTGTAATAAGATCCTAAATAAACAAAATAGTAAAATGCCAGCCCTTCAATATATTTAGGCCTACCCCCCTCCCCCCCCAGATTAGCCACAAGTAGGGGATTGGGGGAAAAAAGAGGGGATCTTGTGTTATGCTTATATGCATTTCTCTTATATTTTCTGCCCAGTGTCAGTTGAAAAAGGGTGTGAGATACACCGAAACTGTTCTGAATTAAATTGTCTTCGGAGAATGTGGTTTAATTCCTCATCTTTTCTTGCGATATTGCATTAATTTTCATCATATATATATATATATATATATATATATATATATATATATATATATATATATATTGTGCAATAAATATCTGATACATGGTCAAAAGTTTATTTACCATAGTTACACAACAGCAAAGTAATCAAAAATTGAAAATCTTATGTATTTTGTACATTAAATACAAATTGGTATCATATTGCAAAAATAGTAAAACATTACTATGATTATGGCAAAAATATCAAATGAATGTTTCAAAAAGTATCTGATACACCTATGAAAACCAGTTAGTATTTGGTGATATGACCTTCCAACCGTTTGGAATATTTACTTATGAGGTTCTTACAAATATTTGTAGGTATCTTGGCCCATTCTTCTTGGCATGTTCTTTTTAAATCTGTTAGATTTCTCGGGTCCCTTTTCTGAATCTTTAGTTTTAATTTTCGCCACAGGTTCTCGATAGGATTTATGTCTGGCACTGACTTGGCCATCCTATAACCTTTATTTTCTTCTGCTGAAACCACGTTGCAGTGCCCTTGGTTGTAAGTTTTGGAACGTTGTCCTGCTGGAATATCCATCCTCTTGGCAACTTCAAGTCGTCTGCAGACTGTAAGAGATTATCATCCAGAATCCTTCAATACATCTGAGCATTTATTTTCCCTTCAATAATATGGAGTCTTCCAGGACCTGCAGAGGAGAAGCAGCCCCATATTATCATGCTGCCTGCTTCAAACTTCACTGTTGGGATTGTATTTTTAGGATCATGCGCTGACTTTCCTGCCTCCAAACGTGACTAATACTATTCTGCCCAAATAACTCAATCTTCATCTCGTCAGACCATAGTACAGCATCCTAAAAAACTTGCAGGCTTCTCGTAAATGTTCCTTGACAAAATTCAGATGATTTCTAACATGAATTGGTTTCAACAAAGGTATCTTTCTTGGTGTGCAAGAATGGAATCCCTGTTCTAAGAACTGCTCCAATTGTATTTTTGCATACATTTGTCCCAGCTGCTTCCAAATCTTTCTGAAGTTCAGATCGAGTCACTTGAGGATTCTTCTTTACTTTATGGACTATATGTTTAGCCTCATGGTTTGAAATTTTAGATGGATGCCCTGAATGTGGTAGACTTGCAGTGGACTGATATGACGTAAACCGGCAAATCATGTCACCAATGGTTGAGATTGGTATTTTTAGCATAGATGAAATTTTTCTATAGCCCAAACCCCTTTTATGTAACTGAACAATTAGTTCTCTGCTCCTTTTTGGCAATTCTTTAATCTTTGCCATATTAGAATTAGAGTGTTGAATGATGACCTACTCATGCAGCTCTCAGACACCGACTGCGGTCCGCTGTTTCAAATGGACAAAGTAGATTATTTTTCTAGAAATTTCTACAGCATTCCTGTCACGTAAACTACTCTGCAATGTTCGAGCACTATTTATTATCGCTTCAAAACTAATTTTGTGGGTGTGTTGGATACTTTTTGTGGTGATAATCTAACACTTTTGTCAATACCGAATTTGTATTCAACGTAAAAAATAATAACAAATCTAACAGTGATCAAATTGGGCCTATTAGATATGAAGGGGTTTTGAAAGAATCTGATGAAGAAATAGTAGAGGTTCTCAATGATCATTTTTCTTCAGTATTTACATAAGAGAGTCAAGATAGATTAATTGATGATAATTCTAGGTCAAGGGAAGTAGTGTTGAATACCGTTAATGTGAACAAGGAAATAATTAAAAGGCTTATATTGGAGTTAAATACTAGTAAGTCATCTGGCCCAGACAACATTCATTCTAGGTTACTCAAAGAAGGTGTAGATAGTATTGCAGTAGCTCTTGAGAGTTTGGGGAAATACCTAATGATTGGAAATTAGCGAATGTAGTGCCAAATTTTAAAAAGGGAATTAAAGAGGACTGGAATAACTTTAGAAGTTAAGCTTACTGGCCTATTGTTTGTAAAATTCTTGAGAAGATAGTTAAAAGGGGAATTTCTGTCCATCTAGAGTATGGTAGGTTAATAAATGATGCTCAGCATGGGTTTAGAAGAGGTAGATCGTGTGTAACAAACTTACTGGATTTTATGGATTATGTTACTAAACAATTAGACAAGGGAGAGAATGTTGCTGTAATTTACTTACATTTTAGAAAAGCTTTTGATAAGGTTCCACATAGGAGACTAGTTCACAAATTAAAAATGCATGGGATATGTGGCAAAGTTTTGAATTGGAGGCTGTAAATAGCACAGTGTCAATTTTTGCTGATGACACTAAATTGGCAGCTGTAGTCAAAGAAGTTGAGGGTAGCTTTAAAGTGCAGTGTGACTTAAATAAGTTATTAGCTTGGGCTCACAAGTGGCAATGACTTTTAACATTAAACAAAATGCAAAGTTCTTAACATGGGAAGGGAAAATAAGGAATTTAGCTATGAAATGGATGGGCATTGACTGAATTCAGTTGAGGATGAGAAGGACTTAGGTGTAGTAGTAGATAGGTCACTGAAGTTTTCGAAGCAGTGTATCGAGGCAAAAGATAGAGCAAATAGAGTGCTAGGATACATTAAGAGGAATGTTAGCTACAAGAGTAAAGAGGTTATCCTTAAACTCTAAAACTCTTATGTTGGGTCACATTTAGAGTACTGTATACAAGCATGGTCACCAGATTTTAGAAATGACATCAACCTGCTAGAGTCAGTACAAAGGAGGGCAAAAAAATAATACCTTCCCTGAAGCACCTTGAATATGAAGATAGACTGAGGGTACTAAATATGTTCTCATTCAAGGGGAGATATGATTGAGCTTTTTAAAATCTGTTCTGGGATGGATAAGTTGGATTTTAACAAGTTATTTGAGTTGGATGGTAGTAATAGGACTAGGGGTCACAACTTAAAAATTAAAAAACAGAGGTGCAGGTTGGATGTTAGAAAATATTTTTTTCCCCAATAGAGTGGTGGATTACATAAGAACATAAGAAAAGAAGGAGACTGCAAAAGACCATTCATGGCCTACACTTGGCAGCTCCTGTTCCATTCAACACACAAAAGATTTCTTACCAGTGTTCCATTCAACACACAAAAGATTTCTTACCAGCACAAAAGATTTCTTACCAGTATAAAAGATTTCTTACCAGGACAAAAGATTTGCCATCTGAGATGGTAGACAGTCCAAACTTGAATGTTTTCAAACACGCAGATTAGATGATTATATGGGGACTGAGGGTTAACTTTGGGGGGTATTTTGGACTCATTCATAACATAACATAACATAATTTAACGGATGACAAAAGCCACAAGGGCCTATCAAAGGTCATCCTCTGGATGCAGTTTTTTATTATTGTATATTACAATTGATTTGGATGAGTCTTGATGAGGATGCTTTTTGTTTTTGACACATTCCTATGTATGGCTCTAATTGTATATTGTAGATGCATGATCTGACATAATCCTATGGATGCATTTTGTGGATGGGTTTTGTCAGATGCCGATGAACTTTGATAGGCCCTTGTAGCTTTTGTCATCCGTGAAATTATGCTATGTTATGTACATATCATAACCCTGTAGTTCAAATTCAGTCTCATTGTCATTAAATTTATTTTTATTAACCCATGATTCTATTACACATTATATCTATATCTTTATCAATAATATAACTAAATAACTCATCCTTCTTAGTTCTAAGACTACAAGCATTGGTATAAAGACAACTCAGCCCTCATATGCCTGAAGCACATCTTTTAGAATATATACCTTCTGCTCTATCTCCTCTGCATCTATTTCCTTTTTCTACTCCACCCTGTACACTTATATTTCCCTGACTACTATCAGTAACTAGCTTCCCGCCTGCAAAGACCCAATGACACTATCTAACTCCTGCACAACACATCAACCCCAGCCCAGCTTAGATGGATTCCATCCAATGCATTATTCCCATAAAACCCATTCCAAACATCTACAAACACTAATCCCAAGTCATCACACAGGCCTTTCACATACTCATTCAGTCCAATTGCAAGAGACAACCATTCCATCCCCACATCCAATCTCGGAAGCACAACTGAAACAACACCTTTCACTCATCCTTTCAACTAACTTCTGTACCTCTCTTGTAACTCACATGAGCCCACCTTTACATCATTTATTCCCACATGGCTAATTACAAATGCATCCCTTGCACACCCAGATACCAGACTATCATACCTCTCAGACACATCATTTACACAGGCACCCGGCAAATAAACTCTCACTCCCTTCCATTTGCTCACCATCACAAGCACCTCAGTCATCCTCCTAGTCCCCCTAGGCCTAGCTTCACCATTTAAACTACCACTTTCAGCCACAATCACATCAGACAAATCACTTTCAACCTCTTCCTCTCTCAGGGCATCGAATCTGTTAATCAACCTAACAGGTTCCATGTCCCTCTTAATCACACACCTAACCTGTCCTAACCTATCCATTCTGCCCATATTCACCCACCATTTATCTTCACTTCTTTCTCTGCAGTCCCTAGTCTAGGCCTATCTTCCACCCTCCTGGTCCCAGTACATTCTTCATGCGTATACCTGCATCCCTTCTCACTTCATCCACCAACTCACTTAATCTCTTGCACTCGTCACGCAACCAATTCACCTCCTCTACCAAAGCCACATTTGAATGAGTCACACTATACAAGGGGCATTCAGATACATTTGCTCTTCTTTCAACACCACAAACTACATACACACTACTTACATAAACAAGCATACTCACTTCATCCAAAGCAACAGCCATACTGAGAGAACTTTTCAAAACCCTTTAATTAACAATAAAAAAAGTATGGATAAAAAGGCATGAGAAAATTAGGTCACTCTGAAACATAAACAAAATGGAGCTATTTCACGATTTAATTGAAAATATAATTAAAAATTCCTTGAATATTTTGTTTAACACTCAATGTTAACTATTTTCCCTGAATTTAAATATATTACACTGAAAAAGAAAACAAAAAATGTCACTGAATAGAGCGCTCGCTGAGAATATGTCTCATTCATAAATGTCTGTTTACAAACAAACAAGGACTAACCTATTCCATTTATGTATTTTAATTAGAAGCTTAATCACTAACATAAGAATTTTAAAAAAAATTTGACAAATTATCATAATTATTGGGGCAAATATGAGTCTATACGCTAAAGGCCACAAAAGGCACTCAAGCGATTATGTAGCACTGAATTGAGGCTGAATAAAGGCCTTTGGGAGACTAATAAATTAACACTATTTTAAATCTTAATATTAGTTACCTACTTTGTATTTTCTAGACAACAATGTAGGTTAGTATAGTACAGTATTTAAGGATGTTTAGTATAATTTTATATCCAAAAAGAAAGTTAATAAACTTGGATTTATCCTCACAAAATGAACAAGCATAAATTAGGGTGTGGCATAAATATGGCATTTCAAGATGGCATTATGGAAGAATTGAGTTATAGAATAAATTGAAATATTAACTTTTCGTTACTTTATAAATGATGATAAAAGACCCTCTCCACAATTGAAATATTAGTCATAGGTCACTACTAAAATGATACAAAGTTTTACAGGCTAAAACTCATGCGCTACTCTTATTCAAAAGGTAAATATGTAGATTAGCGGCCCGGCCGGAAAAAAAATTTGTGTGTAAATATTATCGTTCACTCGTGTCGGAATATTCATGCGCGTTTGAGTCCTTTTCGAATTATTATTCTATAAACAATTAGGGTTATATACTGGGGGGCTGTGCCCCCCAGACCCCCCCAATTTAATGAAACTCAGGATCATCGTAGTGTAGTCCCCCCATTGTGTTTACCCCCACACGAGCCGTCAACTTAAATGTACTCCAAAAACGTGAAACATTTTGGAACACGAACGAAATAGTACGTCACATCGTTCGCGCCGATAATCTACATATTTACCATTCAAAATTATTAGAAATGTCACCATATGTCGCCGCGGCAAATTCGAGCAGAAGGGGTTAAATCAACCTAATCATAAATATGGCATAAATATGGCATTATGGAAGAATTGAGTTATAGAATAAATTGAAATACTAACTTTTCGTTACTTTATAAATTGTGATAAAAGACCCTCTCCACAATTGAAATATTAGTCATAGGTCACTACTAAAATGATACAAAGTTTTACAGGCTAAAACTCATGCGCTACTCTTATTCAAAATTATTAGAAATGTCACCATATGTCGCTGCGGCAAATTCGAGCAGAAGGGGTTAAATATGAAGCATTAAAAGAAATTTATTCAGCAAACTTACTGGAATGTTGTCGGCTTACCTGAAACACTACCATTGTCCCACAAAGCCATATTTGCAATTTACTTTATATAAATAAACAAATCCTCATATAAGGCACTTATGTGATAAATTAATTGTTGTCAGCTGTCAGCTCGGCAAATTATAAGCCGACATCCACAAGACTATTTATTTATTACAATTCGAAATAAGTCAGAAGAGGAACTTGTTTATAACACATCTCGCACAGGCGATAACATTACGTCATTACTTCGATGCTGTAGGACCTGTTGGGTGGTAGCTTTTTATTTCTTGTCATTTCAAAACGCATAAATATGCCTTGGAGGTGCGCGTATTTCGGTGAGCTCTGTTATTAATCAAGATGATAATCTTTATATTTTTCATAGTAATTATCAGAATAGGATTCATAAATCTTGCAATATTGTTAACTAAGGGTATTACATAAAACAAGTTCAAACTATATTAATTAAGGTGTTTAACGAGTAAGAATCTTTGTTTACTATATTTTCGGGTACTATATGTATTACAAATAGTCTGGAAGAGGTAAAATTGGTTCGTTTTTAAGTCAACGGTGTTTCAAACTTAAAATCTACTAGTAAAAGAAATTTAATATTAATTTGTGGAACAACGTTACGTTTAGGCTAGGTCTAGTTTACTTTTGTGAATTTAGATTTTATTTCGTCGGTCTGTTTTGGTATTTAAATTGCATAGATAAGAAGATGACGCGAATTTTGGTTATGTGTGAGATTTGCAGGGTGTTTATTGCAAAATTTTATGTCGTATGCTCAGTAATGTGTGAGAATGGATACTTTAGGCTAGAAGTTAGTAACCTTAGAAACGTGACCAGAGAGGTTGGTCAGGATATTAGCTATAGTTTATACTTTAGATGGGAGTGAAGGTGGTCTGTGGCATAATTATAGACGGAAGGCGTCGGTGAATGATGCATGAATCTTAAATTAGTTAGGAATTCAAGGGTAGTAAAGCAGGTAGACGTTTGCTCAAATGGGGCTAGGCCTAAAGTTGTTTTGGAAGAGAAAATGAAAGATGCAAATGTGGGTGAATTTTAATATAATAGATATGTCCAGACACATTAGATGCACGAGACACAGATGCCCATAACATGTTAGTCCGACTAATAGATTTAGTAGACTAAGAGAGGAAACGTGGAATTGGCTGGAAGTTAAAATTAGGAGAGGGGGTAGAGTTACGTACGACAGAATTAGAAATAAGAGACTAACTGAATGGTTTCTGGTCGGAGATTCTCGTATTAGATATTCAGATGGGTAGTTGAGTGCAAGTAGATGGGTGGGTTTGGGTGTATGCATGTCAGGTGTTGGGGTATCTGATCTGTCTGAGAAGTATGGAGGGCTGGTGTCTGGTTGTGCGAGAGATGCAGTGGTGATTACGCATGTAGGAGCGAATGATGTTAAGGGAGTGGGTTCATGTGAGTTACTTTGTGGGGGGGGGGGATAAGAGGTTGATTTGAAACGTGAGAATAGAATGAAAGGTGTTGTGTCAGGTACGATTCTGAGAATGAACTTTGGGATGGAATAGATGTCTCTTGTAATTGGTGTGAATGAATATATGTGGAAAGTAACGCGTAATTTTTGTCGATTGTTACGTTAGAAGTAAGGGGAACATTAGAAGGAAAATTAGAAATAATAGAATTTTACTAGTAGAGAAAATAGAGATGTGCCAAGGAAATAGGTGAGAATCGCTTTAAACGCGATATACTTTAACTTGGGTAAGAAAGCTGTTAGCGTTATTTGTTGTAGTTTGTACAATACTAATTTCGGCGACTCACACACCATCTTTCAATTGTGTACTGCTCGCTTTTACATTTCAAACGTGATTTTATATGTTAGATAGAACACACGATGAAAGGGTCGAGTTATGTAATCAGCCTAAGGATTAGGGGATTAAATACGATAGCAAACGTGGGACATATTGAAGTTTGGGATTGGTATCGCTGAGCGCGCATTCAACTGCTAGATGTTTTATTCTGTTATTTGTGGTATATACTATTTTGGCTTCTTTCCAGGTAATTGAATGGTTGGTTCCCTGTGTAACGTGCTGAGAAATGCAAGTAGGCGGTTTAAAAGCTTCGCTTAAATGACTTTTTTTTTAGACGTGGGGTGGCGCAGTCGATATGCTATTGCGAAAGGTGCTGCAGCTGATTTCGTTCTTAATTTTTTCATCACCTCTTTTCATGTACTCTACCTACAATGGTGCTCAGACTTGGGTTGGAGACTTACGCCTTGGGTGACGTTTCCAAGCGGCCTCCGTCATCTTCATTTCTTAAAAATACGCGGCCCTTATAAGAGGTGATTATGCAACTTGCCGCGAACTACAACTGGGCGATTTAAAAGCTTCACTTGAATAAGTCTTTTTTGAGACTCAAGAAGGCATAGTCGATACACCTCTCCAACGAGGCAGGAAGCTGTTCGCCACTCACAACACTCTTTTTCAGTTCTTTATTTTTTTTTAATTTACACATGGATCCTGATGGGGTTTTTTTTAGGAAATCGTGGAAACCTAAATATTACTTAAAGTCAATGTTTCTTAAAACTTGTTTATATCTTGGGGATCATGGTGATACCATACTCTCTTCAGTCGTATAATTATAAGACTGAAGAGGGTATGGTATATTTCATATAGAAACCCGTTTCGTAAATAAATTTGTGCTACTATACAGGGGTTTCACTATCACATATATATGGGTAAATATCACGAGAGGTAACACGTGAATAAGTATAAATATCTGGTTGTACCATGTATGGAAAATGAAAGATTAATTGGAGCTAGCACTTCCGTTATCTTAGCATTTTCAAACTCACAATGGTTTATGAAATAGAGAGACATCATTGTGAGTTTGAAAATGTTATTAAGATAACGAAAGTGCTAGCTCCAATCAATCTTTCTTTTTCCTTACGTGGTACAACCAAATATATATAGTACTCAGAGTACTAACTTGTACTCACATAAGTGTATTACTTGTATTATATTTCAATCTCAACCGCATACTTATATTTCATATTCTCTGTATACCATAAAAATTGAATTCCTTTGTTACCATATATGTTATTTAAAATAATTTACAAAAATTAACTTCAAATCCATACTATCTTATAAAATTATAATATCTATTTTTGTTCATATGAGATCATTTCATTCCTTTGGTTGCTCGGAGAGTTTCAATCCCCGTTATGGTTGCCGTACGATCAGTTCAACCCAAATAACAAACTTAAGCACGTACTGACTATTGCATCGCTATCTAAGTCAACAAAATCATTCATGCAATAGTTAGAACTTCTAAATAAGCGTCTTTAATAAATTGCTCTCGGTACGCTAAGTTTAAAAACATGCTTTTTATTTTATCAATTTCTTCATCTCTGATAAAGAAAGGATGTCACTGCAGTGGTACCATGGCTAGCATTTTTCCATAATACCACTCTAAATATTCAATATTTAACAATTCCATAATTCTTATAAGTACCCGAAGAAAAAACTTTAAAATGTAAACATCGAAATGTGCTTCTCTGTTATAGATTTCCTCGAGTAGACTTACTCCATGGAACATATAGCCTTGAAAAATTAACTAACTATCAGACCACGTCCACCTTTCTCGGCTGCACGCGAATATAGACTTGGTCATTCTTTCTGAACGTCTCCCACCGATAGGTTCGTTGAATTACTACATTGAGTTAATTATTTGTGTATTCCCAATCCAAGCACTCTTAAGAAATTATTATTTTGCTCTTTTCAAAAAGCTCCTCTTGACCAAATCGTGTTACTAATGCCACTCATAGTACTTACATTACTACTTTGCATTTATATCATACAAACCCTAAATTAATTTACTTAGAAAAAATAGTAATTATTTCTTATTTCCGTAAGTGATTACTCTCTGCCTAAGTCAATATTTCCTCTGCGTTGTTCCAACCATGTAGCAATTTCCTGTTATATCCTTTAATCATCTTTGTGGTAAATCACATTAGTTTATATAATTATGTACTCATTATATTTCCAACATGCAGATCAAAGTTATTTAAAATTTGTGCTATACAGGGTAGGGCATAAAGATCTCTCTCATCTGTAATGGGCACTGTGCAGGTTATAGTGGCGATAGAGAGGCGAGACAGATATCATTTGGTAGGCTAGGCTCTATCATTTCTTCGTCAATTATTATAACAACTTCTCTACCAATGACCATAAGAATTTCTCTATCATTTTCAGCACCCTTGATGAATGGGACTGGTAAATATCGTGGCTTTGTTGTTTAAGTGTATTATGAAAACCGATCTGTACTAACGACACAGCGAGCGTTACGTAGACGCTTCGCGCTCGATTCAAATGCATCTTACCAGATTGGAAAACGATTTCGCTTTGGATTTCTAACCTTCTCTCAACTGAATCCATACTGAAAAAAATCACCTGGTAGAGCTAGGACAGTTAAAACTCCAGAAAATACGGTAACAGTAAGAGAATCCATTCAGCAATCGCCAAAGCGTGCCGCTCGCGCGCATAGCATGGCACTAATGATATCAAGTTGGAGTTTGCGGATGTTTCTGCATGCCGATTTGAAACTGCATCCTTACGAAAAGATGTTGGTTCAAGAATTACCTGAGACATATCATAACAACGGCAGAGCCGTATGTGGGAATATTTATTCATTAGTTCCTGCTGCAATTGTTCTTCTGAGCACTGATGAAGCTCACTTCCATATCAATGGAGCCGCAAACAAGCATAATTTTCGCTACTGGAGTGAACATAATCCTCATGAACTCCACCAAGACCGCTTCATTAGCATCGCGTAACTGTTTGGGAGAGAAATATGTCCTGCAAGGTCATCAACTTTAAGCCTTTGTAACTTTTTCGTCTATGATACCTAAATTAAAGGGGTTTCCAACATCGACCTCGAACACGTGAGGATTTGGAGCAAAGAATAAGATAGGAAATCGACCCAATCCACCTGAGATGACACGGAGAGCCATGGAGAACTTCAGGGTAGGACTCCATCAATCTATTTAGACCAACGGCCGCCATTTCTCCGATATACTTTTTACAATCCATTAAAAGAAACTATTTTTTATTTCATTTGAGAAATATGTTTTTTTCTATATAGTTGTGTCCTTTTTCATTCATCTTGTGACGGTTATAGAACCTTGAGCTATAACGACCTATAACTCTATACACTTTTTGTATTTTCTCACTGCAGTTAGAATAGAAGTGGAAATGCAAGTTTGAGGGCGTAACTTTGGGATGAATAAAAAATCCTAGGGTGATAGAAGCTGTACTTTTATTTATTTCTACCTTTAAGAATCGGGGTGACTTATTTTATTTTCCTTCTTATTGTAATGTTATGAACCTGTGTAGATTCATGATCGTCATATGCCCTTCCGATTTAAATTCTAATGAGTTCTTTTTCAAATTAAACACTTTACATAAGTCCATAAAATCCAATGTGAAGCGGAAGAAAATAAGAATCCCGATTTTAAATATACCAATACACAAAATTTACAGCATCGAACTCCTTAGAATCTTGGATTCATCGCAAAGCCAACCACTCAAATATATATATATATATATATATATATATATATATATATATATATATATATATATATATATTTCTATTTAAACCAGAGTAACAAAAAAAAGGGGGTGGCTTCCTCTACATTCCTAAGTCCTGAGTTTGAATCACCGCCTACATCATTGAAGAGATTAATCAAATTAAAAGCATATTTGCCAATATAGCGTACCTAAAACACTTCATTAAAGACGCCTATCTCAAGGTCAGACAAAACATTAAATAAAACCCTGCTCATCGCCTCATGAGCCTTCTTAATATGAGGGTAAACATGAAGATCGGCGGCGCGCCTTAAAAAATGTAATTTTTTGCGTGCATGTTTCGTTCACCCGCGCATGCATATTCATGCGCGTTTCGTTAAATACAAACGTTAGAACATTACTCTATAAACAATTATGATTACATACTGGGGGGCTGTGCCCCCCAGACCCCTCAATTGATTGAAACTCAGGATAATAGTAGGGGGGTCTCTCCGCAGTGATAAACCACCCACGAGCAGTCCCCTTGAATTTACTCCAAAAAAGTGAAACATATTGAAAACCCAGGATACGCTTATAGGACCGTGAAAACCCACAGAGTTGGAAACACCCTCAGGCCCATAATTAGCCAAATCCCTACAGCCACGTACGAACTCGGAAAATTCCTAAACAAAATATTAACTCCATACGTACCCAACAAATACAGCCTCAAATCCTCGGCTGATTTCATCGATATGATCCGAGCCACTAACCCTAAGAAAATAATAGCTTCCAATGACGTAGAATCACTATTCACCAATGTACCAGTCGCCGAAACAATAGACATAATACTAGAACACGTCTATGACCAAAATGACCGAGCCCCAATTGGAATACCAAGGGACGACAGGCAGAGACTCCTACAAATTTGCACCTCTGAAGCCCCCTTCTTTGACCCCAATGGAATCATGTACCACCAAGTCGATGGAGTTGCCATGGGTTTTCCTTGGGAGTTCTCTTTGCCAACTTCTATATAGGAGTGGTTGAAAAAAGGGTCTTCTCAAGAGTACCCGAGCCCCATATTTACTGCAGGTACATAGATGACATCTACATCAACGTATAAACACAAGAAGAAATATATAATCTGGAGAAAGCCTTTAAAGAATGTTCTTTTCTCAACTACACCATCGAAGAAAGCCATAACAACCAATTACCATTTTTAGATATCCTCACTACCAATATCAATTGAACAATAACAACTAAAGTTTATGTTAAACCCACCAACCCGGGATTTTGCATGAATGGGGATAGCGAATGTCCTAAGCGCTACCGAACAAGCGTGATATCGTCGTACATCAATCGTGCTTTTACCCACTGCACCACATGGAAGGACACACAGAACGAAATCGAGAGAGCCACTCAGGTACTTGTAAATAACGGATTCTCCAATAAAGAAATACAAATATTCATAAGAATTAAAATGGACAGATGGTACCTCTCAGAACCCTAGAAGAACAGGAATACGGATAATGAGGATATTATAAAAATGTTCTACAAGAATACTATGAGCACAGAACACCAAGCAGATGAAAGAGCCATCAAGGACATTATACACCGAGGAATAAACCCATAAACGCCGAGAAAAAGAACACACTAATCATCTACTATCAAAATAGACGTACTTCAACCCTCTTCATGAAAAATAACCCCAAACCCCCGCTACAACCGAAACAAAGGACACATCTGATATACGAGTACACATGTAAACTAGGAGACTGTGAGCTCCTACATAGCTCGTATATCGGCATGACCGAAACCACTCTTTCAAGAAGAATTTCATACCATTTGAATAACGGTGCACCTAAAAAACATACACAGGAAGTACACGGAACATGCCTCAACCGAAAAATGATAGAAGAAAACACCAAAATTTTAGACTATGCTCCCAACAGGCGTCAACTGCTCTTCCTTGAAGCTATATACTCGAAAAACCAAGAAAAACAACCGAATTTAAACTTACAGTCTAACTCCAATGAAATCCTGCCCAGCATAAAAAAAGCAAACACAGGGACAGGTGTACTCAGAGCTGCTCCTAGCCACTAATCTCCTCTGGCAAGCAGCTTAACTTATCCCCTCTCTGGCTACCTACTTCTCCACCCTTTTATCACCTGGATCCAACCTGCCTATACGTGTATAGTTTCGTTCGTAATTTTGTTAACACATTTTGTAACATATATAAACTGAATACTTTTAATAATTCCCCATGGTAACTCTGAAGATGATACTCGATGTATCGAAAAGCGTCAGTTAAATTAAAGAAAGCGCTAAATTACAGTAATTTACTTCTACCTTTGTCAAAATAACAAGCAAGCATCAGTGCCCTATGAACTTCGGTACGCATATCCACAGGTTAAATAATGAAGAAAAGGCGAATATAAGACAAATCGAGAAGATTGAAAAAAGAATTATTAATTCGAAACTAGCGGTCGCTTTTAATAAAACATGTTATAATGAATATATATATATATATATATATATATATATATATATATATATATATATTAGTGATGTTCAAGTTCATATTGTGAAAATATAAAAGCTGTGGGAGACTTCAGACCACATGTTGTTCTTGTTCCACTTGGGGTTGTATAGGTGCACATAAAATTTGAACTCGATCGGATAAGATATAAAGGTCCCCGAGAGCGACACATTCTCCTCTCCCTCCATGCGGCGGCCAAATGGTCCATTATTGGGGTGACGTTGGCAGTGAGTCAAGTGGATTGCCCTTTGGAAGTGTTTGTTTGGTGTCTAGAAGTCACCAACTTCTTCATTCCTTTGGTGGTAAATTGGTACGAACATTACTTGTTGTTTTGCGGACTGAAAGTTATCATTTTCATTCGCGATCACTAACAGAACAGATAACTTTAATATTCCTTTTTTTCTTTTCACAGGTGCGATGGTTTCTATTTACAAACAGTGGTGGTTGATCGGTAACCTGGAGGAGAACATCACTGGGAGTCGTTTCCCCTCAAAGGGGCAAGTGCTCCGAAAATTCTACTTCCACCACGGTATGGAAAAGAAAAAAAAGGCGGAGGCTGTGAAGGAGACCCTGGGGGGAGTCCTGGAGGTTTGGAAGAAGGCAAGTCTCCCTACCTCCACACTACATTACATCAAGGTGAAGCTGCCCAAGTTAGTGGGGACCTACGAGGGTCTTCAGAAGCTTCGGAAACTGTAAGGATGAATGAGGAGATCGATCTTTCAAGGGGACCTTGATGACTTGTTCGATGTGGCGCACAGAAATGCCCTTAAGAAGACCACAGGCGAGGAGGACAGGGCCTTCCTCATCAGCCAAAGAGAGGAACGATCGATTTCCTCCATGACCGGACTGGATCCCGTGTCAGAGAAGCTCCAAGAAAAAAAGCGGAAGCGGGAAGAAGCGGAAACAGGCTACGGAGATGGAGAAAAGAATCGCCTTAAGTGTTGTACCTTCAAGCCAGGTGGCCTCATCGTCTTCGTCCTCTCACGAGGAAACGGATGGAAGTGATGCCGCGTTCAAGTGCCTAAGTCCTCCTAAGAGAAGTGCTGGAAAGAATACTCTGCGATGATCCTGTCAAAGACAGCGAACACCATACTGGACCGCTTCAATGTCTCAGATCCGGCTGCGATGGCCGTGGTAGGAGCCGTGGCCAAGACAAAATCATGCTCTTTACGAGTTCATTCGCCGCCATATGAGAAAGAACCGAAAGGAAGTGGCCACTGCAGAGGAGATCATACTCCCAGGCAAATGCCTTGTGCTACTTCACTGGGATGCCAAGCAGCTGCCTGACATCGCTAGGGGACGTGAACGCGTTGAGAGGCTCGCCATTTACGTCACAGGTGGGGAAAAGAGGTACCTCTTGGAAGAGGCCTAAATCCCCCAAGGCACTGGGCATCACATGGCGGAGGATGTCCTCAAGGCGGTATCCGACACTGGACTGGAGGCGTGCATTAAAGGAGTCGTATTTGACACTACTTCCCCGAACACGGGTTCCAATGAAGGAACCTGCATCAAGATTCAGGAGGGTCTGGGAAGGAATCTCCTCTGGTTTGCGTGTATGCACCACATCCTGGAAGTGAACTTGGGGACGTTTTCAAACACTGTTAGGAACCATCTGGCGGGCCTAACGTCCCTCTCTTCGTCTGGTTTCGGGACCAGTGGAACTTCTTTGACCAGAAATCTTGGACGTCCTCCATGGATGAAGAACGCCTCCTTCCTCTCCTGACAGGCGAGCTGTCTGATGTCTGATACAAGGGAAACAGTTTTGAGCGAGCTCAAGAGTGTCATCGAAAAAGAAAGCCATCCAAGAGACGACTACAAGGAGCTCTTGGTTCTATCCTACATCTTCCTGGGAGGCGATATTGGGACGACTTTCAAGATGAGGGCACCAGGAGCGTTTCATCAAGCGACATGGATGTCGAAGGGAATCTACGCTCTCAAGATTTTCCTCTCCAGGTCTCAGTTTCGGCTGACCTCTCACAAACTTCGAGCCATTGGACAGGTGTCCCTCTTCGTCGCACTCCTTTACTCCATTCCATCGAACGAGACCATGGTTCCTTCACATGCTCCTTACAACGATCTCTTCTTCATGAGGGAACTTTGCAGAGGAATCTCCAATAAGCGCGTTGCTGAAGTGGCCCTAAAGGCATTCAAGCGCCATCTCTGATACGTGACAGAAGACTTGGTGCCTCTCTCTCTCTCTCTCTCTCTCTCTCTCTTCGACAAAAGGGCTACAAAGGAAGAGAAGTCCTTCATGTCCAAAACATGAAGAGGGAAGGGACTGAAACGTCTGGATGTAAAGGCCTTCAATCCCAACAAGCCTCTTTCGGACTTCTTCAGTTCCAGGTCGAGAAAGGCGTTGGATCTCCTGCTCCCATGACAAGGAGAGGAATTGGCCACACTCTTGGCTAAGAGCCTCGCCAGTTAGGAGGGGGATCCTCTCTTCTGCAAGATGAAGAGGGCCATTGACCAGGTGAAGGTGGTCAACGACGTTGCCGAACAGGAACTGGCCCTGATGACCAGCTTCAAAGCGACCAGAGCCCGAGAAGAAGCCCAGAAGCAGTTCCTTTTGAAGGTGGTGGCCAAGGATATGAGGAAGTGCCTCACGGCCTCCAAGGCAGCCCTACTGAAGCCCGAGCGATCGGACTCCGAATATAGCAAGGAGGTCATTTTATTTGTACTTTTCTGCGTGCGAAAGGAAATATATTAGAACTTCTTTTTTCATATTTGCTACCCTTTTGTTTCCTTTTTTGTTTGTTTTTGAAAAATTGTTGCTCGTGAGGGCAACAAAAAGATTTGGCACGAATCTTTTACTTTTTTTAGTGGAACAAAGACATGTTGCCCAAAAGTGTTTGCAACATGACATTCTGAAAAGGTCCAATAAATATATTGAATATTGGAAACTCACAAAGTAGCGCGTGAGTAGAGCCATAATTAAAAAAACAATCACATAGGAAAAACGAAAAGCCGATTCCAAGTACTTTAGAACTTTGTTCAGTTCATTCTCAAGGAATACATAAGGAATTACCTTAAAATAATGCTATATATATATATATATATATATATATATATATATATATATATATATATATATATATATATATATATATATATATATATATATATATATATATATATGAGAAAATTGAAAACTAAGCTACGCTCCGTCTACGTACAACGAAAGGTCACAAAACAGCGTGGGCGTAAAAGTTAGAAATAAATGATCAGAAAGGGGGGATTAAATACAGGTACTAATGGGGAGAGACATATAGATAAACTCTCTACCAAAATATCCACGTGTGAGAGAGTGTGTGTGAGATGTAGAAATATAAGTCATATAACTATGAATACATACATATGTAATTATGAATACATTGTTCAATAAACAAAAGAAATATAACAAATTTAATAAATCAGAGGGCTAAGATTTAAAATGGACAATTTCGTTTAAAATAAACTTTTTAATGCCAGGGTCCAGTTTAAAGAGACCGAGGGATATATTGAAACTAAGCGAGGAATTAATGAAGGAGCATTCAACACTATTTCTTTTAACATTGTCATCTGAGTTGTAAATAAACTTAGCCGAATTTCAATTGATAGGATAGCCATGTTCAGATAAGTGAACAAATAAAGCAATATTGCTTTCACCTCTTCTAATATTGTATTTGTGTTGGGTCAAACGAACATTTAATGATTTTCCATTTGCCCAAAGTATCGCTTAGGGCAAATTGCACAATCTACATAATAAACTACCCCCTACATCATCATCATCATCACTAACTCTATAATTTATGAAGGTAATTTTTTGAGTATTTGAATAATAATTTCATCTTAGTTTGGTTATGACTTATGTTTTTTATCAAAGTTCAGAAATAAATATAAGTATCGAAATTTTGAGAATATTTAAAACCCAAAGAATTACAAATGGTGAGGTTCAGAAAATTTATTTTTATATATCTTCTTCTATAACTATATTTTAGCAACGAGATATTTTGAAAGGGGGGAAATTTAGTTTAGAGTTCCTTTTTAAAATTATTATAATTGGCAAAGTTCAGAAAATTTATAAAAATTTAATTATGTCTACTTTTTTTAAAAAAAATTAAATTTTAGTAGCGAAGCGCAATGAGGGAGTGGCGAAGCCATTGCCTGGTTCTTGCTATTATTTTGAATCAAAATTTTGTACATAGTAGACTCATACTTAAATATGACTGAAATATTTAAACATTTCAAGAGGCGGAGAAGAAAGGAAAAGGCCTAAAAAAACGGTAAAGCCAAGGAATTCTTAAAATGAATGCGGGAGGGTTTTCAATTCTGTAAGATGTGCCTTTTTTTGCCGAATGTAAGCACCTAGCAAGAAAGTTGTGACGGTAGCAGATGTGATTACATATTTGAAAGATCTTTGAAATTTCAGTATCCAAAAATTCCGGGCTGGCGATCCGAAACCCTTGGAGAAACATTGAAGTAAATACCGAACTTTTGATTTTATCACTATGACCGAAATAAAAATAAATGTAGGACCCAGCGTTGGTAGGCTTCCGATAGACGGAAAATTTGAATCCAGACGCAGTCCTGTGAAGTGTGACTTAGTAGATCTAAGAACGAGAGGACACCATTTTGCTCAAGTTCAAGGGTAAATTCAATTGAGGGAACCAAAGAATTAAGTTCAGTGAGAAAACCATTGACATCCTTAGAAGTAGGCCACAAACAAGTGATATTGTCTATGTATCTGAACCAAGCCATGAAAAAATCGATAATAGTCGGGAGTAAAGTATTTTCAAAAACCTCCATAAATAAATTAGAGAGGATAAGAGATAAACAATTTCCCATAGCTAAACCAAACCTTTGAAGGTAAGATTTGCCATTGAAAGAAAACATACAATTTGTGGTGCACATTGAGATCAGGCCAATAAAGTTATGAATAAGCAAAGGAACTGTAGGGGTGCGAAGATGTATCAAAGAGAGAAAATTCCTTCCAACGCGAGAATATAAATAGCCCATTAAATTAGCAACTCAAGACGGACTCGCCGTAGCGTGACGGCAGAGTGCTGGCCTTTGGATTCAAAGACCCGCCATCGATACTCCTCAGTCCACAATTTTTACGAAGAAAACGGAGACCACGGAAAACGCTTTAAGGACAACTCAAGAAGACTCAAGAAAAAAGGGATCGAATCAAGAAAGAAAAACGGAATAAAACGACTTCAAGGGCTAACCTATCAAATCAAGAAGAAGTCACGTCATCAAAAATCAAGAAGAAATCATCACGTCATCAAG
This sequence comes from Ceratothoa steindachneri, assembly GCA_963969495.1. Taxonomy (NCBI): domain Eukaryota; kingdom Metazoa; phylum Arthropoda; class Malacostraca; order Isopoda; family Cymothoidae; genus Ceratothoa; species Ceratothoa steindachneri. Next base: position 109,811,817 of record OZ018327.1, on the reverse strand, counting down.
AATCAAGAAGAAATCATCTCAAATCATCAAGAAGGATCAGGAAATCAACACAAGTTAATTAGAAGAAATATGAAGATGCATCAACTCAAGAAAGAAATCGAAGATCAAGAATTAACCCAGTCAAATTAAAGAAGAAGGAATGTCAGCCAACAAGAATACCAAGAGTCAGATAAAATGGAAGACATATGTTTTAAGGGGCAACTTCAGTCAAGAAGAAATAAATAGATACTATTATAGAAAGTCTCAAGATAAACAATAATAGTGATAGAAAAGGAAAGTTATAATAAAAAAAATGCCCCCCTCTCCATAGAATATCAGTATTACGTAATTTATCTCCTAATCTGCAAGGGGGGCGGAGCTTATAGGGCTAGAAGTATGTTCGTATGTTCATATGCTGGACGGAGTCAAAGGGTGTGTTTGTTTCAATGTAGACAGATTTGTCCCATCTAGAATTGAAAACAATAGCAAGGTGATAGCAAATTTGATTTTCTCGTTTTGCGGGTCCACGTCAACTTTAGCTGGTCAAACTCGACTCAGTTCCGGCTGCCTCGTTATCTTGTATCGAGACCATTCAGCTCGCAGCCTTTTCCTCTCTTTTGTATATTTGTGTGTTCGCGTGGGAACATCCAACTATTCGGTTGCCTTCCTACACTCATGTTATTCTTAATGCATGCACAATTGTAATATAAGTATTTCGCTCTATTCTACATTGGTTCATTGCTACTACATGGCATGTTATTTCAGTAGTTAATATGTGTGCCCAATTTCATGATTTCATAGGTCCAACAGGGTGCTCACTTGTAAGGTTCCTCGTTGAGCCTACTTCATCTTGCTATTCGGACATCGCTACACATATACAATTGTGATTTAACATTATATATATATATATATATATATATATATATATATATATATATATATATATATATAAGTATTTCGCTTTATTCTACATTGGTTCATTACTACTACATGGCATATAATTTCAGTAGTTAATATGTGTGCCCAATTTCAGGAATCCATAGGTTCCACAGAGTATTCATTTGAGAGGTTCCTCTTTGAGCCTACTTCACCTTGCAATTCAGGCATCGTTACAAAACTCCCCCTCGAGCCACGGAGTATTATAAATGAAGAACTAATATGCATCGACTCGGGGTACACAGTTTATTTCATTTATAATACTACACATTTACATTGCTTTGACACCCATATACATATTCTTAATAATTAGGGTTTTATCTACCTCTTCAACTAGTTCCTCTGATAATACTCAATGCAACGTTTAAAATACATGGTATATACAGCCTGTTTCACAGGCGATGTGATATGTACAAAATTATTTGGCGTGCGGTCAAATTGCCTCTTTCTCTTTTATTATAATAGAAAATGGGCAATGAAATGACGTAACCGGATTTAAAAATAAAATAATGACGGATCTCTGGCGAAGGTAAACTGTCTCCCAAAGCGCGTAAAAATGTCAGGCTTATCGTTGCTCTCCCCGTGATCGGAGAGGTTACTCTTCGATTTCCTCCTACGTCATTGTCCTCCGTTTCACCTGCTTCCTTTTGACATGAAGTTCAAGAGGTCGTCTATATATACATAAACGAACTCTAATCTTGGAAACATGTTATCTATGAGTCGTTAAAATGCGTGACTTATTTTCTCCTAATTTGTAAGCGGGGCGGAGCTTATAGGATCAGAAGTATGTTCGTTTGTTCCTCTGTTGAGACTGCTGGGCGGAGTCAAAGGGTGTGTTTGTTTCAATGTAGACCAGGATTCTAAAAAACTTGATCTATATTCTATTTGATCCAAATGGTCCTCCAGATTGTCCGAAAATATCATGATGTCGTCTATATATACATAAACGAACTCTAATCTCGGAAACATGTTATCTATGAGTCGTTAGAATGCGTGACTTATTTTCTCCTAATTTGTAAGCGGGGCGGAGCTTATAGGATCAGAAGTATGTTCGTTTGTTCCTCTGTTGAGACTGCTGGGCGGAGTCAAAGGGTGTGTTTGTTTCAATGTAGACAAATTTGTCCCATCCGGGGTAAATTTAGTTTATAGTTCCTTTTAAAAATTATTATACTCGTAATTGCCAAAGTTCAGAAAATTTATAAAAATTTAACCATGGCTGCTTTTTTTTATTTTAAATTTTAATCTTAGTAGCGAAGCGCAAGCTCCTCCCATAGTGGTAATAATAATAATGTAAGTAATAATAATAATAATAATTAAGAATATCAGATAGGCATGAAATAAGAGCTCAGAAATTCACACAAATGTGCATTATCTTCCAAAAGCTAAATATGGAGAGGATGATGCAGGCATTCCATTTTCTCCCCCGCCCCCTTCTTGCTACCCCAGCCTCCCTGCTTCAGCTAACCCCTAGGGCAACAACCAGCAATCTTCACTCTTAAGTAACACTATTTTTTAAGACCGCCGACTAATTTCCTCTGTTTTCACTGGGTTTTTTTTTGTGCAAAAGACAGATTCTTGGGGAAACCTTGTCTGGTTCCACCTCTAGTCATCTTGAATTATATACCAATGGTTAATAGTAAGGTAGGAGTATCCTCTATTTTATCTAGGGAAAAAGGTGTGGAGGGAGAGATAGAGAAAGATTGCCAGCCCCCTCCCCTCCCTACTCCGGTTATCCTGAGATGCCGAAGGGGGAGGGAAGGGAACCCGGCCCCCAGGCCTCCCCTCTTCTTCTCCAGGAGAAGGAGGAGGATAAGGAGAGGGAGAGGAAAAGTTAGAGATAGCAAAGTTTGAAGTAGCGTAGTAGACTTGAAAGAGACCAAGTTGGTCGGTGGGCCTACAGCTTTACGTCGAATCCGAACTACGGTGTGTGTTATATCCTTTAACTATTCATTTTTACTATAGTGCTTCTGTCCCAAATATTGTGTTTAGCCCTTTAGGTGTGAAGGATAGAAGAAAAAATGTAGAGAGAAGAATAAGGAAGTAGTAGAGTTGCAATTAAATGCTAAGTTGCATGTATGTCATGCTAATTTCTTTCCTTTTAGTATGTCTAGTTTAGAAATACGATAGATTAATTTGGTGTATGCCTGAGCTTCAGGCTTATCCTTCTTTGTGTTGCTGTTAGGCGTTTAAACTGTTTTTATTGTTTTTATATTACCATTACTGATAAAGTTTTTATCCTGTTTTAGTTTTCCTTCTAAAGTTTTATCTTGTTTTAGTTTTCTTTTTCTTTCATCCCTCTTTCCTTTTCTTTCTTCTTCCGACTTCTAAAATTATCGAGTTATTACTTACTCTCTCTCTAACTTCGTGTTACCCCGTGAAGTATGCATCCTCTTCTTGATCAAACCTAGTTGTATAAGTGGGAAAAGGCTATGTGCTCTCCCCTCTTCTCTTTGAGTGATTAAATTCTTGATCTCCTCTCCTATTTCCTGTTGTGTTTGTTGAATTAGCTTCTTTGCTCTTTTTCTAATATCTTGTAATTGGTTTCATCTTCACTTCTCTATTTAGGTCTCTTTGTCTTTTTCTCTCTCTTCTTCTCGTTTCAGTGATTATTAGTACTGCCTTGTTTTGAATTCTCTGTAGTTCCATCATTCTTCTCTTTGAAATGGTGTACATAGATATTACTGGGTATACCATTGCTGACTGGATAATCGCTTGATATATATTTTTCTTGTTTCTTCGGCTAAGGGACTTTAGCCTATATAGTAGTCTCATTACCTCTCTTCCTTTTTCAACTCTTTCTTTAAAATGTCTGGAGTATCCTGTCTTTGTGATTGTCAGTCCCAGTACCTTGGCTTCGCTAGAGTACTCATATCTGTCCTTCAACGTGTATGTCTCTGAGTTTCCTCATATAAATTGGCACTATTTTGAACTTATTTCTGTTAGTGCTTATTTTCCATTTTCGTTCGTACACATTAATCCTCCTTATTTCTTCTGCTGTTAATCTTGCTTGCATTTCTGGGTTCCTGTAGGGGCAGACAACGATTTTTGTGACTTCATCTGCGAATTGAATGTTGAGGCATCCGTGTGTAAATGGCATAGGTGGGCATGATAACGAAAAAAATTATCACGATAACCGATAAATTGATAACGATAACCTTATTGGCGATCACCGATAATCGATAACTGGCGATAAATTTATCGCCCGATAAGGTAATAACCGATAAATCCAAAATTATAATACAATATTTATTATTGACTATATATATCGTTATTTTATATTATAATAGTAAGAATATTTGAATACTGTTTCTTAGTTTCTTACCTGGTGAGGCTCTTCTTCATCTCCTCATAGGTTTTGAGGATCCTCCTCCCAGTTCGGACCTACCTATTTCTGCCTCCAAGGCACGCGCGGCTCACTCCTATGCTAAACTGGAACCAAAAACTAAAACTATCAATTATCGCTAGTTTGAAACCAAAAGTATCGGCGATACCGATGAATCGATAACGCGAAAAAATCGGACAACCGATAACTTGATATTGTTATCGCGATAATTTATCGCCATAACGCCCACCTATGGTAAATGGTGGTGGAATGTCTGAGGTATACACTAAGTATAGTAATGGACTCAGGAACCCTCCCTGAGGCAAACCAGCCTCCATCTTAAATATTTATCCTCGGTGGTTCCTAATCTCGATGTATGGACGTCTATCCGTCACCTAATTGCATATGAGTCTTTCCATTTTGTCATTCCTACGTAGTTGTAGTGTTTTAAATTGCATTCCTCTAATCCAAACTCTGTCGAATGCTTTTGAAACGTCCCTGCAGACGATTTCAACGCTAGCCTCTCTTTTTTCGCTCTGGCTATTTTTTTCGAAGATGACCGTAAGTGCCATTTTCGTGTTCCTTTTTTTCTGAATCCAAATTGAAACTTATTCAGTAAAGTGTTTTCTTCCAGGTGCTCACTTTGTCGTTTGTTTATAATCTTCTCAAACACCTTCCCGATGAAGTCGATTAGAGACATTGGTATATAGCTGTCTACTCTCGTTGGTGTTTTTTCTTCTTTAGTGTTAAAGATTCTCTTGGTGACCTTTAATTCCTTCGGGAAGTAGCCGGTGTTCAGGCTGGCGTTAAAAACAAAAGTAATACCCTGTAGTATACATTCGGGTATTTCTTCGTAGTGCTTCTTAGTGAGTCCAGATCTTCCTGGTGCATTTTCTTTAAACTGCGAAATAGTATTCTTGACTTCTTGCTCTGTTATTTTTGCGTCGTTACCGTCAAGGGTTTCTCTCTCTACAGCTACAGTTGGATGAGGGTGAATTTTCTCTGCATCCTCGTTGAGCGCTGCAGTGATGTCTCGTTCAAAGTCTGTGTCGAATTCTTCATTATTTTCTTCGCTTATGCAAAAAATCCTCTTCTAGTGGTCCTTGAATAATGTTCCTATTATGTCCTCGTCTTCCATGTTATTTTCTTGGTTGTCTTTGATTACCAGTTTCCTTGCTCCTGCTTTGCCTTTCATCTGTTTTATCTTTTTCCAAAATTCCTTCACTGCTGTATCATTGTCGATTTTCTGGATTGTTTCATTCCAGTGTTCTTTTTATCTTTCTATAATTTCCATATTTAGTTCCCTTTTAGTCCTTTTCAACTCGGCGTGTAGCCCCCTCGTTGGTCCATTCCTTCTTATTTCTTCTGGAATTTCTTTCAGCCGTCTGTGTTTCTGTACCATTTTGGGTGTCCATGTGAAAGTATTGGTAGTCTCGTAACGGTTTGGGGGGACAGCCGTATTGCCTACTGCCTGCATAGATTCCCTTATTTTTTCTAGTTCAGTAACTATCTAGTGTCTTAGGTTCAAATGAGTTTAGTTCTCTTTTGTATCTCTCCCAGTCTGCTCTATGGAAGCCTTTTCTTACTTTACCTGGGATTTGAATTGGTCTTTGGTTAATTGTGAGAAGAGTTGCAGTATGATCTCTACAGGCTATATCCTCCGGCCTCATATAATGGTTGTATGGTAGATAATTATTGCCTAAGCAGATATCCGGCTTTGTGGCAGAGGTTCTTGTCACAAAGGTATGGTATTCTGGGCCCAGTCGTTAACAGATGCTTCTTGCGAATGGCGCCTCCAGGTGTCTTCCTATGCCGTTTTTGTTTCTGTAGCCGCTCTCTCAGCAGTGATAATTGAGGTCTCCCATTAGTAGTTTCGGGTTTCTGTTATTAAAGATGTTAATGAAGTTATTAATTGTCAAATGATCTCTCCCAGGCGGTTGATATCCCGTTGCTATTACGATGCTCGATAGTTCTAATTTCACTTCTATTGCGATGTATGATTCGTCCAATTCGTAGCAAGTTCTGTATTCGATGCCTTTTTTTATCGCCCCATTAACCCTATGTTAAAGTTAACTGGATAGTTATTGTAAAAAACTATCCCACTGTGTTCAATGTTCTCTATAACCATTGGCTCAATTGTAAAAATCTAAAAAAAACAGTAATTAAATTAAATATAACTGGAATATTATTATAAAACCTCTCCTATTATATGTAACATTTTATGTAACCACACCCACTTGAAATGAGCATGTAAAAAATTATAAAACTTCCTGTGTGAGAGAAGAGACTCTCAGACATAAATCCACCACCTTGAAGTTGTCTCATTACGTCCTTCTGCCCCGTGTAATTCGATATAACCGATTCATATCTTCAAGGGACTGGTAGTCTCCTCCTCCATAGAGCATCGTGCCTCCCCCAGTCGTATAAGACAACGTTACCAGCCGTAAACTGGCGTAATCTTCCATAAAATTCGTAAAACAACATGAGGGTTTCAAATTTGGTTAGAATCAGTCGAATAGTTACGGTTATTGCCAAAAAACTCATTGAAAAGTAAAATGGTGACTAACCGACTGACGACCTACGGACCGACATAGTAACTTATAGAATCGCGTACACGCGACTAAAAAAAATAATATTTGTTAGAAACATTTAAATTTTGAATTTTTTTTTTAAGCAGAAAATATCATTAATATTCTATTAACCCTTTAAAGGACATAAGAAAACCAGCATTATTTTTTTTAGAACCATGTCATAGACTGGCTGCATACTAAAAAAATATAAAATATTTCGTACATTATGAAATTATTGAATGGTACATATGTGTACCATTGAGCCTCAGGGGCAATTATTTAATATTTACAAGAATTTTCCCCTTTGCTGCTTATTATCACATTTTCTATTAATATTATCAGGATGGAAAACAATATTATAATTATAATGCAATTGGATTTATTAAACATTTAAAAACCTAGTTAAAATATCTATGTATATAATTTTCCCAAATATGTGTTACTTATTTCCATTTTCAATTATTTATATAAATAATATGGATAACGCAAGAAAAATCATTATTGAATGCGTATATTTCAAACTAAAAATAATATATATCCAACATTAAACACATAGATATTACTTTACAATTATTTGTGATATTTTTCAAATCAATTTTCTACCATTTACGTGCCAAAGGTAGATACCACATTCAACACACATATTATTGGTTCTATTACAAATTTTATTTTTAGTGCTGCACACTTTTAAAAGTTATCTGCAATCAGATTTTCGCATTGAATGTGTTGGTGTAAGTGATTGTAGATTGTATCTTGCTTTTTTTTTTGTTGACAGTAACAAAAGTAGATAGTGGGGCTCTTTTTCTGTTGGAGTAGTTTCCAATCAACCTACGGACCACAATTCTTCTGAATGTTTTTGCATCAACTTTTTCAATATTTGACATTCTTTCCAATTTTCAGAACAAAACCAAAAACTACTCTGAGGTAATATTTAACTTTTAACCTATGGTCAAACTAATGTTACTTTTTTTGGTCCATTGTATCGACCCCACCCATATGGGGATTGCCTTGCTTAACAACAGCAAGGCATTCAATTTCTTCTTTATCACTAGTTCCACGGTACACTTTCGAAACAGGAAATGCCTATATAAAATTCAACATGTGCACTGCTTTATTGTCCATTCACTTTACATAAAAAATGCCATTTGATTCAAAACAAGAGATATTCCCTTTTTGCATGTCTTTATCAGAAGGTACCTGTGATCTTGGAATATTTTTTTTTCTGTTCATTCGTACGGTTCCTGCACTATTTATATTTTTCTTGGATAAATTGGATTGGAGCGAAGGCGAATTGAAAAAGTTATCTATAAAAATGTTACAACCAATATTTGGAATTTTTTCTGTATTCTTTTTTCTTCTATTTTTTACCAGTATATAGGTCAAATTTGAACAAATATCCTGATTTAGATTCACATTTGCACCGCATTTTGAAACCCCATTTGATTAGTTTTCCTTTTACATACTGTCTTAAGATATTATTACCCTTAAATTTAATCATGTGCTCGTCAATTGATTGGAATTTACTGGGATTCATAGCAGATAAAAATGTTTGGTTGAAATGATCTAATACAGTTCTTACTTTATAAGTCCTATCGTGTAATGGATCAGCTCGTGCTTTCATTTGATCATTGTTGTTAAAGTGTAATAAAGATCTAATTTCTTCGAACCTCTTCAAAGGCATCACGTTAAATATAAATGGAACACCAAGTACTGGTTCACTTGACCAATAATCTCTAATTGATAGCAGAACATAATACCCCATTGTTATGTTCATTCCAAAACACGCTCTCAATTCTTCCAAGTTAGTTATAAAGAGGACCTAGTTTGAGGAATTACAATTTTATTTAGCTAAACATCAAAACTTGCTACGTTGTTAAATATTTCCTAGGGATTTGGATCATCACTCAGATTGATAAGCACTTTTCCGTAATTTAGGCTTCCAAATTATCACGGTACTCTTCATTTGATAATCTCTTCCATCAAATAGTTGCAATCTCACTTGAAGTTTGATGTAAAGTAGCATCAAGTAGGCTGCTACTGGAATCAGAGTTTTGTTGTATAATCATGGACGGATTGTTAGGTTCTATTATTACATTTAGACCTTAAGTCAACTGGTCTTTTTGAGTATCTTCTAAATCTTGTTCTATAAAATTCATATCTTCCTCATCAAATACGGCTACATCTTCAGTATCACTGTGATCACATGATAATAATTGCTGGACTTCATTTTCTCGAAGAACAAAGTGTCTACTTCGCTGTGACATCCTATATCTGTAATATAATGAGGATTATCTCATAAAATAATGTAAATTTGCAATAAGGGTAAATTCCTTGATTATGGTCGCCTTGGTAATAGGCTACGCACACCCAACATATATATTATAAAACCAGACAATAGTATAATAGGTGAAAAATTCGCTATCCATTGACATATACATTATGTTCGGTGTAATATCTTTCAAATATTTATATATTATTTTAAAATAATTCATAAAGTATGTATTGTAGTACAGTTAGGTGGCAAACAAAAAAAAATTGGTAAATATGGCATTTTTAGGTTATGGGAAATATAATCTAAAGAACTAAAAATTCCGTCATAGAAAATTATCCCTAAGGGACAAAGGCACGTATGTGTATCGTATATATATTATTAAAATTTTAGAGTAACTATTTACTTTATTTTTTTGAGTCATTTGCAATCAAAGCATATATGTTATACTATTTCATATGAAAATTGTAGACCCCCAAATATTTTTTTAACACTTACGGAAAGATAAAAAAAAAACAACCATACACAACTAGGTATGAGACCCAACTGATCGTTCTTCCGACTAAGGTAAAAAAACACCCCAACAATTGAGTTGCCAGTTAGTCATTAAATACGTATCCCACGAGGTTGTGTGGGGAACCATCCCCCATCGGGCGCGTCCCCAAGGTTGCGGATAGGGGATCGACCATACGATAGTATGGCTAGCTGCGAATAAGGCAGTGACCCTTTTGGCCATTGCTAAAAGTAGTCGCGGACAAACTGGCGGTAGCTCTGTTGTCTGTTGAGTGGCAATACCCAGTCACTAAATCTTTCTCGAAAGCTCTCTAACAGGGTTACCAGGCGAGTCGAAGCTGCCTTTTATAACTAAACCTCCCTTTGCCCGTGGTGTGCCACCCCGTAGGCAGGCTCCATCTAGTGACTGGAGTCCTGGCATAGCACTGAAGCCACACACAACTGTCCTGATAGTCGTAGGGGGTTAGGTAACGGCAGATATGATACCCCCCTGAGGCCGCGGGCTATATGACTGAGCATCCCTGTTTAGGGAGCAACGGCTCACCTCCATGGAGGAGGGGCCGAGTAAAGGAGGCCCAAACATTGTTCATCTTCCACCAAACCTATGGTGGGCAACCGCCCACACCATGCCATCTTTCTGGCGCGGTCGAAACCACAAACAAACGAGACTGAAACTGGCATGGTGGAATGTTAGGACACTGATCGACTAACCACTTATCAATTATGAAGACAGACCTAATAGACGCACTGCACTTATAAAATATGAACTTCGCAGATACAATATCAACATTTCAGCGCTCAGTGAAACCAGACTGGCTGATGAGAGCTGGATAGAGGAAGTGGGCTCTGGCTAAACATTTTTATGGAAGGAGCTAACAGAAGATTCCAGAGAATTCATGGTATGGTCTTCGCAGTTAGAGCATCCTTGCTCAACCGCCCCCCTGAAGAATCTGTGGGTGTAAATGAGCGCCTCATGACTTTGCGTCTTTCCCTTATGAACCAAAGATCTGTTACATTTATTAGTTGTTATGCACCTACCAGAGCTGTGCGTTGCGGCAATGAGTCGTGACTTTATCGCACTACAAATTTGGAAGTCGAAAACGTTTTGAAAAAGTCGGACTAAGCAAAGTCGCACCGCTAATTTTCCGCGACTTTGAACAGGAACAAAGTCGACTTTTCTTTAGTAAAAAATTGTCGCGGCTGTTTTATATATGTTTTTCTGCCTTATAAAAGCATGTTTCTGTTATCACGCTAAAATGTACCTTGTAATTTAAAGGAGTCGCACTGGGGAGGTGGGGCAAAAATAGAATCGCAGTCGCACCAGAGACTGCGGCAAAGTCGCAAAGTCAAAGTCGCACCTGGAAGAATTAAAGTCGCGCCCGGCTATGGCACCCACACTACCATCTTCGGAAGAGATAAAATATAGGTTCTATGAAGAACTAGACAATCTGCCCCACAACCTGGCAATCAATGAGAAAGTAATTCTCTTGGGCGACTTCAACGCCAGAGTTGGATCTAACTTTGATGTTTGGTAGGGAGTCACAGGACGCCACGGAACTGGCAAGGAGAACACCAATGGTATCCAGCTGTTGAATCTTTGCCCTACTCATGACCTCACCATAAAAAAATAATGTTTCAACTACCTAACAAGTATAAAACGTCTTGGATATATCCACGCTCCAAGCATTGGCACCAAATTGATTTCATAATAACTCGGAAGCCTGATCTTGGTGACTTCTTGATTACCAGAGCCCTCAGAGGTGCTGAATGTTAGACGGATCACAGACTATTTCGGTCTGTTGTATCATTAAATATTCGCCCTCCAATACGCAAGCAAGCTAAGAAAAAGCAAATAAACCGAGCAATGCTTCACAATCAGGATAAGCGGACTGAACTCCAAACAGCACTGCAGCACAGCATTTCCCAACTCCCAGAGCCAATTACTTCTAACCCAACTCCTGAACAAATCGAGTCATACTGTAAGACCTCAGCCTCTATATACTCCACCCTAACGAATACCCTCGGATTTTAGACTCGCAACAACCAAGATTGGTTCGGCCAAAGCCGAACAGACATCCTAGATCTCTTAAGGAGGAAAAACAATCCCACATTGGTGCCCTAAACTACCCAACTTCAATCTTGCTCAGACAAATGTTCCAAGCACTCAGACAGGAGACACATAGGGCCCTTCGTAGAATACAAAATCAATGGTAGTGCAATAAAGCAGTTGAAATTCAGCAATATGCTGAATTAAACGACAAGCAAAATTTCTACAATGCCATTAAAGATACATATGGCCCAACAAAAGCACCTTAACTCCTTTGATGTCAGCTGATGGGGTAAATGGGATAAAAGACAGAAGAGACATTCTAGACGTCTGGGTTGAGTTCCTAGCAGCCTTCGAAACCAGAACAACCCCATAGATCCTACCTTTGCTGACCCGCTCCCCAACTTATCATTACTTGAAAATCTGGATCTAACATTGTCCTTCAACGAGACCTTTAAGGCTTGCAAAACAATAAAGCACCAGGCTCTGATGGCATCCCCGTAGACCTCTTCAAGCTTGGTGGTCAAGTTGTGATGCAACGCCTCCATTTGATGATTCAGATCTTCTGGGAGGCTGGCTACACCCCTCAATCCCCGAAGGAGCCCCTGATCGCAATGATTTACAAAAGAAAAGGCCAGAGCTCTGAATGCGGGAATTATCGAGGGAAATCCCTGCTCGATGTTGCGGGCAAAGTATTTGCACGAATACTCTTATTCCGTCTACTAGACTCTGTCACAGAGACCATCCTCCCTGAATCCCACTGTGGCTTCAGAAAAAAAACAGGTACCAATGACATGATTTTTGTGACTAGGAAACTAATGGAAAAGAGCAGGGAGCAGAACCAAGATTTATTCGTAGCCTATGTAGACCTTGTAAAAGCTTTTGATACCATCAACAGGGAAATGTTATGGAGGGTGATGGTCAAATGTGGTTGTCCCCCTAAGTTCATGGCCATCATCAAGGCTCTCCACGATGGCATGAGTGCCCATGTCTGTATAAGCGGGAATGTCTTGGACTCGTTAGCTGTTACCATTGGTTCAAACAAGGGTGTGTCCTTGTATCCAGCCTCTTCAACATATATTTAGCAGTCACTTTACTTGCAAGGTATGAATTTGACGTGAACAACAGCGTAGCCGTGAACTACAGTCTTGATGGTAGCCTGTTTAACCTCCAGCTTCTCAAGGCTAAGACAAAAACCCGCACTGGCTATGTCTTTGATATGCAATATGATGATGTTGCCGCCTAACCTACACCTAGCCCTCAATCTCTTAAAAAAACTTGGATGCGGTAAACAACATCTACTCAGTAGGTGGTCTGGTTATCAATGCCAGCACAACTGAGGTGCTCCCAATACAACACAACACCGCCGTTCCAATACCACCCTTTACGATCGGTGGCAAAAATGATCTTTATTGCCAATCCTGGAAAGCTCCCAACGAGGAAGGAGAGTTATCGTCCAATATCCCTTATGCAAATTGGGAGAGAAACTCTTCGAGAAAATCCTCAACAGAAGAATCGTAGAGCACTTGGAGGAAATTTATTTCTACAACGAACAGCAATACGGCTTCAGAAAGAAGAGAAGCACCGAAATGGCAATAAATATCATCACGGAAAAGATTGCTCAAGCGAAGAAAAACAGTAGCTGTATCGACATAGTATGCAGGGAAGCGTCAAAGGCATTCGATAAAATATGGCTAAGGGCGATGCAATACAAGATCCTCCAGCTGGGTTTAAGCGCAAAACTGGAAAAAAATCCTCTGTGATTATGTTATGGAGAGATTGGCCTACATCAGTATAGGGCGCACGGATGGTGCCACTTTTAATCTACAGTCAGGATTGCCTCAAGGCAGGTGCCTTAGTCCAGCCAAATACTATATATATATATATATATATATATATATATATATATATATATATATATATATATATATATATATATATATATATATATATATATATATATATATATATATATATATAACTGACATCACAAAGCCAAGCTACCCCACTAGCCTAAACATCCAGTTCGCTGATGACATAAGTCAACTCATAGTTAATGGAAATAGAAACGTGCCTAGAAAAGCTCGAATGACTGCCGAAGAAATAAGGAAAGTCAACGAATAGGAATCAAAATGGCAAATCCGAACGAATGGCGACAAATTTAAGATCGTTATATTGGGAAGAAGGAAAACAGCAGATGTGAGAGTGAGAGATACGCGTTATCCCTACACGAACGAACGAGTGCATTGTACTCGGGATGAAAATAACTTCTAACAGGTATAGGAAGCACATCACAGAATGGATCCAGAAATCAAAATTGGCAGTTAGAACCCTCTATAGCTTCAGAAACCTCAGTCAAAGGAATAAAAGGAAACTGTATCTGGCACTATTCAGATCCACCCTCATCTATCCCTCAGCATCTCTGTTCAGCGTCTCAAAAACAGCAAAAGAAGAGATGCAGAGGATACAAAACAAGTGTATGTATATCATCACCAATACACGAAGGAGGGATAGGAGGAAGCAAGTGTATTTGCTCAGAACGTTGGACATCAAACCGCTCAATACAATCTTGAAGGAAAGAGCATCAAATCTGAAAGAGAAAATTAAAACGAAGAGCACCAAGGAAATTAGAGCACTCATCGCAGAAAACTAACGAGATTCAAGCTATGCAAAATTCCCAGGCAGCGCCAGAAAGCTAGGAAATGCAATTGTCCCTTTTTTTGCAAAGGAAAAAACTACCGCATAAAAGTGATGATGAAAAGCAACCGATAACGACGGACCAAATTGATTTTACCTCAAAACAGAAGACCACAACTACCTAATGATGACAAGGAAGAATCAAAATGAAGAAAATAAGTAAGTATGAAACTCAGAACACACAAAACACAAACACGAATACAAACAACTAACGATGAAAATAACAAAAACATTCACAAAAAATCAAATAAGAGACATAAGAAACGATGCAGAAACAAAAAACATAAAAGGAACCTACACAACCAAACTACACGTCAAGTTAACATTAAAAGCTAAATTATTACACGAATCCAGAGGTTTGAACGCTTTTTATTAATATATATATATATATATATATATATATATATATATATATATATATATATATATATATATATATATATATATATATATATATATATATATATATACATATATATACCGAAAATGCACGGTCATTCTGTCTTAACGAGTAGCGCGCATCACGAACCGGCCGTGAGGGAGCTGGTATTAGACAGTGAAGTGGAAGATCAGGATCAGAGACAATTTTGAAGAAATGAATCAAGACTCCAACGAGTTGACGATGCCTAAAGTTCAACTGTACATCGGGTAGCATAAAACTAAGCTGGTTGAAACCTCTTTCAAGGAGCTTCAAATTGGTATCCGATGCAGAAAAGAAGACAAAATGACAATATTCAAAATTAGGCAGAAGGAAGGAATAAAAACAATTCCTAACCATTTTGCCTGTAAAGTAGATTTGGGAGCACTCACGTAACAAAACAATTATTCGAGAAATTGAGGAAGCAACAGTGCGTAAGTGCAGCTCAAATGTCAGTTTGGGATGAAAAATAACACCAAGCAATTACAGTGAACAACAATTAGGGACCGCAACGCAGGAAACAATGATGTCAAGGTGATGCGGTTGTAAGTTTCTTGATCGACCAATAACAAGACTATGGGATTTATTTGGATTAATTTTCATACCGCAAACATGATACCAGGATAAAATTCTCTTGATATCCAGAGTAAGCCATTTAGCGTCTCTTTGTTTGTCTAAAGGGAAAGGAATTGCAGCATACAAGTTTGTATTGCTAGTGTGGGGGAATAAATATCACGAGGACAAACACACGCTAGTTTGTTTATACAGCGTAAATGGTTACGCCCCACATGAGCCAAGATTTTACCCCCTCCCTTTTCCCCGCTGCCCTCAAAACCCTTCGAACGTCGCTCGCAAAGAAGGATTTCAGTCAACAGATTTCGTAGTCCGTTAATATAAACAGAGGAAGGTATGAAAGCCTTTAGAATAAAAATCTATAAACAGGCTCACTGTCCCCTCCGATTGTTTATGTCTATTTTCGCGAAATAGACGAAATTTCACTTTCTCCGTACGTAAACCAGAAAGGCCGAAGTGTCACAACGTTGAAAATTCATGCCCTAGGAGACAGGCTTAACTGTGGACCCTCGTCTTCCCTCCCCCCCCCCGGGATAATCGACGTATATATAGTTCGATCTTGAGAAATGAAAAAGAGAAGCCGCTTATCAGTCGAGAGAAGAAGTCGAGTCCCTGAGTCAAACAGGTAATCAAGAAGCCGTTGGACCGAGCGGGGTTTTTCTTCGCGAGGTCGTTCCTTCGGTCACTTAGAAGATTAGACTGGTGGTATCGAGACCCACCTCCATCCATTCTCGTTCAGAGAAATCCCCTATCTCAGTTTTCTGAATAAAAACAGAGATACCCCTCGACATTGAGGAATACCAACGTGAAGTCCCACTCGAGAAAAGATTCACCTCTTGGTCAAGTCTCATCATCGTGAAGCCCGAATTAATAACACAGGATCTCCAAGATCTCCTCACTTACTTCTTCAAATCAAGAAGTATCACCGCCCGCCTCCAACCCCCTCCCCCCCCCTTACTCCCGTGACAAGCATCAGTGGTTCTTCCCAAATAGACTCAGCACGCGTCTCTCTCACCCATTGAGAAGAATCAGCTGTTTTCTGAGCCATTCTCACGTCCGAGAGGAAAGCTCCAGTTCAACGCGCCTCTAATTATCTCATCGAGGAGTTTCCCTTTCAAGGTCACCCAACTGCTGACTCCCTCTTAGTTAAAGGTAAAAGGAATCCAAAACTTATTCATGTTCGTTAGTTACCATTCCATGCGAAAGTGAATTTTGCGTCAACCACCACGTATTACTCATTGGTAGTATTGATTTTTATTAGATCCTCTTATTAAAGCATTAGTATATTTAAAGTTTTAATATTTCATTTTTATGTAATTAAAAGTATATTTTTGCCCGAGTTGTTTAATTAGATCCTCGAACGTTGCAAATGGCAATAAATATATAATATTACGAATCCTCCCTGGTTAAAGAATCAAATTAAAATAAAGCACTCTTCGAGAAAAGTGTTACGGATGTACTTATGTACGGAGCCAACGTACATACGTACTCGGCCATATACCACGACAGTTAGTATAAGCAACCATATTCCACTCAATCCCAGAAAACATGTCTGAGGTATAAATAATGAAGAGAAGTGGGCCCAGGACACTACTCTAGGGAATACCAGATTTAACAAAGCTGTAGGAGCTAAAACTACCATCAACCAACACACACACACGCTGCTTTCTGTTCGTCAAAAACTCGACCAGTATGCCGAGGAAATGACCATCAATACCAAGAGATATAATTTTAAATAAAAGGGTCTTATGATTAATACGATAAAAGGCTAAGCTAAAAACAAGAGATACAAGAGGAAATTCATGACCAGCATCAAGAGAACTTTGAAGGTCATTGGTGATAAAAAGAAGAGCAATAGGTTACAAGGATCTGCGAGTGGAATCGCGACGGACAAACATATGAGAGCAAGTTGCCATATCCTTTGGCACGAAATGTTTCTGATCAGTAGGCACTTTTGTGGCAGTCCGCTTTACCTCAGACATGGCCCATACTAAATTGTGTACGTATGCAGCAAGGTGTATGGCGTAAGGAAGAGGACAGTCAGCGGAAGAAAAGAATTCGCCTGGAAGACGAAGTTGCGTATCATAGACGAGTACCGCAGTAGAGCAATTCAAATCCTCTGGCAAGGAGGCACGAATTCCCAGGAGAATTAAGGGTAGCTTGGCCACCCAAGTGATGTTGGGGTCAGTGGAGCGTAAGCTTCCCTTTAGAGTCCTGTGTAAACGTTCCACCTTAGAGTTACTCTGAGGATGGTAGCTAGTGGCACGGAGACGAAAGTAGCCAAGCACTGACATGAGTGCATCCCATTTGTGGGATTCAAATTGGTTACCTCGATCAGTCATGATCGTTGATGGGGCACCAAAACGATCAACCTATGCTGAGAGGAAGGCTCGAGTTAGAGTGGAAGCTCTGTTGTCCGAGATAGGAACTGCCTCTGGCCAAGAGGTAAAACGATCGATCATGGTGATAAGGTAAGTGCAACCACGCGAAAAGGGCAGAGGACCAACCAGATCGATGTGAACGGCGTCAAAACGTGCCGATGGAAGTAGAAAAGCAACCAGAAGGAACTTTGTGTGGCGTTGAACCTTTGCATGTTGACAAGGCAGACATGCGTGGGTCCATTTGGCCCCGTTGGCGTTCATACCTGACCACACATAACGTTGTGTGATGAGCTTGCGAGTTGCTCGAATGCCAGGATGAGAGAGACCGTGAGTCTTGTCAAAAATGTGCTGACGGTAAGCGAGAGGAATGAGAGGAGTGGGGAAAGGGCGTTGAGTGGGAGGCGAATGAGGGAGAATGCTTGCGTGGGGGGCAAAGGTGGATGAATACGTCGTTGTTGTTGCTGGGGAGGATGCGTGCGTGGTTGTTACCGTGCCTGAAGTTAGGGCGTAGCTTGGGGTTCCGTTATAATCCATTTATAGAAAAATAAAAGTGTGTGTGTATGTGCGTGCGTGTGTATGCACAAATTCAATTCACGCGCTTGAACGTAAAAATTAAAAAAAAAAATATTGAAAACTGTTTACTCTTTGTATTTATTACTGTATATTATAATTAATTTTACGAAATTGCTAAGGGAGAACATAAGGATGTTAAGATCACTAAGGATAGAAAACGAGCACGTGTCGAAAAGTCACTCGTGAAAAATGAAAGTCCACGTGAAAAAAAATTGAACTGAGTGAGGCGACTGAATGAGTCGTCCGAAAAATACCAAACGTGACGGTGAAAATTAATTTATTATTACGATTAAATGAATGGATGAATGAGAGATAATTAAACTATTTTGGGCACCATTTATAAGGTTTAAATGAATATTGCGTCAATATTGTAGATAGCTCTGATCACAATAAACATCAAAACCTATATTACGTTATTCAAGGGGATTCAGTTAAATGCTAACGTGAAGTCTGAATTTTGCAGACGAATTTTCTTAGGCTTAAACCTGGCCGACGTTGGGGGAATACGTGAATCAAAAACAAAGAGTTAAGAAAAATATATATTGTTGAATAAACAGTTAAATTATTAAAGGTGAATTAATACAGTAGCTGTTTGATTGTATTGAATTTACGCGTGTGAACAAAATTTGCCTGAGTTAACGAGAATGGATTTACAATTGATAAATATGAAATATTAAAGAGATTATAAATTGGGAAATTGATTAACAATTAGAAATTGATTTAGTTGATAAATAGTAATTGGTAGCTTGCAATTAAATTGTTAATTCAATTGGTAATTATTATTTGGTAATTATTAAATAGATTATAGTTTAAATTGTTTTATGGGATGATAAATAGATTGATATGTATAAATAGATTATTAAATAGAGTGTTAAATATTAATTTATAAATACAGTAGTTTAGTAAATAGATTGATAATTTATAAAAGTATTTGGTAATTTGCTTGGTAATTATTAATTGGTTAAATAGATTATTAAATAGATTATTAAATAGATTATTGGCGTGATAAATAAATTATTAAATAGGTTATAATGGAGTTGGGAGGGTCTGTAAATGAGAAAAGAATCACGCATTAATTCGGGATTCTTTTGGGACATATTTAGCTAAGAAATTAAATTCAATTTACAGATCTGATTCACTGATGAGGACAGAAATGCGAATGAACCTCATGTTAATTTTAAGACGCTTGGGAGAGCGGGAGTAACAACTCTCCCGATTATATATATATATATATATATATATATATATATATATATATATATATATATATATATATATATATATATATATATATATATATATATATATACAAAGAAGGAGCAACTACAGGATCTGCGGGTGATTATACAACTAGTTGCTCCTTCTTTGTATGTGATATGAACAGTGAGCCTTTAAATTGTGAGCGGGCAAGAGGATGTGGTATAAAAATTCCTTGGAGATTACTAGCTTAGGAAGATACTGGGTTTGATCGGGTAACGCTTTGGGCGAAATATAGTTACTGTGCCTGGTAGCTTAGCTGTAAAGCATCTGACCGGCAATCAGCAGACCCGGGTTCGAGTCCCGGCCAGGAATTCAAAACTTTTTTTCCCTGGCGTTATTCCTGTCTTCTCGGTTAAGGATCGCCTTCACTGTGCCGGCCTCTGCTCCCTTTGATTCTGGATTCTTCTAATGTCCCTCTCTCTTGCCTTTAAAAAAACTCCAGTTTCTTGTCTCATTTGCTCATTCGTCGCGTCCAATTCTTATTCCTCTTATATATATATATATATATATATATATATATATATATATATATATGATTAAATGTTTAAATTTGTAGGGGTATAGACCGCTACAATCGGGAAAATTCACAGGAGTAACTTCGATTTGTATTCCATTTCTCTAGCTAGACTAATAACTAAGTTAGCAGTTTATAGTTATTTTTAACTTAGTTGTTTGTATTTAGGCACTTCATTATTCTATTGTTTATAATCGAATGATTAATTAAATATTTAACACTGAGTCAATTTTGTTACTTTAATCACTTCTCTTTCTATTATTTACCCTATACTTATTCACCTTTGTTTTTTTTATTTTGTATTTTAACACTTTAATCACTAATCTTACTATTTATAGTTATTTAGTTATTTATGTAGTTATTCATTTCCATTACTTATTCACCTTAGTTATTTTATTTTGTATATAGTAGTCACTTTAATCATATATTCCTATTTATAATTATTTTATTATTTATGTATATATTAACTTTCTTTTAAGTTTAGTCACTTTTACTAATTTATTATTACACTCTTTGCCTTCACTTTGGAATCTCAGACGTTTTTTTGACCACTCTTAATTAACTTATACGTCTGCATATTAACTATGTGGGCACTTTCTGGCGCGATGCAGACGACTCCTTCCTCTATTAGTGCTTCGATTTCTTTTGCGGAGTACGGTCCCTCGAAGATCCATTTGTACTTGCCTCGTTGAATACCTCGGAGTAACTGCTCCGAGTCTTCTTTCTGGGGATTGCACAAAGATGAACAGAAACCCTTAAGGCCTACGTCCTCCCCGTCAAAGAGGCAACCTTTGTCCAGTACTTCTTTCTTCAAAGAGACCGGCGCGACTTCTTCTCCTTCTTTTAATGTCTTCTTCCTCGTCCGTTTGCTGGGATTCATTCTCCTTGATTACTGTTTTGTTTTCTTATTTTTTTGTTTCTTTTCCTTTTTCTTTTGGAGTCTTCTACTTCGTTAGATTTTTCTTTTTCTGTGAGCGGTTGTTCTTTTCCTTCTCTGTCTTGTCTTCTATAAATTTGATGTTCAACATTTCTTCAGAAGAGGGGTTGGGGGAGGGAACCACATCTTTTTCTTTATGTCGTTCATCTGCAGAAGGCGATTAATTTCCTCTTCAAATGTACCCGGTTTTGCCAGATTTGCTAAGTGGGCAAAAATAACCATTCCCAATAGCAATTACGGAGTACTGGCCGGTTCCGTAGGGTTTGTTCGGGTTTAGTTAGCTACCGCTGCTTCCACGTAAGTCATTTTATTGCTTGGTTGCTATATATATTGTTAAGTTATGCCTTGTTAATATGTGGAATTATATTTTCAACTAAATGTTGGAAATTTAATAAGCTTTCCGAAGTTTTGAAACTCGAAATATGGGGAATGGGCTTCCTTGGCGGAGATTTGCGCTCTATAAGTGCTATCATTTTGCTAAAATAAATTCTTTGGTAATGTCTGAAAAGTGGTTGGAAATTACTAAATACTTCTGTCTAGAATAATTAGTTATCTATTTGCCCTTCGGGCACAAGAATTAATAGGAAAGCAATATATCATTTGATAGTGCAAGGACAAATGAAAATTTGGGACAGTATTTTGGCCTTGGGATATTGGTTGATAGCTAAATATTTGTGAGCTGATTTGGGAGGATCCCACAGGATGGTCATTCTCCAATAGGGTGCTTTAAACTCTTGGGATACAATGTCCTTAACAAAGATTAAAAAAAAGATAAGAAAAAGAATTATAAATAAGGGTAGAAATTTTTAATAAAAACCCCCAAAGCCTTGTGAAAATGCCAATAGACTCAGTATTTTGGCTTTAGGGTAACAGTTGACCTGTTAAAAATATTTATAGGATATATGGATTATTTTAGAGTGATTAAATAAAGTCAAATTTTGATGTAGGTCGCAGACAAACTACCTACATATGTATATTGTACTCTAAAATCTGACTAGGCCTGGTCTCAAACAAAGCTTGCAACACCTACTTCTAAATATTTATGGGAAAGGGATTTGAGGGATTATACTAATTGCTTTTTTCTACGATCAAGATGTAAACTCTTGGAACCATCAAATTTAACCAGGAATGTGAGATTATATTTTTCCAGCAGTGAAGTGTATAAATGAAAAATGTTTTTTTAATTTTAAATTCAATTGTTTCCTAGACAGTTTTTAAACTGATGAACTGGTCGCCTACAATCAAACTTTGTAAACTTTTTTGATATCCAGAAAAAAAAAAGAAATCAGTTTCTATGAGTTTCACTTTAATAATTTCAAGTGATTAATTTATTTAACTCTATAATAAGTTAAAGTAGTTCATTAATTAGGCTTTTCTTAGACCCTAAATATGACAGCGAATATAATATCAAAACGGGGAAAGCCGGGATTTGAAAGTGATGGTTTTATCTATGTTTTTGATATATGTAGTGCAGCTAAGAAAAATAATATAGGTGTGAAAGAAAAGATTCCTGTAAAGCAAGAATTCATGCTCAAAACGAATAAAACGTGAAATATATTAATAACTATTCGCACGATCCTTTTCTATTCCAAATAGAGAGAGATCACATTCTAACTCAAATAAAGACGCGTGCAAGCAACGCAGTAGAAAGAACTGTTATAGTTGTAAACGAATGCTTGCAAAGAATTCACCTCAAGCTTGCCAATGAGCTATGGCAGATAATAGATGTTTAAAAAAGATGGTCCGTCGACAAAGAAACAATGTAAGATGATACCAGATGAGCCAAATCGATTTAGCCAGTTTTGTTATTCCAGAAGAATTCAAAACAAATACTTTTGGTGGAGAGCAAACGGAAGAATTTTTGCTTGAAGACAGTGTATGTTTTCTGAGTTATTGTGGAATTTTAATATTTGGACGTAAAAGTAACCTGAGATAATTAAATCTCAGGGGCTGGCAGTCGACCAAAAAATGGCGTACAGATATGAGGGACGAACAGAGGGGGCACGGGGGTGGGGGGAGAAGTGGGGCTTATCGCTACTTATTAAATGCCCATGTGTGAGGCGTGTGTGGACGATTCGGAGGCCACAAAGGACCACCTCAGAGCTCTGGCAAGGTTGATAACAGCTGGCTCACGGCTAAACTGAGGGCTTAATAAATGCAATTTGTTATCGAAGCAGCCACCCCATTCTGACTGCCAGAGTGACCGAATGTACTCCCTAATAAAAGGATAAAAGTCACAATAAGGTAGACTGAGATGAGTCGGTGTCCGGGTGGCGGCAATTCGAGCTGCTCATCGGCCCGCTCGTCAATCTCGACTCCGACATGACTAGTATAGCACTGCACTCTGGGCATTCCTATAATAAAATCCTCCTGGGAAACTTAAATATATATATTATCATTTATTATGTATAAAATTCTTTTTAATCAATTTTTGTCAATTAAATCATTCATGCAAATTTATGTACAAGTTAATAATTAATTAATTCATTTATTTTAATTAACTTTTTGTCAATACAATCATTCAATTAATTTATCCATAACTTTTTACAATTTAATTATTTTATTTAATGGTTAAAAATTCAAATATTCTGCGACGAAATATCGATTTCATTTAACGTACTGGTTCAAACAACATCTCTTGGAATTTCATGCACACACAAACACACGCTTTCAGCTCAACCAAATTGAAAACGAGTGTTCTTCATTTGTCTCTCGCCATTCTCAGCATAAAATTCGGTAATCATTTCTTCTACATTTAGTCATTTAACTCCGAACAAATCATACTTAGTTTAATTCATCATCCTCTCACACTTATTCTCTGCTAACTGCCATCCGAGAGTAGGTCCTAATTCTGGTTACTTCTCGCATTGCAGACCCCAATTCAGTCCACCATAGTCTCCTTCGTTTTTCACTTTCACTTTCACTCCACATAATACTTCATTTCATATATTAGTTACTTTAAATCAGTTACTTTATTATAATTAATTTACCGCATCTTACGTTGTATTCCTAATTCAATTGTGATTGTGCATTCGTTAATTCTGTGAATATATTTATTTTGTTTAATTCTTTTTCTTACAAACCTAGTTCAGAAGTTCAAAATTAAATTTATTTCACTTTAGTCATGGCCTAAAAACTAGCAGACGACTATTTCCCTAAAAAAATTTATGGTAATGGTTTTCGAAACGCTATTTAAACTGATTTATTAACAAAAATAAATCCCATTAATAACCAAATACCATAAAGTGGTGCCTAAAGTTTAATAATCTCCCGTCAATCAAAAAATAACTTAACGTTAAAATAATTTCTCCAACTCCGCGTGTCATTCTCTGCCATCAGTGTTAGAACAGCATTTTTTATTCACGTGTTCATTTTTTTTTATATCACGTTTTATCTTTAGCATCCTTCTTCCAATTGTCATAATTAATGTCATTTTAATTTAATATTATCCCCTATATACAACGAGTGGGCAATTTCCTTTATTTCTCATAATTATTTTTCATCTCTTCACATTGCTGTGCTCGTGAATAATTTTCACACACACACACACGTGCACACGGCCACAGCTACTTCACTCACGTCAACACATTCATTCAACCAGCACAAGTACACATAAAACATAGTGACTATGATGGATCAAACACACCAAATAAGGACATCTGTTAGCGGCCAACCCGATCATCATGACCAACCGTCTGCCTCGAGCCCCCAGTCCACGCACAGGTAATCACATGCGTACCTCTCGCTTCCCGTATATGATCCTGCAAACCCAATTGCATGGTTGGAAGTCTCGTCCCTCCTCCTTAAACCTCAGAACATCACCGAGGAAGAGAAAGTTGCAGCAAAAATCCAGCGGTTGCCCATAGGTATCTTTATTCAATTCAGGGAAGTCAGAAGTTAAAAGACAAGAGCGTATAATACGCTTCTCGAATCAATAAAAAGCGTAAACACAGTAAATGGAAAGTAGATAAACGGCGTAAGGAAAATAAAACTACATAAAGCTCGGCTGTAAAAATGGAAGCAGCCCGTGGTAACAACTCGGAGACTATAAACCCCGATGAGACCGCGCAGCCCCCACACCATCTTCCGTTTTAGATCCGTCTGTGAAGAGATGACATGATGGAGTGTGAAATGTCGCATGCTCAATGAACATAGTACGTGCCACACGCAGGTCAACCAGAGACTTCTGCATTTCAACGAGAGTCATGCAAATATTTGACAAGGGGATGTCCACAAGGGTGGGTGGGAAGAAGGTCAAAACTGAGTTGCATGGTCCTAAACGGGAAAAGTGTTCAGCAACACGAAGTCCCAAGGGCCGGTGCTTGGATGGAGATCTGTCATAGGCAGCGACAGACCTTGGGGAAAAAAGATACTTGTAAGCCTCTGAGCGAGGTAGCTGCTGAATACGAAAAATATACCGTAGACATACCTGGTGGAGATGGTGGTGATGGAGCGGGAAATGCCAGGCCTCAACATAAATGCTTGGTATAGGGGAGGAGCGGAATGCACCACTGGATAGATGGAAGACCAGGTTGCGAATAGGATCCAGCATACGGAGAGATGAAGAAGAGGTCAAGGAATACACCTCACTACCATATTCCAATTTCGACTGCACGAGAGGTATATAGCATCCACAACGTGAGCCTATCACCCCCAAGAGGTGTGGGAGAGCATCTTTAGTAGGTGCATCTTCCAGAGACATCTCCGTCGAAACTCACGAAGGTGGGAACACCGAGTGAGTTTGGGATCTAGGATCATCCCACAGAACTGGATCTCTGACACAAATTCCAATGGGTTACCCTGCACGAACAATGGGGGATTAACTTGCTACCCCGGAGAAGCGGAACCATTTATGAAAGGCCCAGCGGTGGATGGTATCAACAGTCAACTGGAGGCCGCGGGCTACGGATGCCGGCCGTGAAGCGGAGCAATAAAGAGCGAGGTCATCTACAAATAAGGTCCCAGATACCCATTGGGGCAAAAAGAATACCAGGCTATTTATCGCAAATAGCGAATAAAGTAACACTTAATACACTTCCCCGGGGAACAGCACCCTCTTCTTGGACATAGAGATCAGAATAAGTGTTGCCAACTCTAACCCGGAAGCTACGAGTTGCTAAAAAACTGAATAAAACCAGGTAAAAGTCCCCTCAATCCCCATTCATATAACTGGCAGAGGACTCCATGGCACCATGTGATGTTATAGGGCCTCTCAATATCAAAAAAGACAGCCGCGAGTAACGGTCTCGCGGACAATGTCCTCCATGCGAACAAGAAGATCTGTTGTACTCTGCTTCTTACGGAAGCCACACTGGTATGGGGTTAGGAGGCTATGGTATTCCAGAAACCACTGCAAGCGAGCGTTTACCATTTTCCATAGCTGGGCGCTTCTTTGCCGCTGGATCTGGTGCGACTGCAACTTTGCGACTTTTTTTTCCTGGTTCGACTCCGCTAAATTACAGAGTAAATTTTAGCGCGATAACAGAAACATGCTTTTATAAGGCAGAAAAACACATATTTATTAATTTCTTCATTTTTTTAATTTAAAACACAGCCTAAACTAAAATCTACAGGTCATCTTCCTCCTTCTTCTCCATGTCCTCCTTTTCCATCTTCTCCTCCAGGAGGTCCATGTTCCCTTTGAGAAACACAAGCTCCTCAAAGTTGACCTCATCTAGGGAGGACCTTTTGGCCCTGAGGACGTCTCCTGCCGTGCCGAATAGCCCCTCCACAGCTGCAGAGCTGGGGAGGGGGGTATTGTACTTAATGAATAAGTCCACCCACACCTCCCTGTGCTGGTAGGAGAAGAGGGACCAGGCCAGCTCGCATTTAGAGGGCACCCACTCCTCATGGACTTCCTCAGCACCTCCCTCACATCCTGCTGCTGGCTGGCCGGGCCTCTAGCAAACAACTTGCTAAAGAGGCGAGCGTCCAAGTCCTTAGGTTCCCTGGGCTTGATGACGGCCCTCAGCTCCCTGGTGATCGTGTCCCTGATCTCCTCCACCTTGTCAGGGACAATGCTCTCCAAGGCCTTGGGGGTGGGGTTGGGGTGGACGGCTGTGTTAAATTTTAATTACTTCTTACACATCGCAGTAATTTTTTCGTCTTAACCACAAGAAAAGTATAAGCACATATTAAAATACGAGAAAATGAGGTTAATTCGCACAATGAACCCCACAAGGCATAACACGAGCTCGAATGTTCTTAAATGAAAAACAGGTTTAAAACTTGGTTTACGCCTGAAAAGTGTATGTAATTTTTCTAATTTATAATAAAATTCAGAGTGACAAACTTTTTGTTGGTACGTTTAGGTAGCTTCATGTAACGTCAGTCTCATATAATGTAAAGAATTTAATTTAACGTAAAAGGAAAGTTAAAAATCAGATGAAAATAAAGTTAGCTGTTACCAACTCAAATTTAACATTTTTTTTTATCCAAATCTGGCTTTAAAACTGGCTTAAAACAGCCGCGGCAATTTCTTTAAAAAAACTTGTCTTTGTTCCTATTCAAAGTCTCGGCAAGATTCGCGGAAAATTGGCGGTGCGACTTTGCTTAATCCGACTTTTTCAAAACGCTTGCGACTTCGAAACTTATAGTGCGGCAAAGTCGCAAAGTCGCAACTCGTTGCTGCAACGCCCAGCTCTGCCTTTTTCTCTAACAACTTGTTAAGACAGCTTGTGAGGGCTATTGTCCTATATTGGAAAGGAGACAAGCCGTCTCTAACTGGTTTCCAAAATGGTAGCACTAACGCCGTTCTCCATTTAGTAGGGTAGAATCCCTGGATCCAAATCCAGGGATAGAGATGCCCGAGAAAGTCGTGTCGGATATTGTCTAGGCCGAGAGACGTGGGGCGCAACGAGACAACGCTGAACTCATCTCGGCGGTAATGAACAGAGTTCTAGGACTCGCGTCCACCGGCCGAGAAACACAGGATTTCGGCCTCCAGCTCGGTTTTGATACGTCTAAACTCCGCAGGGTAGCGCTCAACGCTGCTAACATCGGCAAAAAAGGTTGACAATATATCTGCGACGCTGGCGAGATCGCAGATGATTGAACCATTCTTCTTCATTCTAAGGGGAAATGACCAGCATACCGACACCTGATTTTGTTAATTTTCTTCCACATCTGAGCTGAGGAGGTACTGGAAGATAAAGAAGAAACATGTGCACTCGAGGGGTCAGTGCGAGCCTGACGTAAAGTTTGCTGTCTCCTGTCTCTACCCTTTCCTCCGGTTAATTACTCCCTAACTTTGGTCTCGAAACAAACTTAGCTCACGTAATACTAGCTCCGGCCCCTCTAAATCAGGTTGCCTCGCCGTTTAAAGACTCATATGACGACCGTGCCAGGTTCTTCTCTCACGGCATCTGTTCATGAGGGCTCGTCCACCCTCCGCACTATCTCGATCGTGGTCTCTCATCGGTCTAAGGGATGGCAGTAATTCATCAATGGAACTGTCAGAGGATCCTTCCCAAATGAGAGGAATTCTCCTCTTTAGTATCTAAAATATCGCCTTCTGTTATATGCGCTTGTAGGAAACCAAACTCGGGAAACACCCTTTCCCTAAGTTTCGTCAGTTCACTACTTTTAATTCTCTACAACCCTCTGGTGGGGTGGCCCATGTTGATGTCTCGCTCCTGATGAGCACTAACCACTTTTGCACGCCTTCAATTCTGCGGACTACTCTTCAACCGGTCGTAGCTTGTGTCCATCCTACGAATAGAATTTATTCTTTCTGTTCAATTTATATTCCCCCAGATGAGCTCAGTTGTTAAATCTTTTATTTCAGCTTCCTACCCCATTTCCGGTTATAGGTGACTTTAATGCCAGACACTCCGTATAGAGTGAACAACCTCGTATCCGCACTCGCGCAGGGCAGCTTCTGAAACTCTGGCCTTGTGGACTTTGACCACGTTAAATTCGATCATGGGGCGTGAGGTTTCTAGGGACCCAACGGGCAGAGACCTTGGTCATTGCCAAATTGTCGTGGATGGTGTTGATAACACTTCCATGTGATATTCCAAGTTCTCACTCGATTTCTTCGACCTTCACTCGTCGATTTTCGAGAATCATCCCCTCCACATGGGCCACATTGTTCTCGTTGGTCACGTCTGACGGGCGTCATCTTCAAGGGACTCACGACCATGGCGGAACTCCCTATTCCTGCCAGCAATGGTTGCATAGGAAGGGGCGGTGTCGGTGTACACTGCAACCATGCGTTCATGGATCTCTTTTGCATTCTTGCCTTCATTGGTCAAAAATTTGATCACTGCGCGGTGCTCAACCTTCTCCATTGTCGGTTTTGGTCAATGCGGTTCGGAAGAGTTTGGTTCCAGCGGAACCGTGCATAAGCATTTTTATAGGCATCTACCACAAGTGTGCAATCAACATTTCACCATAAGTCTGATGTTCTGCCAGAGCGGGAACGAGTACAAGGAATTGCGGACTCTGCAGCATCAATCACTAAGCAGGAAAAGTAATTTATCGCTGCATCAATATCCACAAAACTTCCAATTTGTTTGCTGGTGAAGGAAGCGTCATGGAACTTTGACCAGTCTACCCTTACAACATTCCATCTGGGGAGATACGAAGGGAAAGGGAAAATGGTCTTGTGTTTAAAACAATGGGAAAGTGGTCGCTGCCATGCAGGTCATCTAAAACAGATCACTTGAAATCAGAAATACAGTCGGCGGAGCCAATATACGAGTATCGATCCACACAACTGAAAGAATAAGTTTGAATCTGGTAGGACGTAACATGACCAGAGTTAAGAATGCTAAAAAAAATAGATAAAAGAGATTCAAGAAGACGACCTTGACGGTTGTTCACTCTATACGGAGTGTCTGGCATTAAAGTCACCTATAACCGGAAATGGAGTAGGAAGCTGAAATAAAAGATTTAACAACTGAGCTCATCTGGGGGAATATAAATTGAACAGAAAGAATAAATTCTATTCGTAGGATGGACACAAGCTACGACCGGTTGAAGAGTAGTCCGCAGAATTGAAGGCGTGCAAAAGTGGTTAGTGCTCATCAGGAGCGAGACATCAACATGGGCCACCCCACCAGAGGGTGGTAGAGAATTAAAAGTAGTGAACTGACGAAACTTAGGGAAAGGGTGTTTCCCGAGTTTGGTTTCCTACAAGCGCATATAACAGAAGGCGATATTTTAGATACTAAAGAGGAGAATTCCTCCCATTTGGGAAGGATCCTCTGACAGTTCCATTGATGAATTACTGCCATCCCTTAGACCGATGAGAGACCACGATCGAGATAGTGCGGAGGGTGGACGAGCCCTCATGAACAGATGCCGTGAGAGAAGAACCTGGCACGGGCGTCATGTGAGTCTTTAAACGGCGAGGCAACCCGATTTAGAGGGGCCGGAGCTAGTATTACGTGAGCTAAGTTTGTTTCGAGACCAAAGTTAGGGAGTAATTACCCGGAGGAAAGGGTAGAGACAAAAGACATCGGGTAACGTTACTCCCAGTGCGGGGAGGTTCATCTCTCCTAATGGAAGATATGCAACCTATGTCTGAAGGAAGGGGGGAAGTAGTAGTTCAGGAGGGTTTCAAGGGGATAGGGCTAACAGGAAGGGGAGATGGGGTATGGTCTTGATTGGAAGGTAGTAGCATGGGTACAGGTAACTTGGACGCATCGTTACTTTCAGGAAGTGGTGGTATATCGCTATGGATGAGGGATACACCACCTCCGACTGAAGGAAGGCCGGAAATTTCAGTTATATATGTCAAAGGAACTGGAGTAAGGGGAAGGGAGGAAGGGATAGGGTGTACCTCAAGTGAGGTGGAGAGTGTTTTTATTGAGGTAGATTGCCCGCCTTTTGGGGAAATTAGCTTCCTAGAGGGGGAGACCTTACGCTTGGGCCAGAAGTCCTCAGTCATGACGACATCAGATAGTGGCGCCTCGATAGATTCGATACAGGCTTGAATGTGGTCCAGAGTCTCTGTAGTGGCATCCGGGCGTAGGACACGCTTTGTCACTTCGGGGTCAATAAGGGGGGAGAGGAAGGCTGTATACTAGAGGAACAGACTTGGGTCTAGGTAGAAGAGGAGGGCGATACAGTGGAGGGTGGTGGTGCTGTATCCCGGGATGATGACTGAAGAGCTGTAGTAGTGTACGAGATACGTGGGCGAGCGGGACGAGAGTCCACTACAATGCGTCGGACATTAGAGAAGCTGACGCCTGGGGAGATGAATATTTCCCGGACTAATCGACGGGCCTCCCGCATATCTACCTTAGCAGAATCAAGGACAGCTAAGACCTCTTTTTCAAACAGAAATATGCGACACTTCGAGGAAGAAGCACAATGGGACACTCCACAGTTGGTAGAGCGGCAGGAATGGTCACAGGAATGACCACGGTATGCCTGCCCGTAATCCACGCAAACACGGGGGGGGGGGGGGCAGGCAGGGCTCACATGAATAAACATGTGGCAATTAAAGCAGCGTCTTGGATTAAATATATAAGGTTTGACTGAAATTGATAGGTAACCCACCTTAATATGGGCTGGCGAATCCCGATGATCAAACGTAAGGAACATCGTTGGTGTGTTCACTCGGATCCCACCAGCGGTTCGCTGTGGTCTATGAATATCAATAATCCGCTGGCTAGCCAGCTTTGACTGAAGCATCTTGGTCATAGTTTATTAGAACGGATAACGCCCTTCACTGTGTTGAAAGTTGAGTCGGATGAGACAGCAATCTCAGAGTGAGCAAGGGTCTTGAGGGCTTGTACGGAATAATGTTGGGGCGGGAAGTGACCTCCACTACTAGGGATCAATCGTTACGAGACCCCATGCGGCGTGGAACTTCGCACCGTTCATTGAATTCGTCACCGATATCTAAAATATTAAGTTTTGATGCAGGAATGTCCGATTTCGTTCTAAGGACCAAAAAGCGATGGTAGTCGAACTCAGGGTCGACCTCTGAGGAAAACGGTTCTGCCGCGAGAACTGGAACGAGATCCAAAACACGAGGAGCAGAAGTCGGAAACTTCTGCGAAGTAGTCTTTGGTTTAATTTTCTCCATATACTATGTTAATTAGGGGAAAGGGGCAGTCTCGCGCAGAACGGAGCCCACCTACGCAGCCGCGTCACCTGATGAGCACCGTCAAAGGGAGCGAGGGACCCGTGCACTCCTAAACCAGAACCGTCGTTTTAAAAATGGGTTGCTGCCTTTGGGATTTTCCCATAAAGGGTGCAAAGACCATCGCGCTAACCAGCCGCGGTCCAGGCACACACAACACCCAACTCAGCACGGTTCAGCCTCGGAACGACACACCCCGGTGAAGCAGGACCGGTACAACGAGACTGGAAAAAAAATCCAAACTTAAACCTAGAACACGCACACACACACATTCAGTCATACACTACAACCGACCACACAGATACGCTCAGGCGCAATCAATCACAGTTGAGAAAGTAAAAAGAGGAAGGAGATAGAGGGGAACAGGAGGAGACCACGAATAACATAAAAATAAGACCATAAATAAAGGTCAAAGAGGGGCAGAGAGAGGTATAGTAAAACTCCATTTCGCAATCCGCTCTAATGAGCGGGCTGAGCCCACTCTCCAACGACAAGGCAGAAGCACTCCCACATCGAGCTTCTAGAGTAACTGCGGGCGTGGAGGGGGTCAACTGTGACTATGAATTGGCAAATTTTAATAGCTTAAAGTGTATTTTCTTTCAGCAGAAATAAGAGGACGTTTTTTTTGTGTCAAATATGAAAAGCATGTTTGTGCTTTAGGGCATTCTCTCCAATACAGAAATTATCGAGTTTAACTTAAAATGCAAAATGGTTTGTACTTTAGCTTTTATTTTAATAGAACACAAATGAAGTAATCTTGCAGTTAAGTCACTAATTACCTGATGATCTACAAGAACTTCTCGATTGGTTTAAAAACAATTATGTAAAAGAATGGACAGAAGAACAAACAACATTAGAGAGCCTCGTTTTCCTCATATAATGTGGAATCTATTTAGTGAGTACTGAACGAAAAAGACAGGACAAACTTTCATACAGAAGCAGCAAACAGGATGTTGCAATCGGAACTTGAAATGCAGAATTCAAGTAAAGGAAGTTGTTTGACTGTTTGCGTAAAGTAAAAAATACAAGACACCTCTATTATGAAAAACTTGTTGCAGGCCATAATCCTCCTTTCAAAATGAAGAAATTCAGGGATTCAAATGAACGTAGGCCTATTTGCAGACTGGTGGGGAATTTTGAGAATATTAATTGTAATTTTATCTTTACATATTTCTAGTTCATTATTATTATAATTATTAATGCAAACGTTCAATTAGTCATATATGTATGCCAATATTAAGGGTGTAGGGTTGTTAATTATTTTACCTTTACATATTTCTAAGTTTTAAAATTTTGAGATGCTTAATAAATTTCCAACATTTAGTTGTTTATATAATTTCACGTACGAGGGGCGGTCAATAAGTTTTGCAATTCCCCTATAAGGAAACGAGATATGAGGAAAAGTTTTATTATTTTTCAATGCACTTGCGCCACTTGTCCCTGAGGCTTTGAATTCCCAACAACCAGAAATCTCCCGACTGCTGTTCAATCCACTCCGGGACGGCGAGCTGGACATCTTCATCGTCCCCAAACCGGCGTCCACGCAGTGCAGCCTTGAGCTGGCGGAATAAAAAGTAGTCGCTAGGGGCCAGATCTGGACTGTAGGGGGGATGGTTGAGTTCCTCGAATCCGTACTCGCGCAGGGCAGCTTCTGAAACTCTGGCCTTGTGGACTTTGACCACGTTAAAGTCGATCATGGGGCGTGAGGTTTCTAGGGACCCAACGGGCAGAGACCTTAGTCATTGCCAAATTGTCGTGGATGGTGTTGATAACACTTCCATGTGATATTCCAAGTTCTCACTCGATTTCTTCGACCTTCACTCGTCGATTTTCGAGAATCATCCCCTCCACACGGGCCACATTGTACTCGTTGGTCACGTCTGACGGGCGTCATCTTCAAGGGACTCACGACCATGGCGGAACTCCCTATTCCAGCGAGCAATGGTTGCATAGGCAGATGCGGTGTCGGTGTACACTGCAACCATGCGTTCATGGATCTCTTTTGCATTCTTGCCTTCCTTGGTCAAAAATATGATCACTGCGCGGTGCTCAACCTTCTCCATTGTCGAAAAATTTGTGACTGACGATCTGCGATCAGCTCCTGCTTCTTAAATAGACGTAGCAGGAGCGTGCGGCTGCAGGTCCTGACTTGTCATAACTTGCCCTAACACCCCCCCAAAAAAGCCATCCCCCTTCCTCTGTTTTGCCCTACCGATTCGCAAAACCTATTGACCGCCCCTCTTGTTAGGAAGGTTTAGCTTAGCAATATGTATAGCAATAGCAATATCTTAATATGCGTTCAATATGCTTCCTTTATATGTATTAGGTTGAGGAATAAGTTCTTGCGTTTTTTTGTAATGTTGTGTTGATTTAAGTTTTGTTGACGTGATTTGTGCACATATTAAGAAACAATAATAAATAATGAGAGCAAAATTTGCAAAGGTTAGGCTATGTCTCTTAACAGCGTAAACTATTAGGCTTTTGGTTAAGCTACGTCTTGAAGTTGAGTAATAAGTCATTGCAGTTTATTTAAAAGTTGTGTTAATTTTTTTTCTATACCCTCAAAATGGAATGTCTAGTTGAAAGAAAGGCGCATTTTCGACACTTGTTATTCATTTTCAATCGAGACGGCAACAATGCCAACGCAGCCAAAGCTCGTCGCGATATTTGTGCTGTGTACGGAGAAAATGCTTTATCAGAAAGGACAGCTCAATGGTGGTTTTCGTTTCAAAAATGGTCATTTCAATCTTAATGACGAAGAACGTTCTGGTCGCCTCATTAAGTTGGATGAAGATCGATTGAACGACCTTCTTCATGAAAATCCTCGTCAATCGACTAGAGAATTGGCTGTACAATTGGCGTGTAATCAGAAAACTGAAGTGAATCACCTTCATTCGATGGGGAAAGTTAAAAAACTCGGTGCATGGGTTCCGCACGCTTTGAGCGAAAGCAACAAACTTCAATGCTCCACGATTGTTGCAGGTTTGCTTGCTCGTCACAAGGCTACTCGTGGATATAAGGACATATTTCTTCACCGCATCACCACTGGCGACGAAAAGTGGTGTTTTTATGTCAACATGAACCATCGAAAACAATGGCTTAGCCCCAATAAAAAAACACTTCTGCGATTAAAGCAAGGACTTCATCCACGAAAGACGATGTTGTGTGTGTGGTGGGATTGTGAAGGCATCATTCTTTATGAGCTCCTTGCGAACAACGAGATTCTACGTTCAACAAATGTATCAACTCACCGAAGCTAGTCGTGAAAAGCGACCTCATCGACGTTATGGAGTTCTTCTGCAACACGACAATATGAAAAAAGACGCCATCTAAACGCTTAATTGGGAAATCCTGCCGCATCTTCCATATTTGCTCCATCGGATTTCCATCTGTTCCGATCGCTTTCCAACAATTTGCGCTGCGTTTCGTTCAATACTGATGTGGAATTAAGAACTTGATTAGACGAATTCTTCGAGTCAAAATCCAGAGATTTTTATTGCAGAGGCATCGAAAAACTAGTTGAACGTTGGGAAGAAGTAAATAACAAGGGAAAATACATTATTGATAAAATTGCATAGTTATAAATTAAAAATGAAGTTTTTCTAAAATTGTTATTGCAGAGGCATCGAAAAACTAGTTGAACGTTGGGAAGAAGTCGCAAATAACAACGGAGAATACATTATTGATTAAATTGCATATTGTTATAAATTAAAAATGAAGTTTTTCTGAAATTGTTAATGGTAATGAATAAATTTGATAAAACTGCAAGA
This sequence comes from Ceratothoa steindachneri, assembly GCA_963969495.1. Lineage (NCBI taxonomy): Eukaryota > Metazoa > Arthropoda > Malacostraca > Isopoda > Cymothoidae > Ceratothoa > Ceratothoa steindachneri. The sequence goes on along the minus strand of OZ018327.1, from coordinate 109,775,960 downwards.
ACTTATTCCTCAACCCAATATATCGGGTCCTTAGTTCTTGTGCAATTTGTAAACAAACAAATTATAACATGTTCGCAATTAAATAATCTCCAAGTTAAGTTAAGTTGGCAAAAAAATAGTTTCCTTCTAGGCTAAGGCTCTAGTATTCCACCATATTTGGTAGAAATCAGTCCAATAGCTTTTGAATGTTTGAACACGAACGAACGAACGTCGTCGCCCACATAATTTCCGACTTCCTTGTCTTTGTCAGATTTATAAGAATTACCTTTCTTTTATTTTTTTCAGGCCACATTTAGACTACTATATACAAGAATGGTCCCCACACTTTACACATATCAACCTGCTAGAATCAGTGCAAATGAGGGCAACAAAGATGATACCTTCCCTGAAGCACTTTGAATATGTACACAGGTTGAGGGTGCTAAATATGATGTGAGGGGATATGATCGAGCTTTTAAAAATTCGTTCTGCGGTAGATAAAGTTGGATTTTAGCAAGTTCTTTTGAGTTGGAAGGTAGCAATCGGACGAGGGGCGACCACTTGAAAATAAAACAGAGATGTAGGTTGGATGTGAGAAAGTATTTTTCCACCAACAGTGGTAGATTATTGGAATGGTTTACACCGCAGGAAAACATAAGCAGTCCAAATTGAAATGTTTTTAAGCGGAAGTTATTTGACTATATCGAGAGGTTAGATTATCCTGGTTTTAGAGATGTATTGGGGCAAATTAAATGTTATAACATGTTTGTGTATATATTATTGATGTGTTGCATGATTTATTTTTTTGGCAAGTCATGATGGTGATGTCTTTAGATACAGTTTTATGGGTTGTGGTCGACTCGGATGACCTCTGATAGGCGCTTGTGGCTTTTTTCATTGGTTGAAATTGTTATGTTATGACCCCATTGAACCCGAAGTCGTTAATTACACGCCAGATATGAATCGCTTATAAATATTCACTCCATGCAAGTCCGATTCTCTTGGTCATTAATATTTTTTGTAATACTTGATTGTTTGTTTATTTATGACATTATTATCCACTTTCTTTTTATTGACAAAAAGTGGTTTAAGAAAATCTGTCGTCTTTTTGTAGATGAAAGATGGAGTGTGATAATTCGATACTGGTTCTCTACTCATACCATTAAAAGTACTTCATCAAAACTTTTATTTACATTTAAATCTCAAAGTGTACACCAAGTTAATGCCTTTAAACTGATAATTTTAACTTTTATCTCCACACCACTAAGAAATTAACTCTTCCTCTTTTTTCATTAATCAAAGCGCGATGTACAGCTGTTTTATCGTTTCAATGACTAAATGAAAGGAGAGACATTAAATAAGGTTTGCTAACGAAAAAATCACGTGCTCTCACTTATTCTGATTTATGACCTTCAAAACTTTCAATAATTCAGACTAACCTTAGGAGGACCTTGGAAGTTATATAATTCGGAAGTGTAAAACAACATAAGGGTTTCAAATTTCGTTAGAATCGGCCAAATAGCTATGATGTTATTGCCAAAACAAAATAATTCATGGGCTAACCTTGGGAGGACCTTGGAAATTATATCATTCAAAAGAGAATGTAAAACAACATAAGGGTTTCAAATTTCGTTAGAATCGGCCGAATAGTTACAATGTTATTACAAAAAAAAAAGCAAAACGGGGACTAACCGACATAGTGAGATGTAGAGTCGCCCGCGACTAAAAACTAAATATGCCAGGATCCTGAAAGTGCAAGTTTTTAAGGATACTAAAACTAATATAAATCAGTCTTATTTTACTTCCAAATCCCCATATTAACAAATGTTAATAATATAATGATGTTCATCAACGATGGAATATTTTTACCCCATTTTATAGATCCACAAATTATTAAGATACAGGGTATGATGCAAAACTCCAAGGATAATGTGGTGATGAAAGAAATAAGGGGGCTTATAAGGTTTCTTCAGCTTCCTCCAGGACTTTCTTTCCATACGCCAAGTCCCAATAATGCTCTACCCCGTGTTTCTTGAAGTGGTCTCGGGCAAAGGTTTCTGATGGACAAGCTTTAAACAGCATCTGAAAAGATGGAGAAAAACGTTTATTTATATGTATAGATATAGCATGACGACATAATTCATTTATACAATGATACACACAAGCTTTACTAAGCAGAATTTTCTGGGGCAGAAATCTTCCGACTGACCATATCAAGATTTCCTTGTTTCTCATCTGTCAAATTCTACTTCCCAAATCACAACAGCCTCGGTAACACAACACTGCAATTTTTCTAATTTGTTTATTAACACTAATCCACTAGACATGAACTTCCTCTAGAACATTATCAATCCTTTTCTCAACTGCTATCTCTACTCTCATATACATTCTTTGATTAAGAATAGTTCATTTCTGCTCTCTCTCTCCCTCCCTCCTTCTTCCCCAGGGCAACAAACAAATAAAAATTTAATTTCAGACAAGATTCCGGCCCAGATACCATATTGGTAAAAGCAAGCCACACCTACTTTCCCTAAACACACAAATACTCGGACAATACGACATTATAATATCAGATAGAGTAGCTTCAGTAAACCTGAATCTTTAAGAAGTACAACCTCAAAATGATCCAAGTGAACGCAACTGCATCTGCTACTACGCAGAAAGAATTAAGTTGATTCTATGATGATATCAAGACGAGCCTAAACAAAGACAAAGCCCATTTTAACATCATCATGAGTGACTTTAATCCAAAGGTTGCGCCCATTTTAACTAACACCTCGTTCTTGGTTGCCAAGAAGAACGAATGAATTACCCCCCCCCCCCCCTCATCGAGATGGGGCACTGGACTATTGCATCTCATCCAGTCATAGTCCATTCCCGAGCAGAAAACATTAAGCGCACCTACTGCCCATCCACCATTCTCACCGACTCAGGAAATTCGTCATCATTGGACAAGTTGTTGCTCGGGGGAGCAGTAACTCAGGATTCACTTATTTCTAGTTGTTGTTGAGCCTAAAATTAGCTTTCACTTCTGATCCCACTAAAAACTCTGGCGACCCACCTCTCCAAAGCTCCTCTCTTGAACGACCCCTTCCCATATAAGTTGGCATTTACTTTCCACACTGGCGTCTTTTGAACGCGATTCCTCAACCCACTTGATTCTTTCCATCATCAGTCTGTGGAGATAAAAGATAAAGCCATAACATCTCATTTGGTTGGACACAAAGCGAGGGGCGGAGGAGGGGAATAACCAAGGAAGTGGGGGCATTTTGATTCACAGAAAGTTCTTGATAAGAGGTTTATTAAGACATGGGTGGGGTTGGGGTAACGGAGAATGTGGAAAGCGCACACACACGTGGCAAAGGGAAGACTTAGAAGTAAAGATTTGTTTAACAAAAAAAAACCAGTTGTATATTTAAATATGATGCTTGGTTTTATCTTGTCACCAGTGATGAATAAGTGATAAAAGACACCTTCCTACAAAAAGGATTGTATAATGTGAGGTAGGACGATTTTCTTAACTCAATCCATTTTGGCGGCTAGTAACAAAGACACAAGTGCAGAAATCGCAAAGATAAGCACATGGGCTACTCTAACCCTTCACTAAAAGAACACTTTTTATTCCAACGAATGATATAAAAGATTCTAAAATGTTATATAGGGCACAAAGATTAAGAAATAACTGGTAATAAATCTGTAGTTTTTTAAAAAAAAATAATTTTATAGCAAAAAATATTTGGGGACATATCCCAATGGGCTTTTGCTGCAGGATTATTTGTCCGAATGGTATAGAAAAGGGCATATGAGGAATTTTTTTTTATTAATAATTTGACTTCCTTTTATTACATTAAAAGTAAGCTAAACAAAAATATTTTAATTATGGAAAGGTTGAAAGCATGCCATACACAATGGCACCTCACACAAAGAACATACACAATTTGTTCTTTTGTAAATGTTTTCTCTTCAGAACACTTAACCCAAAGCCTTCTTCTTTGGCGCTTCTCTGGCATGTGATCACCAATGTTACACATGCATTTTGCTCTCTTTGATCGTTTGCCTCCGATTGAGGGAGTTTTTCTTTTAATTTGAGCCTTTTCACGGCCAAGTTGAACCCATTTGTTCAGCAAGATTTACAATAAACTGGAAAAATGTAATCTTGTTTTTGGAAATTTCTTTGTACATTATATGGCTATTGACAGCACATGACATCAAGAGGCGATAGAAAACTTTTTTTCCACCATTTAGAAGATTTACGATTCAAGTCCTACTTTTTGGTCAGATAGGTCAACCTCACCAATCACCTGATTATAGATATAAAACAATTGCTTCTGGGCAATTAACTGCAACTTTGCACCCATTCTTTTCTTTTCTATTCACAGTAGTAATGATATTTTTATTGCAGTTGCTAAGTACCAAAACCTCTCTCCTATCCATCTAAGAGAGACATTTGTAGACCAATAATCAATAATGTTTTGGACTTTATTGTAACACATTAAAAAAATAATTCCCCAAGATCATTACTTCTCTTTCATCAGTATGGGCAATGGAAGTATTTTTTCACGATTACAAATGCTAATTCTATCATTTGTATACTCCGAAATGAATATTATCAGAGTGAAAGGAAAAACACTTTAAAAGCATCAAATTCAATTTAGTAAGAGGGCAATGATATAAGGAATTTGGGTGGAGTATAATCTGGAACTTTGAATCGAGAATGAAAAAATGATGGCGGTTATGGGTACCTCTATTGCAATTGGACCTACTTTCTGTTTTGTAGAACAACTGAATTATCTTCACCCGATTTACTATCAACAGATTCAGTAGATTCATCAGAATCGGATAACTCATCCTCGCCGCTACTTTTAAAGAATTCTGCTTTGATTTCTTCGCTGCTGTGTAACTTCCAGTCCATCTACCATCCCCCAAATTATAAATGTTATTAAATATGTATAATATATATATTATATTAAGTAGAAAGCATAAAATATGGTTATTTTTCGGTTTATGCCCGCCCTCAAATTTCGTGATATGTATAATATATATATTATATTAAGTAGAAAGCATAAAATATGGTTATTTTTCGGTTTATGCCCGCCCTCAAATTTCGTGGACGCTTTGTTATAAATATATCTATTTTTAAAAATATACAAATGCTATATAGTGTATATCTAGGATATGGAGTTTCAGTACTTAATGTGGGCGAATGTCTAATTATCATGTTATGAGGAAAAATAGATTGACCGCAGACTTCGAATTGAAAGAATCTAGTTAGTTTATTTTTTTTTCTAGTCTTCGCCTCAAAAGAATCGGTTACGTAGGGGTTTATATAGTTTAGTTTTTTATCGTTGTAAAACACTTTAAATATTTTTTTTTTAATTAAGATGCTATAATTGTGTATATATGGGTGCGAACGGGTTACGTAACACGCTATAAACAAATAGAGGCCTAATGAGATTTGGCAATCTCGCCTTTGAATTCAAAACTAAGGATAGGCTTTTTCGAATTCGGCATATTTACATTTTCTAAATTAAGTTAAAAATTATATAATACAATATAATGCGATTGCAATAGCCTAACAAAGCACTTTTAAAAAATTTGCCCAAGAAAAAACATTGTCTACATTAACAAACAATTGTTTTTAAACACAAACACACACATATATATATATATATATATATATATATATATATATATATATATATATATATATATATATATATATATATATATATATATATTAAAAAAATTGAGGGCTGGCATACACTGAAAAATAACCTAAAATAGATATAGTGGAAAATATATGTTTTCTAATATACCTACATAAAGAAACTATAACAAACAAATTATTAAAAAAGTTATGAAATTGTGCTGAAAATACCATTGGGATTAATGATCCCATTAATAAATACCAATGGGATTAAACATATGTCCCATAAATTGTTTTTATTTAATAAATCCTAAAAAATAGCTGGAATTTGTCTTATAAGCTAAACCAGGCAATGGCTTCGCCAGCTTGCAGTTCGTTACTAAGATTAAAATTTAAAATCTAAAAAAAAGCAGCCATGGTTAAATTTTTATAAATTTTCTGAACTTGGCAAATTATAATAATTTTAAAATGGAACTCTAAACTAAATTTTCCCCCTTTCAAAAAAATCACATTGCTAAAATATAGTTATAGAAGAAGATATATAAAAATAAATTTTCTGAACTTCACCATTGGTAATTCTTTGGATTTTAAAAAATTCACAAAATTTTGATACTTATATTTATTTCTGAACTTCACTATTTTGTTTTGTGATATTATAAAAGAATTATTTGAAATAACTTTGATAAAAAAACAAAAGTCATAACCAAACTATGATGAAATTATTATTCAAATACTAAAAAAAACCGCTTCTTAAATTATAGTTAGTGATGATGCTGATGATAATTAAAAGGCTCAACTAAATTTTACATCATCACTTCACTAACTCGATAATTTAAGATGGGGATTTTTTGAGTATTTGAATAATAATTTCATGTTTGTTTAGTTATGACTTATGGTTTTTTTTCAAAGTTATTTCTAATAATTCTTTTATAATACCACAAAACAAAATAGTGAAGTTCAGAAATGAATATAAGAATCAAAATTTTAAAACCCAAAGAATTACAAATGGTGAAGTTCAGAAAATTTATTTTTATATATCATCTTCTATTCTATATTTTAGCAACGTGATATTTTGAAAGGGGAAAATTTAGTTCCTTTAAAAAATTATTATAATTGGCGAAGTTCAGAAAATTTATAAAAATTTAACCATGGCTGCTTTTTTAAAATTTTAATCTTAGTAGCGAAGAGCAAGCTGCGAAACCATTGCCTGGTAATATAATTTATAAATTAAACAATTAGTTCTCAAAAATTAATAAAACAAGTACTAACCTTTCAACACATGGTCACTTCACTGAAGAATTTTAGAAAGTTGCCAGATGTTCGATAACATTCTTATACATTCTCTACTATTGGGATAAAATTATACACTAATTTAAGCTGAATTCTGCCCACTGGTATTTTCCTATTTGATTTACGAAAGACAATTTTAATTTTATTTAATATTTATCAGATGACACGGGTGATGCTCATTATTGAAGTTAAAAAAAAGCAACCAACGATTTAATGCTGTTAGGCTTTATTATGAACCTGGAAGAAATACAACAGAGCGAGTAGACGTTTAGCTTTGGAAGACTAGAACCGAAAGCTTCAAGGAGGTAATAGTAGAGCAATTGCTGAGAGAAATTAAATCAACTAGATCTGTAGCAAATGTTAAAAGATGAGTAAGAACGGTTACTGACACGAAAGAAATCAAGGGAGATATCATAAGTGATGATGAATCCTTTCTAGATCGTGTAAGGTGGTTTGACGAAACGACATTTAAACTTAATGATCATATTAATTGCCACAACTGCTTGTACTGGTCAACAGAAAAGCCAATAGTTAAAAAAGATCTTGCGGGTGTCATTGTATGGGGGCAATGTCGCCTTTCAAGACATAATCGGTTCATACTTTTTGATAATACAGTTACTTCAACCAATAATTACCTTGACCTTCAAAATGAATTTTGGTGTTATGGATGACAGGTGTATTGGACGCCTGAGCCTTCTCTTTCACGAAGTTCATGGTAAAGTGCGGCGTCACACTCACAGGTGTGCCATCAAGTGTCCGAAGGGCAATAATCATGGCCGGCTCGGAGGGATTCAAAGCATTCGCCAAAAGGCTCCCGTTCGAGAAACGAGTCACCTTCGGCTTTCTACCAATCATACTAGCTAAAGTTCTCCTCTGATGGATCATGTTGCCCTTAGCCAACATGCCACCAGTAGAGCGAATAGCCAGGAAGCGTTTGAAGCCAGCGGGCTCGAAAACGCCGGGTAATCTCTGAATGAGGGGCCACGATGTAATCGAGGCTCCACTCTGCGCACTAGCACTTTTGGTCTTAGTCAGGGGCTCTGCACCCGGGGAAACAGAGGGGCCGGATGTGCCGATCTTGGCTTGGTCGCTTACCGAAGTGGCAGCAGACACATCCGTCCCCGCAGCTCTCGCGGATGGAGAGGAGCCCCGAGTCTTCTTATTTTTTTTTTAGGAATGAACCTGCTTCTCCCCTCCGCAGGGAGGAGCCCCCAGGCCAGATGGACCGGCCTCAGCCAGGTCCTTGTCCGAGATGGAGAAGGTCCTGGCAGTCGCAGGGGCACCGTTCGGAGGAGATCCCTCCCCTCCTTGTACTGCTTTAGAAACCCTAGCCGTTTGAGGAGGACCTTGCATAGGGGCGGACTCGAGTTCGGTGCTTGGCGCCGAGCCCGGTTCGCTCCCATGGAAGGCCCTACCGTCTGAGGCTGGGTTGCCTCAAGGACCATGTCTATCTCGGGGGAGGCCTCCAGTTGCCCCCCCCCCCTCAGCAGCGGTGTCACAAGTCGAGTCTGGGGAGGCACAGGCCTTGACCTCGGCTAGGTCAAGGTTTAAAATTCTAGCCAGCAGTTCTTTTGAGGGAAGCGACCGAAGGGGCCTGGCTTCCCTCTCCCCTCTAAGGGGGTATGCCCTACCAAGCCACTTCAATGGGAAGCGGTCAGCTATGGGCTGCCTGCTAGATTTCTTGTCAGTCCCCTTGAAAAGTAAATGGGGGAGTGCCGCTGGAATGAAGGAGGCGATGGGCAATCCCCTACACCCGTATGCGAAGGAGAGGAGTAAGCCTCCTCTCCGGTTAGAGAGATTTAGAGGGTCCCCTGCGAGAGCACAAGGGAGGAGGGGGCTCCATCTTTTCTGTGGAGCTGCTCGAGGGCGGCTCCGACGATGAACGAGGGGAAATTTTTTATTTTCTCATCATTGGGCATGGTGACCCTATTTTTTACGGGAAGCAAGCGCTGATCACCCCTCGCAGTGGCCCGCTCTGCGAGGGGTGCGTATAGGACTGGCAGAGTCAGGTGCCGCCATTTATGGCAACCCCTCCCGCCTTATGACCAGGCGGCTCCACCTTAGGCACAGCGTAAAAAATAGACAGTTAAGTGAGAAGGAAAAGGGATGTGAGGAAGATATGGGTGGGGATGAAGCAGGTTGTTAAAAACCAACCATCCCAAACTGGAGCTCAGGGGTTAGGGATCATTGTCCCCTCCCCCCTCAGCCCCGATCCGGGATAGTTGGCTGAGAAGGTCAGCATCTACCCTGTGAAAATAGAAGCTGACCAGAGAAAGTTGTGGGAGAGGTTGTAGGAGAAGTGAGGAAAGAGGGAAGAAATACAGGCTGTCTGAAAGAAGGAAAAGAGGCTAAGCTGGCGCTGGACGGGGCGCTGAGTCCCGTCAGCACGGCGACCAGGAAGGCAAATCGCCGCGCCCCTTACGGGGAACAACCATCTCCAGCTCGTCGATCAGGTCGGCAAGGACTTGACCCCGGGGATTAATCGAGTAATCTCCCCAGAGGGGGTCTCTACCGTTCCGATACCGGAGGAAGAGAAAGGGTCTCGGCAACCGTGCCACGACGCGGCGAAAGTCCACCGGGTCGAAGTAGGCTTACGGTGGAATGTACGCGGAAATAACAGTATACCCTTATACCCCGCGAAGGTGGGCAGGAGGCAGGCGCCCAGCATAGTCTCCTGCAAAAAGATAACGGGGAACGGGATGACCAGAAAAAAGAGACGAACCAGAAACAAGGAGTGACTACCACAGAGTATTTATCTTTTCCCTTGGAAGACCCTGCCATGTGAGTAGGGGGCACCTTGGGGTGCCTACAAATGGCCAGCTCCAAGGCGGCGTTACACTCACAGGCGTGCCATCGTGTCCGAAGGGCACTGATCATGGCCGCCTCAGAGGGATTCGACGCATTCGCCAGAAGGCTCCTGTCCGAGAAACGGGTCACCTTAGGATAGATAGTAAAAGGAGAATTAAAGAATTAAAGGGAATGTGAATGTGAAGGTGAAGAGGTTTGTTAAAAATCCACCATACCAAACTGGAATTCAGGGTTGAGGGGTCATTGTCCCTTCCCCCCTCAGCCCCGATCCGGAATGGTTGGCTGTTTTTTGTTTAATTTTAGGAGCCCATCTGGCGACTGCCTACTTGGGCATAAGTCGCCGTACTCACAACATCCTAGTACTAGGCTATGGTTGGCTGAGAGGAAGCTGGTTGGCATCTACCCTGTGAAATTAGAGGCTGAACAGAGAAAGTTGTATAGAAAGTGAGGAAGCAGTGTAAGAAAGAAGAAAAAGCTAAGCTAGGGCCGGACGGGGCGCTGAGTCCCATCAGCACGACGGTCAAGAAGGCAAATCACCGCGTCCCTTACGGTGTAGGCATAGGAGAGGACTAAGCCTCCTCCCAGGTTGAAAAAATTTGGAGGGTTCCCTTGGGAAAGCATAAAGAGGGGGAGGGGGCTCCTTTCCTGCTGTGGAGCTGCTCGAGAGCGGCTCCGGCGGTAGTAAGTGGTGATGATTTTTTTTTAATTCACAGGGCGAAAACGCTAATCACCCAACGCAGTAGCCCGCTCTGCGAGGGGTAAATACAAGGCCTGCAAAGCCATTAGAGACAACTCATTCTGCTCAATGGCCAGGCAGCTCCACCTTAGGCTGGGCGTAAAATTGATATACAGTGAAAGAACAGAGAAAGGGTATGTGAGAAGGTGAGGCTGGGGGTGAGGTAGGTTGTTAAAAACCCACCACTCCAAACCGGAGCTCAGGGGTGAGGGGGCGTTGCCCCACCCCACCCCAATCCTGGATGGTTGAGTCAGAGGAAGCTGGTCGGTGCCTACCCTGTGAAATTAGTGGGTGATCAGAGAAAGTTGTGGGAGGTTGTAGGGAAAGTGAGGAAGCAGGGTGCAGGGTAAGAAGACAGGGTGTCAGAAAGAAGAGGTTAAGTTGGTGCCTGATGGGGCGCTGAGTCCCATCAGCATGGCGGCCAGGAAAGCAAATCGCCGTGCCCCTAAAGTAGCCTTTAAGACCAAATTTCTGTTCCCATCCTGATTCTCCTTCATCTTCGGAAAAATGCTTCAGTCTCTGCTTTCTTATTCTGGTTAATCACGTATTTCACACCTTTCTATGCATTCCTCCACACTGTTAAGGTCTCTAAGTACGCCTATAAGTCCCAAATACCTTTTGTATTTCTTTTGTTGTTTTGGTCCACCTTCCACAACAATTACGTTCACATCTCTGCACAATACGACAGTCCCCGTCAGAAACAGTTGCTTCGCGTTCATTTCAATCTTGAACTTGTGGGAACCGTTTGAAAGGTCAGTTGCCCTGCCAACAGGAGAGGAGCCGTTAATGTTTGGTTCACGGGGTGGGAACGTAAGTGTAGAACATTCAAAGGATCGGAATACTTGAAAAGCAGGATATAAAATGTTGGGGGTGGATTAACGATTAATTAATAATTACAAGTAAATACGTGTGGACAAAACCAACCATATGAAAAACCGCTAACCAATATATGGGAAAATAAATTTGAGGTTGGTATCTGCAACCAGAAAGAAGAGACGAGCCAGAAACAAGCCTTTACAAAACGCACAAATGGTAAGGGCTAGTGCAATGACAAACTAGTAGTTTTATTCGTCACATCGAAGAAAAGTTCTTTTTTATACTTCGACTCAACTATAGTGCACCATAACATCTGGCATTGGCAAACATCAGTACCATAGGATGGAAAAAGCAGTGAATGAATGTGCCTGTGGAGGAAGGGTTCAAGGGCCGCTTTCACCCGTACTTGGGTCTGTTCAAGCATAGGAATGAAAAGAGAATTAAAGAACGAGAGTAAAGACAAGAAATAAAAAAACCTAGTTAAAAGTCGTTAGCCCAGAATGCTATGTCCAGGTGGGTGCATTTGAAGCCACCCCTAAATACAAATTCGTATAAGTCCTAAAAGTAAAAAGGTGCAGGGTAAGCAAGAATAGGCGACGTTAAGAAAGGTCGGAACTAGCTAACACCAAGAACCCATCAAAAGCAATTTAATGCACTCAGACGTTATTACACACGGATGCAGTTTCCCACTCAACATCTCATTTTGATGCATTTGGTCACTCTCTATGAAATGCAATGATATCACGCAGGTTGCATTGCATTCCTACTACTCCACCCCAGAAAGGGAGACTCAAATACTTTTCATTAAAAAGCGATTACGTAAACAGTCCAAAAAGGGGTCTTCATACCAACTTCAAAACAAAGTTTGAAGAATTTTGAAACTAATTAACCATCACCAGCACTCTCACAACCATCTCCACGATCCAGTCTGGCGTCGGTTTTCTATCTAGGAGGGCATCGCCGTCGAAAACACCCAGATGCCTATTTTTTGGTTAGGAAAACTGAACGATTGTTTTTTTAATTATTTTATGATCTCATCTGCGAGAGCAAATGGCCGAAATTGCAAACAAGGCAAAAAAAGGGGTTGTGCATTGGCATTATGGTACTTGGATGAGTACCGCTTGTGAAGCACTCCCAGACGAATAATTTCAACCAAAATGTTTCTTACTGTTTGGGGGACCAAGCAATCTTGACAAAGGCTTGGCTTTCCACGAGTGTGGCAGTTTCGGATGAGACAAAAACAAATAAAAACGACCGCAGATGGGTCCTACGGAGAAAACTTTGAATTCATGCGCGCCGTCTCTCATCACCTTTGGGATGCAACTCGAAGGGCTGTCCTGATTCCTGTCATGTAGTCAAAGTTGGGAAGATAGAAATGGCGGTGTTAGAGTGAGTCTTTGTAGGCAGCCTGCTGGCGCCATTTCCTGAATCCCCTATGTCCAGGAACCAAGCAGAAGATAAATCTGCTTCGCCATAGCGAGAGACGCGGTTCAATGCCTGTTGGAGACGACGCTCCAGAGTTGGAATCTGGGCCGTGCCAACAGATCGAAAGGTCGTCCTCGTAGAGCGTAGAGAGAACATCTTCCGGAGGCACTGAGGTGATGCCGTTGATGCTCAGGGCAAAGAGTGTGACACTGAGGACACTTCACTGCGGGACACCCTCTTCCTGCTCCATTGGGCCGGGGATGGCGCCCCTCACCCGTACGCGGAATCGACGATCTCGTAAAAATTCAGATATAAAGATTGGTAGGTGTCCCCTCACCCACATCGTGTGGAGAGTCTCCATGATACCGTATCGCCATGCGGTATCATAGGCCTTCTCCAGATCGAAAAACACTGGCGTAGTGCTGTCTACGAAGGAAAGCTTCGCAGACGCTATTTTCCAGTCGCGCAGAGCATCTGACGTGGAGTGGAACTTGCGAAAGCTGCGTTGTGAGGAAGACTGTGACCTCCGCTGTCCAGAAAAAAAAGGCTCATCTAACATTTGCTAATTTCTCCATCAACTTGCACTACAGGAGATTAGAGAGAAAGGAAGTTGGTCGGGGTGGAGTGATCTCTACCCGCTTTGCGAAAAGCGAGCAATGTAGCCATTCGCCAGGAATCTGGGAGGATACCCTCGGTCCAGAACCTTTTGAACAAATCTAACAGAAAGGCCATGCCTCGTTCAGCTAGGTGTCGAAGTATGGCATACGGGACATCGTCCGTACCACGGAAGGTGTTCGCGTATGAAGCGAAAGCGGAACGTAACTCACTCAATGTAAACTTGTCGTTGAGGGGTTCTCCCTCCGCCTCTGGAGGTAAAATCCAGTCGGCAGACTTCAGCGACATCACGATCTGCAATGAATGCAGGCCGAGCAGTATCTCGGCTAGAGAATGCGGTCGCGAAGGACTCCGCTACTGACACGTGGTCCGATATTGCGCCCATTTCTCCTTTAGAATGGGAGGGGGCTCTGCAAGAACTTGCCCCGAATCTCATTTTGACTCTGTTTCCACACCTCTGCTAGAGGGAAGCTTCCCGTTAAATGAAGGCACGTAAGCCAGGCAGGAAGAGCGCCGTGCGTGCATCGAAACATACAGAAACCTAGCCCTAGCTCAACGAAATTTAGACAGAAGTCAGTCATTTCCCGAAATACGGACTCCCGCGCCAGCGCCAAGCACCACTGGGGAAGGGGGGGGGGGAGTCTTTCTCAGTCGGCAGGATTCCAGAAATGAAATTCTAATGAGAAGAGAGGGAAAGTGATCACTACCATGAAGGTGATCAACTAACCTACAACCAAAATCAGGTTGTTCATCTGGTGAGTACAAGGAATGATCAAGACAGAAAATGAAGTGGTTCTCGGGCAGTGAAGTGCATACTCATCCACATTTCGGACACCTATCTCCAGCTCGTCGATCAGGTCGGCAAGGGCATGCACTTCGAGATTGATCGGGTAGGTTCGACAGAGGGGGTGTCTACCCTTCAAACCACCGGGGAATAGAAAGGGCTTTGGCAACCATGCCACGATGCAGTGGACGTACCCCGCGTCGAAGTCGGGCGACGGTGCAAAGTACGCAGAAATAACAATATACCTATTCACGTACAGCTGCAATGCCACTGACTGAGAGGAGGTATTTAAAACAAAGAAGGAAGAAATCATGCCGGGTGTAAATTGCACATCCATAGCTCGGAGATGCGGCGAGACCTCTTCGAAAAGAAGACCCTCACGTAAATGGCTGTAAGTTTCCCGGAGGAGGAACTCCGGGCGCTGTTGGCCGACCACCTTCAAGGGTGTTGTCTCCTCTTTTTTTTTTAACATTGAGGCATATGACATCCCAGGCAGCGCCAAAGTCCTTAGTCCCGCGAAATGAGAGACGATCCGTGGCCTCAACGGACAGGATTTCCTTCTCCAGGAGATACCTACCGCATTGATTCGAAGAAGCCGGGTGCGGATCTAAGAAATGGACTTGGCCATAAACAATAGACTTATCGTGTACGGCCGTTGAGTAACTTACACACACTTCCGGCAAACTTGACTCTGCACGTTTACAGGAGCGATTCCTATGGCCGAACCGATGGCAGTAGTAGCAGCTTTGCGGCAGTAGCCCGAATGCCTTCACGCGGTAGCGATACCAACCAGCACGCACCCACTTTGTAATCCTCGCACAGTCAAACACAATGAAGAATGTCGGGGTGGGTCTCGAGGCCCCTCCCAATTTTCGCATCAAATGTTCGACTTTGACTGCTCAATGGTCGACCAGTTCTAACAGCGTAGTAGTCCACGAGTTCCCTCGCACAAACCACTCCTTTCACGAAGTTCATGGTAGAGTGTGACGTCACACTCGTGGTTGCCTCGGAGGGATCTGGCGCATTCGCCAGAAGGCTCCCGCCCGAGAAACGGGGTCATCTTGGATCTCTACCCATCAAACTAGCTAATACTCTCCTCTAATGGATCATGTTGCCCTTTGCCAACATGCTGCCATTAGTGGAGCTATGAGTGCCTGAAGATGGTCTCATGATCACCTTCGGGTTTTTGCTTGGTGTAAGTCTAATGGCTCGATTGAAGCGCATGGCCGTTGCGCCTTAAGGGAAGCAGTCCTTTGAGCCGCTACCTCTAACAGGGAAGCGCCGGGGGCACTAGAACCCGCAAAGGGTTCTGAATGAGCGCAGAAGCGACCATCGTCGTAGGCCTGGAAGGGTGAGGAGCAAAAGGTGCCTGCTTAACTTGAGGCTTAGGACGTCACAGGTGGCTCCCTAGGCCTCGTGGCGAGTCGACCCGAAACTTGGACAGCTGGGTCCTCCTCCTAGAAAAGAACCGAGCTTGAGTGCAGCAAGGAGGAATGGCGTGTCGCCGCAACTCGCACATTTGGTATTGCATACTACGGATTTATATTATTCCATAGAAAAATTTGCGATTTCAGATTGACTCGACATGGCACGTCAGCAGGTTCAATTTTTCTGGCTGGGTAGCTGGCAGTGGTTTTTCTCATCACACGTTAGACTATGCCCGCTTCTTGGTCATCCAACTCTTAGTGCAACAATAAGACATTCCCGATTTGGGAGGGGAATTGCTCGGCTTGTGGGGAAGGTACAGCAGTGGGCATAGTCACTTTAAGTCTATGGGATCATGATATTTGCTACTGGCGTAGAGTTGAAGAGTATGTCAATAATGGTGAATCCATAACGACGTATGCCTTCCGGATACTCTTTACGCTTTGGGGTTCATGATCCTAATCCGGATGGAAAAAAACCCTGTTGTTTGGTTCGAACTTTAGACCACGAGGTTCAGCTTAAAAGGAAAAGTCCTGGCCGACCTGGGGCCGCAAAAGAGTCGGAAACTGTGAGAGCTTCAATACAGCAGCCTCCCAGGAATTCTGCACGGAAACGCGTGGCTGCCCTACAATGTTCTGATCGGAGTGGCCGCAGAAATACATAACGATGGTCATGCAGGAGATTAGGAAACCCATACAACTTTGTGTGGGGACATTCTCCAAAGAGTTTCCCCAACAGCTATTCTGATCTGCAGTGATGCTCATTTCCATTTATTGGAGATGGTCAACAAACAGAACTTTAGGTAGTGGTCTAACACTCCTCTCGGGAACTCCACCAGCGACCACTTTACATTCTGAAACTTATTGTGTGGTGTCTCATAGGTTATTTCGGTGTGAGGGGTTATTTTCCTTTAAGAGGAAGGTGTTACGGTGATGGTAATGTCAGATCGTTATTGTGAATTGATCGAGAATTTTATCCGTCCAACGAATGACAACGATCATGATCGGGAAGATGGATAACCAGCAAGATGGTGCCACATTGCATAAGTCTCGACGTTCACTCTGAATTCTCTCAGAATTGTTTCCGGGTCATCTCTTCTCTTTACGGGGTGATATATTGTGGCCCCCACGTTCATCGGCTTGTGATTTTTTCTTCGTGCGGACACCTGGAATCACCTGTGTACCAACACCAGATAGGAAATTTGCACATCAGGATAGTAATAATGCAGGAAAATGCCTGAGATTCTACGCGACATGGTCCGCAGGTCAATGGAAAAATCCGACACTTTAATATGCATTAACATTCACAGCCACCATTTAACTGTTATTAAAAAAGAAAGAAAGGATCGTAATGGCATATGATGTACGTTTTCGGAATTTTCTTTTCTTTATCTTAATTTGTTTCCTTTTTATTCCAGTTCCAAATCTGTGGTCTTATTTTCACACCCTGTAGTAGTTTACACGTTCCCTCGCATAAACCACTCCTTTCGCAAAATTCCTGGTAGAGTGCGGTGGCAAGTACATAGGCGACCCATCGATTGTTTGAAGAGAACTCACCATTTTCACTTGGGAAGGGTCCCCTCCGAGAAGCGGGAGATCTTCGGTTCTCTAACTAGAACTATAGCTAATGTCTGGCACTGATGGAACATGTCCTTTAGGCCACATGCTCCCATCAGTAGAACTAACAACAAGAAACGTTTGAAGTTAGCGGGCTCGAAGACACCGGGGAGGCTCTCGCTGAGCAGCCCGGAACGTCACCGAGGCTCCATTCACCCTAGCCGCAACTCCGGTAGTAGTTATAGTGTGGAACTCTCCGCCCGAGGGCTTCCGGAGAGGGATCTGCCTGTCGTGGCCTCATCAACAATAAAAACGTAGGGAAATAATCCTTCTCCGGATTTACCAGGAAGGAGAGGAATCTCCTTTTATTTTTCTTCCTTTCGTGTTGTTTATTTAGAGTGAACCCGATTCTCCGAAATTGGCATGTCCATACATGACAAAAGTGCACCAACCAAGGAAGGAAGTTCCCCTCTCCTTTTGAGTCCCCTCGGGGGTGTGTGCCGCCTCAGGAGGATTTTGGATAGGGGCGGACTTTGGCTCAGGAGTGACTACCACAGAGTATTTATCTTTCCCCTTGGAAGACCCTGCCATCTGAGTAGGGGGCACCTTGGGGTGCCTACAAATGGCCAGCCCCAAGGTGCCATGGATGCCAACCGAAGTCTCCAGTGGCCATTGGGCCCGGCGAGCCGACCCCCCATCGAGAAAAAAATGGGAGAAGGCATGCCAGTCCTCAACAAGATTAATACATAACTTCAACTCATTAAGGAGCCCGGCCCGACGGGGCCGTGCTCTCAGCTGGACGGGTAGATTCTGGGCCGCCGCTGGTACAGAAATGAGTCGTCCAAGGGTAACTCCAAAGAAGTGGGTGAAGGGAAAGCTGCTTCACCCGTAGACATAGCAGAGGGTAAAACCCCATCTGGCTACAAAGTTGTGGAGGCTCCTGAAAAGGACAGGGGGCCACCTTCTCTTCAGAGGTGGCTCCAAAGATGGAGAATGGGAAATCCTTTGTTGCAAGTAAATGGTTTGAGGTGAGCCCCTCCTCCAGTCAGTGTTGCTGTCATGGTTTTCCTCAACAACCCCAAGGTTGATCTGGGTTTTACTATTGCAAAAATTTGCCAACACACTTAATAACCAAAGCTTGTGACCATAAATGGGCTATATCCAGCATCCATCCGCTCCTGCCTATCCAGGTTTTCGCAGGTCTTTATCCTGTGTAGGTGAAGGAGTCATGTATGTAGCTGTAGAGCCGCACACACCGACCATTAGTTGCCCTGTGGTGGGTCGATTCATAAAGGAAGCAACTCACAAATGGGTAGCCAGAGAGGAAGGGTGAGAGGAATTTCCATACTAATGGTCGAGAGGACGGCCAGAATATAGATCTGTTGTGGTAGATCCAAAGATGAGAGCAGACTTTTAGTTGGGCTGATAGCCAGCAAACCAGTAAAGCTTGCCCGCAAAATGTAGTACACCTTATGCACCCGAGAACAGATGCAGAGGTGGTTATCTGATTACATGTGGGGGGAGGGGGGGCGGATGCAAAACTGATATTCCCATTATTCACGCCCCAACGACCAGGGGCCCTTCAAGTCTTGGTTTCTTGCAACCTGCAGGCACTAAATTGCATTGTTTACAGTGGTTCCAAAAACCTCTCTTCTGACATCATGAGGTAGCTGGTCAAGTCCTTACGCCTAGACAAAGGGTTGAGGGAAAGAGTCATAAAAAAGTAGGTAGAGCTGAGAGGGAGCAACCCCTGAAGATGAGATGCTGCAGCCAATGGCACCCCCATCACTATAAAAGGCCATTTCAGCGTAGCACCCACCCCCCCGTCCATAAGAAACACTTTGATGGGTGTCATTTTGGGTGATAAGGGAGAGGGGGGATCGGGTGATGAATGCTGACACCAGTTTTCGTGGAATTGATCGAAGATTTATTTAGAAAATGGTGCATATTGAAGAGAAATTTGTGTAAGATATATAGCTAGAGATCCACTTGCATGTGTTGGAGGCAGGAGGGTGGGAATCCTCCAGATGTTAGCTGCGACATGATTACTCTGATACCACCTTCAAGTTTGGATCTGTAAATGAGCAGCATCGATGGTTTTCTCAACTCTTTGCAATAACTCGTACAAAGCTTGATTTGAGACCTGCCACAAGGATCAATCTTTGTCTTCACTTTCCCCTGATTCCTCTTCGGATTAGCTCACATGCACTGGAAGCAACCATGGATTTTTCCACCAGTGAGATTAGCAAAGTTCTTGGTTCTCATCCTTTCCTTCTTCCATAATATGCCCTTGTAAGATACCATCATTGCACTTCACATTTTACCTGTGAGGTCTAATACTGAGTGCTCAATAAATCACATCAATGGTATCCACTGAAAGAGCAAAGTATAATTGCTCTTGCTGAATAACCTTTGACCAAGATAATTTTTACTTACCATCTAGTGCCTACTAACTAGTGAATAAACAAACATCTGCATGACAAGCAGAGAAAAACTAATATCAATCATTCCTACACCCCCCCCCCACTAATTTTAGCCCAACTATGGTCAAGTCACTCAAATATCCCCCCAAATTATAAGCAAATAATAAATCTCGCCAACACAAACATGCATCAGATGTACACAAGACCAAGATGACACTAAACACCTTTGATTGCAGTAACATCGCACGATAAACAAACAACAAATTCCATCATCTCACTAGGAGACCTAAGAACCCAGTCGGGGAATGTGGAAAAGACGATCATGGGGCCACTCGCCCACAAAAGCGGTAGGAAGGCTATAAGTGACCACGGGTCAAGCAATGCCAAAGATCAAACTAACTACTGGTATGACTTCAAAGGATAAGCTTGCCCTCATCAGGGCTCAAAGAGTAGCAACCTATCCTTCAAGGAATAGGTTTGCCAAAGGGACAAGAAAGGCTCAACAAGGGTGCAAACTCTCTTGAGTGGGATCACAGTGGAACCAAACTGTTTGAGTGCTGCTGACCTGTAAATTGATACATGGACTCCGGCAGTGGTGTCTTCTTTCAGTTTACGAATTTTCTTATCCCTCCTTTGTTCTGGGGTGAGCTTGCGAGCGGCATTGGCGTCTTCATGGGCTTTTAATCTTTTTGCCATCTGTTCACGAACATGTTTCTCCATTTTGGTAGGATCCAACACAGCTTCTGTGCCGAGTACGTGCATCAAGTTTGCCATTCGTACCTAAAAGGGAGAAGGGACCACCGTTAAATACACAACATGGAATCTGTAAATGCAGGATTCAACACACATATAAACCCTTCATAAAAATAAAATAAACAATTATTTTATGACCTCTCACCCGTTTGAAAGACAGCTGCAAGTTGCCAAATGCGCAATGGAGGTGACAATGCGACTGTACTCCGGAATAAAATGGGTGGAAACACTAAGCTGGTCTGGTCACTCAGTCCTTAAGGAGTCTTTGGCACCCTCATCAGCATGCTCATTCCCAGCAGTTAGCCCATGTCCCAGAACATACAAGATAATCTCTACATCAGTATGGCTTGCACCAACCATAGCATCACAGACACTGCTAATCAGGGAATGTGGGGATTCCAATGCCCAGGGGGCACTAAGGGCACTTTCTGAATCCCTAAAGATAACAATCCAGTTTCCCAACTGGGCATGACACATTATACTCCAAACCGAGGAGGGTATTGCAAACAGTTTGGCCATGAAGACAGTGGCAGTGTCTGGTAGGCCCACTGACTTCAAACAGAAGGGATTTTTTTTTTTTTTTAATTTTATGGAGCCCATCTGGCAACTACCCACTTGGGCATAAGTCGCCGAAAAACACGACAGCCTAGAACTAGGCTACTTTAAAGTAAAAATATGAAAAATTAACAATGATATAAATTGGAAAAACTTAACAATCGAAGCAATCTCCGGCAGCGGGGGGAGGTCCCCCTCACCCCGGTGCAGGAGAGTGCAACCTACAAACAAAACAATAACAAAAAAAAGGAACCTTAAATAAAGGGGAGAAGGCCGGCCTACCCCAAAAAGTCAATAAGTCCACCAGTCATGGTGCACGCACTCGTCCCGAGTACAAGGGACAGGCGGTAGCGACCCCGCCCATCCCGGTACCGAGACAGGTATCGTGCGCGAAGATCACCCAGACTGGGACATTCGACAAGAATATGCCGAACAGTCTGGGGGACGACGCAGTCGTTGCAATAGGGCGCATGCGAGCGCTCCATCAAGTAGCGATGCATCACACGAGTGTGTCCGATTCGAAGACGACAGAAAGCAACCTGAAGCCGCCGCGGCATTGGGGGATAGGTCCATGGGAACAGTCGCGGCGCAATGGCACGCAACTTTAAGTTCCCTTCGACCGTCTCCCATCTTCTTTGCCAAGCAGTCCGAAGAGCTGCCCGTATTCCTGCCATGTAGTCGGTGTGAGGAAGAGCGAAACACTGGTCCGGTCGCAGAGTCCTCGCGGACTCTTTGGCGCCCTCATTCCCCGCAATTCCTACATGTCCAGGAACCCAGCAGAAGATAATCTCGACATCTGCCCGGCTCGCCAAAACCGTGGCGTCACGGATATCGCGAACCAGGGGATGCGGAGATTCCAATGCCCCGAGAGCACTCAGGGCGCTTTGTGAGTCGCTATAGATCACAATCCGGTCTCCGAACCGGAGACGTCGCGTAATCTCCCGTACCGAGTGGTGTATTGCCACCAGCTCGGCCGTGAAGACAGACGCAGCGCCTGATAGAGCCCCGCTGACTTCAAACAGAGGGGATACGACGTGGAAGCCGACCCCCTCTTGGGGTATGACTGGCGTCTCTCAGGGGCATAGGCACCATCGAGATCAGCTGCGGATGCAGTGAGAGCTGTTGGCGACTGAGGGAGGCGCCGGGCTCGCGCGTACAGTCGAGTGATACACTGCACGCGGCGCAGAGCGAGTGGCATCTCCCCAGCATCGACCAACAGGCTCTCAATGGGGGAAGTGCGGAAGGCACCGGTCGCAAGGCGAAAGCCGGTGTGGTGGATCGAATTCACCTTCCGCAATAAACGCTCGGCTGCGGATGCATAAAACTCGCATCCGTAGTCGAGCTTCGAGCGAACAAAGGATCGATAAAAAAGTAAGGCAGTAGCCCTATCAGCGCCCCAAGCGCTGAACGTCACGGAACGGAGAATGTCCATGGCGCGGGTACAAGAGACCCTAAGGCTGCGAATATGAGCCTCCCAGGTGAGGCGTCGGTCGAATACAAGACCAAGGAAACGGTGCGACTCAACCATATCCAGGCGCACCCCATTAAGAAACAAATCTGGGTCGGGGTGAAGCCGTGGATGGCGGCAGAAGTGCACCACCTTAGTCTTGGCCAAAGAAAACCGAAACCTGTGCGCTTCGGCATAGCGAGAGACGCGGTTCAATGCCTGTTGGAGTCGACGCTCCAGAGTTGGCATCTGGGCCGCGCCATAAGAGATCGAAAGGTCGTCCACGTAGAGCGTAGCGAGAACATCTTACGGCAGCACCGAGGTGATGCCGTTGATGCTCAGGGCAAAGAGTGTGACACTGAGGACACTTTCCTGCGGAACCCCCTCTTCCTGCTCCTTTGGGCCGGAGAGGGCTCCCCCCACCCGTACGCGGAATCGACGATCTCGCAAAAATTCAGATATAAAAATTGGGAGGCGTCCCCTCGCCCCCATCGTGTGGAGAGTCTCCATGATACCGTATCGCCATGCGGTATCATAGGCCTTCTCCAGATCGAAAAACACCGTGGCGTAGTGCTGTCTACGAAGGAAAGCATCGCAGACGGCATTTTCCAGTCGGAGCAGAGCATCCGACGTGGAGTGGAACTTGCGGAAGCCGCACTGTGCGGAAGACAGATGGCCTCCGCTGTCCAGGAAAAAGGCTAATCTAACATTTACCAATTTCTCCATCAACTTGCACACGCAAGAGGTTAGAGAGATTGGGCGGAAACCGGTCGGAGTAGAGTGATCTCTCCCCGGTTTGCGAAAGGCAAGCACAGTAGCGATTCGCCAGGAATCTGGGAGAAGACCTTCCACCCAGATCCTGTTGAACAAATCTAACAGAAAGGCCATGCCTCGCTCACCTAGGTGTCGAAGCATGGCGTACGGGACATCGTCCGGAACATGGGCGGTGTCCGCGCACGAAGCGAGAGCGGAACCCAACTCGCTTACAGTAAACTTGTCGTTGAAGGGTTCTCCGCCTCTGGAGGTAAAGTCCAGCCGGCGGCCTTCCGCGACATCACGACGTGCATTGAATGCTGGCGGAGCAGCATCACGGCTAGAGAATGCAGAAAAAGCGGTCGCGAAGGAATCCGCCACGGACGCGGGGTCCGAGATTGCGGTCCCATTCTCCTGTAGAACGGGAGGGGGGTCCTGCGAGAACTTGCCCCGAATCCTTTTGACTCGCTTCCACACCTCAGCTAAAGGGGTCTTCCCGTTAAGTGAAGACACGTATGCCCGCCAAGAAGAGCGGCGGGCGTGCTTCGAAATATACCGGAACCTAGCCCTAGCCCGACGAAATTCAGCGACAGTGAAATCGTTTGGGCGGCGCTTATAGCGCATGTAGGCATAACGCTTCTGTTTGAGGGCCGTCTCACACTCAGCTGACCACCACGGGAGCAGTCGGCGTGCAAAACGGCCAGACGTCCTAGGAATAGTAGTCACGCCCACGGCGATGAGGTTGCCGGAGAAGAACTCAACGGCCTCATCTACCGACCTAAACTCCTCGACTGAGATAGAGAATTCAGTCATTTCCTGAAATGCAGGCCACCGCGCCCGCGCCAAGCACCACCGAGGTGGTCTCTCAGGCGGCAGTTGACCTGAAAATGATATTTGAATGGGAAAGTGATCACTACCATGGAGGTCATCGACCATCCCCCAATCAAAATCAGGCTGTGCATCCGAAGAGCACAAAGATAGGTCAAGGCAAGAAAATGAAGCGGTTCTCGGGCAGTGATGCGTAAACTCATCCACGTTTAGGACACCCATCTCAAGCTCTTCGATCAGATTGGAAAGGACTTGTCCCCTGGGATTTATGGAGTAATCTCCCCAGAGAGGATGCCTGCCGTTCAGATCTCCAAGCAAGAGATAGGGCCTCGGCAACCGTGCCACGACGCGGCGGAAGTCCCCCGCGTCGAAGTCAGCTGACGGTGGAATGTACGCAGAAATGATAGTATACCTCCTATCCAGGTGCAGCTGCACAGCCAATGCCTGAAAGGAGGTATCTAAAGAGAAAGGAAGAACGGAGACATCATGCCGGGTGTAAACCGCGCACCCCCCAGCCCAGCCATCCCGCGGTGGTGGGGTCGCAAGACCCTTATACCCCGGGAGGGCAGGCAGGGGGCACGCGCCTAGCATGGTCTCCTGCAAAAAAATAGCTAACGGGGAACGGGACGAGGCGAGCCTCCGCAGCTCCTCCCAGTTGGCCCGGAGTCCACGGCAACTCCATTGAAGGAATATGCCCTCCAGGCCTAGCTCGGAGGAGACGCGGGGGCCCTCCTCGAACTGAAGACCCACACGGGAATGGCCGTGCGCTTCCCGGGGGCAGAACCCCGGGCGCAGTTGGCCGGACAAAGCGCTGGAGGCGCTGTCGCCTTCGAGGACTTATTGGGGGAGGTTGGGCTCGCCATGCGAGTCTTTTCCTCCCTCCGCCTCGAAACCTTAGGCGGGCGCTGCGGCTTCGAGGCGGGGGGCCCTCTTTTCGAGGAACCACCGTCTCCGAGCCACTCGCTCCACCTCGGGGCGTGGGCGAAGGAGCTGAAGCTCCTTTGTTGCTGTCCTCCTTTCGGGGGACAGCTTTAGGAACCCCCGAAGATGGCCTAGCGACAATCTTCAGGGGTGTTGCCTCCTGTGAGTCTAACGACTCTGTGGAGGCGCGTGGCCGTTTCGCCTTGCGGGAAACGGTCACGCTGGGGGAAGAGGGGGGAGCCCTGGTTTTATCCGGGGCTGGGTATGAACCCTTTTTGCCGCCAGCTTTACCAGGGGAGCGCCCGGGTTGGGTAGAGCCCGCAGAAGGGCTCCGAATGGGCGCGGAAACAACCGTGCTCGTTGGCCTGGATGGGCCAGGAGCAGAGGGTGCCTTTCGAACTACTGAGGCATATGAATTCCCAGGCAGAGCTGGGCGCGCCATGACCAAGTCCTTAGCCTCGCGGAATGAGAGTCTATCCTGGGCCTGAACGGCCTGGATTTCTTTCTCCAGGAGATATGCACCACATTGCTTCGAAGAAGCAGGGTGCGGCTCTCCGCAATTGACACACTTGGCCACACACGATTTGGACTTATCGTGTGCGACCTTGGAGCAATTTACACAGACTTCGGGTGACCCCACTTTGCACGTCTACATCAGCGATTCGTATGGCCAAAGCGCTGACAGTAATAGCACCGCCGCGGCAGTGGCACGAATGCCTTCACGCGGTAGCGGTACCAACCGGCACGCACCGACTCAGGGAGCTTGTCACAGTCGAACGTGACGAAGAGTGTAGGGGTGGGTCTCGAAGCCCCTCCCTGTTTTCTCATTACACGTTCGACCTTGACCTCCCCATGGTCGGCCAGCTCTAGGGTGATGTCCTCAATGGAGTAGTCAACGAGTTCCCTCGCATAAACTACTTTCACAAAGTTCATGGTAGAGTGCGGCGTCACACTCACCGGGGTGCCATGAAGTGTCCGAAGAGCACTTATCTTGGCCGCCTCGGCGGGATTCGCCGCATTCGCCAGAAGGCTGCCGTCCGAGAAACGGGTCACCTTCGGCTCTCTACCAATTGCACTAGCTAATCCTCTCCTCTGATGGATCATGTTTCCCTTGGACAACATGGTGCCATCAGTGGAGCGAATAACGAGGAAGCGTTTGAAGCCAGCGGGCTCGAAAACGCCGGGTAACCTCTGAATGAGGGGCCCCGATGTCATCGAGGCTCCGCCCTGTGCACTCTTGGTATTAGTCTTCTTTGTCAGGGGCTCCGCAACCGGGGGGGCGGATGTGCCGATCTTGGCTTGGTCACTTGCCAGAGTGGCAGCAGACCCATCCGTCCCCGCAGCCCCCGCGGATGGAGAGGAGCCCCGAGTCTTTTTTGTCTTTTTAGTCTTTTTCTTTTTCGGAGAGGAGGGCAGGGAATGAACCCGCTTCTCACCTCCGCCGGAAGAAGCCCCCAGGCCAGATGGACCGGCCTCAGCCAGGTCATTCCCTGAAATGGAGAAGGTCCTGGTAGTCGTGGGGGCACCTGTCGGAGGAGATCCCTCCCCTCCTTGTACTGCTTCGGAAACCACAGCCGTTTGAGGAAGACCTTGCATCGGGGCGGATTCGGGTTCGGTGCTTGGCGCCGAGCCCAGATTCCCCCCCATGGAAGGCCCTACCGTCTGAGGCTGGGTTTCCTCAAGGACCATGTCTATCTTAGGGGGGGCCTCCAGTTGGCCATCCCCCCCCCCCCAAGACATCGCAGGTCCCGTTGGCAGTATCGTCACTAGTCTTCTTTGGGGAGGCATGGGCCTTGACCCCGGCAAGGTTCAGTATTCTTGCCAGCAGGTCTTTTGAGGGAAGTGACCGAAGGGGCCTGGCTTTCCTCTCCCCCTTAAGGGGGTTTGCCCTACCGAGCCGCTTCGATTTGGAGCGGCTGGCTAAGGGCTGCCTGCTGGCTTTCTTGGCAGTCCCCTTGGAAAGAACAGAGGGGACTGCCGCTGGTAAAAGGGAGGCGCCCGAAAGCACCTCCAGAGAAGGGGGTGAGGGGGAGTCCCCTACACCCGTAAGCGAAGGAGAGGAGTAAGCCTCCTCTCCGGTTCGAGATATATGGAGGGTCCCCTGAGCAAGCACAGGGGGGAGGACCTCCATTTTTTTGCTGGAGCTGCCCAAGGGCGGCTCCGTCGATGTTATAGGGAAAGTTGGGGGTTGTTTTTTTTTTTTTAAACTCATCATTGAGCATGGTGACCATCTTTTTGACACGGGACGCAATCGCGCATCACCTCTCACAG
This sequence comes from Ceratothoa steindachneri, assembly GCA_963969495.1. Taxonomy (NCBI): domain Eukaryota; kingdom Metazoa; phylum Arthropoda; class Malacostraca; order Isopoda; family Cymothoidae; genus Ceratothoa; species Ceratothoa steindachneri. Next base: position 109,748,928 of record OZ018327.1, on the reverse strand, counting down.
TAGCCCGCACTGCGAGAGGTGCTTACAAGCCCGGCAGAGCCAGGCGCCGCCATTTAAGACCACCCCTCCCGCCTGGTGGCCTGGCAGTCCATCGGCATGGCGGCTCCACCTTGGACACGGCGTAAAAAATAATAGATTGTGAAGAGGAGAGGAAAAGGGATGTGAGGAAGGTATGGGTGGGGATGAAGCAGGTTGTTAAAAACCAGCCACCCCAGACCGGAGCTCAGGGGTTAGGGAATATTGTCCCCCACCCCCTCAGCCCCGATGCGGGACAGTTGGCTGAAAGGAAGGTCAGCATCTACCCTGTGAAATTAGAGGCTGACCAGAGAAAGTTCTGGGAGAGTTTGTGTGAAAAGAGAGGAAACAAGTATTTTGAAGGAAGGAAGAGAGGCTAAGCTGGGGCCGGACGGAGCGCTGGATCCCGTCAGCACGGCGGCCAGGATGGCAAATCGCCGCGCCCCTTACAGGGCAAACAGAAGGGATACAGAGTGGAAGCCGACTCCTTCCTGGGTCTTGGAACCATCTGCGTATACTGACACGGAGCAGGCATGACAAGAAGTGTGGTCCAAAATGGCTGAACGCAATACTCCTGGCTTTGAGTTGTGGCAACAAACAGTTGAAAGTGTTACCTTCCATGGTGGTCTCCTGGGCAAAACCAGAGGAACAACTGGCCCAAGAGCTACAGTGAGCTCTTAAAGGAGTTTCTTAGCCGTAAACAGAAAAGGTTTGCAGGTATGAATGGCATCTCTCAGCAGCATAGCCATTGTCAAGATCAGCTGTGGATGTTTTTTTTAGGAGCCCATCTGGCGACGGCCTACTTGGGCATAAGTCACCATACTCACCCCGACAGCCTAGTACTAGGCTACTTTAGAATAACAAAAACAAAAAAATAAAATAGGCAGGGAGCAGGCTCAAACCTCGGGGGGAGGTCCACCTCCGCCTGGCAAAGGGACGTGCGACCTACAGAGAAAACAACAAGAAAAACCCCACCTAGTTAAATAAACGGGAGAAGGCCAGCCTCCCCCCAAAAGTCTATAAGTCCACCAGTCAATGTGCACGAACTCGCGCCAAGTAAAAGGGATAGGCGGTAGCGACCCCGTCCATCCCGGTACCGGGACAGGTAACATGCACGGATATCGCCCAGACTGGGACATTCAACAAGAATGTGCCGAACAGTCTGGGGGACAATGCAATCTTGACAGTAGGGCGCTGGCGAGCACAATCAGCTGTGGATGCAGGGAGAGCCATTGGTGATTGGAGCTGGGTTTAAACCTACAAGTGCATAATGCAGTGTGCAAGGCACAGAACAAGTGGCATCGACAGGTAGACTCTCAATGGGTGAAGTGCAGAAGGCACCGATTGCCAGGCGGAGATAAGTTTGGTGGATCAAGTCCACATTTGGCAAGATACACTGGGCTGGGGATGGGTAAAACTGGCATCCATAGTTAACCTTTGAAGAAAGGATCAGTAGAAAAGTGAGTAGCCCTATCAGCAACCAAAGCGCTGAATGTCACGCAACAAAGAATGTCCAGGTTGCCAGAAAAAAGTTGGCAACTGGAAAGAGAAATCAGTCATTGCCTGAAATGCGGATCAGCATGACTGATCTAAGCACCACCAGGGCAGTTTTCAGGCAGCAGCTGCACAGAAAATGATAGTTAAATTGGAAAGTGATCCCCACCATGTAGATCATCGACCACCTCCCAACTAAAATCAGTCTGTGCATCCAGTGTGTCAGGAAAATCAAGCGCCTCTCGGATAGTGATCAGCAAATTGATTTAGTTCCAACACAGCGAGTGACTGCCGTTCAAATCCCCGAGCAAGAGAAAAGGCCTCGGCAACCGTGCCACGAAGCGACGGAAGTCCTCCGCGTCGAAGTTGGCTGACAGTGAAATGTACATAGAATTACAAACCTCCTATCCAGGTGTTGCTACACTGCCAGTGCCTGAAAGGAGGCATTTATAGCAAAAATGGAAACATCATGGTAGGTGTAAATCGCACATCCTCTTGCTCGGCCTCAATCCTGTGGTGGTGGGGTCTCAAAATGCTTATACCCTGGGAGGGTGTTTTTTTTTTTTGTTTTTTTAGCCCATCTGGCGACTGCCTACTTGGGCATAAGTTGCCGGAAATACGACAGCCTAGAACTAAGCTACTTTAAAATAAAATTATGAAAAAATAGCAATAATAAATATTGGAAAAACAACAATTAGGAAGCAATCTCCGGCAGCGGGGAAAGGTCCCCCTCACCCCGGTGCAGGAGCGTGCAACATACAAAGAGAACAAACAAAAACAAAATAAAAACTACTTAAATAAAGGGGAAGAAGCCCGCCCTCCCCCCAAAAGTCAACAAGTCCACAAGTCAAAGTGCACGAACTCGTCTCAAGTACAAGGGACAGGCGGTAGCGACTCCGCCCATCCCGGTACCGGGACAGGTAACGTGGGCGAAGATCACCCAGACTGGGATATTCGACAAGAATGTGCCGAAACAGTCTGGGGCACGACGCAGTCGTCACAATAGGGCGCAGGCGAGCGCTCCATTGGGAGGGTGGGCAGCATGGTTTCCTGCAGGAAGATAACTAACGGGGTGAGGGAGGAGACAAGCTTCAGCATCTCCTCACAGTTGGCCTGGAGTCTGCAATAATTCCATTGAAGGAATTTTTTTTTTTTTTTTTAAGAGCTCATCTGGCGACTGTGAGCTCTTAAAAAAAAAAAAAAAACACCCCTTCAATGGAATTATTGCAGACTCCAGGCCAACTGTGAGGAGATGCTGAAGCTTGAATATGTTCTCCAGGCCTAGTTTGGAGGAGATGCGGTGCCCCTCTTTGAAGAGAGGACCCTAACATGATTTTTTTTTTTAAAGAGCTCATCTGGCGACTGCCTACTTGGACATTAGTCGCCGTATTAAAAACTGCCTAGTACTAGGCTACTTTAATATGATTCAAAAAACAACAAAAAAAAAAACAACACCAAAAATTAAAAAAGAAAAGAAAAGGCAACGAGCAGGAAGCAAGCTACTGCGTCGGGGAGAAGTCCCCCCCGGCGCAGGAACGTGCGACCTATAAAGAAAAAACAACAACAACTAAAATAAAAGGGTAAGGCCGGCCTTCCCTAAAAGTCTACAAGTCCACCAGTCAATGTGCACGCACTCTTCCTGAGTACAAAGGACAGGCGGTAGCGACCCCGCCCATCCCGGTACCGGGACAAGTAACGTGCGCGAAGATCACCCAGACTGGGACATTCGACACGAGTGTGCCCGATTCGGAGAAGACAGAAAGTGACCTGAAGCCGTCGCGGCATTGGGGTATAGGTCCATGGGAACAGTCGCGGCGCAATGGCATACAACTTTAAGTTCCCCTGGACTGTCTCCTATCTTCTTTGCCAAGTAGTCCGAAGAGCTGCCCGTATTCCTGCCATGTAGTCTGTGTGTGGAAGGGCGAAACGCTGGTCCGGTCGCAGACTCTTTGGCGCCCTCGTCGGCGCGCAAATTCCCCGCAATTCCTACATGTCTAGGAACCCAGCAGAAGATAATCTCGACATCCACCCGGCTCACTAAAACCGTGACATCACGGATATCGCGAACCAGAGGGTGCGGAGATTCTAATACCACGAGAGCACTTAGGGCGCTCGGTGAGCCGCTATAAATCACGATCCGGTCTCCGAACCGGGCACTTCGCGTAATCTCTCGTACCGAGTGGTGTATTGCCACCAACTCAGCCGTGAAGACAGACGCAGCGCCCGGTAGAGCCCCACTGACTTCAACAGAGGGGATACGGCGTGTAAACCGACCCCCTATTCGGACTTGGAGCATCCGTATACACTGGCAGGGTTCCAGCGTGACACGAGATGTGCTCCAAAAAGTTCGAACGCAATACTCCCGGCGCTGTACAAGCTTTGGGAGCAGAGGTGTGGCGACAAATAGCCAACGGTGGTACCCTCCAGGGTGGCGTTATGGGCAGCACAAGGGGAGCCACCGGCCCAAGATCTATATCTAGCTCTCGAAGGAGTTTCCTAGCCCTAAACCCAAAGGGCTTAGGGTATGACTTGCGTCTCTCGGCGGCATAGGCACCGTCCAGATCAGCTGCGGATGCTTTGAGAGCCGTTGGCGACAAAGGAAGACGCTGCGCTCGTGCGTACAGGCGAGTAATGCACTGTGCACGGCGCATAGATAATGGCATTTCTCCAGCATCGACAAGCAGGCTATCAATAGGGAAAGTGCGGAAGGCACCGGTCGCCAAGCGAAGGTCGGTGTGGTGGATCGAGTCCACCTTGCGCAATAGACGCTCGACTGCGGATGCATAAAACTCACATCCGGAGTTGAGCTTCGAACGGACAAAGGAACGATAAAAAAGTAAGGCAGTAGCCCAAGCACCCCAAGCGCTAAACGTCACGGAACTAAGAATATCCATGGCGCGGGTACAAGAGACCCTAAGGCTGCGAATATGAGCATCCCAGGTGAGGCGTCGGTCAAATACAAGACGAAGGAAACGGTGCGATTCAACCACTTCCAGGCGCACCCCATTAAGAAACCAATCTGGGTCTGGGTGGAGCCGTGGATGGCGGCAGAAGTGCACCACTTTAGTCTTGGCCAAAGAAAACCGAAACCTGTGCGCTTCGGCATAGCGAGAGACGCGGTTCAATGCCTGTTGGAGTCGACGCTCCAGAGTTGGCATCTGGGCCGCGCCAAAAGAGATCGAAAGGTCATCCACGTAGAGCGTAGCGAGAACATCTTCCGGCAGCGCCGAGGTGATGCCGTTGATGCTCAGGGCAGAGTGTGACACTGAGGACACTTTCCTGCGGGACACCCTCTTCCTGCTCCATTAGGCCGGAGAGGGCTCCCCCCACCCATACGCGGAATCGGCGATCTTGCAAAAATTCAGATCTAAAGACCGGGAGGCGGCCCCTCGCCCCCATCGTGTGGAGGGTCTCCATGTGGTATCATAAACCTTCTCCAAATCAAAAAACAACGTGGCGTAGTGCTGTCTACGAAGGAAGGCCTCGCAGACAGCATTTTCCAGTCGAAGCAGAGCAACCGACGTGGAATGGAACTGCGCAGATGACAGATGGGATCCGCTGTCCAGAAAAAAGGCTAATCTAACATTTACCGATTTCTCCATCAACTTGCACACGCAAGAGGTTAGAGAGATTGGGCGGAAACCGGCCTGAGTAGAGTGAGTGATTGTTATTGATTGTTTAAGGGCTACGCAACTTCAATCAAGAGTTATTGTCGCCCATCAGAAGGAGGAGAGGCTAAGCTGGGGCCGGACGGAGCGCTGAATCCCGTCAGCACAGCGGCCAGGATGGAAAATCGCCGCGCCCTTACGGGAAGACGAAGTAGGGGTTAGCAGAAGGAGAAAAAGGATGCAAAGCTGGGGCCGGACAGGGCGCTGAATCCCGTCAGCACGGAGGCCAGGATGGCAAATCACCACGCCCCATACGGGGGAGTAGAGTGATCTCTCCCCAGTTTGCGAAAGGCGAGCACAGTAGCGATTCGACAGGAATCTGGGATGAGACCCTCCACCCAGATCCTGTTGTACAATTCTAAGAGAAAGGCCTTGCTTCGCTAACCCAAGTGTCGAAGCATGGGGTACGGGACATCGTCCGGACCATGGGCGGTGTCTGCGCACGAAGCAAGAGCGGAACGCAACTCACTCACAGTAAACCGGTCGTTGAAGGGTTCTCCGCATCTCGTGGCAGCCGGCCGGCGGCCTTCCGTGACATCACGACGCGCATTGAATGCTGGCGGAGCAGCATCACGGCTAGAGAATGCGGAGAAAGCGGTCGCGAAGGATTCCGCCACGGACGCGTGGTCCGAGATTGCGGTCCCATTCTCCTGGAGAATTGGAGAGGGGTCCCGCAAGAACTTGCCCCGAATCCTTTTGACTCGCTTCCACACCTCTGCTAGAGGGGTCTTTCCCGTTAAGTGAAGGCAAGTATGCCCGCCAGGAAGAGCGGCGGGGGTGCTTCGAAATATACCGGAACCTAGCCCTAGCCCTAGCCCGACGAAATTCACCGACAGTGAAATCGTTTGGGCGGCGCTTATAGCGCATGTAGGCATAACGCTTCTGTTTGAGGGTCGTCTCACACTCGGCAAAACGGCCAGACGTTCTGGGAATAGTAGTCAGGCCCGCGGCGATGAGGTTACCGAAGAAGAACTCAATGGCCTCTTCTACCGACCTAAACTCCTCGACTGAGATAGAGAGTTCAGTCATTTCCTGAAATGCACGCCACCGCACTCGCGCCAAGCACCACCGAGGTGGGCTCTCAGGTGGCAGCGGCCCAGAAAATGATGTTTGAATTGGAAAGTGATCACTACCATGGAGGTTATCGACCATCCCCCAATCAAAATCAGACTGTGCACCCGGAGGGCACAGAGATAGATCAAGGCAAGGAAATGAAGCGGTTCTCGGGCAGTGATGCGTAAACTCATCCACATTTAGGACACCTATCTCAAGTTCTTCTATCAGATCGGCAAGGACTTGTCCCCTGGGATTTATTGAGTAGTCTCCCCAGAGGATATCTGCGGTTGAGATCTCCAAGCAAGAGAAAGGGCCTCGGCAACCGTGCCACGACGCGGCGGAAGTCCCCCGCGTCGAAGTCAGCTGACGGTGGAATTTACGCAGAAATGATAGTATACCTCCTATCCAGGTGAAGCTGCACAGCCACTGCCTGAAAGGAGGTACCTAAAGTGAAAAGAAGAATGCAGACATCATGCCGGGTGTAAACCGCGCATCCCCTAGCCCGGCCTCCATCTCGTGCTGGTGGGGTCGCAAAACCCTTATACCCCGGGAGGGCAGGCAGGGCGCACGCGCCTAGCATGGTCTTGTGCAGAAAAATAGCTAACGGGGAACGGGATGAGATAAGCCTCCGCAGCTCCTTCCAGTTGGCCCGGAGTCCACGGCAATTCCATTGAAGGAATATGCCCTCCAGGCAAAGCTCGGAGGAGACGCGGGGGCCCTCTTCGAACAGAAGACCCAGAGGGGCCATGAGCAGAGGGAGCTATTTTAAAAATTGAGGCATAGGACATCCCAGGCAGCGCTAGGATCTACTCCTTTGCTTGCAAAATGAGAGATGATCCGTAGCCTGAATGGCCAGGATTTCCTTCTCTAGGAGATACGCACCACAACGTTTCGAAGAAGCAGGCTTCGGTTCTCCACAATTGACTTATGTATGGCCTTGGAGCAACTTACAGACTGCAGGTAAACTGACTTAATATGTATACATGATCGATTCATAAGACCGAAGTAGTGGCAGTAGTAGTATCCCCACTGCCAGAAGGTGCCCCTAGGTAGGACAGACTGGCTTCAGCAAGGTAGAGAAGGTCTTGGCTGTCAAAGACCTTCCTTGAGCCATGTGAAGGGAACTTTACACAAGGGTGGATACAGTTTTGGCGTTTGACCCCAAGACCAGGTTTGCCCCCATGGAAGATCCTGCCATCTGTGGTTGGGTCACCTCCCTGATCATGTCTAGCTCAGGGGAAGGGGGGGGGGGGGCTCCATGTGGCCATGACCTACCAAAGTATCACAGATCACATTTGAGGTTCCTTTAGTTGGCATTAGGTCTCTGACCAGCGAACCAACCTCCATCAGGGAAGAGTGGCAGGCAATGCCAAAATATATGAGTGCAGGACTGTAAGGGGCACAGCCTGATGGGTCCTACTATTGGTCAGAAGATAGTAATCCATGGGTGACTCCACAGAAAGGGGTAAGGGGGAAGCCCCCGGACCTGTAGGTCTAAGAGGAGCCACCTCCTTTTCAGAAGTGGGGCTGCCCAAGTGCGATTGCAAAGATGGCGAATGGGAGGTTAAGAGAAAAGTCTCCGCAGAATCATAAATTCCAGAATGTGATCATTTACACATAAGTGGTTCTGGTCAAGCATTGATGGGCTTTCCCAACCAGACCGGTCATTCAGGCGACATTGTCCTGGAACTTTAACCATAAAGGATGGTGCCAGCGTAGCCACCTTATGTGCGTACTGGCAGAAATTGAGCAGAGTAGACGGCTCAACACACACTGTGCCTAATACTTACCTTAGCCAGCGGGCTTTCAGCCCTTGAAGCAGGTTAGGCAGCTCAAGGTATAAAGTACCACTCAACTAAGGCTCATAAGAGTACAAAAGGTCGCCGGGCAACCAGAACCTCTGTGTGTAGGAGAGCAAGTGTGGAAAGGGGTAGGAGGGCATGCAATAAAGAGAGGTAGAGGTAGGCAGATTTACTAACGAGTAGGGTGGGTGATCACCTATTACCATCATACCCTGGTGCTAGATGATTCCAGGATGACATGCAGGCCACCAAGGCACCATAGCTACCGGACAGAACTATGTACAGGTAGAAACACTCTTCCTGGTGCAAAGTGCAGATAGAAAAAGTTGAGGGGATAGCGTGAATTATATTAAGTAATAATAACTAATATCAATAATAGTAATTAAGACTAATAATAAACAATGATAATACATAATAATAATAATACAAAATAATATGACCCAGTAATAATAATAATAATTATAATACATAAATACTAAAAAATAATTAAAAAAATTAATACTAATAAATAAAAATTCTAATAATGCTAATGAGTGGGGGTGAGAGGAAAGTGCACCAAAATTTCCCCAGCCCCCATCAAAGAGTTCAAATCAACCCAATGACAGAGCTTCCGTAATTTGCACTCAAGCTGGAAGGACATGCACCTCCTCCAGTTATCAAGTACAACAGGCTACACAGGTTACCATCCTGCAGGGCCTTAAGAGTATATGGGGAGGGAAGGTTATTCTATTTTTTTTTTTAGATTTGGCTTGGCATATAAATTGTACATATTTTAAGATTGATATTATTGTATATTGATGTTGTAGTTACATGGTGGAGCTTTGACAAGCCTTGAATGGACTAATAATAAACAATTATAATTAATGATAATACATAATAATAATACAAGGCAATGTTATGGACCCTCCTTTACAACCGTACAGACTCACCAAAATAAATATGTCTCAAAATTTTGTGAATTTTTTCAAACCCAAAGAATTACAAATGGTGAAGTTCAGAAAATTTATTTTTATATATCTTCTTCTATAACTATATTTTAGCAACGTGATATTTTTAAAGGAGGGAAATTTAGTTTAGAGTTCCTTTTTAAAATTATTATAATTAGCCAAGTTCAGAAAATTTATAAAATTTAACCATGGCTGCTTTTCTTTAGATTGTAAATTTTAATCCTAGAGGTGAAGCGCAAGCTCCCTGTAGGGGGGAAGTGGCGAAGCCATTGCCTAGTTATATCAATAAGATTGATTGGAATAAGGAAATTATTATATTTCTCCCAATTATGTGGAATTTAATAAATGATGACCTTCTTCAAGCTTGATCTAAACCATTGAAAATTATTCCATCTCCCTGTCATAGCTAAGGTGTAGAAGATGCTATAAATTTAGGGATAAGCAACAGAAGAAAGAGGCTATGAAAATAAATACTTTTATCTTAAATGTAACTGAATCAAGAAAAAGTATGTTTTTAATTGGAAAAGTTAGTGGATGTTATAATACAAGAGGAGGAATGTGTAGAAGCCTGAAAACTAAAATTTTTAATACTTTTTTTATATATATTTGAAATATTGAAAAAAGGGGGGTATAAAAGGTTGGCATACAATTTCAATTCTAATATGTTGTTTCTATGACTAAAATGAATTCACAGCAATACTCCAAGCCTCATATCTGAAACAAACCTAGATCACTAAATCAGTTTCACTTATGATCAGGACATACCTTCCCTACATGAGCATACAAAAACAGATTAGTAGGCCCCAACTGAGAATTAAAAGGCATCTTTAGCCCCTTTAGTTTGCTACTCACCAATTGATACAATCCAAATTTTTTCCCATATTGCACTAATCACCATATGGTGATTTCAAATTTTTTGTGATGTGCCTTTCTATTGGTTATTATTTACATCACCAATTTATAAAGCGGTGACAAGGAGATTCTTTGTTAAATTATTAAATGATTATGATATTGATTTATCCAGTTTACATCTTTCCAATTCAGAATCAGAAAGTGACAGTGAAATATTAGCCCATGATGACCTTGATTTAGAGACAGCGATGTTGAAATTGAAAATGACATTGCATTGAGTGGAACAAGAAAGGTGTAGTTTTTAGTAAATGGTCCAAAAATTTCTGATGAAATTGGTGAAAATGACATATTACCAATTTATCAACCTATCAGTCATGATGAAATTATAATATATATATATATATATATATATGTGTGATGAAACAAACAAATACGCAGCAAAATTTATTGATAGTGGTAGTTTTTAGTAAATGGTCCAAAAATTTCTGATGAAATTGGTGAAAATGACATATTACCAATTTATCAACCTATCAGTCATGATGAAATTATAATATATATATATGTGATGAAACAAACAAATACGCAGCAAAATGTATTGATAGTGCAAAGAGCAGCTTCTCTTTGCCAAAGAGAAGTAGAATGGAGAATTAGACTGATATCTCGAATGAAGAGCTAAGATTGATTGAAGGGATTTTTTCTATGATGGTATCATTCAAAACCATCATTTCAGTTCTATTTTACAAAAGATCCCCTATGGGTCTATGATAAAAAGAGAGTTTAATAGTAATTGTAAAATTTCTTCTTTTCTCAGATGAGACTGTTAATAATCGGTTTAAGATTGAAAAGCTCTTAGAACTAAAAAAATTATTAAAATGTAAATATACCTAGTAGATATATTTCAATTGATGATAATTTATTACTCTGGAAAGGAAGACTCGGATGGAAAATGTATATCCCTATCAAACACGCAAAATTTTGTATTGAAATATTTATGTTGTGGGAGGCTAATTCAGGTTGCATTTATAATTTTATTGTATATGCAAGAAAAGGAACAAATATACTTAATTTGAATGCATCTCTCTTCTCATCCAAGTAAAGTTGTAATCTCTTTGGTGAAAGAATGCTTTGACAAAGGCTACTTTTTAGGTATTGATAATTATTACACTAGTTTTGCGTTATTCCATTATTTGGTTAGTTGGAAAGATCAGACGTAATTCAAAAAAGGAGAAATATCTGTACCATATAGAAATTGATGCTTTTACGGTGGAAGGACAAAAAAGATGCATATAGTGCAAGTACAGTTAGATCATGATGTAGATTTTTGGATATCTATGTTCTAAATGCCCATTTTATCCATAAAAGATGGGAGGAACTCGCTTATACACTGCTGTGGTATAAGCATTTTGAGACCCCATCACCACAGGATTGAGGCAGAGCAAGAGGATGCATGATTTATACCCACCCTGATGTTTCTATAAGAGCAAATCATAAAGAACTACTCTACTGCCTCATACGAGAGTACATACTTTACAGAGACAAAATACAACCCTGCTCAACTCTTAATAAGTTTGTTCAAAATCACTCCTTTTATACTTACTTTGGGTTCCGGTGGGGGCTCAAGACCCAGGCGAATCTTCTCTTGTTTCTCCTTCCACGTTTCCCTCCTGTTCATTCTCCGCAGCTTTTTCCGTTCTTTCTTTGTCAGGAAAACCTACAAAATACAGAGGGAGAGTAGAAATAAAACCTAACCTAAACATTTCCTTTAGACCATTATCATCAGATTTGCTGGCTTGTCTTCCAACTCTGACAAAGAACACAAAATTAAGCATCTGGGACTTAATGAGTGAGAGCTTGCAAAAGGAAAATGCATTTTTAATGGGGATTTTTTTTCAAAGAGAAAACCAACATGAGCATCTCTGAAATTTTTTGAAGTTAATACAGATTTTTTAGAAAATTTATTTTACCCAACAATCTGGTGAATGCCTTGAAGGGCAAAGTCACCATAATTAAAATTTCAGCCTAGTGCTTGGCTACTCCAAATATTCCCAAAGAAATAAAAAAACAAAAAGCAAAAAAGCTACAAGAAGGAAGCTGACATTTGGAGGGTTACATGCCCTCTCAAGCCCATATGCGTACAGGTGGATCTGCAGCGATATATCTTCCACATATACAAATGTATATCTTTGCCACCTTTCTGCAGGATGCTCTAAATGAATATAGAGAGAATGCAGAGAGAGATACCAGAGCTCTAGACAAATTTAAGTGGGTGGATTTTTTGAGGTAAAATGAGTAGTATGAAAGAAGGATAATTTGGTATGTGTCTAAGGCTTTGAATGCAGCAGAATGGAGGAAGTATTTGCCAGTAGAAAGAGAGCTTAAGGCTATTATAAGTTGCTTGCTTATTTGAAAGCATTGATACCTCTTTGTATGCTGCATAGTTTGTTATAGTAAGTAAGATTGATCACCAGCCATTAGTGTATCTGCAAAAAATGAGATTGGGTGAATTGCAAGGGTGTTGGAAAAATTGAGTATATGATTGAATATGTCCCCAGTTGTTGCTGTTGTGGTTCACTGGGTTCTGTCATTCCAGGAAGCCCGCACCACACTGACTGGATCCAACCATAACTGATGGACATGTGAAATGTTGTGGTGTTGTCTGAAAGCTGCCAAGTTAGGGCAATCTGCTATGAGATGCATGACTGTGTGGGGACTAGTTTGGCAGTGGACAGAGATCTGTATGAGTGTTGTCTATGCAGTTTTTGTAGGTGTTTAATGACTAGTGGTATCCATAGCAAAGTCGTGTAAGATGTACTCTCTCCGACCATGTGAGTTACATTTCTGTGCTGCTTATGTCAGGTGGGGGGATGTTGAGTATTTTGTTGTGAGGGAGATTGTTCATTGCTTGCCTGGTGAGGTGTGTGTGAATATGTTTTTTATACTGTGTTACATTTGCAGGTTGTGGTATGGTATTTAGGATGTTTGTGTAATATCTGTGTGGCGTGTTTACTATTTGTCTGCGGGTGGGTGTGTGGTTGCATAGACAGTGACAGGGGCTGTTTGCGTTGTTTACGACAGATGCTAGAAACTATGTCCACAGTGAAAGGAATATTTGGCTGATTTGATGTCCATTTCCCTGGTTCGCCAGAAGAGAGTGAAAGTGTAGTAGTGAGTGATCGAGGGTGCTTGCAGCCAAGGGTATTTTGAAAGTGAAATATAGTAAGGGTGAAGGTGATTTCTTGTTTGAAAGTGTGTGGAGATGGATTGAGAGGGTGGATGATTCAAGGAAGGAGGTACTGCCAGAGCTATGTAAGAGGCCTGAGATGATGGTTTGGCAAAGGTATGGATGAAACTTTATGAAGAATGTAGGGGAGTGTGGATCTCTCAAGTTGTGTTATTCCAAGTAGTTTGAATTATTGTAAATAGATTGTATAGAGTGAATATGTACACTAAGGTAGTGAAATGTTGATTGTGTATAGGGATAAATGAGTGAGTGAGTGAGTGCCAGATGCATGTGGAGTGCACTTGTAATGTTTGAGTGGATTACATTATGGTTGGGTTTAAGAGTCAAAGGGAAAATGCTACTCTGGAAAGAAATGAAGAATGTATGGCAAAGAATGAAGCTGGTGAATGTTTGGCAAATAAGATCAGTAGGATTATAAATGTATATTGTGAGTATTGAGGTCCTGGGATGATGGAAACTCAAGAATGTTGGGGCACAGATTATAATGCACTCACTCAAGCATTGTTTTGTGCAGTCCAGTCATGACACACACTGGCTTATTCCTATACAGAATCAGCTTTTCACACCCATAACATACATAACTATCAGGTTATGTACACAAATGGATGGGATTATTGAGGCATAAACCACTCATCCCATTAAATGAGCCCTGATGTTCCGGTGGTCACACTCGGTCTCTTGCCGCCTGCAGGTATTAAAGGGCGTCGTCTCTAGAGGTTCCAAAGTAAGTCTTCGGATGACTTGAGCTGGCTTGTCAGGTCCTTCCTTAATAGTAGGAAAGGACAGTTGGAGATTTTAAAGAAGCACAGATAAAGGACCCGGAGGGATAGCAACAGTTTCTCACGGGAGTGACCGGAAGGGTGACAGGTACCATCACAGCTGGGGTGTTGGGGCCAAAAGGGCACAAGGTCCTCCAAGGGACAGTTGCGCTACTGGTTTCAAGCACAAAATGTAGCAGTCTACATGTGACACCCTTCTGTATTTCTCCTTCACCCACACATTTTAACTTCTCACTAAGCAATTAAAAATATGGGGGGGATGGCTGAAGTGCACTACAAAGGAAACTATTTGTGGCTGTAGGAGTTTGCAATTGTTAAAATATCCTCTTTTCTTTCCTTGAGGAAAGGCACTGAAAATATATATATATATATATATGTTGCTACTTACTTCTAATTCGACAGACTTGTTGAGATCCACTGGGCACCTCATTTCCATTGGGTGTTCCACTAGTGCTGTGATAAAGTCCTCCTTGACTTTCACAGGCTCACCTTCCACAGGATATCTGCAAGGAAACACAATGAGTAAAAACTGACACATGAATAAAAAATAAATAACCAAGAATCACACTGAATAGACAGGCTTAACTTTAAACAAAACTCATACTCTCAAGAGAATCACACTCGACACTAACATGACCTTGCCTCATATATAACTAATATAACAAACTCACAAAGAAATGCTATGCATAATAACCACTAGCAAATATCATTTTTGGATAACACTAGTCACTAATCACACTATAGGGTCATTCCATATGAAATCAACCAATTTGGGGGGAAATTTTAAGTCACCATCACCGATTTTGATGAAAATTGGTATACAGGTTGATTTTGATGAGAGAAAAACAATGAGACACTTCCCAGCCCTCAATTTTGAATAGCTCAAAAGTTATAACCTGTCAAAGTTGAGAAAAATTGTGAAATTTCTTGATACCAGCATTTGAAAAAAAATTATTTCTTCCTTATTATAGCACATAAAACAATGAATTATGTATTTTTTTAAAGCTTAAGGGTTGCTCTAAAGATTTTTAATAACAAAATTAATTTTTGCTAAAAAAGTTTTTTTTGACCTTAAAGGTCAACTTTTGACCTTTAAAAAAATATATTGGTATCAATAAATTTTTGTGTAATTTTTTTTATAAATATATATGCCTTTAGACTACAATATAAGATAAATTTCATTCTGGGTTTTTCATTATATCAGGAGTTATGATCAATTTTGTAACCATTGGTATGCCAATTTTTACCTATTTTTATGTTATAAATTTTACCTATTAGGTGTTACTTTATAAACTATGAAAGCTAATTTAAAAAATTTCTTTTTTTTTTCAGAAAGTTTAATATTTAGATAAAAAAGTAATTAATAATTTGCATTACCAATTATTTGTATTTTAACAAATTATTATGGATGAGAAGAGAAAGCATTTTTTAAATATTAAGTATTGCTGCGATCCTTACAAAGTTCACAAAAAATTAATAAAGAAAAATCTGAGACTAATTTCAGAAGACTTAATAAGAGAATATCCAAAATTAAAAAATTTTAAGGACCAAAAAATCTGTGATAACTGCAGAAAAAAGATAGCTGACGATGATAGTTCTTCATCTCAAAATACGAATCCAAGCCTTGCAGAAGAAAGAATGGAAATTGAGCCAATTACTGAACAGGAAGAATCACAAGAATCACTAACTGAATTAAATAAATCATTAATAGCTATTGGAGAGTCACCAGTCAAGAAATTTAAAATGGATGTAGTAAAAAAATATAGTTCAGATAAAATGAATAAAATTCAAAAATCCATTTCAAGTAAACTCAGAACTGTAGGCTCTGCAACAAAATATCCATTACCCTTGGATCAAGACCCAAACTACTAGTAAAAGGTCTGAGCAGCTGCAAATCTTAACTGTTTTGCCAAAAAGCTGGAGCTTATCCAAAATTAAATCTGAATTTAATGTTACTAATTACATGGCCAGACAAGCTAAAAAACTAGCAATGGAAGAAGGAATAATATCATTGCCAAGCAAAAGAAAAGGTACATTTCCATCAGAAACAATTAAAGTAGTAGAAGACTTTTATAAAAATGAAGAAGCAAGCAGAATTATGCCAGGGAAAAAAGATTTCAAGAGTGTTAGAAAAGATGGACAGAAAACTCATGAACAAAAATACTTAATTTGGGGAAATTCAAAAGAAATTTATCATTTATTTAAAACAAAATACCCAGACACTAAGATTGGCTTTTCAAAATTTGCTGAGCTGAGACCCAACGAGTGTGTATTAGCTGGTGGTGCAGGAACTCACAGTGTGTGTGTTTGCACACATCATCAAAATGTTAAACTGATGATTATTGGTACAAGGCTACCACAGTTGACAAAAGACAGTGACCTTGCATTTAGATGATTACAAAACATGTCTATCATTCATTACATGTGACCCTCCAACTTATGAGTGCTATTTTGATGAATGCTCAGAATGTTTTTCTAAAATAGACGAACTAAAACTATATGTTACTAAAATTTTGGATGACAATATGATTGATGAGGTAAATTACAAGCAGTGGCTCTCAACTGATCGCTCAACTTTAGAGCTTGTTTCAAGAACAACTGAAGAATTTATAGACACTTTTACCTTAAGACTTCTCAATTTAAAAAAACATGACTTCATAGCAAAAAAGCAGGCACAATTTTGTTCAACTAAAAAAGAAGAACTAAAAGATGGTGAAATCTTAGTAGTATGCAATTTTGCTGAAAATTACTCATTCCTTCTTCAGGATGCAGCACAAGGGTACCACTGGAATAACTCCCAAGCTACATTACATCCCTTTCTTTCCTACTACAAAGAAGCTGGGGAAACACAACACATAAGTTTTGTTGTGATTTCAAACTGCTTGAAGCATGACACTGTTGCAGTCCATTTATTTAAAAAAAAACTTATTGAATTTTTTAAAAAAGAACTCAAATTCCCAATAACAAAAATTATATATTTTTCTGATGGAGCTGCGTCACAATATAAAATTTTTAAAAACTTTATTAATTTATGTCACCATAAATCAGATTTTGGATTGGAAGCAGAATGGCATTTCTTTGCTACATCTCATGGAAAAGGACCATGCGATGGTGTAGGGGGCACAGTAAAAAGACTAGCAGCAAAAGCTAGCCGGCAAAGAGCATATAATGATCAGATAATGACTCCTCAACAGCTCTTTGATTTTGCTGAAAGACACATTAAGGGAATCAAATTTTCATATGTCCCAAATAGTGAATACATTGAAGAAAAAAATTATTTGCAAGAAAGATTTGACCAGGCCTCTGCAATAATTGGTACCCCAAAATTACACAGTTTTGAGCCAGTTAATGAAAATGAACTAAGAGTGAAAACAATATCATCTGCATCAGAATTCAAGAAAGTGAAAATATCCTATACAGAGGCAATATTATTGGAGGATGTAAAAGGATTTGTCACTGCTAAGTATGATGACAAATGGTACTTAGGGTGTGTATTGGATACCAATGTTGAGAAAATTACTGTTAAAATAACATTCCTAGAACCAGAAGGACCATCAAATTCATTTAAATATCCAAGAAAACCAGATGTATTAGTATTGCCATTAGATGACATATTGAGCATTGTTGAGCCTGTAACAGCAACAGGAAGAACTTACAAACTATCTAAAAATGAACAATTAAAATCAACAGAAATAATGCAGAAAAAAATTGATTCCTAAATTATTATAAAAAGAATAAATTCATTTTGGGAGGTTGGGTGGGACCTGTGGCTTTTTTGCTGAACTATCAGGATGGCCCCTTAGGCGATGGGGATACCAGCAGTTATGCAGGTATCTTAACTGTTGGTAGTGGCTCTGCCACCATTGACCATAGCAAATTATAAATTAAATACATAGGTAGGTAGCTTTAAAAATATTTATAATTTTAAATAAAAAATTACTGAAAGTTCATTTTTTCTTGTAGGTAGGATTTAACACATATCTATAGAATTAATGATTCTAATACACGAGTATATATTAAAAGCATTCAAATATAATACTTAGGCATCTAATAATTGATAACTAACTCTGTGAATATGACGTAACTCTGTTAATATGACAAAGATGCATATAAAAAAAATTTATTTGTGAAGATAGCAAAAAATGGCCATACCAGTGGTTACAAAATTGATCATAACTCCTGATATAATAAAAAACCCAGAATGAAATTTATCTTATAAACCGTGGCGTCACGGATTTCGCGAACCAGGGGATGCGGAGATTCCAATGCCCCGAGAGCACTCAGGGCGCTTTGTTAGTCGCTATAGATCACAATCCGGTCTCCGAACCGGAGACGTCGCGTAATCCCCCGTACCGAGTGGTGTATTGCCACCAGCTCGGCCGTGAAGACAGACGCAGCGACTGGTAGAGCCCCGCTGACTTCAAACAGAGGGGATACGACGTGGAAGCCGACCCCCTCTTGGGGTATGACTGGCGTCTCTCAGGGGCATAGGCACCATCGAGATCAGCTGCGGATGCAGTGAGAGCTGTTGGCGACTGGGGGAGGCGCCGGGCTCGCGCGTACAGGCAAGTGATGCACTGCACACGGCGCAGAGCGAGTGGCATCTCCGCAGCATCGACCAACAGGCTCTCAATGGGGGAAGTGTGGAAGGCACCAGTCGCAAGGCGAAGGCCGGTGTGGTGGATCGAATCCACCTTCCGCAATAAACGCTCGGCTGCGGATGCATAAAACTCGCATCCATAGTCGAGCTTTGAACGAACAAAGGATCGATAAAAAAGTAGGGCAGTAGCCCTATCAGCGCCCCAAACGCTGAACGTCACGGAACGGAGAATGTCCATGGCGCGGGTACAAGAGACCCTAAGGCTGCGAATATGAGCCTACCAGGTGAGGCGTCGGTCGAATACAAGACCAAGGAAACGGTGCGACTCAACCATATCCAGGCGCACCCCATTAAGAAACAAATCTGGGTCGGGGTGAAGCCGTGGATGGCGGCAGAAGTGCACCACCTTAGTCTTGGCCAAAGAAAACCGAAACCTGTGCGCTTCGGCATAGCGAGAGACGCGGTTCAATGCCTGTTGGAGTCGACGCTCCAGAGTTGGCATCTGGGCCGCGCCAAAAGAGAACGAAAGGTCGTCCACGAAGAGCGTAGCGAGAACATCTTCCGGCAGCACCGAGGTGATGCCGTTGATGCTCAGGGCAAAGAGTGTGACATTAAGGACACTTTCCTGCGGAAGCCGCACTGTGCAGAAGACATGGCCTCCGCTGTCCAGGAAAAAGGCTAATCTAACATTTACCAATTTCTCCATCAACTTGCACACGCAAGAAGTTAGAGAAATTGGGCGGAAACCGGTCGGAGTAGAGTGATCTCTCCCCGGTTTGCGAAAGGCAAGAACAGTAGCGATTCGCCGGGAGTCTGAGAGACACCTTCCACCCAGATCCTGTTGAACAAATCTAACAGAAAGGCCATGCCTCGCTCACCTGGGTGTCGAAGCATGGCGTACGGGACATCGTCCGGACCATGGGCGGTGTCCGCGCACGAAGCGAGAGCGGAACGCAACTCGCTTATAGTAAACTTGTCGTTGAAGGGTTCTCCGTCTCTGGAGGTAAATTCCAACCAGGGGCCTTCCGCGACATCAAGACGTGCATTGAATGCTGGCGGAGCAGCATCACGGCTAGAGAATGCGGAAAAAGCGGTCGCGAAGGATTCCGCCACGGACGCGGGATCCGAGATTGCGGTCTCATTCTCCTGGAGAACGGGAGGGGGGTCCTGCGAGAACTTGCCCCCCCCGAGTCCTTCTCGTTAAGTGAAAACACGTATGCCCGCCAAGAAGAGCGGCGGGCGTGCTTCGAAATATACCGGAACCTAGCCCTGGCCCGACGAAATTCAGCGACAGTGAAATCGTTCGGGTGGCGCTTATAGCGCATGTAGGCATAACGCTTCTGTTTGAGGGCCGTCTCACACTCGGGCGACCACCATGGGAGTGGTGAGCGTGCAAAACGGCCAGACGTCCTAGGAATAGTAGTCAGGCCCACGGCGATGAGGTTGCCGGAAAAGAACTCAACGGCCTCATCTACCGACCTAAACTCCTCGACTGAGATAGAGAATTCAGTCATTTCCTGAAATGCAGGCCACCGCGCCCGCGCCAAGCACCACCGAGGTGGTCTCTCAGGCGGCAGTTGCCCTGAAAATGATATTTGAATGAGAAAGTGATCACTACCATGGAGGTCATCGACCCCCCCACAATCAAAATCAGGCTGTGCATCCGAAGAGCACAAAAATAGGTCAAGGCAAGAAAATGAAGCGGTTCTCGGACAGTGATGCGTAAACTCATCCACGTTTAGGGCACCCATCTCAAGCTCTTCGATCAGATCGGCAAGGACTCGAAGCAAGAGATAGGGCCTCGGCAACCGTGCCACGACGCGGCGGAAGTCCCCCGCGTCGAAGTCAGCTGACGGTGGAATGTACGCAGAAATGATAGTATACCTCCTATCCAGGTGCAGCTGCACAGCCAATGCCTGAAAGGAGGTATCTAAAGAGAAAGGAAGAACGGAGACATCATGCCGGGTGTAAACCGCGCATCCCCCAGCTCGGCCATCCCGCGGTGGTGGGGTCGCAAGACCCTTATACCCCGGGAAGGAGGGCAGGGGGCACGCGCCTAGCATGGTCTCCTGCAAAAAGATAGCTAACGGGGAACGGGACGAGACGAGCCTCCGCAGCTCCTCCCAGTTGGCCCGGAGTCCACGGCAATTCCATTGAAGGAACATGCCCTCCAGGCCTAGCTCGGAGGAGACGCGGGGGCCCTCCTCGAACTGAAGACCCTCACGGGAATGGCCGTACGCTTCCCGGGGGCAGAACCCGGGGCGCTGTCGCCTTCGAGGACTTATTGGGGGAGGTTGGGCTCGCCATGCGAGTCTTTTCCTCCCTCCGCCTCGAAACCTTAGGCGGGCGTTGCGGCTTCAGAGGCGGGGGGCCCTCTTTTCGAGGAACCACCGTCTCCGAGCCACTCGCTCCACCTCGGGGCATGGGCGAGGTAGCCGAAGCTCCTTTGTTGCTGTCCTCCTTTCGGGGGACAGCTTTAGGAACCCCGGAAGATGGCCTAGCGACCATCTTCAGGGGTGTTGCCTCCTGTGAGTCTAACGACTCGGTGGAGGCGCGTGGCCGTTTCGCCTTACGGGAAACGGTCACGCTGGGGGAAGAGGGGGGAGCCCTGGTTTTAGCTGGGGCTGGGTATGAACCCTTTTTGCCGCCAGCTTTACCAGGGGAGCGCCCGGGTTGGGTAGAGCCCACAGAAGGGCTCCGAATAAGCGCGGAAACAACCGTACTCGTTGGCCTGGATGGGCCAGGAGCAGAGGGTGCCTTTCTAACTACTGGGGCATATGACGTCCCAGGCAGAGCCGGGCGCGCCAGGACCAAGTCCTTAGCCTCACGGAATGAGGCCTGAACGGCCAGGATTTCTTTCTCAAGGAGATATGCACCACATTGCTTCGAAGAAGCAGGGTGCGGCTCTCCGCGATTGGCACACTTGGCCACACACGATTTGGACTTATCGTGTGCGACCTTGGAGCAATTTACACAGACTTCAGGTGACCCCGACCTATCACATCCACATGAGCGATTCGTATGGCCGAAGCGCTGACAGTAATAGCACCGCCGCGGCAGTGGCACGAATGCCTTCATGCGGTAGCGGTACCAACCGGCACGCACCGACTCAGGGAGCTTGTCAAAGTCGAACGTGACAAAGAGTGTAGGGGTGGGTCTCGAGGCCTCTCCCTGTTTTCTCATCACACGTTCGACCTTGACCGCCCCATGGTCGGCCAGCTCTAGGGTGATGTCCTCAATGGAGTAGTCAACGAGTTCCCTCACATAAACTACTCCTTTCACAAAGTTCATGGTAGAGTGCGGCGTCACACTCACCGGGGTGCCATGAAGTGTCCGAAGAGCACTTATCTTGGCCGCCTCGGCGGGATTCGCCGCATTTGCCAGAAGGCTCCCATCCGAGAAACGGGTCACCTTCGGCTCTCTACCAATTGCACTATCTAATCCTCTCCTCTGATGGATCATGTTGCCCTTGGACATGGTGCCATCAGTGGAGCGGAAAACGAGGAAGCGTTTGAAGCCAGCAGGCTCGAAAACGCCAGGTAACCTCTGAATGAGAGGCCCCGATGTCATCGAGGCTCCGCCCTGTGCACTTTTGGTGTTAGTCTTGGTCAGGGGCTCCGCACACGGGGGGGGGGGGGAAGAGGGGCCGGATGTGCCGATCTTGGCTTGGTCGCCTACCAAGGTGGTAGCAGACCCATCCGTCCCAGCAGCCCCCACGGATGGAGAGGAGCCCCGAGTCGTCTTCGTCTTTTTCTTTCTTGGAGAGGAGGGCAGGGAATGAACCTGCTTCTCACCTCCGCCGGCAGAAGCCCCCATGCTGTGGTGGAGCGAATGTGAGTGTGTGAAGGGGCCATTCTCCCACCCTTTTTCCCAATACACTCGCCCTCCTTCTGTAAGAATGTGTGTGTGAGTGGGAATGGGTTTTTTATTATATTTTCTTTTGTACATATGTATTTGATTTCATGTTGTATGAATAAGGTTATTTAACATCTCATGTTTTTTTATTAGCTACTAAATGTTAAAGATTTTATGAGACAGCGTTAAAGTACCAGAATAGAAGAGAAAAAAAAGAAGAACAAAACAAACAAAAACATTGCCTGCATTTTGCAAGAGCGACTGTAACGAAAATATTTTGAAGATATTTAAAGAAGATATAAGAAGTCTTCTAATAGTACTTGACTAGATCTTAAAGACAACTGAGCTCCGAGGTGGCAGGCACCATAAGCCCCGCACACCCAATTTTGTCACGAGAGTGACTGCCGACAAGATTTTCCCCCGGGGAAGCCGGCAAATCATAAACCGGGGTACCACGTAAGAAAACTCCTCTTTTGTTGTCTCTTGTTTTGGTTGTCCCCTTTTGTATATGCACTCTTAGTATTAATATATATTTTTTTGATTGATTTGGTTGCAAGATAGGATTGTTTTAGTGTATATATATATATATATATATATATATATATATATATATATATATATATATATATATATATATATATATATATATATATATATATATATATATATATATATAGGCTCATTGGGTGCATATTTACCCATATTTTTGTAAATATTGTATTTTTTTCTTGTTAGGAAAGGACTGTACATACAATCCGTTTCATTCTCCTTCGATTTCTCACGTCCGGATTAGTGTAGGAAGCGGGTTGGATCGATTGGGGTTAGTCTAAACTTTTCGGCGCGCTACATTTGGCGCCCGAATAGGGACGTGAGACTTCAAAACCGGGAGCGTGACGGGAATGGATTGCAGTCCATACCCAATTAGCGTGGCAGGTAGTTTGGTTGTTTTTCACCTTTGTCTATCGCTGTTACTAACCTGGGAGGATGGCTTCTGTGGAACAGGGCCTCCATGATGAGATTGTGAGACTGAGGCTGGAATTGAGGCAGAAAGAGGAGGAATGTATGATGTTGAGGAACGTGATTGATGGATTGAAGAGTGATGTGATGAGTATGGATGAGAAGACAGACAGGATGAGGAAAGAAATGGACGAGAGACAGAAGCAGGTCGACCAACGGATGAAGGACTTGTATGACATGATGAAGGGGTCAAGACCGGCCCCAGGACCCTCAACCTTGACCCCTACTCCGACTGAAGGGGATAAGACTAATGGGATCAATGGGAGTGTGTGCGAGTCTAGAGAGGATAGGGTGATTATGAGTGATAGGAAGGACGGAGAATGAAAGAGAGTTGAATGCAAGAGAAGAAGGAAGAGTGGTTCAAAGGGGAAGGATAGGAAGGTAAGAGGCAAGAGTGTGGACTCATTGTACTCGGATGAAGGAGAGAGTGATGGTATGATTGATATGAGTGAGAGTGAAGGCAGCTCAAGTGAGAGTGAAGTGAATGTGGGAAAGGGTATTTTGATAAGGGAAGTGCCAAAGATAGATAGATTTAGGTTACATGGTGGGAAAAGTGTGGAAGAATTCTTCGGGGAATTTGAGCGATATTGTAAGCTCAAGTACCCGGAGAATAAGGGATACTGGATGAATGTTTTGGGGGAATGTTTGGAGGGAAAAGTATTGGAGTTGTTCCGCGTGATTACAAGTGTGGGGGAACCAAGGTACGATGTGGTGAAGAAGCGGATGATTGGACAGGTGAAACGAATGAAAGAGAGTGTGAAGTATAAAATGGTAAATGAATTTGAGAAGGCTCGAATGGGGAAAAGTGAAAATGTGAACATGTATGCACATAGGCTTGAGAGTATGGCAAGAAAGAGGTATGGTGATGATGATGTAAATCAATGTAAACCACTGATGAGGAAGTTTTTGGACACGATCCCGTGAAAGGTGAGTGAATGGCTGAGTGAAAAGAGAAAGGAGAGAATGAGACTGACAGGTGAACGGTTGATGTGGGAGGATGTGTTGGAGCTGTTGGAAGATGGACGATTTGATGATGAAAGCGATCTAGAAGAGGATGGATGGTAAAGTGTGAATGTTGGGGGTAAGAAGCCCAGGAGCTTTCATCCACCCCAGCAGTATGTCAGCTACAGGGATGCCCTGAAGGCTGCACCAGCTGGAGTGATGTCGAACTTCCTGGGCCGGCAGAATGGATGGGTAAATGGAGGGTAGTCGAATGGAAGGGGACAGATGAATTTCAAGCGTGGGAACGGATATATGAGAGAGAAACCGAGGTATGTCCCAGCAAACGAGAGATCGAATGGTGGGAGAAAGATTGTGGAATGTCATCGGTGTGGAAGGAAAGGTCATATGTTGGCAGAATGTAGGTGGACGTCTGGTGCATGTTTTGGTTGTGGTAAGAAAGGGCATATGATAAAGGATTGCCAGGAAAGTGTGAAAGAGTGCTTTGAGTGTAAAGAAATAGGCCATTTGAAGAAAGATTGTCCGAGGTTGAATGCTGAAGCAACTGCTGGGGGGAGTGTGAAGTATGCTTGTGGTAATTGTGGAAAGGCTGGTCATTATGCGAGGATGTGTCGTGACCAGAGGAATGTATGTAGCTATTGTGCGATGGAAGGACATTCAAGTGAAAAGTGTTGGATTAGACTGAGAGCGCAAGGTGTGAATGGAAAGTCTGAAGCGGGAAACTGAATTGTAAGAGGGTACATGGTGAAGTATCCTCTGGGTGCATGAGTGTGAGTAATGTGTTGGTAAGTCTGTCGAGTGTGAAAGTGCTGTCTGGTAGGAAGTATGAGTGTCTGAGTGTGAAGGTGGAATTGAATGGAATTGAGTGTTTGGCTTTAATAGATTCTGGATGCAAGGCGAGCTTGGTGTATAAAGATGTGTATGACAAGGTTAGCGAGAAAGCCCTCCTGTCTGAGTGCAAGGGTAGTTTGGTAGGTATTGGTAATAGGAGAGTGCCTGTGATTGGAATGATAAGGTCACCTGTTCGAATGCATGGTATGATGATGAATGAATGTGAATTCTCGGTGATTGATAAGGTGAGTAGTGAGTATGGTGTGATTTTGGGCTATGATTTTATGAAAATGAATCGTATGGTTGTGCATCCTGCAAGTGATCAGATTGAGAGAAAGATTGGTAAAAATGGGGTGTATAAGTTATACGTAGGGAAAGATGGTAGTGTTTTGAGGAGTGTGTTTACTGGTATTGAGGTGACTGCTATGGAGAATGTAAGACTTGTGAAGGGTGAAAGGGTGGTGGTTAAAGTGAGTTGGAGTAAGGATGTTAGTTTAAATGTGAGTGAGAACACCGTGATATTGGATGGAAAGTATGCATATTATAAGGTAAGGCGTGTTGCTTGTGTGTTTGATGGCTTGATGAGAATGAATGATCCTTTTGTATGTGTGCAGGCGGACCCCAGGGTGAAGGGACAGGTGAGGGGTATCCAAGTCGGAGATGTACTAGGACACCTCTCCACTGTCACTGAGGTAGGTATGGATGATAGCACGGATATCAGGGTGAATATTGCGAATGAAAAGACATGTGAATGGATGTATAATGAGGTGAAGGACATGGTGAAATTGGATGGATGTTTAACTGAGTATGAAAGGGAGGATGTGTATCGAATGATATTTGAATGAAAGGGAGCCCTCAGTAAGGGTGATCTGGATTTCGGGGTTGCAAAGCTCCCGGAATTCAAGATTGTCCTGAAGGAGGACTCCCCAATCTATCAGCGGCCGAGGCATTTCCCACGTCCAGTTGCTGATGAGATTGAGGAGCAGTGTTTGGAATTGGAGCAATTGGGAGTGATTGAAGAGAGTGAGAGTGCATGGAATAGTCCAATTGTGCCTGTACGTAAGCCGGATGGAAGATTGCGTCTGTGTGTGGATTATCGAAAGGTGAATGAAAGGACTGTGAAAGAAAGGTTTCCGATGTGTGTGGTATCTGAGTGTATATATAGTATGCATGGGATGGAGTGGTTTACGAAGCTGGATCTGGTACGGGGGTATTACCAGATGCCTATTGCTGAGGAGAGCCGGCCGGTAACTGCCTTCTCTTCCACAAAGAGGCATTACCAGTTCTGGAACCTCAGCTTCGGGTTGGCTAATGCTCCCGGAGCCTTCCAGCGGGCAATGAATGTTGTGTTGAGTAAGTTTGCGAGTAAGAATGTGATTGCATTTATAGATGATATTTTGATTATGACTGAGACTTTTGAGGAGCATATGAGATTGGTGAATGATGTGTTGAGAACATTGGAGAGTGTTGGTGTGAAGATGAAAGTGGTGAAGTGTGAATGGTTTGCGAAAGAAGTGGAATTCCTTGGGCATATGGTGAGTGAGAATGGGTTGCGAAAATCACCGAAGTATGTTGAGAAGGTGCGAATGTTTCCTAAACCGGTGACTGTGAAGCAACTGAAGTCGTTTTGGGGTTTGATTGAGTTCCAGCGAAAGTTTATATGTGATTGTTCTGGTGTGAGTAAGCCTCTGACTGAGTGGATGGGCAAGAAAGGTAGTACGGTTGTCAAGTGGAATGATAAGATGAATGAGGCGTATGAGAGACTGAAAGAGGCAGCGGCTGAAGATGTTGAATTGGCGTACCCAGATTATAGTGTAAATGCTAAAATGCTTGAATTGTATACAGATGCGAGTGGGTATTGTATGGGAGGTTTTCTGATGCAAGAGCAGCGTTTGAACGGAGAGAATGTCAGGCGAATAATTGGGTATGTATCCAAGGCTATGAATGTTGCAGAACGAAAGTATTCGACTGTGGAACGAGAGTTGGCTGCGATAAGATATTGTTTGAAAGTGTTGCGTCCGTTTTTGTATGGTGTGAGGTTTGTGATAAAAACCGATCATCAACCTCTTGTGTATCTGCAGCGTATGAAGTGGGCTGATAGTAGGAGTGCAAGGACTTTGGAAGATTTGAGTGACTTTGACTATGTGATTGAGTATGTGCCTGGTGAACGGAATGGAGTGGCTGATTTGATGTCAAGGTATCCTGGTACGAATGATGAAAATGTGTGTGGAGTGAGTGATCCTGAGTATTTGCCGAAAGGGATTATGAATGGAAAAGAGAGTAAGGGTGGTGGTGATTCCTTGTTTGAGAGTGTATGGAATGGTTTGCAAGATTTGAAGAGTGATGGAGTAGACGTGAGAGTGCCCGATAGTGTGGATGATTTAAGGAAGGAGGTAATGAATGAAGTGTGTAGGAAGCCTGAAAGCATTGGTATGGCAAAGGTGCGGAACTTCATGAAAGAATTGAGAGCGATGTGTATGCAAGGGGTCCCGCCATTTCAGGAAGTGTTGATTGTAGTGAGTCGTTTGTATGGAGTGATTGTTTATGTGCACTTTGGTGGTGAGAGGCCGATTGTGTACAAGGATGAGAAGATGAAGGGTTTGAATCCTAATGTGGTACATCTGGAATGTTTGCGCAGTGTGCACTACAATTGGGTGATTGAAAAGCGTTCGTATATAAGAGAGAAGAATGATTGTCTGGATGAAGATGAGCGTCGTGTGGTGAGTGATGATATGGGAGTTAATGACAGTGTGGATATCAGTGCTGATGTTGGTGTGCTTGTTCCTTCTGTGTATTGCGAACATGGTGGACCTGATATGATGGAAGCGAGAGTGAAAGTTGGTGAAAGGTTTTTCTGTGGTTTGATTGATACTGGAGCGCAAGTGTCTTTAGTGAATGAGAATATTCTGAGTAAGTATGAAGAGTTTAGATGTTGCGAGCATAAACCTGTGAAGTTACAGATAAGTGGATTAGGAAATGGCATGATAGTGGCATGGGAACAGGTTAGTCTGAAAGTGAGTTTGGGTAATGGTGTGAATGTGAAGAATGACTTTGTGATTCTGAAGGATGAGCAAATGCCGTGTTGTTTCTTGCTTGGTGTAGACTTTATGAGATTGAATGATTTGTCTTTGGATGCTGATAAGGATCGTCTTATGAAAGGTGAATGTGAGGTGATGAAGTTGAATGAGTGTGCAAAGAATGTTGTCAAATTATGTGGCATGATTGAGTTGGTCATGGATGATGAGAATGAGATTTTAAGTGATGATGATATTCTAGAGATGCAAGAGATGTGTCCTTTTGTTAGTGAGTTGAAGAAGTGTGTAATGATGCGTGTTGATTTGAATGAATGGCCAGAGTGTTTAGGTGATTTTAAAAGGTATGCTAAGGATTTAGTTGTTTGTATGGATGTTGTATATTTTGTGAGGCATGTGAAGGGTGGTGATGATATGTATGTACCTGTGATGTCCTTAGTTGGTATGATTGGTCTGGTGAAGGTTGTGCATGATAATTATGGGCATATGGGTAAGTTTAAGCTGTGGGAGTGTATGAAGGAACGTGTGTTCCACCCGTTTCTGAGAACTGTTGTGAATGATGTTGCAACTATGTGTGAAAGGTGTCAGAAGCGAAAGGTGCAAGGTGTGCAAGTGAAACCACCGATGTTGAAAGTTGATGCGAAAGAACTGTTTGAATTGGTAGTGATTGATTGTGTGTCTTTGCTGCGTACGAGTGCTGGGAATGTTGGTATGGTTGTGATGGTTGATCATAAAAGTAAGTTTGTGTATGCAGCGCCTGTGAGAGATAAAAGGAGTGTGACTGTTGCGTGTGTAGTTGAGCAGTTGTTTTTTCCTATGTGTGTATGGAAGCCTAGAAGATGTCTGAGTGATAATGGGCCTGAATTTGTAGGAGAAGTGTTTGAGCAAATGTTGAGAGAGAATGGTGTGGAGCATGTGAGAACAACTCCGTATGTACTGTCTTCAAATGGATTGGCTGAACGTACTATAAGAACCTTGTGTGAGATGTTGAGAATGATGAGTACGACAGTGAATGACTGGGATGTATGTCTGGGGAGAGTGTTGTGGGCGTATAATTCAACTGTGCATAGCGCAACTGGAATGTCCCCATGTCAGTTTGTGATGAATTTTGAAAGGCGAGTGAAAGATAGGTTTCGTTTAAGTGAAAGTGAGCAGAGTGTATGGCGTGAGGCGCATGAAAGGTTCCATTCATTTGAATTAGGTGCAAAAGTATTGAAGGTGAAAGAAGTGAAGGGTAGGTTGAATGTGTCAAAGATGAGTGAGAAGTTTCATGGACCTATAGAGTTGTGAGAGTTTGGGAAAATGGGGTGACATATGTTTTGGAGAGTTTGAATGACGGTATGACTGAGAGAGTGCGGGCTCATCAGAGTCAGTTAAGGAGATGGAGAGAACCTCCTGACTACCTGGTGAGTCATCCAGTGTATGAACTGTGTAGAGAGAGAGGTAAAGTGCATGATGATGAGATTGAATGTGATAGTATGGATCTGTCTGGGAAAGAGCTAGTCTTAGTCTCAAGGAGTAGAAAGCGTACAAAGAAGAGTGACAGGAAGAATGCAAGTACGAATGAAAGTAAGTCCGAGCAGTCTTTCTGGTATGGGGGATCTTGAAATGGAGATTGAGTTTTTGCGTAAACAGGTAAGTGATTTGGCTGGTATAAGTAGACGAGTGAGTGAGCTGCCTGTGCCTGATTTTTCTGGTTTTGGGAACAGTATGAATGATAGTGTGTTTGGGCAGAATGAACCTAGTGTGGCTGATTTTTCGGGTTTTACGAATGGTAACAGTAGGGGCGAATTTGATGTAGTGAACGATGAAGTGGCTGATTTTTCAGGTTTCTGGTGGGAACCAGTCGAAGGGGTTTCTGGTATGCCTGTTGAGAATACGGGGGATGTGACTGACCTATCTGTTTCGCAAGAGTGTACCTTGAGTTGGATGAGAGCTGTGAGTGAGGAGCTGATGAATGGGGGTATGAAGAGTGAAGGTTCTGAACGGAAGAGTATGGTTGATGAGATGATTAATAGTAATGATGAGACTGACAGGAAGACTGATGAACAACCCCGACTGATTGCTACGCGTAGCCAGGGACCAGTAGACGAGTGTGAATGGGTGCAGAAGGATGTGATTGAGTATAAAAGGTACTGTGAGTAAGGATTGAGAGTGTATTGTGAGTGACTGTGGTCAAATGGCTTAAGGAAGGAGGGGTGTGGTGGAGCGAATGTGAGTGTGTGAAGGGGCCATTCTCCCACCCTTTTTCCCAATACACTCGCCCTCCTTCTGTAAGAATGTGTGTGTGAGTGGGAATGGGTTTTTTATTATATTTTCTTTTGTACATATGTATTTGATTTCATGTTGTATGAATAAGGTTATTTAACATCTCATGTTTTTTTATTAGCTACTAAATGTTAAAGATTTTATGAGACAGCGTTAAAGTACCAGAATAGAAGAGAAAAAAAAGAAGAACAAAACAAACAAAAACATTGCCTGCATTTTGCAAGAGCGACTGTAACGAAAATATTTTGAAGATATTTAAAGAAGATATAAGAAGTCTTCTAATAGTACTTGACTAGATCTTAAAGACAACTGAGCTCCGAGGTGGCAGGCA
Organism: Ceratothoa steindachneri; assembly: GCA_963969495.1. NCBI lineage: Eukaryota > Metazoa > Arthropoda > Malacostraca > Isopoda > Cymothoidae > Ceratothoa > Ceratothoa steindachneri. Next base: position 109,718,180 of record OZ018327.1, on the reverse strand, counting down.
CCATAAGCCCCGCACACCCAATTTTGTCACGAGAGTGACTGCCGACAAGATTTTCCCCCGGGGAAGCCGGCAAATCATAAACCGGGGTACCACGTAAGAAAACTCCTCTTTTGTTGTCTCTTGTTTTGGTTGTCCCCTTTTGTATATGCACTCTTAGTATTAATATATATTTTTTTGATTGATTTGGTTCCAAGATAGGATTGTTTTAGTATATATATATATATATATATATATATATATATATATATATATACGAGGGGGAGTCAAAAAGTTCTCAGATAAATGGCATAAAATTTTTATTTGTAATAATACTGTAATCATTTTTCTACATAAGCTCCATTAACATCTATACACTTTCTTAATCTATGAATCCAATGGTAAAGACCATCTTTGTAGAATTCACGGGGTTGTCTCTGGCACCAAGTAATGACCTGCTTTTTCTTCATCTAATGATTGAAACCGGGTTCCTTTTAGGTGTCCCTTTAAATTTGGAAACAGAAAAAAGTCAGAGGGTGCTAAATCAGGGCTATAAGGGGGATGAGCAAGAGTTTCCCATCGAAATTCCCGTAGCTGAGATCTCACAGCTTTGGACGAATGTGCAGGGGCATTGTCATGGTGGAACAAGATTTGCTTGTGGAGCTTTCCTCGTCGTTTTTTGGCTATTGAAGTTTTCAGCTTCCTTAAAACTCCTTCGTAATAGCTGGATGTAACAGTTTTTTGTCCTTCTAAGAAGTCTATTAAAATAATTCCCTCCGAATCCCAAAAAACTGTAGCCATTATCTTCTTAACGGACCTCTCTGTCTTGAACTTGATAGGCCCTGCTGCTTCCCTTGGGTGCCACTCTTTTGATTGATTTTTACTTTCAGGATCAAACTGATACACCCAAGTTTCATCTCCCGTTACGAGGCGCTCAAAAAAACTATCCTCGTTTGCTTCAATCTTGGTCAAAATAGCCAAAGAAAGGTTGGCCCTATGATTCAGCTGGTCTTCTCGCAACGCTTTTGGGACCCAACGTGCTGAAAGCTTGCTCAGGCCAAGATTTTCAGTTAGAATTCCAAATGCTGAGCCATGAGAGATTTCACATGCATTGGCAACTTCATCAATAGTAATACGGCGATCTTTATCCACTAGATTCCTCACAAGCTCGACATTTTCTGGGTTAATGGAGGTGGAGGGTCTCCCTTCACGTGGATCATCTTCAACTTCTTCTCTGCCCCCCTTGAAGCGCTTAATCCAGTTGTAAACTACCGCTCTACATGGCGAAGAGTCACCATAAACCTGTTGTAGAGCGTCAATAATCTTAACAGGCTTCCAATCAAGTTTAGTCAGGAATTTAATGTTCGCTCTTATCTCAAAATTTGCCATTTTATGGGTTCAAAAAAGTAACCTTTTTGAAGCACATCTAATACAAAGAGTCTCGACAAATTGAATGACGAATTTTGTAGTAATTGTTCAGAAAACATGAAAGTTGTGTTTGACCCTGTATTTACTTGTACAAAATCGAACATTTCAATAATCTGGCATTTGTCTGAGAACTTTTTGACTCACCTACGTATATATATATATATATATAGGCTCATTGGGTGCATATTTACCCATATTTTTGTAAATATTGTATTTTTTTCTTGTTAGGAAAGGACTGTACATACAATCCGTTTCATTCTCCTTCGATTTCTCATGTCCGGATTAGTGTAGGAAGCGGGTTGGATCGATTGGGGTTAGTCTAAATTTTTCGGCCCGCTACAATGCCAGATGGGCCGGCCTCAGCCAGGTCCCTCTCCAGAATAGGAGGTCCTGGTAGTCGTAGGGGCACCTGTCGGAGGAGATCCCTCCCCTCCTTTTACTGCCTCGGAGCCCTCGGCCGTTTGAGGGGGACCTTGCATAGGGGCGGATTCGAGTTCGGTGCTTGGCGCCGAGCCCGGATTTGCCCCCCATGGAAGGCCCTACTGTCTGAGGCTGGGTCTCCTCAAGGACCATGTCTATCACAGGAGGGGCCTCCAGTTGGCCATCCCCTCCCAGGACATCGCAGGTCCACTTGGCAGTTTCGCCAGTCTTGTGTGGGGAGGCACAGGCCTTGACCCCAGCAAGGTTTAAAATTCTTGCCAGCAGGTCTTTTGAGGGAAGCGACAGAAGGGGCCTGGCTTCCCTCTCCCCCCTAAGGGGGTTTGCCCTACAGGCCGCTTCGATGGGGAGCGGCTGGCTAAGGGCTGCCTGCTTGCTTTCTTGGCAGTCCCCTTGGAAAGAAAAGAGGGGACTGCCGCTGGGAAAAGGGCGGTGCCCGAAAGCACCTCCAGAGAAGGGGGTGAGGGGGAGTCCCCTGCACCCGTAGGCGAAGGAGAGGAGTAAGCCTCCTCTCCAGGGAGAGAAATATGGAGGGTCCCCTGCGCAAGCACACGGGAAAGGGACCTCGATTTTTTTGGTGGAGCTGCACGAGGGCGGCTCCGTCGATGAGCAAGGGGGAATTAGGGGGAGATTTTTTATTTTCTCATCATTGGGCATGGTAACCCTATTTGTGCTACGGGACGCAATAGCTCATCACCTCTCGCAGTTGCATGCACTGCGAGAGGTGCTTACAAGTCCGGCAGAGCTAGGCGCCGCCATTCGGGACCACCCCTCCTGCCTGGTGGCCTGGCGACTCCACCTTGGACACGGCGTAAAATTGATAGAATGTGAAGAGGAGAGGAAAAGGGATGTGAGGAAGGTATGGGTGGGGATGAAGCAGGTTGTTAAAAAAAACACATCCCGAACCGGAGCTCAGGGGTTAGGGAACAATGTCCCCTCTCCCCTCAACCCCGATCCGGGGTGGTTGGCTTGAGAAGAAGGTCAGCATCTACCCTGTGAAATTAGAGGCTGACCAGAGAAAGTTGTGGGAGAGGTTGTATGAAAAGCGACGAGGTAGGGGAGAAATCGGGCTATCTGAAGGAAGGAAGAGAGGCTAAGCTGGGGCCAGACGGAGCGCTGGATCCCGTCAGCACGGCGGCCAGGATGGCAAATCGCCGCGCCCTTTATGGGGGGCCAGGAAGGCAAATCGCCTGCCCCTTACAGGGGAAATTCTCTAGAGTACAAGTAATGAAGGTGAGGGAGGGATTGTCAAGTAATGGAGTTAGTTGGGGTCAAAAGGTGAATAGATGTATATGTGTTAAAGTTAAATGTGGAAAACAAGAAGTGCGCTGATTGATACAGGATGTAAGGTAAAGCATTTGAAGGAATGAAAGTAAGTGAAGTTAAGGATAGTGGATGCAAGGTTTAGACAAAGAGTTTCAATTGCAGGTGTCTGAATGAATGAGGATGAGTTTTGTGTAGTAGGAGGTACAAACAAGAAGTATATGTTTTTGAGAGCAAATGGTATTGTGATACACCCTGATATAAAAATGATTGAATGTAAGAAGAATGGAAGTTTGAAGTGTTAATGGTATGTGGGTTGAGATATAAGTGTAAAAGTGAATATCATGGGAGGTCTCGAGGTATATGTAGACCTCCAGTCATTGAGTGTTAGGATTGGATGGAATTCAGATTAGAGATGCACCGAATATCATTTTAGCCGAATACCAAATATTTGACTGCATACTATTGGGTTGAATACTTACATTTACTGGTACTGTACCTTATTTAAAAAGCTTTATATTTTTTTAACTAACCTATATACAGTAAACCCTCGATATAACGAACCTAAATATAACAAATTTTTGAGATGTTGAGGGATTGGAGGATTCATCAGGTGTAAATGACACCATATGTACCTAGCATGAATGGGTTTGCTGAAAGAACTATAATAACATTTACTGAAATTTTACGATTAATGGTGAAAGATGAGGGAGAATGGAATGAATGTTTGGGAAAAGTACTTTGGTCATTTGGTATGATGGTGCATAAGGAGACTGGAAAGTCACTGTGTAAATATTTGTTGAATTTTGACAGAATGATTAGGCAACATAAGGGACTTAGTGAGAGTGATCATGAGTTATGGAGAAAAGGGAATGAAAAGTTTGGTTGAATTTGGTGAGCACTGGGATAGTGCGTGAAAGAGAGAACTGAAGTTTGGATGAACAGAGAGGGCATCAGTGTCAGTTATGGATGTGGCATGAACATCCTGAATATTTGTTACAACACCTGGTGTAAAAGCATGGAAGACAGTGAGTGAGTGAATGATATAACTAGTGAGTTAAAAGGGAAGCAGTTAGTGTTAGTTGAGCATGGAAGGGGAAGCGTAAGAGGAAATGGTTGAAAAAGGATGAATAGAAAGAACAGTTTGGTGAGAGGGAGAATTTTCTGGATTTTTTGCAAGATCGAGATGGAGTATATGATAGAACATACAGTGCTTGTGAAAAGTATCCGATCACCCTCAAAATTTGTATTTTCAATGATATTCATAGACACATAATTCACTTTCTATTTGTTCTAGCAACATCTAGTAGCTTTCATATAACGCTCTCATATGACAGTTTTCCAGAGAGAAATCTTAAGTTATTGTGGTAGCATTCGTTGCATGTGGGTGTGCAGCAAATATGTCTGATTTTTTACAAAAAGTGGTCTAAATAAAATTTATTTCTAATGTGTGCTAAGAAATGACTAGAAAGTGATTTTTTAAGTGCTAATGTTGCTCTTCATAAATGTGGGAAATCTCAGAGACAGCTAATGAATTAAACATAGCCCAAAGCACTGTTAATTTATGGGTTTCACATGCTAAAAAACGATCTGGCAGAGCGAGAAAGACAAATTTGCGAACAGACATGCTTATGAAACGTTTAGTAGTGAATAATCTAACAATAACTGCGAAAGAACAAAAATTTAATATGAATTTATTATCTGATGTTTCTGAATCAACTATCCAGGAGCGGCTACAAAAAGAACTTGGATTAGCATCTCGCCATGGTGCAAAGAAACCATTCGATAGAAAAATGCATAACAAACGTGTTGCATTTTGTAAAAAATACATTTATTGGACAGTTGAGGAGTGGGAAAAAGTTTTATTCAACAGTGAGTCAACATTTTTGAAATTCAGAAGCTGTCCTAAAATGGTTCGTAGGCCCATTGGCTCAAATAGAATGGACCCTAAATACACCCAAAGAACAATGAAACACCCTCCAAATGTGATGATTTGGGGTTGTTTCAGTTAACAAGGGAGAGGAAGCATATGCAGTGCAGCCCATGGTATTAGTTTTGATAGTTTATGTTACATAACTTTACTTTGCTGGACTCAAATGTTATGAAATTCTGTTTAGCAATTGCCAACAATAACATTATTAAGTGGTTAAAATTACTGAATGATGGAAACAATATTTTCCAATAATGCCCATAACCAATGATACTAGTGTAAAATTACAGACCCCTGATAATAGCATTAGGCAAATTAATCACACTTTAGGTGAGTCCACCATCGAGAAATGAAAGATATTCAACACAAAGGAACATTTTAATGTATACATGTGCTTTATGAACATTTAAGTAACATTAAAAGGGTATTATAACAAGTTATTTATGAACATACGATTCGGTCAATGTCTTAATCATGGAGGTAGAAATTGATCCGGCCGCATCATGAATCGCCATCCAAAGTTCATCTTTTGACAAAAACTGCCGACTGTCCACATAAACTCTTACATTTGATAATAGCCCACAGGTTCTTGATGGGGTTCAGATCAGGCGAACAGGGAGGGCAGACCACGAGATTCTCACCTTTAAACCCTAGACTCCAAAAATGCAGTAGTAGCGTAGTAGCACATGCAGCTTGCAAAGGTACATCATCATGCCTGAAAATGATATTCCGCTGATGTGCCAATGGGACTGATTCAAGCTAAGGTCGCAGCACAGCCTCCAGAAATGTGCAATATGCTTTGGAGGTTATTTTTATGCCATCTGGTACATGTACGAGCCCTTATCCTGACACCTCCACCCCCTTGTTGACACTGAAGTCTTCATCGAGATGTATCACCCTGGTATGCCTATCCTCCTGCCCACCCATCAGGGTCATCCATCATTGCCCTGGACTCATCAGTAAAGAGTCCCTGGTTCATGGGTGTCTTCATGTACCCACTGCATCCTCAACTTCATGTGTCTTGCCTTCAGGGGTGGCCTAACATCACTTCTTCTCACATCCGCCTTTCTCTGGATCAATCTGTTGCAAGTAGATTTCGGAGTTTCTGGAAGGCCAGCTTTGCTGAAAAGACATCGACTGGTTGACCCAGGTCCATTGCGAAGGGCTCTCTTCAATTTAGTCACATAACGGCTCGTTAATAACTTAAGGACACCCTTATCTGAATGAGTCTTCCTCATCCAAGGATTCTTCACAAATAGTTTGATAGTCACAACATGGCAGCCTAATTCAGAGGCAATAAATTTAACAAGAGTTCCTTTGACCAATTCCTTCCTCAGAACACAAATATGAATGGCACACAGTATTTAGCAATGTTACGGGAGAAACTTCCAGTGGTAATGACAATCCATGAGACAAAAACATTCATGCATGATGGGGCACCTTGTCACAAGGCTAAACTTGAGACAAAATAGCTTACAGACAATAAATTTAATATTTTGGATTGGCCTAGTTAGCCCAGATCTCAATCTCATAGAAAATTTATGGCTAATAATAAAAAAATAAGGTTGAAGGCAAAGACACTTGCTCCGTCGAAAAATTAAAAGAGGCCATCATGAAGGTATGGTGCAACTAAATATCAGTGGAAGTTTGTCAAAACTTGATCAAATCCATGTCAAAGCGTCAACAACAAGTCATCAAATCCAAAGGAAAGATGACAAAATACTAATATAAGGTTAGTCAATATTAAACATGTTTTTTTATATAACCGTCTGTAATGGCATTTTTCTGGTTGCCAGTTAAATGAAAAGAAAATCATTCGCCATTATTTGCTCTGATGACAGTTCATGATTTGAAACACACAAGTCACGCTATCAATTTTTTTAAGGGACAGCGGACCTCAGTCAGTGTCTGAGAGTTGCATGAGAAGGAGGTCATTGTTCAACACTCTAATTCTAATATGGCAAAGACTAAAGAATTGCCAAAAAGGAGCAGAGAACTAATTGTTCAGTTACATAAAAGTGGTTTGGGCTATAGAAAAATTTCATCTATGCTAAAAATACCAATCTCAACCATTGGTGACATAAATCAACGGTTCATGTCATAGCAGTTCACTGCAAGTTACCACATTGAGGGCATTCATCTAAAATTTCAAACCGTGCGGCTAAACATATAGTCTGTAAAGTAAAGAAGAATCCTCAAGTGACTTGATCTGAACTTCAGAAAGATTTGGAAGCAGCTGGGACAAATGTATGGAAAATACAATTAGAGCAGTTCTTAGGAACGAGGGATTCCATTCTTGCAAACCAAGAAAGACACCTTTGTTGAAACCAATTCATGTCAGAAATCATCTGAATTTTGCCAAGGAACATTTAGAAGCCTGCAAGTTTTGGGTGGAATAGTGTTAGTCACGTTTGGAGGCAGAAAAATTCAGCACATGATCCTAAAAGTACAATCCCAACAGTGAAGTTTGGAGGAGGCAGCATAATGGTATGGGACTGCATCTCCTCTGCAGGTCCTGGAAGACTCCATATTATTGAAGGGAAAATGAACACTCAGATGTATCGCAGAATTCTTGAGATAATCTCTTACAGTCTGCAGACGACTTGAAGTTGCCAAGAGGATGGACATTTAAGCAGGACAATGATCCAAACATACAGCCAAGGGCACTGCAGCGAGGTTTCAGCAGAAGATAATAAAGGTTATAGGATGGCTAAGTCAGTCGCCAGACCTAAATCCTATCAAGAACCTGTGGCAAGAATTAAAACTAAAGATTCAGAAAAGGGACCCAAGAAATCTAACAGATTTAAAAAGAATATGCCAAGAAGAATGGGCCAAGATACCTACAAATATTTGTAAGAACCTCATAAGTAAATATCCTAAATGGTTGGAAGGTCATATCACCAAATACTAACTGGTTTTCATAGATGTATCAGATACTTTTTGAAACATTCATTTGAAATTTTTTTCGTAATCATCGTAATGTTTGACTATTTTTGTAATATGATACCAATTTGTATTCAACGTACAAAATACATAAGATGTTTAATTTTCAATCTTTGCTGTTGTGTAACTATGGTAAATAAACTTTTGACCATGTATCGGATATTTATTGCACCCACTATATATATATATATATATATTTCTGCATTGGTCAAGATTATATAGTAAGGCTGTATATATACTTTGGGTTTTGTTTGGTGTGATTTAGTTATATTTCCCCATTGGCCAATATTTATTATTGTAAGAGGGCATATATTGTCACTACTGGTTTTTGTATATATATTATTTGTGATAGTCTGGGTGGTCATTTTTTTGTCATTTTTTATTCCCTCTTTCTTGGATATAAATAAAGTTGGAATTAGATTACCCCTCATTGTCCTCTTTTCAAACACCCTGGCGGCTCTACTAGAGCAACAGGCAGTCTAGAGCCTGCTGCCACAACCATATATGGAGCAGCTGAAGCCAAAGGGTTAAATAGTGGGGGAAGGGAGATAAAAAAAGAGGATAAAATGGAGATGGCTGGAGGAAAATGAGCCCTGTTAGCTTGAATATAGTTTCATACTCCTGGGTACACTGTGGGCTTGTGTGTGTGGGGGGTGGGGAGGGGGAGAAGCCTCTACTTCAAGTGCCAGATGCAACATTGCACAGAGCGCAGACCTCTGCAGGCTGCACTGAATAGACATATTATTAAAGAGAACACTGAATAATTTCAACCCAAATATTGATCAGGCCACTCTTCTATCCTCCGGAATGATAAGCACATAAATCTCATCCCTACACAAATATGTAACTAAGACCAAGATAACACTAAACACCACTTTGATTATCCTAACCTCACACAAGAATGGAACACTCCATCACCTCACTGAAAAACTTGAGGAACCACCTAGTGATCACTGAGGAGGCTAAAAAGTAACTCGTCTTAAAACAACTAAGCAACTTCTTAACTGCCCTGACCCAAACATCACAATAAAGTGGGAATACACAAAACTCTCTCATAAGAATAATCCTTTTCTAAAAACTGTTTTTAACCTACTTGTCTTTGTCAAGGATAACAGCATCCCACCATTCCACGTCTGGGATGCCGGTGGATGAGCTGCTGTGTTCCCGCTGCTCCAACTGGGCGAGCTTCGCTGCTGATGAGATCCCGGTCTTCTTGGCTACTTGCAAAATTTGCTCTTGGAGTTTTTCGAGACGGGACTGTGGATGGAAACGGAGGGCTCACTAGAATAATGAGATTGAACCTACACCAATGAGCACAGGTCATTTAGGTACAAATCCAGGGTTGTGAGCCACATGCTGCTGGGATTTTTTATTCTTGCAAGAATCTTCAGAGAGAGAGAGAGAGAGAGAGAGAGAAATAATTTCACTATATTATACCTTTTAAGTATTGAAGATGAGCATTTTACATTCTACCAAAAGACATCTCTCACAAAATCCTGAACACTATCCTCCCACAAAATGGCAAAAAGGAGCCAATAAACTTAACTTTTGGCAGTCAAGCCAAAGTCACCCACCAAGCCCAATGGCATCTCACAAGGAGCCATTCTCTCACCCTTACTACTATTCAACCTATTTATACTGATATACCACAACTACAAAACCCATTAATAAACACCTATACATATACAGATGACATCTCATTCCCAGTAGCAAGCAGGGCACTCAAACAACATTTAAACACACTAGAGCACAGGTTTATACAAAACTACATGACTGCCTCAGCCCACATATCAACAGTAACACTCTTCACACCTAACTACCACTAATTGAACAAACACCCAAATCAGACTAAATGTGCATCCTACTAAGACTTGCACTGGACATTGTCACATAAAATTCAAAACCCACACAACAAACAATACAAACCAAGCCAGAAAAAAAAATCAAAGCCCTCAAAGCACATGAAAATATTATATTTGGACAACAAAAGAAGTTTCTTACCACAATATACAAATAATTAATCCACACCACCCTCAATTACCCAGCACCAGAATGGCACTTAATCACAGCCAAATCTCAGATGAACAAACTCCAAAACACACAATCACAGGATGCACATGCAGCACACATACATGCTAACCCCCCCACAAAAAACCCCTACCAATTACCCAATACTTCAGAAGAGCGCTGACCCCTCCCCACCGCACCCACCACAAAACAGACACAAGAAAGAAGTCTCAACAAACTACTTCCAACACCTCTACAATAACCTTCCTCCCCTACCACCAAATCCTAATTTAATTAAACATCCACACTACCTTCACCCAAAGAGACAAACACACTACAACCAAACAACATCCTAAACGAGCATCCAACAACCCATAATAGGCCTTTTTTTTATATTTATAGTCATTGGAATTACTTCACAGCCTTAATACTAGGTTAGATAAAAAAACAAATCTCCCAAACAAAAACAAAAGAAAGAAGGAAGCATGCTCCAGAGTCAGGAGGATGCCTGCATCCCAGGCGTAGGAGCATGCAACCAACATTCGTTGCAATAATTATTAAACCATGCCTCCCTATGACATCTACTGCTGGTTGTTCAACAAAGAAGTGTAGACAATTACAATCAAAATTAAATAGAAATTGTGTGCAAAAGTGAACCTGGCCTGAGTGGTATCTCTACAATGAAATTTAGCAAACATTAATTACAACATGGCTAAGAGTACCATTTCCATTATTCTAAAGAATAAAGACTGAAAACAATTAACAGATGCTACTTTGAGTACTTTGAGAGCACTGAAAGGTAGGCAAGTTATCGCAGATATCGAGAGACCAGATTTGGATAAAGGAGAAACAGGTAAAGTATCCTAGTTCTGAGGTATCTGTGAAAAAGCAAAGACAATTTATGAAAAATTGAAAAGAGTAATGTTGCACCAACTTCTGGCACCACATATGAGATTTTAGGGGTCAGATGTTTTTATTTAGAACTTAATGAAATCCTATGGGTTTAGTTACTTAAATTTTTACCAAAAAAAAAACATTTAGCAGAATGAATCATGCTTGTTAAGGGGGTACCACTACTAATAAAATGGATGTTAAGTAATAATAAAACACTACATTAGAACTATTTGGTAAGATTAGTTTAGTTGCATATATTATTTTAGTCAAAATGGATTGACATAAAAGGTAGGAAAATGATTCTCCTGTATATAAATCACAAACTAGATAACAAACAAATGTTGCATCTTCACATAAAAGATGCAAGTTATTATGGAATCTCCCACCCAACTACTAACCAAGCCCAATCTCTCTTGACTGATCAGAAAGCTGTATTTAGATAAGACTTTAGCAACTGAAGAAAAGGAATAAGGAAGCACTATAAGTATACAAACAATCTACCATGTCAGAATGGTTACAAGTCAGGAACACAAGTAGTTCCAATGCTTACTTTTGCTCTCTCTCTTTGAGCGAGTTGGATATATTTGCCTTGTTCATGGAATTTGAATGCCTTCTTTGTGCGCAAAAAGGGTTTCAAAGGAACCCGGTAATCGTAGAATTGACTCTCAGAAGACTCTTCAACTGGCTTCTCCAAGAGCTGTTGCTTGAATTCCTCCCTCTTTTTGGCCCTTATGTTGGCCTATATAAACAAGAAGGACCGTGATAATGGGAGAAAAAGCTGGATTCGACCTTACTTTATTGTGGCTTCAATTAGGGTTCTCTCAAAATAGGAGCCATTATATATTGAATAGAAATGGACTAATATTCTTTAGGCAATAAAGTCAAAGATATAAAAAATTCACAATAGAATAAGGTCGAAATGACTAAATGCAAGATAAACTTAATATTTTAACAAGTTCAGTTCAGATTTTATAAATTGGAAAAGAAGTTTTCAGACAACAAAAGATACTGCAAATTCACGGTTTGGGGCTAAATGCGAAGAATGACCCTATTTTTCTTCCAATGTAAAAACAAAATACAAAAATATTACACTTTTTGGCTAAACTCACAGGGACAGTCTCAAATGAGCAAGACTCTTTCACTTTGATATCACCCTACTGTTTACCTTTGTGCTGCAAAACTTATCAGATACCTGATAGCAGAACAAAGGCCAACCAAGTATAAAATGAAAACCTTTCAACTTCTCATTAAAACAGGCATCAAAACACTCAAACATACTCAGCCACAATGAGAGCAGAATCTAGGAGGTAAGGAAGGAGGAAAAAACTGATCTTAACATCAATGAACCAAACATTTCAGTCTAGTTACAAAATCAGCCCTATCTCTACTCTTCCAGCCAATGTTGAAATGTGAAGCAAAGCCATGGGGATACAGGTCATTTGTTCTATGTAGAAAGGAACAGGAAAGTAAGGAAGAGCTCAAGCATTTAACACAAACCATTTTTTTTTTATATAGTTATTACCACTAATTCAGCCTCAAAATCCAGTACATATCTCAGTTGGACCTAGAGTTTAATGTGTTTGGAATTATGGGTTGCTAAAGCATATTGGAGCAAGTGTAAACTGATTTAAAGTGGATTCTCATCAAAACACTACAACCATGGTAAATGTGGCTCAACTTTACTTATTGTGAGAAAGGCAAATTTCATTATGGGCATTGATAATGGCACTCCTGTCATGCAACAGAAGATGAAGGTAGCCCCAGTGCAACTATTGCATCATTTCTGGTGGGGATCTTTATTGTAAAGTTGCAATTTAACTTCAAATATCAATAGAGTTTCGGCATGTTTTTTACAATCCCTTTGCACAGTTGGATACCCATCTGGGTGGGGACTATAGTTTAGCAAGAGATTCGAGAAACAAGTCACTAATGCATGTAGGCATCAGCTGCTAGGTTGACCTAAATCAGGAGTCAATGCAATGCCTAACTGTACCAAATGTTGTTAACTTCCCTTAACATAAAAAGGGGTGTTTTCACTCAGATTGGTGTAGCCTAAACCAATCAAGCAATGCTTAGCGAGTTAAAAATGAGGAGCAGAGTAAAAGACGAATTAAAGTTACTCATCTAAAACAAATTCACTGTCATCCAAAAAGAGATGAATCAGATGTCATCTCACAATGAGCAGATTCAAATTGGGGCTTAAAGAATCAACCTCATATCTTAAGATGTGGGGCTGCAATTGAGTACATTGTAGAAATAATGAATGCATTCACTTAAAGTGAGCAAAGGGCAGGTGCAGACATGGCCAAACTTTTGTAGTAAATGAAAGCATCAAGAGTAGACTCAAAAAATGCAAACTCCCATTATCATTTGAATAGTAAGACAAACTAGTAGTTCATGAATGGGAATAGGATCACTGAAGTGACAGCTGCACATTGGAGGCAAAGGAAAAGAAAGATGCCAAGATGAGAACCTTATCTTTTATAATATCTTATGCATTTAATGACTTTGGATCAGGTTACTGGAGTAACCTTCACCACCCTGCTTTATCGCTGTCTATTCTATCTTTTACCTTTTTAAAAATATGCTCGTTTATTATGGTCTGGCAGATACTAACACAGTCAGTAGACAACATTGATATAATAGAGAAAAGGGAGATTGTGGGTATCTTCGCTCAGTTGAAACAGAAAATATAAAGAGGAAGTAATGAGAGATTAAGAAGAAAAACAACCTTTATAAATTTGGGATTTAGATCATTTTAAACCTCTTACAATAGGTTTGTAAAAGAACTCTCATGTCTGGACTTAGAACCATTTATATCAAAATACTCTCACACAAATCTTCAACCGCTACCTTCCATAACACTTTTCAAATGTCTGCAAATCTGACCACATAATACACATCAAGCCAAACAAAGCATCCAGTGCCACCACCTCACCCGTCTTATCTCTCTATTCAGCACCCCTTCTATTAGGTTGAGGAATAAGTTCTTGCATTTTTTTTAATGTGTTGATTTAAGTTTGGTGGACGTGATTCGTGCACATATTAAGAAACAATAATAAATAATGAGAGCAGAATTTGCAGAAAGGACAGCTCAATGGTGGTTTTCATGTTTCAAAAATGGTCATTTCAATCTTAATGACGAAGAAAGTTCTGGTCGCCCCATTAAGTTGGATGAAGATTGATTGAACGACCTTCTTCATGAAAATCCTCATCAATCGACGAGAAAATTGGCTGTACAATTGGCATGTGATCAGAAAACTGTAGTGAATCACCTTCATTTGATAGGGAAAGTTAAAAAACTCGGTGCATGGGTTCCACACGCTTTGAGTGAAAGCAACAAACTTCAACGCTCCATGATTACCGTAGGTTTGCTTGCTTGTCACAAGGCTACTTGTGGATATAAGGACAGATTTCTTCACCGCATCATCACTGGTGATGAAAAGTGGTGTGTTTATGTCAACATGAACCAGCGAAAACAATGGCCTAGCCCCAATAAAAAAACACTTCCGCGATTAAAGCAAGGACTTCATTCATGAAAGACAATGCTGTGTGTGTGGTGGGATTGTGAAGGCATCATTCTTTATGAGCTCCTTGCGAACAATGAGATTGTCAACGCAGAACCCTACGTTCAACAAATGTATCGACTCGCCAAAGCTATTTGTGAAAAGCAACCTCATAACGTTATGGAGTCCTTCTGCAACACGACAATGCTCATCATCACATTGCCAATATGACAAAAGACGTGATCCAAACGCTTAATTTGGAAATCCTGCCGCATCCTCCATATTCGCTAGACTTGGCTCCATCAGATTTCCATCTGTTCTGATCGCTCTCCAACAATTTGCCCAGCGTTTCATTCAATACTGATGTGGAATTAAGAACCTGGTTAGATGAATTCTTTGAGTCAAAATCCAGAGATTTTTATTGCAGAGGCACCAAAAAACTAGTTGAACATTGGGAAGAAGTTGTAAATAACAGAGAATACATTATTGATCAAATTGCATATTGTTATCAATTAAAAATGAAGTTTTTCTAAAATTGTTAATGGTAATGAATAAATTTGCTAAAACCGCAAGAACTTATTCCTCAACCCATTACAATCAGGAAATGTCTAATCCTAATCAAAATCAACCCACACATCCAACTAAATGTTTCCAAACATAAATGCCCTCCATTGCACTTAACTACAAAAATTGGCTTGTCAACTTCTGCAGATCAACAAACACAATACACCACAGAAACCTATCATAAATACATCATACACAATGGAGTCCTATGCAAGGACATTACTCCCACATTATTCCTAAAACATAAAAAACAAATAGAACATTTACAGTATTGGGCATTACACTGGATACAGGGCTACATTTCCGACACTACATAAGAAACACTTAGATAATAAAGAAATTAACATCCAAACACTCACAAAAACCATATTTGGGCAATCCAAGTAATCCATAATCCACATAAGCAGTATATCCATGCCTGACACCACCCAATCTTGTATTCACTCACTTCATACTAAAAGAAACACCCAGAAACAAAGGTCATGACCATAAAACGCTTCTTGACCTTCAATGGAATGAAATTTCTCCAGAGTATGTAAAACCCACACCATCACATGCAACACCTCCCTCTCCACCCCTCTACATAACATGCACAAAACTCCAAGTAGGTAATTACCCCCCATAATCCTCAGACATGGCATCCAATCTCTGAATCTAAATCACATCATTGCTACCATTCTAATGGATATCAATCAGAAAAAAACATTCCTACCACATCATATATGGATAAATGCACCCGCCTGACTGAAACTGGCATCTGCTCCTGCAGCCATCAGGATCTAGACACAGCTCAACACATATCCACAACATAAAAGTAGAAATGACACAAAACTTGCAAATACTTGGTGTGTTGGATTTCTGGGAGATGTCAGTCATAGCCGTTAGTGCATCATGGGCAAATTTGTTGCAGATGACTGAGAGGATAGTTTAGTTTGCCTTCCATCCCTTTCTGACCCCAATGCCTACCTGAAGATTTATGCTTATATATCTTCCACACATTTTCATTCTCTAGCATCACCATTTTATATACCTTACAAAGTTCCTGCGCAATATGCCCTTTAAAAGTGAAAAACAAAACAGTTAACCTAAGAGATGGTTCTTAGCCAGACTAGACACATCTCATTATAAAACAACTACCAGAATTGAAACACAAATGAGGACCAGAATTTGGATAACTAGAGAGCATCATGGATTTTTAATCAGATGGGGAAAGCAGAAACTACATAGATAGAGGAGGTGAGTGGAATGACAGAACCACAATAATGCCTCCTATTTGCTCAAAAGAATCAAACAAAATAAAACAGGAGACAATGAGCAAGTAGTCAAAATTCTCCAATTTGTGTAATGTACAGAACCATATTAAAGGATGGGTTAAGCCTCAAAAAATAGGGAGTGAACACAAGATAAAAATTTGATCCTCTGGTTTAATATGTTTATAATGTGTAATCAGCACCATTTCTGGTACTGCTCTTTTATTTGGGCCCTGGAAAAGACCTTGGGCATCAATGCGGAAAAAAAAAGATGAGCAAGAATACTAATCGACCAGGAATCTTCAATAAAAACTGGATGAAAGCGAATCCAAGGCCCCAAGCTAATCTTAAAAGCTGAGTAAAAAAATGGATACAATGAATAAGCAATACCTGGAGACAGGAAAAAAAATATGAAGGATAAGGATTGAAAATAAGCATACAAGTAGAGAGATTGGGATATTTAAAGGAATATTTAAGGATATAAAATTGCTATAATAATTAACAGCATTCTTACTGATTGGTAAAAGTATGCAAGAGAAAGATATTAAAAAGCAACATTGTAAGAAAGATTCCAAGAGATGTCATAGGAAACTTCATTAAACATAGTTAGTGAGGGCTGTAAGTCTGAACTGGACACAATCTCTCATGCTGACAGCAGTGTATTATACCCAGCTTGGCAGTAAAACCATGCAGTACCCAGGAAATCGCACCAGCTTCAAACAAGGGGGAGAAGGCCAAGCTCATCGCCAGATTTGGAGCCATTTATTTAACATGGACATGGCTAAGGCAAGACAATGAGTGCACTCCAAGAAATTTGAGCACAATACTTTCGACAAGGTAGAAAGTTTGTGAGTAGTTTTCTATGCAGAACCAGAGGTGCTACCAGTTTAGAGCCAATAGAGAGAGGAGCAGTAAAAAGTTAAGAAGTAGTTCTATTAGTACTCCAAGTATTGAACATCATCGAGTAATGAATGTCTAGTACAGGTAGAGGACACTGCGAGGCTGCGAATGCAGGCCTACAAGGTAAGACCAAGGAGATGGTGTGACTAGACCATATCCAGGTGGTTTAGCCCTATTCAGCAACAAGAGGGGTTAAGTTGTGGAAGGTAATAGTACACTAACTTAGTCTTGGCGAAATAAAACCCAAACCTGTGCAATTAGGCATAGCAAGAAATGCAGTTCAGAGCCTGTTGGAATCTATGTCCAGGGTAGGCATCTGGGCCAAACCAAAACATATCACACAGTCATCTACATAGAGCATAGCAAGAACACATTCAAGCAGTACTGAGGTGATACTGTTAATGCTTAAACTGAAGACACTTCCTGTCACCCATAGAATGAATTGACAATCTCAGTGAAACTCAGACACAAAGATTGGAATTTGCCCCCTCACCCCCATGGTGTGGAGGGTCCTCTATGATATTGTATCACCATGTGGTATTATAGGAGTGTTCTAGATCAAAGAACACTGGTAAAGTGCTGTCTACCAGGGAAGGCTTTGCACATAGCATTTTCCCAGCACAAGCAGAGTATATAATGCAAAGTGCAAAGTGCATCTTAGGAAAGTTGCACTGTGTAGAAGAGAGGTGGTCTCTGCTGTACAAGAAATAAGATAACCTAGCATTAACTAATTTCTGCTTCAACTTGTAGATATAGGAAGTTAGAAATTGGGTGGAAACTACCCAGGGTAGAGTGATCTCTCACTGGCTTGTGAAAAGTGAGTACAGTAGCCATTTGCCAGGAAACAGGAAGGATAGCCTCCATCCAGATCCTGTTGCATGAAACATGGAAGTGAGGCCGGAGCATAACTCAGCATAGACAACAGGTCATTGAAGGGCTTCCTCTCTATAGATAAAATCTACTCAGCAGCCATTAAGGGATAGTGAAGCAGCATCACAGAGAATGCAGAGAAATCTATCGTGAAGGACATTGCCACAGCTGCAAGATACAAGAATATGGGTCATCCTCTTCCACACCTCTGCAAGAGGGGTCTTTCCATTGAGTGAAGACCCACTTGCCAGCCAAATAAGATGGCAAACTTTTTCCATGGTGAAATTTTTCAAATGGTGCTTATAGGCAGAGCTGCGCATTGCAGCAATGAGTTGCGACTTTGCCGCACTATGAATTTCGAAGTCACAAATGCTTTGAAAAAGTGACTAAGCAAAGTCGCACCGCCAATTTTCCGTGAAATTTGAGTTGGTAGCAGCTAACTTTATTTTGATCTGATTTTTAACTTTCTTTTTACAATAAATTAAAATCTTGACATTATATGAGACTGACATTACATGAAACTACCTAAACATACCCCAAAAATCTGTCACTCTGAATTTTATTAGAAATTAGTAAAATTAAACACACTTTTGAGGCATCAACCAAGTTTTAAACCTTTCTTGTCAGTTAAAAACATTCAAGAACGTGTTATGCTTTGTGGCGTTCATCGTGCGAATTAAACTCATTTTCTTGTATTTTAATATGTGCTTATACTTTTCTTGTGGTTAAGATGAAAAAATTGCTGTGAAGTGTAAGAAGTAATTAAAATCTAACAGCATTCTACCTTTAACATGCTTAAAATTAAACAATATAAGTAAAAATTGGACCATCATACATAGACTAGGCCTCACTTCTAAATTTAAAGGTCATATTGATATAGCCTATTAAACTCACATAGTTTTATCTTTCTTTAAATCCATTAGGCCACCCTATGAGCTTAGAAAATCTTGATTGTTTAGTAACTTAAACCAGTAAAGGTTAAGAGTGATGTCCTTTGCCGATCTGAATCTCTTATTTCATCATTTCTTTCTTTTCTGACGCCACCCCGCGAGTGATTGTAGCAGCATGGGTGTTTTTCACTAACTTTCTTCTTGTAGCTTTTATTGTAGCTTAATTCATTATTAGTTACTGAAAATTCTTGCAAAGGTTTTGTTCTTTTACAGATTGAAAAACTGAGACATAGACATGGATAAGTTTGTGACAAGGGGCAGGGATAGGAGCAAGAGTTTTTCTGGCGATGTGTTTTAACTAAAAAAATAATAAATGTGTTTTTCTGCCTTATAAAAGCATGTTTCTGTTATTGCGCTAAAGTTTACTTAGAGGAGTCACACCGGGGAAAAAAAAAGTCACAAAGTCGCACTATGTGGGCTGTTGGCTGAGAGTGCACTGTTGTCTTTGAGGACTTACTGGAGGAGTCTTGGCTCATCATCAGAGCTTTCCTTTGCTCCTGCTCCTGAAACCTTTGGTGGGCAATGTAACTTTGAAGTTAAGGTTCCCTTGTCCTTTGGAGGGGCCCTGACTTAACAAAAAATTAAAAAAACATCCAGCCTTGGACAAGGAGGCAATTTTTGTTATAGATAGGTCACATCTGGTGAATGCCTCCAAGGGCACAAGTAAGGTTAGATTAAAAACAAAACAAACCCGAAACTTAAATCAACAAAAAACAAAAGCAAGAAGTAAGCACACTCCAGTGTTAAGGGAATGCCTGCCCCCCTTTGGCGTAAGAGCACAAGACCAAAGTCAAAGAGTCAAATAAAAAGAAGGATGCCAGCCTCCTCCAATAATCAAAGATTGTACAAATCTGTGTAAATTAATCCATCCTGACAACAAGGCACAAGCAGTAGCAACTCAGCTCATCCTGGTATTGGGACAGGTAAAGTGCATGAAGATCCCCCAGACTGGGATATTCACAAGAATGTGCCAAGCAGTCTGTGAAACAAAGCAGTGCAGTAGCCACAGTATGGTGTGAGCCCCACAAGTGTGCCTAATTTGAAGATAACATATCTACCCGAGGCCATCACAGCATTGGGTATTAGGTCCAAGGGAACAGTTGCAGGTTGATGGCACACTACAACTGTTCCCTTTTACCTGTTATGTGGGCAGGGTGAGGAAGAGTGAAAAGCTGGTCTGGTTGCCCAGTCTTTGCAGACTCTTTGGCACACTCATTCTCAGCAATCTCTACATGTCCAAGAACCATAAGTTAATCTAGACAACCACCGGTTTGCGGCAACAGTAACATCATGTTTACCACAAACTAAGAGGGCAGCAAGATTTGAGAGAGATGGACTTCCCTTGTTGCTATTCTCCTTTCTGGTGGCAGGCTCATGAAATCCCAGGGATAAACTAACAACAACCCTCTGTGGATTTGCCTCTTCTGGCTATGACTTGGAGATCCAGGGTTTCCTCACTTTTTGCAAAGGGGTTTTGGCAAGGAAGAAGGGGGTGGGTCTCATTTTAGCTGGGAAGGGTGCAAAGCTGTATTGCCGCCAACTTTACCAAGATGGTTCCTTGGTGAGGTAGAACCTGCAGAAGGTACAGTGGTTACTGTACCTTTCACCCTGGAGGGGCCAGGAGCAGAGGGTTCTTTTTTTTAATTTGAGACAGGATGTATCAGGTCTCACTCGTTTGGCATGCCAGGACCAATTATTTGTGCCTTTCAAAAGAAGAGATTCATCAGTCTGCAACTTGAATGGCCAGGACATTCTTAACAAAGTAGGAGTCACAATGCTTGAAGAAAGCATAGTGTGGCTCAGCGCAATTCATACAACAGGACTTACACAATACAAGGTGAATGACAAAAATGTATAACAACTTTAAATCTAAATAACTTTTTCATAAATTGAGATATTTTGAATCTGTTCATTTTGTGTAATGCAGCATCCAATTTTTGCATTATTTGAAGGTAGCTGTTTTTATTAAACATAAATTATTTGTGATTTAAAAAAAAATTATGTTTCTAACACATTTCTGCATAATGCATCATATCTGAATGATGTCTAAATCTTTTGATTAATGAATTATTTGAGACCCTTCATATGAAAAGCTGACAAAAGAACAATGCCTCTACAACATCAAGAATTATCAAGAAACCAAAAACTTAATGCAAGTACAGAACTATTTTAAACAGGAAATTCCCCAGAGAGCATCTCTAACTAAATGTCCTATTTGTAAAACTGTTGAAAAGTTTAAAAGAAATGGAACTATTATCAATTCAAATAAAGGACATTCAGGATGACTGAAAACTAAAGGAACAAAGACAACATTGAGCATGTTTGTCAGTTATTAGTAAAAAACTCTGAAGTATCCTCTAGAAGAAAAGGTACAGGACTTTCACAAATGTCATTTCTGCAAATTGTTCATAAAAACTTGAAATTCAATCCATTATTAAACACTATATGAATGGTCAAGTAGCAGACAAAGATCCTTGCAATATGTATGAAGAAATCAATCACAGGAAGATCATGTGTACAAAAAGAATATCAGCAGAGAAAAGTTGTCTTTGTGGGTAGGACTGTGTGACAATGGATCATCAATTGGTCCAATTTTTATTAATGGGAACTTAAATGGTGAAACACCTGGAAATTTAAAACCAAGATATCATTCCACTATTAAATGCTGCTTATGGAACCAGATTTTATCGCATTTGGTGGATTGAAATCGGTACTCCAGCTCACAAAACACTGATTATTAAGAATCACTTGTAGGAAGTATTCCAAAGGCTAATAATTGCAGTGAGCCATAAGACCGAATCTAAACTGAAATTTTGAGGTTTGCCACCCGACATAAAATTTCAGGAGAATGTGCCCAATAGAAGGAAGAAGGGGTTGGTGAACCATATCCTGCATCTAGAGGGTCCTATCGCAGATTTTATAATCTTTTAGGGGCTCCATCTCTGGATGGTCACTCCTTAAGGGCAAATGCTCTCATCTGAGCAACCAAAGATGGAGGAGGTGCAACAGAGTGGATCCCTTATAACTCATACCAGTTACTGACAGGACAGCCAGGATGTGGAGATGTGTTGAGTAAAGCCTACGTGCCATAGGCAGTACAGCCTTATGTACCTGAAAACAGCCACAGGAAGGTGGTGAAACCATTAGGGGCAGGGAAGAGGTAACAAACTCCTATTATTACTACCCTAATACCCAGGAGCCCTTAAGCCTCTCTTCTGACATGGCATAGGGTAGCTGATCAAGTCCTTAAATGTAAATAGAGGCAATAAGGAAGGAATAAAATGGGGGCCACCAGCTTCCCCAGGCTCTGTCAAAGAGTTCAAGTCAACTCAGTGAGCCCGCTAGGCACTTCCTCTTGTCACTCAGGTTCAGGATATGTCTCTCCTCTAGGCATCAGGTAAAGCAGTATACACTAGGTACCCCTCCGAAGAGGTTAGGTTGATAAAAAATGGGGAGGGATGGTGTTAGTGGCAGAGCGAGAATGAATAGTGCCAAAAATAAATGCTGCAAAGCCCAAATGGAGACGCAAGTGAAGAATACCACCTGCAAAGAAGAGGCTAGATGACAATAATGACCTTGGAATCAAGGATAGGCATTTTAGCTTCAAGGAGTAACAACAAGGAGTAACAACAAGGAAAGAAGGTACCCTAGGAGACCTTACGGTCCATTCAAAGAGGGTACCATTGGACTTGCAATCGAGCGGGCACAAGGCTGCTCAATTGTTTTGCGTCCCTAAACGGCCACTTTTCAAGACCTTGTCTAGTCTTGACTTGAACTGGTCAACAGATTCACTGTTGACAACTTCCACTGGAAGTGAGTTCCACTTACCGCAGATACTGTAGGTGAAAAAATTTCCACACAGATTGCGGTTGTAACGCTTCAGTTCAAGTTTGAAGCCGTGATTGCGCGTTCTGTTCTCACTCAGTGTGAAAATATCCCGGTAGTCAACATTGTCGAACCCTCAAAGTATTTTGAAGACCTCGATGAGCTGACCACGCAGTCTACGGGTTTCTAGCGAGAACAGATCTAATTCCCTTAGTGTATTTTACACATTTAAAATTATGCAAGTGGCTTTATCTTAAATTAAGGTAAAAAAACATTTAAATTTAAGTCTATATAATTTCTATAATAATAGAGAGAGTTAGTAACAAGTCCCTACTCTCTCCCCATCTCGAAAAAAGGATATACATAGTGAGCATTAAGGTGGCAAGTAGAACTCAATGGGTATTCAAACACATGCCAAGCAAAGTGGGAAAGCCTTCAAAGTATGGCACCTCAGAAGCGGACTCAAGTGGAACAGAGGGATTTAGAGTCAAAGGATCATGGTCGTCTGAGGAGAGGGTCTCCATATTGTCACTCCACTCTCTGGGCAGTCTATCCTTTGTTCCATGCTCTCTCTGGTCAGGGCAAAGTCACGGAGGGTGACTGTTGGGAAAATTAATGTGGATGTATCGGGGTTAGCCTTGATGAGCTACACTTTGTGCACCAAAGGTTCATCCTTCCAGCAGATATGCCTTCAGAAGAGAACCCTACCCTGAGAGGAAAGTTAAGTAGGCATACTCTACCCCAACAAAATTCACTGCGGGTACAAAAATAGTCTCTTGTGAGGAGTGGCATTGGTCGGTCGAAGTGAGAAGAGAGCGAAGACAATGCAAAGCTTCAGGCCATACCAATTCTGAGGCTGAAATGGGGAGTTTGCTAGTCCAATGCAAGAGTCGCTGCTTTCCAAATGATGCCCACATAGCACTCACATTGTCCATTTCCAGCCGGGTTGTAATGAGTAGTGCAACTCGTAACTGCCCCCTTTTCATGAAGAAGGATCTGCATTCCAAGGACATAGGGGAGATCCCTTGATCAGAGTAGATGTATGCTGGGATGCTGAATATTGAGAACAAGTTAGCCTAGCACGAGATCACTGTAGAAAAAGGGAAATGTGAATACTCATTGACAATAATCAGAAGACACTCGTTCCAGGAAGATGAAGGAAGAGGTCCTTTGAAATTGATGGCGAACTGATCAAATGGGCCAAGAGCTGGAATGAACTCTTGCCTCTTTGGATGATGGTACTAAGACTTAAGTCTGTGGCAGGTGTCCCAATGATCCAATGCTTCTAACTTCTAGAGTAGGGCAAATTTCTTATCCACACAAAAGGCATAGATTGTACAACACCTAGATTGCAGAGAGGCTGATGTAAATCAGTGAGATGTGAGACAGTGGGAATGAGAGACAAACAAAATCTGTGTAAAAGAGGGTTGGCAGCCAAGTTCTGGGATCCAGGTCTAATTGGAAAGATAAGTTCCAAACACCACCAGGCAATTTTCTCATTCTTGATTTTGCTCTGATGCTGGGAGTGGAACATGTAGGAGACTGAACACTAATCTGATTATGGCAAACTTGTGTCCAATAAGCAAGTGGCGCCATAATTTAACTGATTCAATGATTGCATAGGCTTCTTTCTCTGCTGCACAGTACCTCCTCTCAGATGAAGTCAGTGTTTGTGAGAAGAATGCAACAGGCAAACCACTCTGGTTGGCCTATTGTATGTGCGCTGACTCAGAGGCATCAATTTTAACAGTAAACAGTCACTTTTCATCAAACTTCACTCTGATTGCTGAGAAAATGGCAATCTTTACATCTACACTGGTGGCTTTAGCCTCATCTGACATGGCGAATGAGGCATCAACTAAAGGTCATATTCTTTGGGAGAACCATGGGATCCATTGGGCATAGTATGCAAAGAGGTTGAGTAGCCATGACAAAGACTTTCTATCAGATGGGACAAACATGTCACAGAGAAGGCTCAAACAAGTAAGGTTAGTCGGAGCTCCTTGTGGTGCATCTGCTACCCCAGTAGGTTGACGGTGTCAGTGGAGATCTTACAATTTTCTTTTTCAATGTTAAGTTGCATGTGTGCATGGCTTCAAGGAAACAGGCTAGATTAGTCATGGTCTTCTAAGGTATGTCCACAAATTGTGACATCGTCCAAGTAAGCAAGGGTTGCTTTGAGCCAATTGGAGTAGATCATTCATCAATGATTCTTTGGAAACAAGGCACCCATTTGTGAGTCTGAAGCTTAAGCACCTTAAGTGGAAAAGTCATCCATCAACCTAGAAAACAGTGTAGATTATATCCCCCAAGTGTAAGGGCATTCTGTGGTATGCACTATGCAAGATGATCATGCTAAGGAATTTATAGTAAGAAATCTTTTTGACAAGATCATCAAGGTTCAGCAATGGGTAGGTATCTATGTAGATAAACCTATCAATATGTTTAGAGTAGTTGATGACCAACCTTTTCTTTTCTCTGTAATTGAGAATATGTCATCCAAGGTGAATTTGATGGCTTGATGATCCCTTCTTCGAACATGCGAGCAATCTCCAATCAGACTCCTTGAACCGCCAGGACTTAGTAGCAATGGGATGATAATCAGGAGATTGATGCAAAAAAGACACTCAGGAATCTATGACATTGCTGTCAAAGAACAAACTTCCAAGTTAGAATGAGGGACACCAAATTCAAGCCTAAGCAATAAATGTCGTATGGATGGGATCTCAAGGATGATATCAGAGCAACAGTCATCCTTGGTTTTAATGTTGAGATAAAACACTATGTAATGTGGGTTATCAGTTTACTGGATGCTGTGGTAATTGCTCTATCAAATATGCTGGTGGGGAGCTTAAGACTGTGCACAAGTCTGCTAGAGGCAAAGTTTTCCAATCACTCTGTGTCACCCCGGTGATGACCACCTTCATAAATGACAGTTCCAGAAGTGAAGATGGTACAGAAGCCAAGGTGCCTGTTTGGGCCACAACTCATTTTCCAGGGTTACCTGGGGGTTTAGCCCCCCTTCATATTCAACTAGCATGAAGTGTCCTTTTTTGGCAGTGTTGGCACACAGCCTCTTTGGTCGGACATCTAGCACAACAAGGGTTGTGGACTACAGCAACAGTATTCCACTCTAAGTCATTAAGGCATCCAGGGATTCAGACTGCATAGATGTATTGGGTGTGACAGAGGCGACAAGCGTTAGGGTGGCATACAAGTGAGAATCTAGCTCTGCAATTTCCAAGGCTTGGACCTGGTCAACCACATCTGTTAGAGTGAGCGTTAAACTTTCTAGCAGCCATGTACAGATTCAGTTGGAAGCCAGTCCAGTTCTAAAGGCATCATGGACACACTCGTTCATGTAGGTGTCCACAGACAAAGCGCAGAAAGTGTACCCCAGGCTGAATTTTTGAAGGGAGCACAAAAGCTCATCAAAAGACTCAGATTGGACCTGCCTGCAAGTGGCCAGTTGGTGGAAAGCACCATCATCATTGGCAGGCTGGATAAAGATATTCTTTAGGGCTTCAAGGGCTTCGGAGTAAGTCTGATATTCAGAGATTACCTTAAAGTTTCAAGGAGAAACTAGGTTAGCTAGGACCCCTAGCTTTGCAGTCTGTCACATCACCCAGTCTCCATGTAGCGAGTGATGATGAAGACCCAGTTCCGGAAGAGTAGAGTAGCTTCTGGGGCAGTTGGAGACACCTCTAGCCTTTCAGGCTGCAAACCCCTGCCAATGTCTGTCATCTCCATGTGAATTAAATTTTCACAACTGTTGGGAGGTTAAGGAAACTCCATTACAAAGCACTAGCCCCCAAGTAGTGAATGTCTTATAATGAATACTGTCCATTGCACGGGTAGAAGAACCCTAATGCTCTAGATGTGGGCCTTCACACGATGGAAAATAAAAAACAAGACCAAGAAAATGGTGCTAATCCACGACTTCCAGGTATACCCCATTTACAAACAAGTCCAGGTCAGGGTGGAGCTGAGGATAGTGGAAGAAGTGCAGTACTTTAGTGATTCAGGACAATTTACACACTTGGCATTACAGGATACATTTTTATCATGCATAGGCTTAGATCAGTTAGCACATATCTGCAGATGACCTGATTTAGCATGTTTAGTAGTTAGTTTTATTCATGTGGTCAAAGTAGTGACAATGATAACATCTCCACAGCACAACTGCCTTTACGAGGTAGCAGTACCAGCCACCTGCATGGACTCAATAAGCCTAATTAGGCCAAAGGTGTGAATAATGTCAGGGTGGGTTTAAAGAACAACCCCTCCTTTCTGGAAACTGGCTTAACCTTAACTGACCTCAAGTTGGTCACCTCTTCTGTAATAACCTTGGTGTAGTAGTTTACCTGTAATCTACTAACCCATTTACAAAGTACAATGTAGGGCGTTGCATCACTCACCCACACAGGTATGCCATTGGGAGTTCAAAGACCACCTGATTTGGCACTCTGTGGTGAGTTAGCCACAGTGACCCTATGAGTGTTGTGGCCAAAAAAATGGTTCACCCATGGCTACCACCAGGGACTTAATAGGCCTGTAGGTTACTTCAGATCTCCAAGATTCAGAGAACCAGCGTGAGGCCTACAAGAAAGTCACAATCTATTACCTGTTAACAAAGAGGTGGGGAGGGAAGGGCAGTGAGCAATGGTATACCCAATCCATAGTCCCCTGCTGCTCCCTTCGGGGAAAGAACAATCTCCCGTATCTTTTCTGCAGCCTCTGAGATAGTAGATGGTGTGAGGGGGTTATGCCAGACATTGACCGGGAGGTAACTTTTTTGAAGGCAAAGAATGACAAAAAAAAGGGATCCAGTAAGAAGTAGGATTTGTGATTTACCTATTACCTTAACTCATCAAAGGGGCTGGTGGATTGCACCTGTTCTCCTGATTTCAGTTGCAGCAAGGCCATTACCCTTGCTACACCTTTCGCCCCATTGTGGGTTTGTGTGGATGTGAAAAAGACTGCCCCAACCAATAAATTTCAAATTTAACAAAGGGCAGAGTACAAATTCATCTCCTAAATGGCAGTTAGTATGAAGATAATAAATGAAACTCAGGAAGAATTGTCTGGTAGCATAGATGGTTAATCAACCTACTTAGTGTTATAAATTACTATGTGAATGAAAGTTATAAGTGCTTATTTAGACACCCTACAGGAGTGAACAGTACTTTTATATGGCACCAACTTGTATAAAAAATTCTCTCATTGCAAAAACTAGAATATCCCCTTTCAGAGAGGAATTGTGTAAGAGCATAAAATTACAAGCAATTCAAAGATAGTATACCATTAACTTTCTTTTTTACTCATCTATGTATTTTAAATTGAAAATCTGGTAAATAAGATATTTGGATCACATGAATACAGTTCATTTTTTAAAAGCTTCAAGCCTCATGCCAACATTAAAGAAGGCAGTTTTTATGGAACAGGTAATCACTTCAGAATATAATAAATGCATCCTTTAGAGGAAGAGATCTTACTATGCTCAATCCCCCCAAAATCCTGTGTGTGTTTACCAAGTAATTTTAACATGTTCTGATGGGAGATACGATTTAATTTTCATGTACTTCCATATATATATTGTTAATGAAGCTTCACTATAATAATGAAATAAACTATAACCAATACCACAGCAAAGGAAAAACATAATAGGCCCTTACATACTTTCATTTCTCAAAACAATTATTAATGTTAATAAAGAACATCTTTCTCTCTTGTATCTACAAAGTTTATTATACACATTCCTATTCTTCTCACATATACACACTACCATCCATTCAAGCAGATGCATTTTACAACTTAAAACCAATTGCAACCCCAAATAAAGTACAAATTAACAAAAATGGGGATACTAACTTAAATTCATTAGAGAGTACTTAACTGGAGATCCGTCGCCTTACACCAATGAGACGTTTACGAGTAGCAAAGCGCCATTCTGGAAATGAACAAACTAGCCACAATTGGGTTCAGCCAAAATGGATGGACAAGGAATAGGTCTAACTAAAGATTCTTTTTTTCTATTTGGACTCAATACAAAATATTAAGAACAAAGTTAATTTGCAGTACCTTTATATTGCCTATTAAATTACTATCAGGTTTGTTGTGACATTGTAAAATTGAGGATCAATGGAGAAAACCCTAGTAGCCAAATATCAACTCTTAAAAGCACATTCTAAGACTTTTTTTTCTATGAATACAAAAAGATAGTTGAGAAAAATTGAAGGCATAAATCAAATGGATATTACCTTTAAGGTTGGGACTCTTAAGGTCAACTGTACTTCCTTGCCAGATGTATC
This sequence comes from Ceratothoa steindachneri, assembly GCA_963969495.1. Classification (NCBI taxonomy): domain Eukaryota; kingdom Metazoa; phylum Arthropoda; class Malacostraca; order Isopoda; family Cymothoidae; genus Ceratothoa; species Ceratothoa steindachneri. Next base: position 109,689,125 of record OZ018327.1, on the reverse strand, counting down.
CACAGTCCTTCCTTCTTCATCCAAAATTAAGGGTGTAGGTTTTGATTGCTCTCCCGTAGCTGTCTTTACAGGATGCGCAACAGCAGTCAAGGAGGGAGTACCGGGAACAGCAACAGGCACAGTGGGTGGAGCGGTGATGGTGGCTATGCCTGGTGGGGGGGGAAGCTTGGGTGGAGCTCCTGGTAGAGACAAATTAAGGTTATTTTAAGGAAAAGATTAAATGCAATTGACAACTTATTTTTCAGTAAAAAGTGATGAGAAAAATCCCCATCAAGAAGTTTTGGATGAGAAATATGTAAAGAAAGTGGAAGTTTGGAAATATGAGGATGTGATGAAGGTAAATTTCACAAATGATCAACAAAGTACTTAGGGGGCTGGGTGTATATTAAAATCTTTTATAATGCCTCTTCAACATACTCACTTGATGGGTAGGCTCCTGTTGCAACTAAATCAAAAGCAAAAAAAGAATGGGGACCAGGACTATGGTAAAAGACACATCCAGGGGAACAAAATCAAGCAAACTGACTATAGCTTTATTACCCAATACTTTACTGTTACAATTTATCCTGGTAGAAATTCAAAATCCAATAGTAATTCCTAAATTTCTAGACCATTAACGATGCTTATAGTCATTTTTGGCACCCTAATGCATCTAACAAAATAGTTATGGCTTACAAAAATAATCACACACTGTTAAAAAAAAGATGTTAATGTCAAATAAATTAGCATAATTAAGTCAATGGTTTATTAAATGAAATGAAAATTAACTTATATGAAAATAAAAAAGAAGCAAGAAGTGTACAGGATAATTTTGACATATGTAAAGTGAATGATATTTGCCATCGTATAACTGTATATCAGTCAGAAAAGAACCATGTAATCTTTTTATTGGCCTCTGGTATATAATAGGCAATGTGAGAACAAACAAGTTGAGTGATCACTTTCTTCATGAAAAGTGCCCAGTATATGTTAAATTTTGAGACAAATATTTTGTAATTTTATGTTAAAAATACTTGAATGGGTGTGATTTCTTATTTGGAATGGTAGATGGGCCCAATATGTAACTTAAAAAATACTCTATTTAACATAATCCTCATTTCCAGGAGCATATATGTATGCGTAGATGAAGAAACTGAATCAAGTTCCCCATTAACACTTTTAGGACTGTTATTAGCACTAAATTATTTGAATTACCACCAAAACTAACAAATCATGATCACAATCAGACCGGGTTTTACACCATTACTATAGAAAAGAAATCAATATAATTAGACACTTTTGATTGCTTTTGTCAATATGCACAAAATAAATACTCTTGCCCATACTCATTTATTTCTATACAGAGAAAAATTACATTTAAAATCCCTCCACCCCACTCTTGGAGCTATTACTAGCTTAGTATCTAGTGGATATGGTGTCAGATTTCTAGCCCTAAGGCACAAGTTTAATCCTAGCGAGCAAGGACAAAAACTTTGTGGCATTGCAAGCTGGATGCCCATTGGTGTAGGGGATATACTCAAATTACCCCTATACCTTGCTAACTCCATACATGCATTACCCACACAGCCAATCACAAGACTGCCATCATTTCGTTCCTGTATTCACAGCACAGCATACCCAGTCTCTCCTCTGTACCAAAATGATGGTAAGGGAGTACTAACATTCCATATGGGGTTACTCATTCACATGCCTTGACAGAGAGTACCAGTGTCCCTTATAAAGCTACTCGTATCCATATACCCCTCCCTGATGGTGCCCCCAACCCATAGTCAGAAAGGTTCGTTAGTGTCAAACACACAATACTCACAGGACACCTCTCCTCCATTAGAACCGGCCACTTGTGGTTAGGGGCTTACCAGCAATTGTAATTCTGATCTTTAAGTGTATCTGGTTGGAAGGGAATCTCATCTAAGAGGGATGGAGGGTGCAACTTATTCCAACTCTTAAATTGGGTGTTAAATGCTGCTTTATTAGTTACTTAGTTGCACATGACATACTGGTCCAACCAACCAGTGTTTTGTGGCATTTTTGCACATATTCATTCCATCATTATGGTAGGTAGGTTGACTGTTGTAATATTTTATGAGAATAGATATTTATTTAGGGGGAAGAGTAGCAAGCTACAAACCATAATTTGGAAAACATCGTTTTGTTTAATAAGCCATTTACTGTCACCCTCCTACTATGTAACACGAAACACTCACTCCATATACTGGCAAAATGCTATTTCAAAATGTTACAATATATATATATATATATATATATATATATATATATATATATATATATATATATATATATATATATATATAAACAACACAGGTTTCAAATTTGCTCATTATCATCACAACCACAACGCATACGGTGTGCAACATGGAAAGAATGCAGCAATGATACAGTGTAATATGTAGCAAACCAAACAACTAACAAGGTTTTACCTAAAAGTGAGATACCACCACCACCTCCTCCTCCTCCTCCTCCTGCTCCTCCCCCTCCTCCTAGCTGAGCTTGAATTCGGGCCTGAAGTTCAGCAATCCTTGAAGACATGTCAGAAGTAGCTATGGAGGGAGTAGACTCCTGACCTACCGCTGAAAATGTTATAAAAGTAAAAATTTTATTATTAATAAAAATGTCAGAATTTTTATTATCATCATCCTTGTTAAATTTAAGATTAGGAAAATTTATTTTTAACTCAATGGTAATATCTATCACAAAATTATGGAAGATAAGCTATAAAGAAAGTTGAATGGGATTATTATAATTTTCCTGACATGGCACATAAGAATAAAAACACTATTGGTGAAGTTAGGGGAATTGGTAAAAGTTAGTCCAATTATTCAAAATAGAATTAATTGGGGCATTAGAGAAGGCAGATGGGCATGCACACTGCATAACCATTGAACCCACTTCCATTATACAATGGAATGATTGTCAGCAAATCAATTGCCTGTACCACGATGGACTTAGTAATGACAATGTAAAAATGGAATTTATGTTCAGTGGGTTCAAAGAGAGAAAGTCTAAAAATTTAAATAAAATCAAAATAAGTTAAGAAGTTGTGGGAGTAAAGATGAAGAAAATTTCTAATCATTGAGGTATTAATTCATTGGTGCAGAGATCAACTAACCACTCATGCCCTGCATGTGATCACCAAGCCTCTATCATATCCGACAAATGGCTACACCTCTGATGCACTCACTTATAGACCCTAAACAAGTACACACACTAGTGGACCAGCAACCTATGCTACATACACCCAACCCACTAATTAAAATCCTTCAATCCAACACTAAGCACATAAGGTTAATATCTTAATCTAGGAATCCCACCTCTGCCCCCAATCTCACCTAAAATCCTTACACACAAATACACTACACTAGGACATGACATATGCACAGTGCAGCTTAGCTTACCTGCTTTAATACAAAAGGACAACTCTCAAGCACTAACAAGCATACATAAGCCCACCTACAAAATGACCACATCACAAAACTACAAACAATAGCCATCAAAATTAATAAAACCATGATACCATCAACATCTATATACCACCCTCTTACCAGTACTAGATGCGAGTTTTCTCAACAAACCTAACCCCACTTTTGCATCTCCCAAACCTTTTCTTAAGGGGTAATTGAAAGATGTGACTTCTACTGGTGGCCACAGGAAAGAGCTGGGTGCCATCATCACATTGGGACACACCATCATAAAGAGAAACCCCATAAAATGAAAACAACCATACATATTACATATCAGTGCTACATTAGTGTAACCAACTCTTTTCCATGCCTCTGATGAGCACCTCAAGAATGTGGCCCAGGAGCCAGAAGTTCAGATAGACCTCCCCATATCTCATCACTACAACTCCCCAAACTCACATAGAAGCACAGAGGCAAGAGCTTGCTTGCCTTATTGACCAACACATTAAAATCCAGGCACCTAGAAAAGCAAAATGGCTAATGCTACATATGCCACTCTGCATGCTGCCTTCTAAAAGAGGTGAAGCAGCAATCAAGTGCGCAGTCAACAGAATGTGGTCCCAGTACACCACACGCTAAGCTGGTTTCCAGTACAGGCATCACACGACACCCCATTCACCTGCACATGCAAAAACCATAGATCCAGACACACCAACTATACTAGGCCACCATCTACACACCCGCCCCATGATACAGCAAGCACAATACAACCCATTCTTCTATGACCCGCCCCCCCACATTTAACAGTCCAGTCACAGAGCCCCCTCCAAACTACTAACACCGCTGAGACCCCAAAACACACAACATTGTACTACTAAACAGCAATACATGCAAAAGGTAAATGGAACACAAAAAATTGCTTATCAACCACATCAAGCAAGACAAAAATAAATACCCCTTTTACCAATACCATTTTTTTTAATATTAGTTAAGGGTCTCTCTTAGCAACTTCCTTCTTGGGTATAAGTAGCCAGAAACCCTGCCAGCCTACAAATTAGACTATGTTAAAATAAAAAACAAATGACCAACGTGTAAAAATTATCCAGTATATACCCTCATTGATTGTATTGGCAGAAAGAAAAAATATGCAAATATGATGTTATGAGTGAGGATGAAATTGATTGTAATGCATGATTGAGTATTATGGGGTAGGTATAATTCAACGTGTGTTGAAGTTTGAAAGAATGAAGGAATGCATGCGACAGGGAGAGGAGTAGTACAATATATGGTGAAAAGCAAATGGGAGATTTCATTTGTTTGAGGTGCGTAGGAAAGTTAAGAAAGCCAGAGTGGAGAAAGCTAGACGTATGTAGTCAAGAAATGAGGGAGTGAGAAAGTGGTGAACCTCCTGAATACTTGGTGTTATACCCAGTGTAAGGAGAGAGGAAGTGTGATTGAACAAAAGAATGAAGATGGAATGATTGATTTGAATAGAAAGGAGTTGATTGTAGTAACATGGTGAAAGAAGAAACTAGGATTGAACGTCAGACTGGGATGACATGATTTATGTGGGAAGCAATGAGTAAAACAAATATAAAAAGGTGAGGAGAACAGAGTTTAAGAGTTTTCTATATCTAAGAACTGTGCTTTGTATGAGTTGGACCAAAGCAGTGAGGGAGTAATTCAGAGTTTGACTTTGGAAAGGCACGCCAGCCTTGAACAAAGGTGAGGGAAGCAGGCAGCCACTTTGCTTTTTGCAGTCAGATGGAGGGGCGGTGGGAGACCTGTTTTATACTGCATGAGGCTTGAACTCATATTGCTGCCAGCTCTACCAACCAGGGTGGCAGCCAGGAAGATAAAGCCAAGAGAAGGATTCCTAATGTGTGCAGTAGTTTCCATGCTAGGAGGCATGAAAGAGCAGCAACAGAGGGTGCTTTCTTATAGCAAGAGACAGGAAGTCAACGGTCAAACAGTGACATCCCCAATTCCTCGCTCTGGCATCAGTGGGTAGGAACCCCTCCCCCCACCTGCAGGAACATGATACCAACAACAGAGAGTAAAATAAAGTGGAGGAGGCCAGCCACCTCCACAAAGTCGTATAGTCTGCAAATCTGTGTACACGAACTCAACCTGAGTGTAAGAGACAAGCAATAGTGACCCCACTCATCCCAGTACCAGGTCAGGTAACTTGAGCAAAGATCACCCAGACACTGGGACAGGTAACTTGAGCAAAGATCACCCAGACTGGGACATTAAACAAAAATGTGCCAAATAGAATGGGGGACAATACAGCTGCAAAAATAAGGTACAGGCAAGCGCTCCATCAAATGGCAGTGCATCCTACGAGTGTGTCCAATTCATGGAGATGTCAGAAAGCAACCTGAAGCCATCGTGGCATTGGGGGAGATAGGTCCATGACAACATTCACAGCACAATGGCATGAAACTTTCAGTTCTCCTCAGCCATCTCCCATTTTTTTATGCCAAGCAGCCCAAAGGGCTGCCAGAATTCCTGCCATGTAATTGGTGTGAGGAAGAGCAAAACACTGGTCTGGTCACCCAATCCTCAATGCCCTTATTCCCTGCGTCACATCCACCCAGCTTGCAGAAACTGTGGCATCATGGATATTGTGAACAAGGGAATGTAGGGCAATTTGTGAGTCTCGAATAGATCACAATCCAGTCTCCGAACCGGGCACAACACATTATCTGCAATACTGAACGGTGTATTGCAACCAGCTCAGTGGTGAAGACAGATGCAGCACTTGGCACAGCCGGCTGACTTCAAACAGAGAAGATACAGCATGGAAACTGACCCCCTCTTGAACTTGGAGCCATCCATATACACTGGCACGGTTCCAGTGTGACACGAAGTGTGCCATCCTCCTTTCAAAGGACAGCTTTAAGAACACCGGAAGATAGCCTCGCAAATACTGTCAGGGGTGATGCCTCCTGTGAGTCTAATGACTCAGAGGAGGAGTGTGGCTGTTTTGCCTTACTCCCGGGAAACAGTCATGCTGGAAGAGGAAGTCTTTTTTTTTTTTTTAAGATTGAAGCATAAGTCCCAAGCAGCACAGGGCACGCCAGGACCAAATCCTTAGCCTCACAAAATGAGAGACAATCCATAGCCTGAATGGTTAGGAAATCCAGGAGATACGCACCACATTTCTTCAAAGAAGCAGGGTGCGGTTCTCCAAAATTGACACATTTGGCCATATATGATTTGGACTTAATATGTGCAGCCTTGAAGCAACTTACACAGACTTTAGGTAACCTCAACTTTGCATGTCTCCAGGAAGGAGCCCTTAGGCTGGATGGACCAGCCTCAGCAAGATCCTTCTTTGAAATGGAGGTCTTGGCTGTCAAAGGGACACCAGCTGGGGGAAGAGATCCCTTCTCTCCTTGCAAGTCCTCAGGGGCCCAAGCTGTCTGACTCAGGTTCAATGCTTGGCTCCGAGCCCAGCTTTGACCTCATGGAAGATCCTGCTCTCTGGAACTGGGTCACCTCAAGGACTCCATGTGGTCATCATCCCCCAAAGACATTACAGATCCCATTCGAGATCCCTTTTGTCTTGTCTATACCCGGTGAAATGGGATCCATCAGAGAAGAGAGGGGGTCAGGTACACTGGCCCCTGTTGGCTGAGAATACAGGGCATTAGGGGGGCACGGACTAGGGGCAGTCAATTTTGGGTTGCCTGCCTGCTCCTTTGGCAGTCCCCTGTGAAGGCAAAGGAGGGACTACTGCTGGGAATAGCACCCCTAGAAAAGGGGGTGAGAGGGAGTCCACTGCACCCAAAGGCCTAGGAAGAGGAGTTAGCCTCATCTCTTCCTCTCTGGTAGAAGAAGGTTGGAGTACCCCTGAGAAAGCATGGGAAGGGGAGGCTCCTTTTCTGGTGTGGAGCTGCCCGAGAGCAGCTCCAATGCTAGTAAAAAGTGGGGGGAGGGGATGCTCCATGGCCATTAAGCAAGACTTTGCCACTCCTTCCTCTGATGGCCAACCCTGACCTCAACAAGGGAACGACACTATTGGCTGCCTTTGATTGGCCCTGACTGCATCACTGGGCAAGTTGATATATACCTTTTCTACCTCCCCTAAGGAAAATCCTACATGTGGAATAGTAGGCAGATCAGGATGACGGATCCCGCTTAGTGAGTGGATCCATCACATGCAAGAAATGGGTGTTTTCTGAACATGCTCACATCAGTGGCACGAGCCACCATCCACCAGAATCTCTATAAATAGCGAGAGAAAAACCTGGGAAATGAAAAGCAGGGGAGGTTATCAAAAGAGTAGGGATGGGTGAAGTAGGGTGGGTGATCACCTACCAATTACCTTATCCTGGGAACATGATGAATCAGCTTCCCTAAGGCCTGAACAAAAATTTCAAGTCCATTCAGTGAAGCGGGAGTTTCTTGCAAGCATAGGGGATTAGGAAGGTGTGTCTGTCCTCAAGGGGCTATGTATGTGTGGCAGGACCTCCTTCCATGGGTCAGGGTCAGGAGGTGAAATAAAAAAGGTATAGAATAGTCCTAGAAAAGAGGGCGCATAAAAGGGACCTGGGAAATGCACCAGTGTATCAAAGCCTCGCTAGAGAGATACAAATGTACCCAGTAGGCCATGCCTTCCTTAGAGACACTGGGGCTGGGAGTACATGCCATATCTCCAGATACTAAATACACCAATCTATAGATAGAGGGGAGAGGAATGGCAAAATGTTACCCAGAAACATCAAAATCAACAAAATACTAAGCACTACCATGTGATTCAAACTATAAAAATGGTTCAGCAATTTTCTCACAAGCAAAGGATCACAAGTAATAGAATACAGAAAGTTATAAGGAATATACACAATGGGGTCGCAGAAATCCATACTCTCCCCCCCACACTTCACAATTTGCTATGACACCCTAATCCACAACCCTATCACATCACACACTATCATTCAAGTACAACTCCCACCCAAAGTATTTATTATGAAGCCGACTGATTAATACAAATTACAAAAGCTTACAAGTTCCATTTGACAATGATGGCAGTGTTTGTCCTTGCAAGGCAAGAGCTCGTTTCCTCTCTTCAATTGTTGCCTGTGCTTTTGCCATCAAATCTTTTATCTGAAACACAATGAAATCATTTTTCATCATTGTCAATTAATAAATAGCTGAAATATTTTATCACCAATAAACTAAGGCACAGCTGTCACACACAAATGAGGAAAAGCAACTTCCAGTGTGGAGTCAAATGCCTAACACACACATCATTTGGTGATTAGTCATGGCAAAAATTTTAGGCAGAGGCAAGTAGAAGTTAGAAAAAAACTTCTATATTTTCATGTGTTGTGCTTATAATGCTGAAATTAAATATTTTAGAGAAAAAAAAATGCATTTAAAAAAATGTTACAGCAATTTTTTTAGCAATACTTTCATATTTCAAGGAAATGGATTAGAAATTACATTATTGTGTAAAATATATAATGCCAACCTAGAGAACATCAAAAGTAATGTCTCACTAGAAATCTTAAATGATTATTCTCACATTAAAAAGTTATGGTTCATATTTTTATTAACATGACAACCAGTGGAAAAATACTATTCTTAATATCTTCATAAGGAAAGTTAATTTGTGACTCACTTGTTGAGCTTGTAACTGTCCTGGAGTAGGCTGTCGAAGCACAGGTTCAATTTTTTCTTTGACATCTGCTTTGATCTTAGGAATCTGATCAGTGTCATTTTTGTCTTCATTTTTCGCAGAAGTCTCTTTGACCCTTGGTTTTTTAGATTCTTTCTCCTTCTCAGAATCTTCTCTGTGGCTTCTTTTCTTGGAAGAACTTTTTGTTTTATTGCGCAGATTGTCCAGGGCCAAGAAGGACTTCAGGAGAAAGAAAATGGGGTCATTAGAGACAGAGGATGCAAAAGAACATAAATAAATTCAAAGCCAAATGAGCAACTATTTTAAGCTGAGCACAAAACTTAAGCTCTATGAAAAATAAATATTTTTATATACCATAAAACAATATTCTCTGAATTAAAAAAAAGGCTAAATAAAATAATTTTTGAGAGGATTTTTCTTAATAAAGAGATCTTGTTTTTATACCAGACTAATTAGCTTTATAAAGTGATGCATAATAAAATATGTGCTTTATTTCACTAAGTAATTAACTTTTTTAATAAATATAATAAATTCTGTTATTTGCACTAATTAATTCCTCTTTTCTATTAATATTTTCTCATTCATTCCATCCCTTGCATGTGAAATATATATTCAGGGTATATACATAACTAACTTAGCCACCTAGTAGAGAACAACCAGGAAGGAGATTTTTTTTTTCCTTTTTTGAGAAATAAAAGTCAAGAGACAAATGAGACAAAAATAGTGAAAATTTTAAAGAAAATAAATAAGACTCGGCATTATAAACCTCCAAGAACAAATTTTGCATATTACAGGTACTCAAAAGTATAAACTTGAAGCAACTTGGAGAGGACACTAGAACCCCTTTAAAATAAAGAGAGGAGTCAGCCAGGTAATTAAAATACATGACAAGAATCTACCCAAACCAATTTTACAGACAACTAAGAATTGACTAACAAAAAGAAATATAAACAAATGAAATCAATCATAGAAATAAGGTTTAGCCTTAATCATTACAGACAGGGCTGCCGAAATTTGAAGACATGTCATTTAGAGACCCTCTGACAAAGAGGCAGGACCCGAGACTTTTGCTTACCTTGGCAGCCAACAAAGAAATAAAGTTCACCCACCATAAGCAGTACACCTTTAAAGCACCTAATCACAATTATAGGAGGAGGGGGGAAATTATTAATTAGGGAAAGGCTTACTGGGATACACGCCCCCCCCCCATCTGATTAATCAATCCCAAATGCACTATGCTCCTCAAGCCCAGTCTTTTGCATCCTGTGAGTATGAATAAAAAAGCACCATTTGAAAGGTTTCAAAGCATCACTCCTGAGATGGGAGAGATGACCAGTTAGTGGCTTAATAGTTGATAAAGTTGTTAGAAAAGACAAAAGTTTGAGAGATGCAAATGAGAATAGAGTGCATTAGTGTCGGTGATGAGAGTTACCATCATTTCCCATGCCTTCTTTACAGACCCTGGGGATGGAAGGCCAAGTAATCTTCCAGATATCAGCTACTGACCAGACAACTCCCCTCCCCCCAACACTTGCAGGAACAACAGAAGAGAAGGAAGAGTAGATATCAATCCAGCAGTCAATTATCCAACCTGTCCTTTTTCAATTATGGATGAAGTTCCACAACCACATAATGAGATTCACATGATAAAGAATGACAATCACTAGCAAGTCCACAGGCACAAGGGGCAGAAGGTCTTGAGTTTTGTTGTTGTCTTTTTTATCCTGGTGACTGCCTGCATCAGAGGATGCACTCAATGCCAAGAAGGTCAAAAAGATGTAGGAGGCCAACCTCCTCTAAAAAGTAGTTAGTCCACAGGCCTGCGTACATAAACATGTCCTGAGTGCAAGGGACAAAGGGGTAACAACCCCACTCACCCCAGTACTGTGGCAGGAAATGTGTGAGGATCCATCAGAGTGGGACAGTGAACAAGAATGTGACAAACAGTGTGGGGTGGATAACTTAGTCAAGGGAACTATCAAATGGTGCAACTGAGGCATTGAGTAGGGGAGAGGGGGGGGGCATCCACTGGAACAGTCACTGAGAAATGTCAAGCAATTTTAGGTTCCTATTGTCTATCTGCCATCTTTGCCAATCAGCCTGGAGAGCAGCCCTGATACCTGCCATGTATCAAGTGTGTGGAAGAGAGAAACAGTGCTCTGGTAACCCAGTGATTGTGAACTACTTGGCAACCTCAGTGCCCACAATCCCTAACATCTGGTAATTACCATCAAGGGCACAACTCAATGCAATTATAGCTTATTATCAGGCAACATAAAAAAAAATACAACAAAGAAAAACAAACCCCAAAACAAGAATGAAAACAACAGCAAGAATGAAGCATGCTTCAGCCATAAGAGAAAACCACCCTCCCATCGGCATCAGACCGTGCAGCCAACACCAAAGATAGTCAAATAAAATGGATTGTCTCAAGAAGTTAAAGCATCCACAAATCCATCCTGAGTAAAAGGGACAAATGGTAGCAGCAACCTCACACTCATGCAAGGACTGGGAAAGAGAAAGTATGTAAAGATTCCCCAGACTGGGACATTCACAAAATTGTGATGAACAGTCTGAGAGATAATGCAGTTGTAGCAGTAAGGTGCAGGGGAGGAGTACATCAAATGGCAGTCTATCCTGTGAATGTACCCAATTCAAAGATGACAAAGTGATCTGAAGCTGTCATGGCATTTGAACACTGCTCTTGAATCCACCGACACTGAGAAGGACTTGGGTGTAATTATCACAAGTGACCTAAAGTTCTCAAAACAGTGTATTGAGTGGAGAAGAAAGCCCAAAGGATGTTAGGGTATATAAAGCGAGTTTGGATATAGGAACAAGGAGATAGTACTGTGTCTGTACAACTCCCTCGTCCAACCACACCTGGAGTATGCCGTACAATTTTGGAAACCTTCATTTAGAAAGGACATTGCGAGATTGGAACGCATGCAAGCCAGGGCAACCAAACTGATTCCCTCTATCAGACATAAACGTTATGAAGATAGATTAGGGGAACTAGATAGGTTCTTGTTGGAGACCCGGAGACTTTGTGGTTAGCTTATCAAAGTGTTTAAAATACTTTGAGGCCTCGACAGACTGGACTACGTAAATATTTTCCAGCTCAGTGAGGGGAGAACAAGAAATCACGGCTTTAAACTTGAACTGAAGCAACACCACTGTGTTCTGTGTGGGAAATTCTTACTTACAGTATCTGCGGTAGTTAGGACGCACTTCCAACAGAAGTTGTCAACAGTGAATCTGTTGACCAGTTCAAGTCAAGACTAGATAAAGTCTTGCAAAATCGCCATTAAGATCCTCGCGAGTGATCTTCAAGGTTGCCAACAGACACCTTCATTTTTTTAATTTTTTTTTTAAGAGCTCATCTGGCAACTGCCTACTTGGGCATTAGTCGCCGTATTAGAACTGGCCTAGTTCTAGGCTACTTTAAAACAAAATTAGAGAGAAAAAAACAACACCCCAAAAAGGGGAAAAGGAAGCAAGCTGGTGCGTCGGGGAGAGGTCCCCCCGGCGCAGGAGCGTGCGACCAAAGGGGAAACAAAAAAAAGGGGAAAAAAAAAGGCAAAAAACAAACCTTACTTAAATAATAGGGAGAAGGCCGGCCTCCCCCAAGAAGTCAACAAGTCCACAAGTCAATGTGCACGAATCGGTCCTGAGTACAAGGGACAGGCAGTAGCAACCTCGCCCATCCCGGTACCGGGACAGGTATCGTACGCAAAGATCACCAAGACTGGGACATTCAGCAAGAATGTGCCGAACAGTCTGGGGGATGACGCAGTAGTTGCAATAGGGCGCAGGCGAGCGCTCCATCAAATAGCGATGTGTCACACTGTGGTGGGGCGAATGTGAGTGTGTGTAAAAGGGCCATTCTCCCACCCCTTTTCTCAGTACCCTCTCCCTCCCTCTGTAAGAATGTGTGTGAATGGGAATGGGTTTGTTTTTTTTGTTTATTTTATGTATAAAAATGATTACCATGTTTTTTTTCTTTCTTTCCAGGCCTCATATTCTGGAAAGATAGGACTTAGTTTCGTATATCCTTATATTACAAACAAAGCGTTATATCCTGGAAAGCTATATTATCATTAATAAATAAAGGCCATTAGTATAGCTTAATGAAGGAGGGCTTATAATAGCCACGTAAGCTTTTTTTTAAAGTCATTATCTTCCATCAAGCGCAGAGGAGCCACACTTGTAAGTCCTAGGCATTTTGCTCGCTCGAGTGGCAGGTGGCTGGACATCTTCCCATCCTCTTTGTATAAAGTGAGGCCTTGATTGTTGTGTATATATTGACTGTTGTAGTCAGGATTTTTTTTTTGGTTGTTTGATTTTTTATGTTTATTAGGATAGATTAAATAGTATTCATATATATAGGATTTTCTTTTTGTATTTTTGGCCAAAAAGTAAGATCTCCAATATAATCGCCCCCTCTCTATTGTAGATATTTTGTAAAATTTTTTGTAAGTAAAGGGACTGTATATACAATCCATTTCATTCTCCTTCGATTTCTCACGTCCGGATAGTGTAGGAAGCGGGTTGGATCGATTGGGGGTTAGTTTAGATTTTCGGCCCGCTACATTTGGCGCCCGAATAGGGACGTGAGACTTCGAAACTGGGAGCGTGACTGGATTGGATTGCAGTCCATACCCAATTAGTGTGACAAGTAGTTTGATTGATTTTTCCCTTCTCCTATCTTTTTTTACTAACTTGGGAACAATGGCTGTAGCGGAAACGTTGAATGAAGAAGTAGTGCGATTGAGACTGGAGTTGAGAAAGAAAGAAGAGGAGTGTGAAATGTTACGGGGAATGATGGAGGGAATGGAGAATAAAATAAAAGGGATGAATGAAAAGACTGATAGGATGAAGAAGGAAATGGGAGACCGACAGGATCAGACGGACCGACGGATGCAGGACCTGTATGACATGATGAAGGGGTCAGGACCGGCCCTAGGACCCTCGACCTTGACCCCTGCTCCGACTGAAGGGAATAAGACTAATGGGATCAATGGGAGTGTGTGCGAGTCTAGAGAGGATAGGGTGATTATGAGTGATAGGAAGGATGGAGAATGGAAGAGAGTTGAATGCAAGAGAAGAAGGAAGAGTGGTGCAAAGGGGAAGGATAGGAAGGTAAGAGGCAAGAGTGTGGACTCATTGTACTCGGATGAAGGAGAGAGTGATGGTATGATTGATATGAGTGAGAGTGAAGGCAGCTCAAGTGAGAGTGAAGTGAATGTGGGAAAGGGTATTTTGATAAGGGAAGTGCCAAAGATAGATAGATTTAGGTTACATGGTGGGAAAAGTGTGGAAGAATTCTTCGGGGAATTTGAGCGATATTGTAAGCTCAAGTACCCGGAGAATAAGGGATACTGGATGAATGTTTTGGGGGAATGTTTGGAGGGAAAAGTATTGGAGTTTTTCCGCGTGATTACAAGTGTGGGGGAACCAAGGTACGATGTGGTGAAGAAGCGGATGATTGGACAGGTGAAACGAATGAAAGAGAGTGTGAAGTATAAAAGGGTAAATGAATTTGAGAAGGCTCGAATGGGGAAGAGTGAAAATGTGAATATGTATGCACATAGGCTTGAGAGTATGGCAAGAACAAGGTATGATGATGATGATGTAAATGAATGTAAACCACTCATGAGGAAGTTTTTGGACACGATCCCACGAAAGGTGAGTGAATGGCTGGGTGGAAAGAGAAAGGAGAGAGTGAGACTGACAGGTGAACAGTTGATGTGGGAGGATGTGTTGGAACTGTTAGAAGATGGACGATTTGATGATGAAAGCGATCTAGAAGAGGATGGATGGTACAGTGTGAATGTTGGGGGTAAGAAGCCCAGGAGCTTTCATCCACCCCGGCAGTTTGTCAGCTACAGGGATGCCCTGAAGGCTGCACCAGCTGGAGTGATGTCAAACTTCCTGGGACGGCAGAATGGATGGGCAAATGGAGGGTGGTGGAATGGAAGGGGGCAGATTAATTTCAAGCGTGGGAACGGATATATGAGAGAGAAACCGAGGTATGTCCCAGCAAATGAGAGACCGAATGGTGTGAGAAAGATTGTGGAATGTTGTCGGTGTGGAAGGAAAGGTCATATGTTGGCAGAATGTAGGTGGACATCTGGTGCGTGTTTTGGGTGTGGTAAGAACGGGCATATGATAAAGGATTGCCAGGAAAGTGTGAAAGAGTGCTTCGAGTGTAAAGAAATAGGCCATTTGAAGAAAGATTGTCCGAGGTTGAATGGTGAAGCAACTGCTGGGGAAAGTATGAAATATGCATGTGGTAATTGTGGAAAGGCTGGTCATTATGCAAGGATGTGTCGTGACCAGAGGAATGTATGTAGCTATTGTGCGATGGAAGGACATTCAAGTGAAAAGTGTTGGATTAGACTGAGAGCGCAAGGTGTGAATGGAAAGTCTGAAGCGGGAAACTGAATGGTAAGAGGGTACCTGCTGAAGTATCCTCTGGGTGCATGAGTGTGAGTAATGTGTTGGTAAGTCTGTCTAGTGTGAAAGTGCTGTCTGGTAGGAAGTATGAGTGTCTGAGTGTGAAGGTGGAGTTGAATGGAATTGAGTGTTTGGCTTTAATAGATTCTGGATGCAAGGCGAGCTTGGTGTATAAAGATGTGTATGACAAGTTTAGCGAGAAAGCCCTCCTGTCTGAGTGCAAGGGTAGTTTAGTAGGTATTGGTAATAGGAGAGTGCCTGTGATTGGAATGATAAGGTCACCTGTTCGAATGCATGGTATGATGATGAATGAATGTGAATTTTCTGTGATTGATAAGGTGAGTAGTGAGTATGGTGTGATTTTGGGCTATGATTTTATGAAAATGAATCGTATGGTTGTGCATCCTGCGAGTGATCAGATTGAGAGAAAGATTGGTAAAAATGGGGTGTATAAGTTGTATGTAGGGAAAGATGGTAGCGTTTTGAGGAGTGTGTTTACTGGTATTGAGGTGACTGCTATGGAGAGTGTAAGGCTTGTGAAGGGTGAAAGGGTGTCTGTTAGAGTGAGTTGGAGTAAGGATGTTAGTTTGAATGTGAGTGAGAACACTGTGATATTGGATGGAAAGGATGCCTGTTATAAGGTAAGGCGTGTTGCTTGTGTGTTTGATGGCTTGATGAGAATGAATGATCCTTTTGTATGTGTGCAGGCGGACCCCAGTGTGAAAGGGCAGGTGAGGGGAATCCAAGTCGGAGATGTACTGGGCCACCTCTCCACTGTCAATGAGGTAGGTATGGACGATAGTACGGATATCAGGGTGAATGTTGCGAATGAAAAGACATGCGAATGTATGTATAATGAGGTGAAGGACATGGTGAAATTGGATGGATGTTTGACTGAGTATGAAAGGGAGGATGTGTATCGAATGATATTTGAACGAAAGGGAGCCCTCAGTAAGGGTGATCTGGATTTCGGGGTTGCAAAGCTCCCGGAATTCAAGATTGTCCTGAAGGAGGACTCCCCAATCTATCAGCGGCCGAGGCATTTCCCACGTCCGGTTGCTGAAGAGATTGAGAGTGCATGGAATAGTCCAATTGTACCTGTACGTAAGCCGGATGGAAGATTGCGTCTGTGTGTGGATTATCGAAAGGTGAATGAAAGGACTGTGAAAGAAAGGTTTCCGATGTGTGTGGTATCTGAGTGTGTATATAGTATGCATGGGATGGAGTGGTTTACGAAGCTGGATCTGGTACGGGGGTATTACCAGATGCCCATTGCTGAGGAGAGCCGGCCAGTAACTGCCTTCTCTTCCTCAAAGAGGCATTACCAGTTCCGGAACCTCAGCTTTGGGTTGGCTAATGCTCCCGGAGCCTTCCAGCGGGCAATGAATGTTGTGTTGAGTAAGTTTGCGAGTAAGAATGTGATTGCGTTTATAGATGATATTTTGATTATGACTGAGACTTTTGAGGAGCATATGAGATTGGTGAATGATGTGTTGAGAACGTTGGAGAGTGTTGGTGTGAAGGTGAAAGTGGCGAAGTGTGAATGGTTTGCGAAAGAAGTGGAATTCCTTGGGCATATGGTGAGTGAGAATGGATTGCGTAAATCATCGAAGTATGTTGAGAAGGTGCGAATGTTTCCTAAACCGGTGACTGTGAAGCAACTGAAGTCATTTTTGTGTTTGATTGAGTTCCAGCGAAAGTTTATACGTGATTGTTCTGGTGTGAGTAAGCCTCTGACTGAGTGGATGGGCAAGAAAGGTAGTACGGTTGTCAAGTGGAATGATAAGATGAATGAGGCGTATGAGAGACTGAAAGAGGCAGCGGCTGAAGATGTTGAATTGGCGTACCCAGATTATAGTGTAAATGCTAAAATGCTTGAATTGTATACAGATGCGAGTGGGTATTGTATGGGAGGTTTTCTGATGCAAGAGCAGCGTTTGAATGGAGAGAATGTCAGGCGAATAATTGGGTATGTATCCAAGGCTATGAATGTTGCAGAACGAAAGTATTCGACTGTGGAACGAGAGCTGGCTGCGATAAGATATTGTTTGAAAGTGTTGCGTCCATTTTTGTATGGTGTGAGGTTTGTGATAAAAACCGATCATCAACCTCTTGTGTATCTGCAGCGTATGAAGTGGGCTGATAGTAGGATTGCAAGGACTTTGGAAGATTTGAGTGACTTTGACTATGTGATTGAGTATGTGCCTGGTGAACGGAATGGAGTGGCTGATTTGATGTCAAGGTATCCTGGTACGAATGATGAAAATGTGTGTGGAGTGAGTGATCCTGAGTATTTGCCGAAAGGAATTATGAATGGAAAAGAGAGTAAGGGTGGTGGTGATTCCTTGTTTGAGAGTGTATGGAATGGTTTGCAAGATTTGAAGAGTGATGGAGTAGATGTGAGAGTGCCCGATAGTGTAGATGATTTAAGGAAGGAGGTAATGAATGAAGTGTGTAGTAAGCCTGAAAGCATTGGTATGGCAAAGGTGCGGAACTTCATGAAAGAATTGAGAGCGATGTGTATGCAAGGGGTCCCGCCATTTCAGGAAGTGTTGATTGTAGTGAGTCGTTTGTATGGAGTGATTGTTTATGTGCACTTTGGTGGTGAGAGGCCGATTGTGTACAAGGATGAGAAGATGAAGGGTTTGAATCCTAATGTGGTACATCTGCAATGTTTGAGCGGTGTGCACTACAATTGGGTAATTGAAAAGTGTTCATATATAAGAGAGAAGAATGATTGTCTGGATGAAGATGAGTGTGTGTTGAGTGATGATATGGGAGTTGATGACAGTGTGGATATCAGTGCTGATGTTGGTGTGCTTGTTCCTTCTGTGTATTGCGAACATGGTGGACCTGATATGATGGAAGCGAGAGTGAAAGTTAGTGAAAGGTTGTTCTGTGGTTTGATTGATACTGGAGCGCAAGTGTCTTTAGTGAATGAGAATATTCTGAGTAAGTATGAAGAGTTTAGATGTTGCGAGCATAAACTTGTGAAGTTACGGATAAGTGGATTAGGGAATGGCACGATAGTGGCATGGGAACAGGTTAGTCTGAAAGTGAGTTTGGGTAATGGTGTGAATGTGAAGCATGACTTTGTGATTCTGAAAGGTGAGCAAATGCCTTGTTGTTTCTTGCTTGGTGTAGACTTTATGAGATTGAATGATTTGTCTTTGGATGCTGATAAGGATCGTCTTATGAAAGGTGAATGTGAGGTGATGAGGTTGAATGAGTGTGCAAAGAATGTTGTCAAGTTTTGCGGTATGATTGAGTTGGTCATGGATGATGAGAATGAGATTTTAAGTGATGATGATATTCTAGAGATGCAAGAGATGTGTCCTTTTGTTAGTGAGTTGAAGAGGTGTGTAATGATGCGTGTTGATTTGAATGAATGGCCAGAGTGTTTAAGTGATTTTAAAAGGTATGCTAAGGATTTTGTTGTTTGTATGGATGTTGTATATTTTGTGAGGCATGTGAAGGGTGGTGATGATATGTATGTACCTGTGATGTCCTTAGTTGGTATGATTGGTCTGGTGAAGGTTGTGCATGATAATTATGGGCATATGGGTAAGTTTAAGCTGTGGGAGTGTATGAAGGAGCATGTGTTCCACCCGTTTCTGAGAACTGTTGTGAATGATGTTGCAACTACGTGTGAAAGGTGTCAGAAGCGAAAGGTGCAAGGTGTGCAAGTGAAACCACCGATGTTGAAAGTTGATGTGAAAGAACCGTTTGAATTGGTAGTGATTGATTGTGTGTCTTTGCCGAGTACGAGTGCTGGGAATGTTGGTATGGTTGTGATGGTTGACCATAAAAGTAAGTTTGTGTATGCAGCGCCTGTGAGAGATAAAAGGAGTGTGACTGTTGCGCGTGTGGTTGAGCAGTTGTTTTTTCCTATGTGTGTATGGAAGCCTAGAAGATGTCTGAGTGATAATGGGCCTGAATTTGTAGGGGAAGTGTTTGAGCAAATGTTGAGAGAGAATGGTGTGGAGCATGTGAGAACAACTCCGTATGTACCGTCTTCAAATGGATTGGCTGAACGGACTATAAGAACCTTGTGTGAGATGTTGAGAATGATGAGTACGACAGTGAATGACTGGGATGTGTGTCTGGGGAGAGTGTTGTGGGCGTATAATTCAACTGTGCATAGTGCAACTGGAATGTCCCCATGTCAGTTTGTGATGAATTTTGAAAGGCGAGTGAAAGATAGGTTTCGTTTGAGTGAAAGTGAGCAGAGTGTATGGCGTGAGGCGCATGAAAGGTTCCGTTCATTTGAATTAGGTACAAAAGTATTGAAGGTGAAAGAAGTGAAGGGTAGGTTGAATGTATCAAAGATGAGTGAGAAGTTTGATGGACCTTATAGAGTTGTGAGGGTTTGGGAAAATGGAGTGACGTATGTTTTGGAGAGTTTGAATGACGGCATGACTGAGAGAGTGCGGGCTCATCAGAGTCAGTTAAGGAGATGGAGAGAACCTCCTGACTACCTGGTGAGCCATCCAGTGTATGGACTGTGTAGAGAGAGGTAAAGTGCATGATGATGAGATTGAATGTGATAGTATGGATCTGTCTGGGAAAGAGCTAGTCTTAGTCTCGAGGAGTAGAAAGCGTACAAAGAAGGGTGAAAGGAAGAATGCAAGTACGAATGAAAGTAAGTCTGAGCAGAGTGTTTCTGGTATGGGGGATCTTGAAAGGGAGATTGAGTTTTTGCGTAAACAGGTGAGTGATTTGGCTGGTATAAGTAGACGAGTGAGTGAGCTGCCTGTGCCTGATTTTTCTGGTTTTGGGAACAGTATGAATGATAGTGTGTTTGGGCAGAATGAACCTAGTGTGGCTGATTTTTCGGGTTTTATGAATGGTAATAGTAGGGGTGAGTTTGATGTAGTGAATGATGAAGTGGCTGATTTTTCAGGTTTCTGGTGGGAACCAGTCGAAGGGGTTTCTGGTATGCCTGTTGAGAATACAGGGGATGTGAATGACCTGTCTGTTTCGCAAGAATGTACCTTGAGTTGGATGAGAGCTGTGAGTGAGGAGCTGATGAATGGGGGTATGAAGAGTGAGGGTTCTGAACGGAAGAGTATGAAAGAATTCTGTCGTGAGATGGGAGAACTGGTAATGAGGGCTAAGAGTATGGTTGATGAGATGATAAATAGTGACGATGAGACTGACAGGACGACTGACGAACAACCCCGACTAATTGCTATGCGTAGCCAGGGACCAGTAGACGAGTGTGAATGGGTGCAGAAGGGTGCGATTGAGCACAAGTGGTACCGTGAAGAGTGATTGAAAGGGTTTAGTGAGTGGCTGGTCGAATGGCTTAAGGAAGGAGGGGTGTGGTGGGGCGAATGTGAGTGTGTGTAAAAGGGCCATTCTCCCACCCCTTTTCTCAGTACCCTCTCCCTCCCTCTGTAAGAATGTATGTGAATGGGAATGGGTTTGTTTTTTTTGTTTATTTTATGTATAAAAATGATTACCATGTTTTTTTTCTTTCTTTCCAGGCCTCATATTCTGGAAAGATAGGACTTAGTTTCGTATATCCTTATATTACAAACAAAGCGTTATATCCTGGAAAGCTATATTATCATTAATAAATAAAGGCCATTAGTATAGCTTAATGAAGGAGGGCTTATAATAGCCACGTAAGCTTTTTTTTAAAGTCATTATCTTCCATCAAGCGCAGAGGCGCCACACTTGTAAGTCCTAGGCATTTTGCTCGCTCGAGTGGCAGGTGGCTGGACATCTTCCCATCCTCTTTGTATAAAGTGAGGCCTTGATTGTTGTGTATATATTGACTGTTGTAGTCAGGATTTTTTTTTTGGTTGTTTGATTTTTTATGTTTATTAGGATAGATTAAATAGTATTCATATATATAGGATTTTCTTTTTGTATTTTTGGCCAAAAAGTAAGATCTCCAATATAATCGCCCCCTCTCTATTGTAGATATTTTGTAAATTTTTTTGTAAGTAAAGGGACTGTATATACAATCCGTTTCATTCTCCTTCGATTTCTCACGTCCGGATAGTGTAGGAAGCGGGTTGGATCGATTGGGGGTTAGTTTAGATTTTCGGCCCGCTACAACACGAGTGTGTCCGATTCGGAGACGACAGAAAGCAACCTGAAGCCGCCGCGGCATTGGGGGATAGGTCCATGGGAACAGTCGCGGTGCAATGGCACGCAACTTTAAGTTCCCTACGACCGTCTCCCATCTTCTTTGCCAAGCAGTCCGAAGAGCTGCCCATATTCCTGCCATGTAGTCGGTGTGAGGAAGAGCGAAATGCTGGTCCGGTCGCAGAGTCCTCGCGGACTCTTTGGCGCCCTGATTGGCGCGCTCATTCTCCGCAATTTCTACATGTCCAGGAACCCAGCAGAAGATAATCTCGACATCTGCCCGGCTCGCCAAAACCGTAGCGTCACGGATATCGCGAACCAGGGGATGCGGAGATTCCAATGCCCCCGAGAGCACTCAGGGCGCTGTGTGAGTCGCTATAGATCACAATCCGGTCTCCTAACTGGGTACGTCGCGTAATCTCCTGTACCGAGTGATGTATTGCCACCAGCTCGGCCGTGAAGACAGACGCAGCGCCTGGTAGAGCCCCGCTGACTTCAAACAGAGGGTATACAGCGTGGAAGCCGACCCCCTCTTGGGACTTGGAGCCATCCGTATACACTGGCACGGTTCCAGCGTGCCTATGCCGCCGAGAGACGCCAGTCTCTCGGTGGCATAGGCACCATCAAGATCAGCTGCGGATGCAGTGAGAGCTGTTGGCGACTGAGGGAGACGCCGGGCTCGCGTGTACAGGCGAGTGATGCACTGCACGCGGCGCAGAGTGAGTGGCATCTCCCCAGCATCGACCAACAGGCTCTCAATGGGGGAAGTGCGGAAGGCACCGGTCGCAAGGCGAAGGCCGGTGTGGTGGATCGAATCCACCTTCCGCAATAAACGCTCGGCTGCGGATGCATAAGACTCGCATTCGTAGTCGAGCTTCGAACGAACAAAGGATCGATAAAAAAGTAGGGCTGTAGCCCTATCAGCGCCCCAAGCGCTGAACGTCATGGAACGGAGAATGTCCATGGCGCGGGTACAAGAGACCCTAAGGCTGCGAATATGAGCCTCCCAGGTGAGGCATCGGTTGAATACAAGACCAAGGAAACGGTGCGACTCAACCACATCCAGGCGCACCCCATTAAGAAACAAATCTGGGTCAGGGTGAAGCCGTGGATGGCGGCAGAAGTGCACCACCTTAGTCTTGGCCAAAGAAAACCGAAACCTGTGCGCTTTGGCATAGAGAGAGACGCATCTGGGCCACGCCAAAAGAGATCGAAAGGTCGTCCACGTAGAGTGTAGCGAGAACATCTTCCGGCAGCACCGAGGTGATGCCGTTGATGCTCAGGGCAAAGAGGGACACCTTCAAGGATTGTGCCAAAAGTATCCTCCTTGTATGGACCGTAAGGTCTTCTAGGGTACTTATTTTCCTTGTAGCTCTAAGGGAAGTCTGGGTGCAATGGCAAGCAACTTTAAGTTCCCATCAGCCATCTCTTGTTGCTTGACTGAGTTTTATTTCTTTGTTTTGTAAGATTAAACCATAGATTTATTTATGTTGATAACATTTTTTGCCCACAGTATATTTGTAAATATATGAACATTTATTTTTTTTTGGGGGGGGGGTAATAAATTTAAACAGTTTGGTGTGTTTATCTCCTTGCTTCCAGATTTTTACCCCCCAACAATTCTCAGGTTGATCCCTAGAGTAAAAGTGTGCAGAAGGCACATCACCGCGATGACTTCAAGGGGTGCCTTCAGAGGGACATCCTGCATTGAAGCAGAGTGGGGTATATTTCAGACCTATTTACTATGGAAGTTCTACTGGAAGGAAGATTGGTTTGACATCATCCCCTTATTACGGCCAAATATCCACACAATGTTAAGAAATTAGAGAGGGGGGGGGATTATTGGTAGATACTGTGGATACCAAGAGAATCTATTCACCCCCCCCTCCCGGATCAGCCAGGATTCCCATCTTTCAGAAGTGTTTGGCTTTTCCATTTATCAATTTCACAAGTGGCCCCTAAGAAAGCACTTAGTAATGCACTGCTTGAAGGTAGCACCGAAAGTGAAGGAGACAAAGAGGAAGCCTTTTTGAGCACAGGGAGGGAAACTCTTAGCACTAGTAGAATATCTGAGGGGCACAAGGGCATGAGCATAGGAATAAGCAAGGCAGTTTCCCCAATAGAGCTGCATAGGAACAGCTCTTGAGGAAGAATAGGAAACCTCTACAGGTGGTGAGAGGGGAAAGGGGGGGGGCACTCACCAGTCTCAGGTTTACCATCATTTTAACCCCTCCATCCCAATTTTGCACACGTTATATGGAGTGTAGTATGGGTAACGATGTAATGTGATGAGTGGTTGTTTGTTTCTTTGTTTTAGCTAGATATGGATAATTTCAGTGGTGGGCAGTCCATCAGTACCAATGACGGAAGGTCCGTCACTGACGGACTCCTGTTTCGCTGATGTCTGATGGAAACATTATTTGCCGAAGGTGGTCTTTGCTTTTCGGGTTAGTGACGGTTCGGGCGACGGCCGAAAATCGCTTCCGTCGGCGATTATTCCATCAGTCATCAGTTTGCCAGTGAATCGGAAGTCCGTCAGTGAAGGACCTTCAGTCATCGGTACTGATGGACTGCCCACCACTGGATAATTTATATATAGAGCATTTTACATCAGTCAAATCCCCTCTACTAGACCTTTACAAAAGTGATAAGGCAGATCTACTGCTTTCTTAGATACAAATAAGAATGGAATTCCCAAAATTAATATATTATACTTTACCTTGTCTGCCACTTTATAAGCCACATTTTTATCAAGATAACTAATCAACTTATGTTCTAACTTTCGTTTATCAGCACCAGAATATATAGCATGTGTAATTAAAGAATGAATTGTCGATCTATCTCTAACAACATATTTATAAACAATTTTATCAACCACAGCTTTTAAGTCTTCATATTCACGTTTAGAGAGAGACATTCTGCAAAATACCTGAAAATACAAAATTTGGGTAAAAATTTTAACATTTCTTCTCATAGAACAGACAATGTGATAAAATGACACATTCAAATGTTTGCCTGGGTGAGCAAAAAGATTAGTATCATTTTGAGATAAAAAGTTGAAAGGATGTTATTATAAGGGATTACAAATAGAAATAGAAATTTCATATTAAACTTTGATACACAAAGAAGTTTTACCAATCTGTGGGATTGTAAACAATGCACAACCTGCAGTCATACCAATCCCCAAGGGATCATAAATCCAAAGGGGCTATGTTGTAATGACAACCTTTATCTGGAATAAATGGGAATTAGTGCAGCCAATAACTACCTACATAAATCTGCCATACTGATAATAATGGGAGACTACTTACTATCAACTAGGAGTATTGCAAACCAATTTACTAGTGTTCCAACTTTGGAGAATCAAGAAAGACTACTTAGAATCCCCACAACCCATACTGCTTTACCAACTCTAAATCTATCATTCCTGTAATTTATTAAAGATGTCCAACTATAAGGTATGTTAAAACATTAACTCTAGCATCCCTTGCGACACATGGGGGGGCTGCTGCCTTGCAGGATTTCCTTTTTAAGAAAAGGCTAGAAGGAAAACTAATTGTAGAACCTCATGTTGCCTTGTAGGACACAGCCTTTTAAGGCAAAGGCTAGGTCTTTAGTCAATACCTAGGGTGGGTGTCAGCAAGGGCATGTGGCCTATGAAAATTTGCCACTGCTACCTATTTGGAGGCTCGAGGGGGGGATGGTAAGTGGGCCCTTAATCAAAATGTGTAAGGCCGGAGCTGGGGTCCTGGGACTTGAGTGTGTCCGAGGGTACAGGGTACGTGGTTTTTCAGGATGCCACTTACACCTAATAGTTGGGGGCCTGAACCTAGGAGTAATGCCCTAGAAGGCCACCCTGACAGTGGGTGAAAAATCGCGGGATAGTTGCAGTGCAATATGTGCGCATGGACAGGTGTCCCTGTAGTTGTTCCAGCATGGTGCTCCGAGGCCACTGATACATATGCGGGTTAAGGCTTGGCTGTGTGAATGTGATGGGCCCTTAACCTGTCCTTCCCTCCACTTAATTACACTTTTATGCTACCATGATTGTACCTGAACTAGAAAGACATAAACCTGGATCAAAATCACCTAATCAACAAAAACAAAAAATGAGGCTGAGAATTGCTAGTTGCGTAGTTTGAAGGGTAGATAGGGGGAGGTGGTTGTGACACTATCACAGAGAAATGTGGATGTATGCTGTGTGCAAGAACATAGATGGAGGAGGGGGGGGCTTCAGCGAGAATGATTGTGAAACCACAGTCATTAACTCCTCAAGAGTTTAGCCAGCCAGAGCTGAATGATCTTGTGCGTGATTTGGGTCTCTCCAAAAATTGGGAGCAGGTTTTTGTACCATTTTTACAGAGAATAACTTTGTTTATTGTTATAACATCTCAGGTCTTTTCCAGGAATTAGGGATGCCAGTATACAATCCAAATGACTGGCAATTATTCCTAGATAGTTCTATATGCAGTTTGAAGTATGTTCTACTTCATAATGGCAATGTCTATGCAGCTGTTCCAATTGGAAATTCTGTGTATTTACGAGAGGAACATAATGACATTAAAACTGTGATTGACCTACTAAAATACCACAAGCACAACTGGACAATTTACATGGACCTCAAAATGGTTAATTTCCTTCTAGGTCAACAAAGAGGATCTACAAAGTATCCCTGCTATCTTTACATGTGGGACAGCCGAGCTTGAGAAAAGCCCTGGAACCAGGAGTGGCCCATAAGCGACTCTGGAAGCAGGTATGCCAATGATCCAATTTTCAGTTGAGAAAAGATCATTTTCCTCTGCTCCATATCAAGCTGGGTTTGATGAAGCAGTTTGTCAAGGCAATGAATACTGACGGTGAATGCTTCCAAAACATATACTCTGTCCTCCCTGGTTTGTCCTTCAAGAAGATCAAGGCAGGTGTTTTTGATGGACCACAGATTCATGCACTTGTATGTGATCAAGAATTTGCCAGAAAGATGAACGACAAGCAAAGGAATGCATGGCTTTCATTTGTGGCAGTGATGGCAAACTTTCTCAGTAAATAAAAGGCTGACAACTATAAAGCTTTTGTAGCTAGTATGTTGTCAGCTTTTCGTGATCTTGGATGTAACATGAGTGTCAAACTTCATTATCTGTACAGTCATCTTGATAAATTCCCTGAGAACC
This sequence comes from Ceratothoa steindachneri, assembly GCA_963969495.1. Taxonomy (NCBI): domain Eukaryota; kingdom Metazoa; phylum Arthropoda; class Malacostraca; order Isopoda; family Cymothoidae; genus Ceratothoa; species Ceratothoa steindachneri. The sequence continues at coordinate 109,662,333 of OZ018327.1, read as the reverse complement.
TAGGAGCAGTAAGTGACGAGCAAGGCAAGCGGTTCCATCAGTACCTCAAGACTATGGAAGAGCATTACCCAGGAAGATGGGACAAACATATGATGGTAGATTACTGCTGGAACATTAAACAAGAATGCCCTGAGACAGTCCACAAATGAAAGAGCTACAAGATGAAATTCATGCCTGAGTAGACTGCAATTGAACTTTTCCTCCTCATAGTAACGAATGTCTTATCTACCAATCAGTTTTATATAAACTATAACCATTGTTTATTTGGGAAAGTGTTTCAAATTGTGATCTTGAATAGATTCATACTATCTTGCATTTTCTCTTTTATTACTCAGCTATATTAAAGAGTTTTATAACATATTTCATCATATATTTTTCCTGATAGACTACAGCATCAATGTAATGATGAAATTTTGAGATTTTCAAATACCTTGATTGCAAAAAAGTAGAGCACCGAGGACAAAAACATCAGATATCAATGCAACAAAGACTTTTTTGACCAGTGAATAACCTAAATTAAATGGAGCTACAAAGGAAAAAAATAACTTCAAAAAAGGAATAATACACAAATAATACCTCAGAAGTTTAATGGCTTCTCACTATAAATCAAAAGCAAGCTATAAGAACCAAAGATGTGCTAACTACAAAGAACTATCTAGTGAATGTGTTTCTCAAAACAAGGAGAGAAATTTTTCAAAGGGAAAGCAAACTTCACCCAATAAATAAATCTTACCCTTAAAAGAGATACAATAAGCACTCTCAAAGGACGCAATGATAGTTTTGATGCAGTTAGACATGTTTTTTTTGTTTAACATATGTGTTTAAATTGTAATATTAATCAATGTGGCTGCCTTCAGCAGTGAGCATACACTCCTGCAAGACCGGAAGGCTGCCCACACATTCTAGACAAAGTCCTTCCTTATTCTGGGCCATATATGATAGATGGAAGACTTCAGCTAATTGATGTTGCTGTAGCAGACCTTGCAAGCCTTGCCTTCAACAAGCGCACACATATTTTAGCTGATGATATTTCCAAAATCATGTACTTTAGTGACAAGGATGACACCACAGAGATTGACTTAAAATACTTGTTGCACATGCTAGCCTCCAGGAAATCACAATCATGACACTGAGTGATATGTTACAGTGGACATCCAGTAACATCCCAGGAGTCATCTATTTGCATGTTTCAAGGAAGGATATCTCGGAAATTGCAGAGAAAATAAAACAGGTTGAGTGATTTGCCCATGCCAGGAAAATGTTCACATCACTGTTTCATTCTATCTGCTGATGGAGAGCTGATGATGAAGGAAAATTTTTACTGACATAGACCACTTTAAAGTTCAAAGCCACACGACTGACTTTTGTGTTAACTGAAGAGGAACTGCAACAGGGAAAATATGTAGAATGTCTGTATGATCAGGAGTAGCATGTTGCAAGCATCTTAGAATATTCAGATGAGCAACATGATATTAGAGTTGACTCCATGAAAAGATCTAAATCAAAAAGACTTCTCAACTATCCAATTGAAACTCATGAAGACAGATGTTGGGTCTCATTTCAATGTTATCTGTATCCTTTGTGCTTCAGAAATGCAGTGAGAGAACACTCGGTTTTACAAACTTACTCCATCTGGCATTGCAGTAATAAAACAATCAACTTAGGAGAAGGAACTTGAACCAAAATGATGATTGAAACCATGAGATTTTTTATTTTTCTACAATTTCAAAAGATTATGCCCCTTTAGTTACTTTCAAAAACTTGCATATCATTTATTTTCTCTTCAGTAAGCAATACTGTATGAGTTAATTCTTCAGAAATTTCATGTAATAGCAGTTTAATAAATACATTAGACTGTATATACTCAGAATTGAAAAATATCCATTTTTCACAGGAAGAGTATATATTGAAAGAGTCAAGTTGGGATAATGATATTTACAACAATTATGGTTAAGATTTGTATCTTTATGCTGTGTAAACTTCAGTGACCTTGTAACTGTTGATGCAATCATTAGACCCCTTACAAATAAGGATCTGAAAGGTATGTTTTTGAGTTTTAACCATTTTCAAATAGCCATTAAACATCCATATAAGGTTTATTTAGGAAAAACATGCATTTATGTATAGTTTCATTCCTGTTACAATATACAAGCAAAATATTTAGTCAAATCCAACAGTTTACCCCACACCATGAGGTCAAAGTCTGGAAAAAGCAACCTCCACCAAAGCAAAAACTGATTTTGAGATGCAAATTTTAAAAAAAAAGCACACCCAGAGTTAAATTCTGATGCCAGATTCTGAGTCAATAGGTTGTGGTTGTTGTTCCTCAGGAGGCTCCCTCACTGAACGGCCACAAACTGCTGAGAAAGGCCATAGCCTGGACCAGGATTTCCCACAAGGCCCTCATGTAGTGTATATTATATTGTTGGCTTATGTGTTTCCATTATGTGTTTGATGGTGTGGTGTTTCAGCCTGTCAAACATCCATGATAAAATTAAAATCCTCTAGCCTCTTCTGATACTCAGAAGGGCTGGCTGGGTGGTATTCACTCTGCAGCCTAGCCAAATGGACTGTCATTAAATTTAAGAAAATTAAATGGCATAAAGGAAAACTTTAAATGTTCTTACCCCCCTAGTCTACATATTCCTGTGTGTTCTCAAAGGTTCAAACTGGTTTCCACCATTTTCCAAACACAGCTGATAGCATGGACCAATGTATTTGACTCTCTTTTTTTTTCTCATCTCTTAAGAGCTCATCTGGCGACTGCCTACTTGGGCAAAAGTTGCCGTATTTACCAATGTCTAGTACTAGGCTACTTTAAAATAATATGGGTCATTCCATATGAAATCAACCAATTTTGGGGGAAATTTTAAGTCACCATCACCGATTTTGATGAAAATTGGTATACCGGTTGAATTTGATGAGAGAAAAACAATGAGACACTTCCCAGCCCTCAATTTTGAGAAAAATTGTCAAATTTCTTGATACCAGCATTTGAAAAAAAATTATTTCTCCCTTATTATAGCACATAAAACAATTAATTATGTATTTTTGCAAAGCTTAAGGGTTGCTCTAAACATTTTTAACAGCAAAATTAATTTTTGATAAAAAAGTTTTTTTGATCTTAAAGATCAAAAGTTGACCTTTAAGATCAACTTTTAATATTTAAAAAATGCTTTCTCTTCTCATCCATAATAATTTGTTAAAATACAAATAATTGGTAATGCAAATTATTAATTACTTTTTTATCTAAATATTAAACTTTCTGAAAAAAAAGAAATTTTTTTAAATTAGCTTTCATACTTTATAAAGTAACACCTAATAGGTAAAATTTATAACTTAAAAATAGGTAAAAATTGGCATACCAATGATTACAAAATTGATCATAACTCCTGATATAATGAAAAACCCAGAATGAAATTTATCTTATATTGTAGTCTAAAGGCATATATTTATAAAAAAAATTACACAAAAATTTATTGATACCAAAATATTTTTTTAAAGGTCAAAAGTTGACCTTTAAAAAAATATTTTGGTATCAATAAATTTTTGTGTAATTTTTTTTATAAATATATGCCTTTAGACTACAATATAAGATAAATTTCATTCTGGGTTTTTCATTATATCAGGAGTTATGATCAATTTTGTAATCATTGGTATGCCAATTTTTACCTATTTTTAAGTTATAAATTTTACCTATTAGGTGTTACTTTATAAAGTATGAAAGCTAATTTAAAAAAATTTCTTTTTTTTCAGAAAGTTTAATATTTAGATAAAAAAGTAATTAATAATTTGCATTACCAATTATTTGTATTTTAACAAATTATTATGGATGAGAAGAGAAAGCATTTTTTAAATATTAAGTATTGCTGCGATCCTTACAAAGGTCACAAAAAATTAATAAAGAAAAATCTGAGACTAATTTCAGAAGACTTAATAAGAGAATATCCAAAATTAAAAAATTTTAAGGACCAAAAAATCTGTGATAACTGCAGAAAAAAGATAGCTGATGATGATAGTTCTTCATCTCAAAATACGAATCCAAGCCTTTCAGAAGAAAGAATGGTAATTGAGCCAATTACTGAACAGGAAGAATCACTAACTGAATTAAATAAATCATTAATAGCTATTGGAGAGTCACCAGTCAAGAAATTTAAAATGGATGTAGTAAAAAAAATATAGTTCAGATAAAATGAATAAAATTCAAAAATCCATTTCAAGTAAACTCAGAACTGTAGGCTCTGCAACAAAATATCCATTACCCTTGGATCAAGACCCAAACTACTAGTAAAAGGTCTGAGCAGCTGCAAATCTTAACTGTTTTGCCAAAAAGCTGGAGCTTATCCAAAATTAAATCTGAATTTAATGTTACTAATTACATGGCCAGACAAGCTAAAAAACTAGCAATGGAAGAAGGAATAATATCATTGCCAAGCAAAAGAAAAGGTACATTTCCATCAGAAACAATTAAAGTAGTAGAAGACTTTTATAAAAATGAAGAAGCAAGCAGAATTATGCCAGGGAAAAAAGATTTCAAGAGTGTTAGAAAAGATGGACAGAAAACTCATGAACAAAAATACTTAATTTGGGGAAATTCAAAAGAAATTTATCATTTATTTAAAACAAAATACCCAGACACTAAGATTGGCTTTTCAAAATTTGCTGAGCTGAGACCCAACGAGTGTGTATTAGCTGGTGGTGCAAGAACTCAGAGTGTGTGTGTTTGCACACATCATCAAAATGTTAAACTGATGATTATTGGTACAAGGCTACCACAGTTGACAAAAGACAGTGACCTGCATTTAGATGATTACAAAACATGTCTATCATTCATTACATGTGACCCTCCAACTTATGAGTGCTATTTTGATGAATGCTCAGAATGTTTTTCTAAAATAGACGAACTAAAACTATATGTTACTAAAATTTTAGATGACAATATGATTGATGAGGTAAATTACAAGCAGTGGCTCTCAACTGATCGCTCAACTTTAGAGCTTGTTTCAAGAACAACTGAAGAATTTATAGACACTTTTACCTTAAGACTTCTCAATTTAAAAAAACATGACTTCATAGCAAAAAAGCAGGCACAATTTTGTTCAACTAAAAAAGAAGAACTAAAAGATGGTGAAATCTTAGTAGTATGCAATTTTGCTGAAAATTACTCATTCCTTCTTCAGGATGCAGCACAAGGGTACCACTGGAATAACTCCCAAGCTACATTACATCCCTTTCTTTCCTACTACAGAGAAGCTGGGGAAACACAACACATAAGTTTTGTTGTGATTTCAAACTGCTTGAAGCATGACACTGTTGCAGTCCATTTATTTAAAAAAAAACTTATTGAATTTTTTAAAAAAGAACTCAAATTCCCAATAACAAAAATTATATATTTTTTCTGATGGAGCTGCGTCACAATATAAAAATTTTAAAAACTTTATTAATTTATGTCACCATAAATCAGATTTTGGATTGGAAGCAGAATGGCATTTCTTTGCTACATCTCATGGAAAAGGACCATGCGATGGTGTAGGGGGCACAGTAAAAAGACTAGCATCAAAAGCTAGCCTGCAAAGAGCATATAATGATCAGATAATGACTCCTCAACAGCCCTTTGATTTTGCTGAAAGACACATTAAAGGGAATCAAATTTTCATATGTCCCAAATAGTGAATACATTGAAGAAAAAAATTATTTGCAAGAAAGATTTGACCAGGCCTCTGCAATAATTGGTACCCCAAAATTACACAGTTTTGAGCCAGTTAATGAAAATGAACTAAGAGTGAAAACAATATCATCTGCATCAGAATTCAAGAAAGTGAAAATATCCTATACAGAGGCAATATTATTGGAGGATGTAAAAGGATTTGTCACTGCTAAGTATTATGACAAATGGTACTTAAGGTGTGTATTGGATACCAATGTTGAGAAAATGACTTAAAATAACATTCCTAGAACCAGAAGGACCATCAAATTCATTTAAATATCCAAGAAAACCAGATGTATTAGTATTGCCATTAGATGACATATTGAGCATTGTTGAGCCTGAAACAGCAACAGGAAGAACTTACAAACTATCTAAAAATGAACAATTAAAATCAACAGAAATAATGCAGAAAAAAATCGATTCCTAAATTATTATAAAAAGAATAAATTCATTTTGGGAGGTTGGGTGGGACCTGTGGCTTTTTTGCTGAGCTATCAGGAGTGGCCCCTTAGGCGATGGGGATACCAGCAGTTATGCAGGTATCTTAACTGTTGGTAGTGGCTCTGCCACCATTGACCATAGCAAATTATTTATGAATTAAATACATAGTTAGGTAGCTTTAAAAATATTTTTAAATTTTGAATAAAAAATTACTGAAAGTTCATTTTTTCTTGTAGGTAGGATTTAACACATCTATAGAATTAATGATTCTAATACACGAGTATATATTAAAAGCATTCAAATATAATACTTAGGCATCTAATAATTGATAACTAACTCTGTGAATATGACGTAACTCTGTTAATATGACAAAGATGCATATAAAAAAAATTTATTTGTGAAGATAGCAAAGAATGGCCATACCAGTGGTTACAAAATTGATCCTAACTCCTGATATAATGAAAAACCCAGAATGAAATTTATCTTATATTGTAGTCTAAAGGCATATATATTTTTAAAAAAAATTACACAAAAATTTATTGATACCAATATATTTGTTTTAAAGGTCAAAAGTTGACCTTTAAGGTCAAACAAATTTTTTTTACCAAAAATTAATTTTGTTGTTAAAAATGTTTAGAGCAACCCTTAAGCTTTAAAAAAAATACATAATTCATTGTTTTATGTGCTATAATAAGGGAGAAATAATTTTTTTATCAATGCTGGTATCAAGAAATTTGACAATTTTTCTCAACTTTGACAGGTTATAACTTTTGAGCTATTCAAAATTGAGGGCTGGGAAGTGTCTCATTGTTTTTCTCTCATCAAAATCAACCTGTATACCAATTTTCATCAAAATCGGTGATGGTGACTAAATGCCCCTTGTTGAATTCGGATGGAATGACCCATATACCAAAAAACAACAACAATGAAATAATAAAAGGAAGAAGGCAATAGGCAGGAAGCAAGCTTCAGCATTGGGGGGAGGTCCCCCGGCGCAGGAACATGAGACCTACAAAAATAACAAAGGCGGTCAGTCCACCAGTCATTGTGCAAGAATACATCCCGAGTACAAGGGATAGGCGGTAGTGAGAGGTAATGTGCACGAAGATCGGCCAGAATGGGACATAAAACAAGAATGTGAAGACAGTCCAGGGTACATTGCAGTCATCACAATAAGGCGCAGGCGAGCGCTCTATCAAATGGCGGTGCATCCCACAAGTATGTTCAATTAGGAGACCACAGAAAGCAACCTGAAGACTTCGCAGCATTGGGGGGTAGTTACAGGGGAACAGTCACAGCGAAATGGCATGCAACTTTAAGTTCCCTTCAACCATCTCCCATCTTCTTTGCCAAGCAGCCTGTATTCCTGCCATGTAGTCAGTGTGAGGAAGAGAGAAACGCTGGTCCAGTCATCGAGTCTCGCAGATTCTTTGGCACCCTCATTCCCAGCAATTCCTACATGTCCAGGAACTCGGCTTGCCAAAACTATGGTGCCACAGATATCGTGAACCAGGGGATGCGGAGGTTCCAGGATGGCGTCCTGGGCAGAACCAAGAGCTATACCTAGCTCTCGAAGGAGTTTCCTAGCCCTAAACTCAAAGGGCTTAGTGTATGACTGACATATCTCGGCGGCATAGGCACCGTCAAAATCAGCTGTGGATGTAGTGAGAGCTGTTGGTAACTGAGGGAGGCGCTGGGCTCACGCGTACAGGTGAATAATGCACTGTGCACTGGGCAGAGTGAGTGGCATCTCCCCAGCATGGACAAGTAGGCTCACAATGGGGGAAGTGCGGAAGGCACCGGTCGCCAGGCGAAGGGCGGTGTGGTGGATCGAATCCACCTTCCCCAATACACACTACCTGCAGATGCATAAAACTTGCATGCGTAGTTGAGTTTCAAATGAACAAAGGATCAATAAAAAAGTAAGGCCCAAGCACTGAACATCCCAGGATGAAGAATATCCATGGCACGGGTACAAGAGACCCTAAGGCTGCGAATATGAGCCTCCCAGGTGGGGCGTCAGTCAAATACAAGAACAAGGAAACGGTACAATTCAACCACTACCAGGCATACCACATTAGTCTTGGCCAAGGAAATCCTAAACCCGTGCGCTTAGGCATAGCAAGAGATGCGATTCAATGCCTGTTGGAGTCAATGCTCCAGAGTTAGCATCTGGGCCGCGGCCAAAGAGATTGAAAGGTCGTCCACGTAGAGCGTAGTGAGAACATCTTCCGGCAGTACCGAGGTGAGGCTGTTGATGCTCAGTGCAACGAGTGTGACACTGAGGACACTTCTCTGTGTGTCACCCTCTCCCTGCTCCATTGGGCTGGAGAGGGCTCCCCCCACCTGTACGCGGAATCAATGATCTTGCAAAAATTCAGATATAAAGATTGGGAGGCGCCCCCATCGTGTGAAGAGTCTCCATGATACTGTATCGCCATGCAGTATCATAGGCCTTCTCCGGATCAAAAAACATTGCGACGTAGTGCTGCCTACGAAGGAAGTCCTCACAGACGGCATTTTCCCGTCAGAGCAGAGCATCCGATGTGAAGTGGAACTAGCAGAAGCCACACTCTTGCAGAAGACAGATGGCCTCCACTGTCCAGAAAAAAGGCTTATCTAACATTTACCAATTTCTCCATCAACTTGCACATGCAAGAGGTTAGAGAGATTGGGTGGAAACTGGCCGGGGTAGAGTGATCTCTCCCCGGTTTGTGAAAGGCGAGCACAGTAGCAATTCACCAGGAATCTGGGAGGAGGCCCTCTACCCAGATCCTGTTGAACAAATCTAACAGAAAGACCATGCCTCGCTCACCCAGGTGTCGAAGCATGGCTGGTGTCCATGCACGAAGCAAGAGCGGAACGCAACTCATTCAGAGTAAACCTGTCGTTGAAGGGTTCTCCGCATCTGGAGGTAAAGTCCAGCCTGCAGCCTTCCACGACATCACAACGCGCATTGACTGCTGGCAGAGCAGCATCCCGGTTAGAGAATGCGGAGAAAGCAGTTGCAAACGATTCTGCCACGGATGCTGGGTCCGAGATTGCAGTCCCATTCTCCTGGAAAATGGGAGGGCAGTCCTGCGAGAACTTGCCCCGAATACTTTTAACTTGCTTTCATCCATCTGCTAGAGGGGTTTTCCAGTTAAGTGAAGACATGTATGCCCACCAAGAAGAGTGGCAGGAGTGCTTCGAAATATACCGGAACCTAGACTTAGCCCAGCAAAATTCACTGACAGTGAAATCATTCGGGCGGCGCTTATAAGGCATGTAGACATAACACTTCTGCTTGAGGGCCATCTCACACTCGGCTGACCACCACAGTAGTGGTCACCTTTCAAAATGGCCAGACCTTCTAGAAATAGTAGTTAGGCCCGCGGCGATTCGGTTGCCAGAGAAGAACTCAATGGCCTTATCTACCGACCTAAACTCCTAGACTGAGATAGAGAATTCAGTCATTTCCTGAAATGCAAGCCACCGCGCCTGCACCAAGCATCACCGAAGTGGGCTCTCAGGTGGCAGTGGCCCAGAAAATATTTGAATGGGAAAGTGATCCAGGTCTTCTAGGCCTAGCTCGGAAGAGATGCGGGGCCCTCTTCAAAGAGAAGACCCTCAAGGGAATGGCCATTTGCTTCCTGGAGGCAGAACTCCAGGCGGTGTTGGTCGGACAATGCGTTGTTGCCTTCGAGGAATTATGGGGGGAGGTTGGGCTCGCCATGCAAGTCTTTTCCTCCCTCCACCTTCTTTTGGAGGATCCACTGTCTCCAAGCCACCCAGCCCACCACTAGGCATAGGCGAAGGAGCCAAAGCTCCTTTAGTGCCATCCTCCTTTCGGGGGGGGACGGCAGTTTTAGGAACTCGGGAAGATGGCCTAGTGACCAAATTAGGGGGTTGTTGCCTCCTGTGAGTTTAATGACTCAGAGGCGCAAGCCCTGATTTTAGCCGGGTCTGAGTGTGGACCCTTTGTGCCACCAGCTTTACCAAGGAAGCGCCTGAGGTGGGTAGAACCCAGAGAACAGTTGCGACTGGGCGAGGAAATGACCATGCTCGTAGGCCTGGTGGGGCCAGGAGCAGAGGGTGTCTTTCTTAACATTGAGGCACATGACATCCCGGGCAGCACCAGGCACACCAGGACCAAGTCCTTAGCCTTGCGAAATGAGAGACAATCCTAAGCCTGACCAGCCAGGATTTCCTTCTCAAGGAGATATGCAACACATTGCTTGGAAGAAGCAGGGTGTGGCTCTCTGCAATTGATACACTTGGCCACGCACGATTTGGGGTAAACCTAGATTTAAACATCAACAGGAGCAATTAGTATGGCCAAAGCGGTGACAGTAATAGCACCTACGTGGTGGCAATACCAACAGGCATGCACCGATTCAGGAAGCTTGTCACAGTCGGACATGACGAAGAGTGTAGGGGTGGGTCTCGAGGGCCCTCCTTGTTTTCTCATCACACGTTCGACCATGACTGCCCCATGGTCGGCCAGCTCTAAGGTGTCATCTATGGAGTAGTCCACAAGTTCCCTGGCATAAACTACTACTTTCACGAAATTTATGGTAGAGTGGAGTATCACACTCACAGGCGTGCCATCAAGTGTCCAAAGGGCATTAATCATGGCCGCCTCAGAAGGATTTGGCACATTCGCCAAAAGGCGCCCATCCAAGAAATGGAATCACCTTCAGCTCTCTACCAACCGCACTAGCTAAAGCTCTCCCATGAAGGAACATGCTGCCATCTGTGGAGCGAATAACGAGGAAGCATTTGAAGCCAGCATGCTAGAAAATGCCAGGTAGTCTTTGAATGAGGGGCCCCCGACATAATCGAGGCTCCACTCTGCGCATTATACTTCTGGTTTTTGTCATGGACTCCGCTCTCCGCACCCGGGAAGGGCCGGACTGCCTATCTTGACTTGGTTACTTACCAAAGTAGCATACCCATCCATTCCCACAGCCCCGAGTCTTTTTCCTGTTCCTTTTCTTTTTTGGAGAGGGGGGCGGGGAATGAACTCGCTTCTCCCCTCCACTGGCAGGAGCCCCCAGGCCAGATGGACCAGCTTCAGCAAGGTCCTTCTCCAAGATGGAGAAGGTCCCGGCGGTCGCAGGGGAACCAGCCGGAAGAGGATATCCTCCCCTCCTTGTAAAGTCTTGGAGACTCGAGCCATCTGAGGAGGACCTTGCAAAGGGGCGGACTCAGGTTCGGTGCTTGGTATCAAGCCCAGATTCGCTCCCATGGAAGAACTTTCTGTCAGGAACTGGCTTGCCTCAAGAACCATGCTATCTTGAAGGGGGGGCTCCATGTGACCATCCCCCACCCCCAAGACATCACAGGTCACATTGTGAGCGGTCTCTCTAGTCAGGTTAGGTGGGGGGACACATGCTTTGACCCTCGCCTAGGTTCAGTATTCGGGACAGCAGTCCTTTTGAGGGAAGCGGACAATGGGCCCTGTTAACCCTCTCCCCCCTAAGGAGGTTTGTTTTGTTTTTTTGGTTTATTTTATGTATAAAATTGATTTCCATGTTTTTTTCTTTCTTTCCAGGCGCCATATTCTGGAAAGATTAACACACTTGTAAATTACCCCTGTAATAGAAGCTAACTATTTATTATTGTTAAATACCAAGGCCACTAGTATATGACAAAGGTTCCAGGCCATGTTCTGTCTTACTTGGTTGAGTGTAAAATAGTTTAGCTTTAATGAAGGAGGGCTTAAAATAGCCACACAACTGTGACAAGGTCGGTTATCTTAGTCCAAGCTCGGAGGCGCTAGTTTTGTATACAAAGATTTTGTTGTACCACGTGAGGCCTTCTTTTGTTGTTCATTGACTGTAGTAGTCCAAATTTTATTTGGGTTGTTCAATTTTTTTATAGAATTGTTTCTTAGGATCGATTAATAGTATTTATAAGTAGGATTTATTTATTTTAGCTGTATTCTATTTGTGAATAGTAACGAGATCTCCAATATAATCACCCCTCTCTATTGTAAATATTATTGTATTTTTTGTAAGTAAAGGACTGTATATACAATCCGTTTCATTAGAGTAGGAAGTGGGTTGGAATGATTGGGATTAGAGCATAGATTTTTGGCTCGCTACAATGCCTTGTAGGTCAACCCAATAGAGGTAATGATGACCAGCTTCCTTAGTCAATATGGTAGGAATAAGCAAGGAGATGCCTTGCAGGTCAATCCAATAGAGGTAATGACCAGCTTTCTTGGTCAATATAGTAGGAATAGGCAAGGAGATGCCTTGCAGGTCAATCCAATAAGTTCCCTTCGACCGTCTCCCATCTTCTTTGCCAAGCAGTCCGAAGAGCTGCCCGTATTCCTGTCATGTAGTCTGTGTGAGGAAGAGCGAAACGCTGGTCCGGTCGCAGAGTCCTTGCAGACTCTTTGGCGCCCTCATCGGCACGCTCATTCCCCGTAATTCCTACATGTCCAGGAACCCAGCAGAAGATAATCTTGACATCCACCCGGCTCGCCAAATGTGGTTGGGTGGGTGTTGATGGGTGTGGTACTTGGTGTTTTGGGCACATCCAATGTTTTTTATATTATTTGATTTTAGTATTTGTGCATCTGAGATGTACCCAGTATGTTATGGTGTTGTTGTACATTATGGGTGTTTGTCTTTTTGTGATCTTGAGTCTTATAATCCCAAAAAGCGGTGTCCACTGTCCGGGGATTCTACAGGCACTTGAGGGTGGGTGGAGGCAGCATCTGTCAGATGGCTGGGAGTGCTGCTCTCTGGAATTGATGTGCGTTGCTTGCAGTTACTGCCTCTTGTGGCAGTCTGTTCCACACTTGTACAGCTCTTGGGAACATGCTGTACAAGTAGCAGTTCACCCTTCTGTTTGGGTGGCTATAAGCGTGCTGTTCATCTTGGCTGTATTTTCTGTTTAGGGGTCTTGCTGTCCTGGTGATATCCTGTGGCATATGGATGCTCACCAATCCCCCGATGCACCTTGAAGAACATCTCTGCCTGATGTAGGGTGCGTCTGGTCTGCAAGGTGTCCCATTTCAAGTTATCCAGCATACTGGTCACACTTGCTTGCCGGTCGTACTGGTGGGTGACAAAACGAGCTGCTTGCCGCTGCACACTCTCAATGATGTCAGAGTTTCTTGAGGTGTGTGAGTTCCAGGCACAAGCAGCATACTCCAGCTGTGGTCTGACCAGGGTCATGTATGCTGCCTCCTTCACCTCTCTGCTATAGGCTCCAAGTGTCCTACGGACGAGGCCCAGGGATTTTGCTGCCTTTGCCCGTATCTGATCTAAATAGGTGTTCCAAATTAGGTCCTGTGAGATGGTCACTCCCAGGTATTTGCAGCTTTCCTTTGGTGGTATTGCTTGCAGGTTGACGGTGAAGGAGTGTTGCAATGGGTTTTGTTTTAAGGTCACACAGAGATGGGCACACTTGTTGATGTTGAACTCCATGTCCCATGTGTTTACCCATAGTGTACATGTCCATGTTGTGGGCCCCGGGCTGGCCTCCACATTACCCCCCCCCCCACCTGAGGAGGAGCAAAGCTGCTGCCCACGTGACCAAGTCCAAGGGGAACACCAAAAAGCTGATAAGATGTACTATTTCCTCTGTGTTCCAAAATGTTTCATGGGTAAATATGTAGATTATCGGCGCGAACGATGGGACGTACTATTTCGTCTGTGTTCCAAAATGTTTCACGTTTTTGGAGTACATTTAAGTTGACGGCTCGTGTGGGGGTAAACACAATGGGGCGACTACAGTACGATGATCCTGAGTTTTATTAAATTGGAAGGGGTCTGGGGGGCAAAGCCCCCCAGTATATAATCCTAATTGTTTATAGAATAATAATTCGAAAAGGACTCAAACGCGCATGAATATTCTGACACGAGTGAATGATAATATTTACACACAAATTTTTTTTCCGGCCAGGCCGCTAATCTACATATTTACCGTTTCATGTTTTTGGAGTACCTTTATAGGGGACGGTTCGTGGGAGGGGAAACACGATGCGTGGACCGCACTACGATGATCCTGAGTTTCTCATTAAATTATGGGGAGTCTGGGGGGCACAGCCCCCCGTATATAATCCTAATTTTTATAATGTTCTCACGTTTACAGAGGTAAATGCTTTAACTACATCATGTCAGTGCCTTTAATCGTTTTGCGAATTATAATAGGAGTTGGGGGTGTGGTATGATGTCAGAAATGACACGGGTGAAAGATAATATTCACACAAAATAATTTTTCCGGCCGGGCCGCTCGTCTACATGTTTACCGTCTTGGTTTATTTGACCCTTAGCTTCTGCTTCCGTCTCCGCTTCGGTGTTCCCAGCTTCGACCTCTGCTTTGGCCTAGGCAGCAGTCCAACGTCATGCATACCAACCATCTTCCAACCATTACATCAATTTCTCCCCCTTATCTAATTGTTTAGTTACATAATCCATAAAATCCAGTAAATTTGTTAAACATGATATACCTTTTCTACTTTATCTGTGAGTATAATATAATATGATGTGATTGCAAGGTAAATATGTAGATTATCGGCATGAATGATGGGACATAATATTTCGTCCGTGTTCCAAAATGTTTCACGTTTTTGGAGTACATTTAAGTTAATGGCTCGTGTGGGGGTAAACACAATGGGGGGACTACACTACAATGATCCTGAGTTTCATTAAATTGGGGGGGCAGGGGGCACAGCCCCCCAGTATATAATCCTAATTGTTTATAGAATAATAATTCGAAAAAGGACTCAAACGCGCATGAATATTCCGACACGAGTGAACGATAATATTTACACACAAATTTTTTTTTCAGCCGGGCCGCTAATCTACATATTTACCCAATCGTTTTTAAACTAAACACACACACACACATATATATATATATATATATATATATATATATATATATATATATATATATATATATATATATTCTACCATTGTGAAATTAGATTTTCCATTGTGAAATTAGATTCAAGATGAAATGGAATGGTATTGATAGTAGCATGAACAATGTTAAAATTCCTGACTTTAGAAGAGCAAATTATAATGGGCTCAGGACTTACCTGGAGGCAGTTGTACAGAAACCAGGCAATGAAATCAATTCAGGAATAGATTCAATGATATCAGTTAGTGGAGACAATAATCACCAGGAGGAAGAGATTACAATTGAAGAGGAGTATGAAAGAATAATTGAGCAATTAATTACAGGTCAGATGATTAACATTCCATATAAGGAGATTAGGACTAAAAATAATGACCCAAAATGGATGACAGATAAAATTAAGCATTATATTGGCATTAAAAAGGGCATTTATAGGAAAATAAAAAATGGGGAGGATCACTTAAGGCAGAGATATAATGAACTAGCAAGAGATGTTAAAAAGTTAGTTAGAGTAGCAAGGAGAAATTATGAAATTAAAGTGGCAAATAGGGCAAAGGAAGATCCTAAAAGTTTTTATCAATTATACAAAACTAAGGTTAGAGATAAAATAGGCCCACTTATAGATTCCAATGGAGAATTAGTGAGTGATAGGGACTCAATGGCTGGAATGCTAAATGACTTTTTTCTCTCAGTATTTACACAGGAGGATACTCTAAATATACCCGAGGTGTCAATGATCTTTCGGGGTAATGAAAAAGAGAAATTAAAGGATATATTGATCACAAAGGAGATAGTGACAAAGGAAATTGATAAAATCAAAAGTAGTAAAGCACCCGGTCCTGATGAGCTCTTTCCTAGAATTTTGAAAGAATGTAAGGATGTGTTAAGTGAGCCCCTAGCATGCATCTTTAGAAAATCATTGGAGAGTGGCATTGTGCCAGTGGCATGGAAGAAAGCCAATGTGATACCTATATTTAAGAAAGGGGATAAAACAAATATGTCTAATTACAGACCAGTAAGTTTGACATCAGTGGTAGGGAAAATGATGGAATCTATTATAGCAAGGAATATTAGAGATCACTTGGATAAGCATAAGTTGATAAAAGAATCACAGCATGGCTTTAGTAAGGGTAAATCCTGTCAAACTAATTTGCTGTCTTTTTATAGTAAGGTGTATGAAGCAGCAGATAATGATGAAAACTATGATATTTTATACTTGGACTTTAGTAAGGCTTTTGATCGAGTGCCACACTTACGACTTCTGAGCAAAGTTAAAGCACACGGGATCGATGGCAGTATATTTAGGTGGATTCAGTCATGGCTTGGTGACAGACAGCAAAGAGTTAGTATAGATGGAGTTAAATCTGAGTGGGGGTGTGTTAGCAGTGGAGTTCCTCAAGGATCTGTTTTGGGTCCCTTGCTATTCTTAATTTATATTAATGATCTTGACATAGGTATAAGTAGTGACCTGAGTAAATTTGCTGATGATACTAAGCTAGGTAGGGCCATTAGGGCTGATTCTGATGCTGTTGTAATGCAGGAGGAATTGACCATTCTGTCCAATTGGGCCGAGAAATGGCAAATGAAGTTTAACATAGACAAATGTAGTGTACTTAGTATAGGTAGAAATAATCCATTGAATAGTTATAAATTAAATGGCAGAATTTTAGGGAGGACTGATTGTGAGAGAGACTTGGGTATTTTGGTAAGTTCAGACCTTCGTCCTAGAAAGCAATGTCTAAATGCTAAGAATAAAGCTAATAGGATATTGGGATTCATTAGGAGGAGTGTAAGCAATAAGAGTGCTGAAGTCATTCTAAAACTGTATCTGGCGCTAGTTAGGCCTCATCTAGACTATGCAGTACAATTTTGGTCACCATATTATAGGAAGGATATTGATTTGCTTGAGTCTGTGCAGAGAAGGATGACAAAGATGATTGGTGGGCTAAGGAACTTACCCTATGGTGAAAGGCTCAGAAAACTAAATCTACATACATTGGAAAGGAGAAGAGTCAGAGGGGAATTGATTGAAGTCTTCAAATGGGTAAAAGGATATAATAAAGGGGATCTGGGTAAGGTTCTTATACTTAGTGAACATGACAGGACACGTAGCAATGGGTTTAAGCTTGATAAGTATAGGTTTAGGAAGGAGATTGGGAGGAATTGGTTTACAAATCGTGTGGTAGATGAATGGAATAGGCTCACTAGGCATGTGATAGAAGCCTCCTCTCTGGGTAGTTTTAAGAATAGATTAGATAAATATATGGATGAAGCTGCTAGATGGGACTGACTTTTTTTTATGTACATATGTATATATTTTTCTAAGGAGTGGGAAGATTATATTTTGCGGTTGCATGAATGGACATAATCCTCTGGATGCATTTTATGTATATTGTAGATTAGATCTGACGAACTCCTGTTAAGGGTGACAATGTTGATGACTTTTCTCTGGTAAGAAATCTTTTGTGTGTTGAATGGAACAGGAGCTGCCAAGTGTAGGCCATGAATGGTCTTTTGCAGTCTCCTTCTTTTCTTATGTTCTTATGTTCTTATATATAAATGTAATACATATTTACCCAATCGTTTTTAAACTAAACACACACACACATATATATATATATATATATATATATATATATATATGAATGTAATGCATAGGACAACACATTTTTTAAATTCCGTATGAGATGTCTTAAAACGAATATTTACCAAACGACTTTTATGATAACTATTATTTCCTAATGCTTTATCAAGGGTCAAATTATGAAGCAAATGCTCATTGTTTGAAAGTACTAGATCACATATTTTAGAACCGTCAAAAAACAACAAAAATAATCAGCTTGGATTTTAATAATAAAAATGATACTCAATTGCTACGACAGATCATTTAGACTAGCTGTTTTTCTTCTTCAGCTTTCTCCTCTTCTCCCAATCCCAAATCCTAATTGGGTTTCAACAAAATTGCCCCTTCATTGGAGAAAAGGTTTTATGTGTAATACTCTAGATCAGTGGTTCTCAAACTTTTTGGTGTCTTTACCCACAGCGGTGCTGTGATAGATCACCTATACCTCTTCCCCATTTTTCATCAGTTATGTGAAGTTAAAGGAAAGAAATATATGGAATGCTTAATTTTAATGCATTTTATATGTAAGAAGTTAATTTTAAACAAGAAATAAAGAATTCAGATTTTAGAAGTTATTCCTTTGACAAAAAATAAAATTAAAGCATTGTTTCTTTTAATACAAATTTAAATTAAAAACATTATTTCTTTGGTAATTAATACAAAATAAAGACATTATTTCTGCATTATTAATGGGAAACATGGTATTGTTTGTCTTTCAATAAAATAGCAATACGAGTGTATGTATGGGACAGTGCACATCGCATATCAGCATCTGCGTCTTTCAGCTAGTTCTTGGCTTTGGGTTTAATACAAACTAAAGCTGGAAACCAGCTTCGCAAAGGGAAGTTATGGCAAACGGGATGAGTTGATAAGGAGCTCTCTGTGAGAGAATAGGATATTCCTTGTCCATTTTGACCTCAAAAGTAGTCAACTCTTCATTCTCTTAATCTACTTTTGGGGTTGTATCCTCTCTTAATGCCAGAAATTCAAGTTATTTTTTTTTTTTTGCTATTGCTGTCTTTGATCACCTCTTCATTGACGGTAAATGTTTTAGTTACCCAAGCTATCTTGCCTCGCCTATATAGGTCAGAAAAGTAACTACTGATTGTTTCAACCATAGAACTAAGTGCTCTTCAATAAGATCAACAAATGAACATTTTTTATCCGATACTGGTTAGTAGTATTGTCAGTTTTGAAAAGACTATTGTGTCACCAGCCTGAATATAACGCTAATAAAGTTTAATTTTTCAATGAAAAGCAGCAACTTTGTTTTGGGTGCCTTTAAACGTTTACACTATTTTCCTGAAATGATAAGTTTAGGAAGTTTACATCTCCAAAGAAATCTCCCTTTGGTTCAGTAGATTAATTTCTGTGGCAGTTTTTTCCTCTCAAGTCAAGTAGTTATTTCTTTTTTTTTAAGTCAAGAAAGCGATGCAAAACCTTACTCCGAGATAACCATCTCATTTCAATGTGAAATAAAGGCGCGGTGTGGCTTGCTCCCATTTCTTGACATAAAATTTTGAATATTCTCAAATTTACAGCACTTCTTTTGATGTGGTGAACCATTTTCACTGCATCTGACAAGACTTCGGTAAGGTCATTAATCATTAATAAGAGTGTTCATACCTAGAGCATGGCGGTGTGAATCAAATGTAAAAAAGAGATTTTTATTTGTACACTTTTTATTCCTTTTTGAAGAACAACACCCTGCATACCAGTAGACTATTTGTGCTGCCTTGGAGAATCTTGAAACTATTTGATGAGCTGAGTGCACACCAACTAGTTACGTGGCTCACATGAAGCACCTGCGATACTTGGCAACAGAAAACTCCTCAATTATCATTGACATGTTAATTTCCCTCAGTAACTCGTGATCAATACTCATTAGAGAGAGATGGTTCAATTTTGTTTGACCCATACTGACTCAATTCG
Source organism: Ceratothoa steindachneri (assembly GCA_963969495.1). NCBI lineage: Eukaryota > Metazoa > Arthropoda > Malacostraca > Isopoda > Cymothoidae > Ceratothoa > Ceratothoa steindachneri. The sequence continues at coordinate 109,642,768 of OZ018327.1, read as the reverse complement.
GATTTGGACCGCGAGCCGCAAGTTGAGTAGCCGTGGACACTACGATGTACTACTATAACATAATGCCAGACTTATTATACTATGCAGTATGCTCCAGTGAAGTTTTCTATATTTTTCTTATATATAGTAATATCATCTATAATAATAATATAAAAAATCAGGAAAATGAATAATTATTTTATCTCGGCCTTCTGTGCCTAAGGGCAAAAACTTAATTATTACTATTTTTTTTACATCCCCGCGGAGCCCCCTGAAGCGCAGGGCCCGCAGCACGTGCTACATGGGCTACTAGGTTAAACCGTCACTGTATACAAGGAGTTGTGAATATGAAACCAAATCAATAGATTCATCGAATTGAATAGCAAAGGAAGGGCTGCTCTTAATTTACGTTGGTGCATGTTCAAGAATGTTACTACTTATCCCAACCGTGCATCTTCTTACTGTCATTTGAGAGTGGAATCTGGTTCATCTTTTTTGCTTGTTCCTCGCCAAGCACAATCATTGTGGCTTCAATCAAGCGAAGTGTAACGAGATCCTCGCCTATTGTGTGAGTTTTTTTTTTGTAATGTGAAGAGAAATTGCAAATGAAGCTCGAAGAGCAGATTCGTTTCGCCGTGCATATTGACCACCTTAATCAATTCTCGTTGACTTTAAGCCGCGCTCCTTTATTTCAAAATAGACAATATACTTCTACTTTAATTCACTATGACATCGTTTAGAGTAGCCCTTTGGTAAACTTGACTTCATACTTTCTGCTGCCATAATCTCAAGCATATTACACACTATGGCTTCTCAACCGATTTATCACATATGCTGGTAAATCTTCATTGCAGTAAAGCTTTATTGTTGGGTGCGTTTATTATTAGTTTGCATCATTAACTCGTTATGTTATAGTTGAAAATATTATGTATTTACCCTGCAATTTTTTTTAACAATGCAGTGTATGTGATGTATACACATACAACTTACATAATGCGAAGAAAATAGAATGGTGAATGACATTGGTCTGTGCAGTAACCTATGTAATGTCTGAACTAGGATAAGCTGTGTCAGTATTTTTAAATTTTGTTTGAATTTTGTGGGCTATGTGTTGGGAGAGAGACACACACACACACACACTCCATCTTACATCTACTGTGATGTTCTGCTAATGTAAAAGTATACAGGTGTAGATAGAGGGGTGTAGGTAAAGCGGCGATGAAAAGATAAAGAACAAAAATGTCGGAGGTGCGTTGCTAACGGCTTCTTGCGTTGGCGGATCATCGTTGGAGAGCGGCAAATCGACTGCACCATCGCAAGTGTAGTAACTTGTAATTCCAATTACAGTTCCTTTTTTATTATGTATATATGTTCGTGTGTTCGTCTTTTTTCGGTCTTCCTATTCCGAGTTTTATTGCATAGTCGAGTTGCATATGTTAGGAGTTCTGGCTTGACCGTCACCGCATTTGGATCTGCAACTACTACTCATACTACCTAGTTACTATTTTATACTTACCAACTGGACATAGGCCTACGTGACAAATACTAAAGTAACTTACCTACCTGACTCTGCTGACGTGAACTCTGGACTTACTGATTCAGTAAAGTGTGTTAGTTTTGAGTTCATCGTTATCTAAGGGGAGTTGTACTCGTCTATTGCATTGTAATTATCATGTGTTTGTTGTTCATGTCCATTGTTATTTGTGAAGCCCAAAACGTGCTTACGAACCCAAATGGTAGACTTGGCTACTAATATCTATTTTACATGGGCTCTCACAGCAAGTCTCTAAAATGACTCATTTAAGCGAAGCTTTGAAAACCACTTGCTTGTACTTCTCGACACGCTACGCACGCATATTTCCCACACGAAAAGGGGGGGGGGGATACTCTCTTCACGATACCACTTCCCCTTCTATTTGAGCCTTCAATCACTTGAATAATGTCAAGGCAGTTCAATACCACAGTTAACTTCATACAATGTATCCACGATGGCCACTCTTCCCTTTAAACATCATCAATCCCTCTCATTACCTAGCACAGCACGCGTCCTCCCATATATCTAGGTAATTTGACAAACATGGTGTAATACTAGCCACTGCATTAATGAATTCCTGTGCCACCGTTGCTCCTCGAGATATTCATGCTGCAGTCTCCGAGGGATCTTTCATAGAGAAGCACCTAATAGCTCTGTCTTTTCTGATTTAGAGGTTTTGTTTTCATTGTATGACTCCAGAACGCATGAAATCACACTCTTGGACCTTACTACCTCTCTTGAAATCGCAGAAAGAGCCCTTCCCCTACCCCGCTGAAGCCTTTAAGCGAACAATTCTATAACAGAGATCATTAGTCACTTTCACCTGAAGTGGCATCTCTGAAGAGTGAGTATAGGGTGTAGTTTATAGGGTGTGAGTTAGTTACCAGTTTATAGGGGTACCAAACTTATATGAAGGTGAATTAAGTATCTGACTCCAAAGATAATTTCTTCAGTGTGTTCTCAATTTTAGCTGAGCTTACCGAAGGTTTACAGGTAATCGAGGTAAAGAACGTTGCAAAAATATACTTTATTCTAATATTGGCCTATTAACGAGGCAAGCGGCACGTCACAAAATTACTTTTCAGGTCACTAGTAGTATATATATATATATATATATATATATATATATATTGTGATAGAACGGTCTGAAGCCGCTTAAATTCAGCCGCTATCACATGTTTAGAAACACATTGCTACCCACGTGCATCTGCGAGAGGAAGCAGAGCGCGTTATCGCCACCTTAGCCAATATTTAATCATGGAGGTTCATTTCCCCGTTTTGCCTCCATACGTCGATCTCGCCAGATTGAGTTAGGCTTATGGGCAGATAAGGTATTTTCCCAGGCGCGACCGGGGCATTTCCCCGAAGCCTCCCACTCAATTGTCCCCTACGCCAAGGGATGGCTTCGACTATTTATATCATAGCTTTCCCGATTGAAGCAGATCAGATTCAGATTATCTTCGCAAGGCATCACGCCGATCCGGTCTCCCTTGTGCACCATAGGAGCTCTCTACTTCGAGATCCACCTTTTTGTCCAGAAGAGGACAATATCCCTTGAGTGCCAAGGTTCGTGCCTTCGAGACGCCAAGTCCATAAGGCCCCCCTGTTGTTCAGAAAGAGAACAACGTTAGAACAGCCATTGTTCTTTGAGCCCGTTGACAAGAGACGGTTCCCCCCCCCTGTTGTTCAGAAAGAGAACAACGTTAGAACAGCCATTGTTCTTCAAGCCCGTTCGTCAAGAAATGGTTCTCATTTCCAAGATATCACTTCAGGATAATTTAATTCCCCCCTTTTTAACGTTCTTCAAGAGAACGTTTGGTTTCAACAATAACCTCCATTGTCCATCTAGAACATCCCCGATTTGCTGTCACAAAGATCACTCGTACCTCCGAGCCCCACTTCGCTCTCACTCTTCGAAGACAGTCCTTCCTCTTCGCTAAAGACAACCCCCCGAAGAACCCTTCTGCTGGAAATCGCCAGTGGACCGAAGATTCCGTCGCATCGTCTTCCTCTGCACAACAACTTTGTAATTACGTAAGCTGAGCATTACCTTTAATCAAATAACCTTTTGTCAACGCTACCCTGTGCTTTAAATGGTTTAGCGAACCATCCCCTTCCCCTTTAATTTTTATTTGTTTACCTTTTTAAATCTCTCCAAATCTTAATCCTCGGATTAGTCAGATGTTCCTACGACCCTTTCCATTCTCCGTTTATGTAAACATTTACTTTTGTGTGTTGTTGATAGTTTAATTAATAAAACTCTATTTTATTAATGATAGCCATATTATTATCCTTGAGCTCAGTTCCACTTCTTAAGCATATTGAAGATAAATAACCTCGGTCAATCAGATTACCCCGCACTCGAAATATTAGAATAATTCCCTCAACGAATAGTTATATATGGTATATTGTCGAGAGCCTATTCTACGACATCTAATATATATATATATATATATATATATATATATATATATATATATATATATATATATATATATATATATATATATATATATATATATATATATATATAAATATATATACAGTGGTGGGTACGATAGCGAAAAACATGTATCACGAAAACCGATAACGATAACCTTATCGGCGATAACCGATACTCGATAACTGGCGATAAATTTATCGCCCGATAAGGTGATAACCAATAAATCGATAAATCCAAATTTCCGATACTGCGGGCACAGTCTCTTGCGACGCCATCACTAATTCAATACTATAAAATACAAAGCAATGCACTACTAAATTACAATAAAAATAGGATCAGTTTAGAATAGAGGTGTAGCTTCGTAAGTGCTCAAAACGTTAATAAACGGATATTAAAGAAGAGCACCGAATAGTACATGCATTCATATACACGTGCACAAAAAAAAATAGAACGGAACAAGCACGGGAACATAGGAACAAAATCATCAAAGAACGCGTAAAACCGGTGGCGCGCAGGAGCAACACCTCGTGACCATTCGTCCGACAGATGGGAGAGACTGAAGCTGAGTGAAAGTTTTGAGAAAACTGGCTAACCCACATTCCGTTCAGTATACGTTCGGTTCCCAGCTCAGATCTACCCATTTCTGCCTCCAAGGCATCGCTAACCGATAACCCGATATTGTTATCGCGAAAAGGCCCACCTATATATATATATATATATATATATATATATATATATATATATATATATATATATATATATATATCTATATCTATATATATTGGTGTATGTTTCTGCTTCTAGCAAGCCGAATCTTCAGCAGGAAAAGGAGAGCAAGTACTGAATATAACATATATTGCCAACGTTTCGGGCTCTGGACTCATCTTCTAGGCTAGAATATTAGAGATTTATAAAAGAACAATTGCTTAACAATTATGAGAATAATGATAATTAATGGCTTTAGGCTAAAAATGTACTAGGATGTAAAGCAAAAAGAAAAAATCAAAATGCAATATAAAGGACAAAAATCTGTATATTAAGATAAAAAATGAATAAATTCGAACGGAATTAATCAATTTAGAATTAGAAGAAAAGGAAAACCTCAATAAATACACTAAAAATTATTACCTGATTCGGAGAAAGCTGTGAGCTGAATGAATGAATAAAAATTATACTAGCCAAGAAGATGGGCACAGAGACAAAAACGTTAGCAATATAAGTTATATTCAGTATTTGCTCTCCTTTACGTGCTGATATATATATATATATATATATATATATATATATATATATATATATATATATATATATATATATATATATATATATATATATATATATATATATATATATATATTGTAAGGGTATGGAACGTACATACTCGCATGCCGCCAGACAATCGTGGGAACCAAAGAAATTTGTCGTTTGAGTTGACCTTCATCTCCTATCTCTCCCACCACCCTCCCCCGACATTCTACCGTGCTCCTCCGCCTTCCCCTTGACCTAAGTCGTTATCCGTGCCAAACTTCCCCCACAGGCGACAGGAAGTCTGACGAAAGAAGGCCTATCTCACAGAGAAGCCTAAATTCTATTTGCCTTCTTTATGATACCATGGAGATTGTCCAGAAGGCACTGCGATAAGCGAATTGTCACATAGGGAATCTCTCTCTCGATTTCAAACAGTCCGCGGTATAAATAACAACGCTGTTCATCCCTCGTGAGAAGTGTTCCAAACCTACTCACGTAACCCTCACGTTTAACGAGAGTCGTTGCCGTAACGTATCGACTGCCAACGCGCTGCTGAGTTAACTTGGTCGCTGTCTCAAAGTGTTCCTGAGGCAAATCCCACCCCGCAAAGTCTGTGACTAGAAGAATACGCTCTGTTGCTCAACGTAACTTGAGAAAGAAAAAGGAACATCCAAATAGTTACTGGAATTAACTATTTGTTAGTGTCACATCCAGTTATGAGTGAACTAACGGGAACTGCAGTCAGCAGCCCCGAATCCGTCATCTTATCCCCCCTCTCCCCGAGAACTCGTCTTAACGCCACCCGAACCACCCCGTCTTGACCTGAGTAGTCGTCTCTCCAATCTATCACAATTAATGGTAATCTGTAAACCCAGTGTCCCTCTATTCTTAAATTACCTATTTAATTAACAGTGATTGATACTCCCATTGAGTCATTATAAATCTAGACGCTTAACGTCAAGGTTATCCTCCCCTCCTTTTTATAAAGAGATTAAAGTGAGTTATTCCCTGATATTATTATTTATAATTGCTGTCAACCCGGACTAATCCATGTTTAATATTTAATCCTTATTTACCTAAATGCCCGTTTAACTATTGCTACTAATTATTATTTGGAGTAAAATAAAGTTTATTTTTGTACGTGTGTTTATTTGTAGCTCCTTCTTTTTGACGTACCCTTGGCAAGACTTTAATTAAGAATCCCTTTGGCTAATTTATTCAACCTGTATTATGCACTCTTAGAATTTAACAATCACAAACCTCCCCACGGTAACAAGTGGGACTTTTATATTGAGAATCCTGGCCACGACACAACCCGCCTCTAACCAGCCTTCGCACGGCTAGTAGGAATTAAAGCATATATATATATATATATATATATATATATATATATATATATATATATATATATATATATATATAATGATCGTAGATTGAGTCATAGGGTCTCAATACCATCGACTTAAACAAAAGCGGTGTGTCCAGATCAAGGACTAGAATAATTATTGGACCAGACTATGAGCAATTCTACGACATATATAAAAGAGGTGTCCGCTTTAAGGGGTCAAATTTTTGAGAAAGCGAACTCATATAGCCTAAAACTTGCCAACGTCCAAGGAAGCCCAAATAAACTAACGTAATTTTTAATAATTAGACTCTATTTCCCGAAGGAATATAAAATAATAACCATTAATAACCCGTTCCAGATAGCAAAAGCAAAGCTAGGAAAATATTCATTATTTTGTGGGTTAATTATTAGATTGTATCGGTTAGGAACAATCGCAGCTTCTAGTTCTCGTACCAGATGCGTAAGTTCTTTCGTGAGTCACCAGTTGCGTCAGCAAGAGCAACAATGGCTTCACAATCGTTCGAAGTTTTCGTCAAGCAAGGACAAGCTCTCGGTCTCACAGGACAGGAACTAAAGGAATTCGTCCAAAGCGAACAGCGAGAGGAAAGAGCACGTGAAATGGAAGTAAGAAAAGAAGGATTAGAATTGGAAGGAAGGAGAAGAAAAGAAGTGTTAGAAATGTAAGAAAGGAGAAGAAAAGAAGAGTTAGAGTTTGAAGAAAAAGAAAGGATTCGAAAATATGAAAGGGAATTAAGCAGAGACCAAGTTGAAGTCAGTTCTGTTGGATCCCGTGATCATCAACCCCAAGCCCCCGCTATGAAACTTCCTCAATATAAAGAGGAATAAGATTTGTGCTCATACTTAACACATTTTGAAAAGATCTTCGGGGTAAACGGATGGGCCATAGAATCCGAAAGAGTCAGCAGATTGCTCCCATTGTTTAGTCCGCGATTAAGAGAAATTTTCATCTCGTTACCACATGAAGCCACAATAGACTATAGCACCTTGAAGGCCGAATTGCTATCCGCCTTCAACTTGAACCCTCAGTTCTACCGCGCTAAGTTTAGATCGGCTAAAATCCAGCCCGGTCAAACTTACCGACATTTTGGATATATCCTGAAGCGAAACCTCCAGTTCTGACTAGAATCCTCCAAAGTCGAATCCGAGTATGAGGCCCTGATTGACTTTATGTTAAAAGACCAGCTATTTTCCACCCTCCCTCAGCAGATCCGAGCATTCGTGCAAGACTGCCGAGGGTCTATCTTTCAAGAATGCCTCGAGGAAGCTGATCTCCATGCGACAAATCATCGCCTATACCCACAGATAACTGGAAGATTAGTCCCCCGTCCCGAAGAATAAATTTAGTCAATGGAAGTCCCAACAAAGAAAACCCCCTCCATTGATAAGGGTCACAGCCCCGTTCAGGCCAAAGAATAAGCCTTTTGTAGCCCACGAAGATAAAAAACCCCCAGTCTTCAATACCCCCTACAATAACCAGCAAAAAGAATAAGCAGGTTATATGCTACTCCTGCGGTTCCCCCGGCCATTATAAGTCCCAATGTGTACAGAATTCCAGCCTACGTCCCACATAAAGCCAACAAGTCCACCAAGTAACCGCTACCCTTCCCCCGGAACAGCCGGCCGCTTTTACGTCATCCCCCTCGTCTCCATGCCCACAGGAATTTCAAGTGAACTTCCTGTTCAACAAGAGTTCCCCCAGAGGACTAAATTTCGAAACCGGCTCGATCAATGGCTGTAAAGTGTCCACCCTCGTGAGAGACACAGGGTGCACATGCATTGTGGTGTCAGACAAATTGCTCCCACCTGTCGACCCCTAACATAAGAAGTACGCAATTGTACACGACCTTTTGGGTCGAGAAAATAGATTTTTGGTAATCTTCTGCCATGTACAGTGTAAATATTTCACTGGTTGGGCCGACGTAGTGGCAGCCTCCATCAAATTTTGCTCGGTACTCATTGGCCAGAGCGTACTACTCTCCCTGAGTGAAGTGACTCAAGCTGTCGTCACTCGAGCGCAAGCTAGCCGCGAGGCCTATCCCCCAACGCGCCTTTTCACCCCAGAAGCCTCTTTAGAGGTTCCAACGAGTAATGCATAATTCCTCAGAGCTCAGCAGAGCTGCCCTTTACTTCAATCCCTTTGGGAAAAGGCCCGAAAGAACGAAGAGGTGATCGTTCGAGGGAACCGTTCCATAAGGGACATCATTAACGACTCCCTTCTGTTTCGCACCTCGCGAGAGGAGTCTGACCCACCTTTCAAGGTCATGTGTATTCCGCGCACATATGTAGACCAAATCCTGTGAGTAGCACATGAAACTCCCATGGCCGGTCATTTAGGTCATAACGAGACTTCTCAGCGAGTATTTAAATACTTTTTTTGCCCGGTGCAGCCAAAGATATTGCAGAATTCTGCAAAACATGCGATTTGTGCCAGAAAACCAATGCAAAAGGTCGAATAGCCCCAGCTCCCCTGCAAAGAACCCCAGTCATTTCAGAGCCCTTCTCGAGAGTCGCCATCGACCTCATCGGACCAATTCATCCCCCTTCCGCCGAAGGCCATACACATGTACTAACATTGATAGACTGCACTACCCGATTCCCAGACACTGTCGCTCTAAAAAGGATCGATAGTATCTCTTACTCTGAAGCCCTTATTTCCATTTTTTCTAGACTAGGATTGCCCAAAGAAATCTTGTCAGATAGAGGCCGCCAGTTTACCCCTGAGCTCATGGAACACGTAAACACCCTGCTCCAAATCAAATCTATTTTTGCCATGCCCTTCCATCCGAGCACGAACGGCATGTGCGAAAAGTTCAATGCGACCTTGAAAAGCGTCCTCAAGAAGCTTTGCATGGAACAACCCCAAGAATGGCACCGATATTTGCCAGTTGCGTTATTCGCATGCCGGGAAATTCCCCATAGGACCATCGGATTTTTCCAGTTTGAGCTCCTGTACGGGAGAAACGTTCGGGGGCCCCTCAATACTTTGAAGTAGTTATGGACAAATTCCCGTATGTGTCCAGAATTAAGGAACACTTATTCCTTCGCCCTCGAACTAAGGGAAAGATTAAAAAGGTGTTCTGACATAGCAGTCCGAAATTCCGAAATTAATATGGAAAAGTATCGGACATACTTTGGCCTAAAGGCCAAACACAGAAAACTGAAGCCCAGAGATGAAGTTCTGCTCTTACTCACCATGGACTCCCATAAACTTCTCTCCCAATGGAAAGGCCCCTACCCCGTTCAGAAAACCGACGGATCGGTCGATTACGTAATACAGACACCCGCAGGTGATAAGTTATATCACATAAACATGCTAAAAAAGTATCATAGACGGGCCTGTATAAAAAATATAGTCGCCTTCGACGAAGAAAGGGTAATTGACGCCGTCCACCCAAACAACCCCCTAAATATTGTTAATTCGATTTGCGTAGAGTCAAGCTAAGATTGTCCCCTCCCCGTCCTCCCGTCCAAGCTGCCCCCCATAAAAGACCTCACCCCTGCCCAAAGGAACCAAATGATGGCGCTTTTGGAAGAATTTAGTGACGTCATTTCCGAGTCACCAGGATGCCCGGCTCAGTTCGAACATGATATCGGCCTCACTACGCTCGAACCAGTGCGATGTTAGCCCTATTTCGCACCGGTGCACCTAAGAGATGCTTCCAATGAGGAAGTCAACAATATTTTGCAATTAGGGATTATCGAGCCATCTACGTCCGACTACTGTTCCCCAATAGCCATAGTCCGCAAGCCAAACCAGTCCTTTAGGATGTGCGTCGATTTTCGGAAGCTGAATACCGTCACCGTGTTTGACGCCAAGCCTTTCCTCCTGATTGACCAAAATTTACATCTCTTCGAAGGAGCCGCCTACATCACTGAGATAGACCTATGTAAGGCCTATTATCAGATCCCCCTAAAGGCATCAGCGAGGAAACTAACAGCCTTTCCTACAGACAAAGGTTTAATGGAATTCACTCGTCTTCCTTTTGGCCAAGTCACTGCCTGCAGTAGCTACAACCGCATAATGCGCCGTGTAATAGATGGTTTAAAAAACGTTTCTTTTATTTTGATAACGTGTATGTGGCTACACGTTCATGGAACGACCATATCTTGTCCCTCCTCCCGCTTTTAGAACGCTTAAAGCATCATTGCTTAACGATTAAACCCTCAAAATTCCATTTTTCTTATAAATCCATAGAATATCTTGGCTTTATAATATACGAAAGTCACCTGGCCCCACAGAAAGAGAAGGTAAAGGCTATTGTAAATATGCCCCTACCACGCACCAAGAAGCAATTACGGTATTTCCTCGGTGCCGCTTCGTTTTACCGCCGCTTCGTAACCCAATTCGCCTCTGTAGCAGCTCCCCTAAACGATCTGCTAAAAAAGAAACTCCCGGATCCCCCTCCAGTGGAACCCCAACGCCGAAGCGCACTTTGAAGAGCTAAAAGAGAAGCTAGTCTCCGCCCAGATCTTAAAACTGCCGAACCCTCAAAAAAAATTTGGCGTAAGGACAGATGCCTCCCAACTGGGTATTGGCTGCGTATTACTCCAATACGACGAGGACCAAGAACCCGCTCCTATAAGCTATGCGAGACGCCGACTGACGGATCGCAGAAGGGCGTACGCTACGGTAGAACTGGAAGCTCTAGCGATTGTTTTGGGGATAACAAAATTTACAATGTATCTGGTAGGTCGTCCATTCCTCATAGAGACTGATCATATACCGTTAGCCTACTTAAAAACTTGTAAAAACCGAAACGGCAGGCTAATGCGTTGGTCATTATTGCTAGCTGAGTACCGTTATGAAATCAGGTATCTAAAAGGGTCTGACAATGTACTCGCAGATAGCCTTTCGAGAAACCCAATTTCAGATAGCGATTAATAGTCAATTAATTTTGTGTGTGTGTGTATCTCTTTGTATAAATAATTATTTCTTGCCTGTACTCTGTATGTGTTTTGCTTTGTTTTGTATATGTAAATTAGAGAAAGTGACGTAGCAGTAGTATTTTGTAGCCATTAGATACTAAGGTAAATTCCTAAAGGTTCTGATAAAATTACCGACTCAATTGTTCGAATCGAGGAAGATAATTACCAATTTCCCCGGTGAAGTTAACTTTCACATTCGTCCTTATTTCATGGCGGAATAATGTTCCTCGAAATAGGTAGGCGTGTGAGGGTATGGAACGTACATACTCGCATGCCGCCTGACAATCGTGGGAACAAAAGAAATTTGTCGTTTGAGTTGACCTTCGTCTCCTACCCCCCCCCCCCCCCCGGCATTCTACTGCCTTCCCCTTGACCTAAGTCGTTATCCGTGCCAAACTTCCCCAACAGGCGACAGGAAGTCTGACGAAAGAAGGCCTATCTCACAGAGAAGCCTAAATTCTATTTGCCTTCTTTATGATACCATGGAGATTGCCCAAAGGGCGCTGTGATAAGCGAATTGTCGTATATGGAATTTCTCTCTCGATTTCACACAGTCCGCGGTATAAATGACAACGCCGTTCATCCCTCGAGAGTCGTTGCCGTAACGTATCGACTGCCAACGCGCCGCTGAGTTAACTTGGTCGCTGTCTCAAAGTGTTCCTGAGGCAAATCCCGCCCCGCAAAGTCTGTGACTAGAAGAATACGCTCTGTTGCTCAACGTAACTTGAGAAAGAAAAAGGAACATCCAAATAGTTACTGGAAGTAACTATTTGTTAGTGTCACATCCAGTTATGAGTGAACTAACGGGAACTGCAGTCAGCAGCCCCGAATCCGTCATCTTATCCCCCCTCTCCCCGAGAACTCGTCTTAACGCCACCCGAAACACCCCGTCTTGACCTGAGTAGTCGTCTCTCCAATCTATCACAATTAATGGTAATCTGTAAACCCAGTGTCCCTCTATTCTTAAATTACCTATTTAATTAACAGTGATTGATACTCCCATTGAGTCATTATAAATCTAGACGCTTAACGTCAAGGTTATCCTCCCCTCCTTTTTTTAAAGAGATTAAAGTGAGTTATTCCCTGATATTATTATTTATAATTGCTGTCAACCCGGACTAATCCATGTTTAATATTTAATCCTTATTTACCTAAATGCCCGTTTAACTATTGCTACTAATTATTATTTTGGTGTAAAATAAAGTTTATTTTTGTACGTGTGTTTATTTGTAGCTCCTCCTTTTTGACGTACCCTTGGCAAGACTTTAATTAAGAATCCCTTTGGCTAATTTATTCAACCTGTATTATGCACTCTTAGAGTTTAACAATCACAAACCTCCCCACAGTAACAAGTGGGACTTTTATATTGAGAATCCTGGCCGCGACACAACTCGCCTCTAACCAGCCTTCGCACGTTCAGTAGGAATTAAAGCATATATATATATATATATATATATATATATATATGCCTTTTTTCTAGAGGACGTGGCCTAGAATCGTCCGTAGGATGAGCTTCACCTGTCGAGTTCATTGTTCTCGATTCCTAAGGCGGAGCTACCGAAAGCTGTGTATTTTGATTTACTTACATATCCTCAAGTTTTATTTATATAACACAATGCGCTTGTCGCAGCTTTGTGATACAATTCATTTTGGTCAACAGGTGTATTTACCCTGGCGCTTCGTAGACTCTCGTTCTTTGATAAATCTATTCTGAGATGTATTTTTTTTGTTTATGCGTTATCTTATTGACACAAGAATTTCTGACCTTTCGCGCATTCGTACATTCGTGTGTCCCACGATGACTTCCAACGGCAGCTTGCCTTCTATGTATATATATTAACAAATATATTTACATTCTATGTTTTTATATCCAAATTCCTAGATGAAAATTAATCTATACATTCTAATTTCCTTATTTCAATTTTAGACATATTATTTTATATGTGTGGAGCATGCTAGGATTTAATAAGACCACTGCGCGTCCATTTTGTGGAGTTTTTCGCTGGGCCTATTGAATCCTGCAGTTTTGTGCCAGTGGCCTACCTATTATATAATCCGATCACTACAGTACTTCCCTACCAGTAATGAAGTGAGTGAGAAAATAACGTATAATATTACATAGGTAAATACATATGAAATGCTTATTTTTGTGCACACTTAATATCAGACAGCATTTACAAAATTGGCCCAGGGCAGTGACACTTAAATAAGGGCATGCCTAGACTAAAAAGGGCCTATTTATGCCATATTCTGCCATATATTACAATAATTATAATATCTAATACATTTATATACAATTTATCCACAATTTTGTCCTATCCTTCTTTATATTTCTGCATACATATATTATAATTACTACACTTAACAAACACATAATAAATCATGTAATAAAGCTATAGAGGCAAGGAGGCTTGTATATATTTATGCTTCTTCCTCTTTCATTCAATGTGTCGCTACAATATTGCCTACACAAGGATTAGAAATACATCAACGACGGTTCCTATCAAACCCTACCCGCTTCTCGAAACGCGTGAAAACGAACGTCTTGCCATTCCTCTCTCCAGTTCCTGTAGAAGTGTCCGGTTTACTTCTTGTCCCGTCGTTCTATTCCGTGCCATGCACTCTACAAGGTGAAGTGCACCTGGTCCTCTTCTTGTTTTCTGCCTTAGTCCATAGGCGTTGCTGATCGCCCGGCACGTTCCCATTTTGTGGGGGAGGTAATCTCGCCGGTTCCAATCTGTCCACTGAGACAGGGTCCCTTCTTCCATCAGTGGATTCCAAAATGAAAACCTTTTCGCCGTGCTCGATTACCGGGAAAAGAGCAGCATGTTGTGCTTCTCGTGGTTTGCGCACGCAGTCTATTCGGACCCACACATGATTTGCTTCGCGAAGATTTCGGGGTACGAAAGGCTTAGGCACCGAGTGCAGGTGCCTTATGGATGTCTGTGCGAATTCTACTTGTGCCAAGGTTGATACCAGTTATTTAATAAATTTCGAGTCGGCCTTCGATGACGATGACGAAACTAAAGGTTTTGGGCACCAGAGTGTGGGTCCCCTGACTGCAGGAAAAGGTGAAAATCCCGAGTCATTGGGCGCAGAGCGAATGCCTAAAAGGACAATTGGGAGTGCCACCAGCCAGCCTTGTCGACGAGCAATTATGGAGCACTTCAAAGTCATATGTGCCCTTTCCACCATCCCGTTCGTTGACGGGCGGTGCCCCGTGGTTCGGAGACGTCGAAAACTAAGGGTGCAGACATTTCCTTGAATAGTTTTGATTCGAATTGGGCGCCTCTCTCAGTTACTACGTAAAACGGCACTCCCAATCTGGAAATCCACCCGTCTAGGAAAGCTAACGCAACCGTTGTGCCACTTATGTCCGGGATCGGTAGTGCTTCGATCCATCTCGTCGCTCGGTCGATGCATTATAGTAAATACCGATTGTGTGAGGGGTAGGATTGCCTAGGCAATGTTTAGGGCGGAAGTGGTGCGAGTATATCGATATGAATAGTTTCGAACCTTGATGATTGAATATCAATGGGCAGGATCAGGGAGTTCGTGTTGCGATTAATCTTGGAAGATTGATAAGGGAGGTGCTCACTCGTAAAAGAGCGAATATTCTTGTCCATATTGGGCCAGAAATATCGAGATTTGATGAGACGAAGTGAAACCTTGATTCCAGGGTATGACAGATTATGTAATTAGGTAAAGATAGTCTCCTGCATGCCAAAGGGACAAACGGTCGTGGGTTTCTTGTTGTTACTTCAAACCAAAGCTAAACTTCCTCGGGAAAACGGTAAGATTTTACTCGCGAGCGAAATTTCTTCGTTTCTTCGTCATTATCTTGCGCTTCCGCTAAAACTCGGAGGTCAAGAGGGTCAATTTGAACCGAATTGACGTTCCTTGAAATGGCTGTCCACTGGCGTTGTTACCTGTCTGTTTTAGTACTTAATGACAATGCAAAAGCTGATACGTTCCGCGTATTGGGAGCAATCCTGCACCAGTTGGCATGGCGAATCATTAGGCAACGGGTGACAGAGTTTAACGGAGTCAATTAAGGCCTCATCATTCCACGCGAGCTCCCGAGCCGTTGGTTACAGGCGTACAAGCTCGGTCATCGGGGTTGCAATCGCGGCAAAGTTAGGAATCATTATGGGTAGTATCCTAACATGCCCAAATATCTTCGAAGCTCCTTTTAGTCCTTTGGTAATGGTATGTCTCCAATTTCCTCCATTTTCTTCGCTGGTGGGCAAATTTCTTCCACTGAAATGTGATGCCCTAAAACAAATATTTTTCCGCCTTCGCCAGCTCGCACTTCTCCGGGGATATTCTCAGACCGTTTTCGGCCAGGATTGTAAAGACTTGTTTCAAATCTTCAGGTGGTCGTCCATATTGTCTGAATATATCAGGATGTCTATATGCACAAAAACGAACCATAATTTTCAAAACAGGTTGTCCATGTGCCGTTGGAAGGTGCAGTTTGCATTCCGGAGACCGAATGGGAGCTTAACTTACTCCCACAACCCAATTTGGGTTGTGACCGCATTTTTCTATATGTTTGCTTGGTTTGTAGGGATTTGATGATAGCACGAACCAGGTCCAACCTTGAAAATATCCCTTTGCCATGGAGGTGGTTAGTAACACCCTGAATTCGCTTCAACGGTGTGATCGCATTGGGCGCTCAGAAATCACCGACTACCCTGTACTCACCGGGTGACTTTTTTTTGGCACCATGTGAATTAGCAAAGCCCATAATGATTTTGACGGGCGCACCCCATCCCCCTTCAATAGTGTTTCGAACGATGCTTGGGCAACCTGTAGTTTCTCTATTCAAAGAGGCATCGGCCAAGCGGATGTCAGTGGAGCATTACCAATTTCGATCGTATGCGTCACTGAGCTCGGCGATGACGGGGAGGGCTGATCGGATGTGGGTCCGTACATACCCTCATATTTTTCCAATATGACTCTGCAATGGGACGGTAGGTACTGAAGGTCATTGATAATTAAGGCTACCGCAGGTTCTCCAGATAATCTCACTTTTCCCGATACAAGTTTAGTTTGTTTGTCTATTAGTATGCCTCGCCCACAATCCACTGAAATATTATAATGCCTTAAAAAGTCAATACCTAATAATGGTGAAATGATATACGCGACTACAAATGACCACCTAAATGATCGGCGAAGAGTGGGAATTACTATGTACGTGTGAACCTCGCCGTGCACTTTTATTTTCCCGCCATTAGCCGTTGAAATGTTTATACTAGATTCGTGCAATTCACCTGATTTCACCAATTTAGCCGGAATTATCGATGCCCTCGCCCTCGTGTGGATTAAGAAATTACATTTATTATTGCACACTTTAGCGGCGACGGTTAAAACAGGCATCATACCTGCGACCGCGCTTGCTATGGCATGCCCGCCTAGTTTTCAGCCGGGACTGGTGAAGATGGCCTGGAGGAAGGTTCATCTGGACCTTACCTTCTCTCTCGGAGTACCTGCACCAGGGGTTGAAATTTTTCGCATTTTTCCCAAAGAATACATATGAGCGGCAAACTACATGTCTTTGTTGTTTTTTCGCTATGGTCGCAATACTCTTGATATATTATGCGCATTGTAATCACTATTATTTTGCATATATCTGGAACGATTCCCATTAGGATACCCACCTCTGGTCACTGACCGCGCACTTCTCGACGAATTATTTATATTCTTATCCCTTGTATCTTTATTTGTATACGGCATAAACGCATCGGACACGGAAACGGCACTACGACCTATCGACTCACTACTAGTATTTATATTAAGGCAAAGTGCACTACCAAATGTCATCAGTTCATCAGCTAGTTTTCCTGATTGTGCCAGGGTAAGTTCTTTCTGAGAGACAATTATGGGGGCGATGTTAGGCGGGAGGGACTGAATGAATTTTTGCCTCACAAGTTCTTCGCCAACTCCTACCTTTAGGGCAGTTCTTCGTAGTTCTTCTAAATTGGTCAAGGGGCAGCCTGTGAGCGTGGATGATGCGATGAGCTTCTCGAAATGAACGGGTTTGGTCTTCATGAAATGCCCAATCACTTCCGCCCTCAAAAGAGGATAATTTTGGTGGGATAAAATGGCCGCCGGAAGACGATCAACGGTCTCAGGAGGAAGTGAGGTTAATACGTGGAAATTTTTATTCTCCTCTTTTTTAATTCCGGAGATGTGAAATTGGGCCTCCACAATTTGGAACTAACCTGGGACTGCTGTTTTAATAAAGATGGGCAGCTTGATGTTGACAGCGTTCAGGAAGTCTTATTTACTTTGTCCTGTCTGACGGTGGCTCATTGCGTCCATTTCTTCTATACTTTCACTGTCTGGTCGAAACTAAGGGTCACCAGTTTATAGATGATAGTGAGTGTTGTGTGTTGTTTTGGTTACCGATTTATAGCGTTAACCAACTTATATGAAGGTGAATTAGGTATCTGACTTCAAAGATGATTACTTCAGTGTGTTCTTATTTTTGGCTGGGCTTACCGAAGGTTTACGGGTAATTGAGGTAAAGAAGGACGTAGCAAAAATATACTTTATTCTAATATTGGCCTATTAACGGGGCAAGCGGGACGTCAAGAAGTTACTTTGCGGGTGACTAGTAGTCTCTGTCGCTCTTTATATATATATATATATATATATATATATATATATATATATATATATATATATATATATATATATATATATATATATATATATATATATATATATATATATATCCAACGCGAAGTATTAAATTTTGTAGCGACAAGACTTGGTGAATTTAAAAGAGGGAACGTGAACGAGATAATCTTCTTAACGACACTAATATAATAATCTTAATAATGCAATTTTCATCCTAACTGAGCTGCTCTAATTTTATATATGCTTATTTTCAAAAGTGGATGGCCTAGAATCGTCCGTGATGAGCTTCATTTGTTGAGTTCATTGTTTTTTACCCCTAATGCAGAGCTACCGAAAGCTGTGTATTTCGAATTACTTACATATCCCAAGTGTTATCTATATAACAGGATATGCTTGTCGCAGCTTTGTGATACAACTCCTTTTGGTCAACGGGTGCATTTACCCAGGTGCTCCGTAGATTCTCGTCTTTTGATAAATCTATTCTGAGACACGAATTATTTGTTTATGCGTTGCCTTATTTACACAGGTGTCTCTGACCTTCCGCGCGTTCGTACATTGGTTTGTCCTGAGCGCACTTCCAAAAGCCGCTTGCCTTATATATATATATATATATATATATATATATATATATATATATATACCAATATATTTACATTCCTTATTTTTGTATTCAAATTCATATATGCAAATTAATCTATACATTCTGATAATTCTCATTAACTTATTCCAATTTTAGACATTCTTTTATATGCCTGGATTTAATAAGCTTACCGCGCGTCCATTTTGTGGAGGTTTTCACTGGGCCTATTGAATTCTACAATTTGCTGACAGTAGCCTACCTACTACATAATCCGATCACCAAATGAGTACGACAACAATGGCGGTTGTACAGTTCTTACCTACTGAGAAAAATGTTGCCAGATGATTTCAAGAAATTTCTAGAAAGTTACTATATAGTCGTGCTTCTTTTATTTTGCACGTGTCAATATTTTATTTTGTTAGGTTACCTTGTATAATTTCTTGAATATATGACTGTATAATATGAAATCTTCATACAATATATTAAATGAATGCCTTTATGTAACATAGAAATTTAATTTACCTGCTCATCATATATATATATATATATATATATATATATATATATATATATATATATATATAATGAAAAAACTCACGAAGTGGCACGTGAGGAAAGCAATAATATGAAAATTAACCCATAGGAAAATGAAAAGATGAATCCAAGCAGTGTCGAACTATATTTGCAAGTTCATTTTCAAGGAAGAGCATGAAAATGGAGAAGACAACCTTATATAGGGTCAAAGATACGAAGGGAACGCCCATCACATAGTACAAACCAATGGAAAAAACACAAAAACAAGACAAAAAAAACAAGAAAAAAAACAATAAGCAACTAATAACAGACATATGCATCCCTAAAACGATATACACAGAACAACGCCATGTATATATGTGAGGGTCGAACCTAGTAAACATTCGTTTGAAAATTTTAAACCGTTCACACATTGAACCTTATAAATAGGAAGATAAACGTCCCGCTTTGTAGTATTTCCCTTTCTTAAATAGTAAGATAAACTTCCCGATTTGTAGTATTTATCTTTCGTAAATAGGAAGATAACTTCCCGCTTTGTAGTATTTCTCTTTCGTAAATAGAAAGATAAACTTCCCGCTTTGTAGTATTTCTCTTTCGTAAATAGGAAGTTAAACTCCTCAGTATGCAGTACTATATCATGGGTCGGCTATACGTAACTCCGTACAAAATAGATCTTGTCTTTGAAGTCCTGGTGGAGAAAAGGTAAAAATCGATGGCGTTTTCTTCAGGTGACTCACTTCGCCTTTTCCTCCTTTGCCGGTTGTAAACTTTTCGGTGAGCTTAATTTTCTGGTAGATTTCTTCCAAGTCTAAAAAATCGGATCATGATGGTATACTCAATTTAATAGATGATGGGATAGTAGTAGATAAAAATGGAGAGTGGGTATTTTGCCCTAGTAGGAGGGATCGCATTGTATTCTTTATTTTGATTTTTTCCTTTTTGTCTTGTTTGTTGTATGTAGTGTTTTTTATGTTTGTTTCTTTTTGTGTAGTTAGCGTGTTATTATTATTGTTAGTGGCTCCATTCTTGTTTACTTATTTTGGGGTCAAATTCTTGAGCATTCGAGCCTTTAATAGTAGTTAGCTCAGCAATTTACCTGTGTTGTTTTAATGTTGTTATTTGGTCTCTCGCTTTTGTTTAGGTTGAACTGTGTTGTTTTTTTGTGTTCCTGTTAAGTGTATATTCATGCAATGTTTTCTTGTGAGCAGAACTTAGTACTTGGGAACTGGTTACGACGTGATACTTTCTTTCGCAGTCGTGCAGGTATGTTAAGTCTGCCACCAGTTCCCTGTAATTCCGGAATGACATCATTCGTAAGAGTTAATCAGACACTTCTTCCCAATTTCTTAGGGTCCAGTTTTTTCCTTGTATGGAGATCCCTCTGGCGATGTTGGTCACGCCTTCCTGTTTTATTAATTAGTAGGGATGCGGAGTTCTGTACTTGTTGCAGTTTTCTCATTGAGGTCTTGTTGGCCGCTTGATCACTACTGCTAGGTAGATAAGCTTAGCCCGGACGTACATCAGGTATATTTTCCTAATGTTGGCCGAGCTAAGATCTCTAAACTTGTATAGCTTGGAGATTTCTCCCCTTGCCAGGTTCCGCCTCTCCGTGTAGTGTCTCGAGTATCCGTGGTCGGAGATATTTAGGTCCAGGACAGTGCCTTCGGCGGAATAGCCGTATCTCCTCCCATCAATGATGATGGGCCACGTCAACATGCGGCTCAGTGGGATGATTTTGAATTTGTCCCTATTAGTCTCTCGTACCGGTTAATGTTGTTGATTTCCGCTATTGTACGCATTGCCTGTTCCCTCGCTTTCCTCACCGGGCACGGGACGATCTGAGTGGCATCATCTGCAAATTGCAGATACATCGTGTCGCTGTGCACCGGTGTTGGGAGGTCGATGGTAAAGCACTGGGCTCAGGTAACTTTCCTGTGGAACACCCTCCTTCAGTTCGAATTCTGTTCCTCTGTGTCCTTCGATCATGAGACATGCCCTTCTCTCCATGACAAAGTCACAAAAGGATCCTTTCCAGGATTGGGTCAAGCTGGAGGTTCAGGATATTGTATTGAAGTCCTTCCAGCCAGACTTTATCGAAGGCCTTCTGCACGTCCCTCAACAAAATGTCTACATAGTACCCGTTCGCTCGGCAATAGGCTCCTTTTTCTGTCAAGAGCTCTTGGGCTGTATTTGTGCCCCTTTTTTGGCGGAACCCGTGTTGTTGTGGGTTGTGCGCTCCTAACTCACTCAGTTAAGCTTTTAACCTATTGACTAGGATCTTTTAAAAAATCTTGCCAAACATCTCCAGAAGAGAGATCGGGCGATAGTTTGCCACCTGGTCTGGGGGCTTGTTTCCTTTCGGGATGAAGATGATTTTAGCCTTCTTGTACCCATTAGGAAAGTAGCCTGTATTCAGGGCGGCATTCATGGTATTAACCAATCCCTGAATGATTTGCCTCGGGGCATTCACGAGGTTGTTTTTCGTGATCCCAGACCAGCCTAGGGCCCTTTGCTTGAAGGACCTTATGGTATTATGGTCTCTTCGAAGGTTATTGGGCACCCGTGGCCAACCATCTCTCTTTATTGAGATACTTGCGGGTGGGAGTGGGTTCTATGTATCACTGTGCCGAGGTCCTCGAGCATTTAGTCTTCGAATTCCTGGTCGAAGTCGTCGTTCTCCTCAAGGGTTATAGCGAAAATATTTTTCCAGTGTGTCCTGAATCTTTTTTCGAGAGACTCTGGATCCTCAATGGTTTCATCTCCATCTCTTATTAGTGTTCTGGTTTTGGTGGGCAGTCCCCTAAGTCTTCGGATGCTATTCTAAAAACTTACTGGACTGTCCTCCCTGTCCAGCCTACCAATGATGTCATTCCAGATTTCCTTTTGTTTCTCTGTGATTGTGTGTTTTAGTTCCTCGCTTAGTTGTCTCATTCTGGCTGTCTTTTTCCAATTTGGGTCTCTCCTGCCTATTTCTTCGAAAATTTCCTTATGTTCCCGTGCGATATCCCTCATCTCGTTCGTCCACCTAGGTTGTGGGAGCATTTTATAGGAGATCCTGGGGACGCATCTCTCGTCAGCTTGGATGAGGAGATTAGTGATGGAGTTTATCTCCTCATCTACCTCTTCGAGATTGGCGTCTTCTAGGTCAGCTGGTTGATATTCGCTGAGTATCTCTCTATATAGCGTCCAGTTAGCTTTCGCATAACTCTTCCTAAGTGAGACGGGCTTGAGAATTGGTGCAAACGGGATTGTTGTGAGGATCGGTATATGGTCGCTCGGTACCACAGGTCCGGGCTCGTTGCTGATGTTAAAGGCTCGCCAACACTATGTCCGGTTTGGTTGCCGAACGTTGAGTTAGGTAAGTTGGGAAATCCGGTCCCACTCTCTGGAGTCTATCTCTTTCGAAGATTAGTTTCAGATTCCTTCTCATCTGGTTGGTGTTACCGTAATCAAAAGCTGTGCAACTAGCGTTAAGTTCTCTACCTAGCAACGCCATTTTTCATCGACCAAAGATGTTGAAAAAAATTGGGAATCGGTAGGTTCTTTCTGTGGGGCGGCTGATAGGCCGCTGCCACAGTTAGGCCTCCCACCAGGGTTGGGATTTCGACAGCCACGAATGATTCTTTGAAGTCTGGAAGTGTTTTGTATGTTATGTTTTTCCGGATCGCGATTGCCTCGCCGTCGTATCTTTCTTGTGTATGTTTATTTGTGATCACAGTGTAATTTGGTATTTTTACTGTGGGAGTTTCTGTGTTTACACCGTGTTCGGATATGAGGATCAAGTCGGGATCCACTGTACGGAATATGTTTCCGTAGTGAATGGATTTTCCTTCCCATCCGTTAGTGTTCAGTGAGAATATTTTTAGCGTGTTATTTGTGTTTTCCATGTTTTGTTTGTTTGGTGTTCTTGTAGTCTATGTGAGTGTGTGTGTTCTCCTTTACTTCTTATCCCGTCTCTTTTTTCCATTTCTTATTTTTCCATACTCTGCTTCACTTATGGTGAGGCAGGAGTCTTTGTGCAATTTAATCTTTGTCGCCATGAGCGCTTCAGCTATAATTGCCTCTTGCGCCTGAACATCATAGGTTCACTTTAATTGGCCGGTCCTTACCCCTTCAACAATCTCCTTAATAGTGGGGTTGTCTGGGAATGGGGTGTGTTCAGTCCTGTAGAATCGCATATTTAGCTCTTCTCCATCAAATTTAGTGGTTTGTTGGGTAGCCTTTACCCTGCTACTACTCCTCGACTTCTTGCTTTCTTTTGAGGGTTGGATCTGTTTTTCTTCGTCTTCAGAGGAGGATGCAGCGCTTGTGAGGTTACCCTCAGCCTGCTTTATCCTACTTGATGTTTTTTTTCTGTATTTCTCGGTTTCTTATTGCCTTTATCCTTGAGTCCCTATTTTTGGTTTTGTGAGTGGCTTGGGTTGACTCCTGGTCTTCAATTACTTCCTCTCTAGCTTCACTTAGTGGGAACGGTGTCGCTGGGGCTTCTTCCTAGGGTTCGTATTGGAGTTGCAGGACGTCCCTCGATGGAGTGTTGTCCGGGAACCACATTTCTTCTAGACCATTCTTTTTAAGCATGGTGTTCAGCTCGGTCGCGAAGCAGCCCGGGTTAGTAAAGTTTCTCACGTGCGCGTACAAAATGCACGTGAGGATTTTCGTAGAGTTTTTATTCCCTACCTTCAGGTAGGTCTTTGGAGCGGCACTTTCTACTGTCCTTGCGGGGCAGGCTTTTGCTGCTTGGGCATAGGAGGTATTCGCTCTCTTTATTTCCTCCGCCTTTTTTTCGTCCGCTTTTCTCTTCAGCACTTCCTTCTTCTTTGGGCAAGACATGGCCATAGCCCCGTGCTTTTGTCCACAATTTGGGCATTTTTCTTTGGCTACCGGGCATTCCGGCTAGCTGTATCCTTTACCACTGCATCTAGAGCAGGTTATTTCCTGCTCCTTGCAATCTTTTGTGGCATGGTTCTCTAATTTGAAACACTTGAAGCAGATTTGGACTGGGGTGAACTTCTCCCTCTTGATTTGTTCCCTGCTTATTTTGGCGTTGAAGAGCAGTAGCCCACTCTCCGTCGCCTTGGTTGCCATAGTGGTATCGCCAAAGATGATCTTAAACACGTGGCTGTATTCCGTGCCATCTCTCCTGTTTTTAAATTTTAACACTTCGGTAATGTTCGCCCACTGCTGATTTCTCTCTATTTCTTCTTTTATTTCCTATTTTGTATGTTGGCCGATCTAGGGGTCCGTCCTTGTGCAGATCACACTTCTGTGTGCCAGGATCTTGGGAGGGGTACTTGGTTGAAGGTTTATTCCCCTCAGGATTTTTATCCCAGCTTCTTTTGTGAGGGACTCAACATCTTTTTATTTTTCGCATATAGCGAAGTATCCTGTCGGTGAGTCGATCAGGCAAAGGACTGCTACGTTCGGGCTTCCGAATAAGGTTTCGTAAACCGTCCCCTTACTCGGTTTTTCTAAGCCACTCACTGTTCTTAGCGGTACCCTTGCAGCACTGGAGTCCGCCATTTCTGCTTGTGTGCAGCCCCTTGAGGAGGGGAGTGTACTTACTTTCTTACATTTTTATTTTGAATGTTTATCTACCAATGTGTTCTTCAGATTTTTTGGTTTTTACGTTTTTTAGTTTATTCATTTACCTTGGGAAGAAGAGAGGTAATCATTACAGTGCTAATGTCTAAAAGCTGATTGGTCAATTTGTCAACGCTCAAGCTGTTATTTCAGACGAAATGGGAAAGCTATAAAAATTACCTTCTAAGTTATATTCCAGACCCTTTATTTGATGCCAATTTAGAAGAAATAGATAAGGAGCTGGATAAAATAACTGACTACCTAATTAAAGCCGACGAAAATAGTATTCCCCGTATTAAATATAAACCCTTCCAGCTCCCCATTGGACCCCTCCCATGAAAGCCCTCGCCCAAGAATATAGGGACCTGTCCAATGTAGTAGCGCTGATAGGCCCCAACCACAATGCCCACAGAAGAATAAGACAGATTAAAGACGAACTCCAGACACTAATTACGGATCAACAAATACTTATATGGGACAGAATGATAGAAATACTCGACATATAAAGAGACTCACACACATTCTGGCAGACATTTAAACGTTTAAAAGTAAAACCTCCGCAAAAAAGAATCACACTCATTCACGACAGTAAAGAAATTGACGAGACTGAAGAGATTGAGGAAATGTTTAGGATTTTCTGGTCTTCAATCTTCAAAATTACCTCCGAAGAAAATGACAATTATGACATCGAATTCGAAAATGACATAATCTAACAGCTAAACACACAAATACACAAAACCTCTCTTCATCACTGTGTCGTAGGGAAGAGTGATGGAGAGCTATGGGAGTAAAATAACTGCCCAAGAGCTCTCCGTTGCCCTAAAGTCCTTTCGTCAAAGAGCACCGGGTACCACAGGGCTAACCCGGGAGAATTTCATTAAGGCCCCGCCTAACGTTTGGAGTGGCTTACTTAACATCATGAACGCCGCTCTGAAAACGGGATATTTCCATGATCAGTGGAAAGTGGCCAAAATGATTTTCCTCCCAAAATCGGGAAAGTTCCCGGATTGCCCTGCCAGCTTTCGACCGATATCTCTTCTAAAATTTGCTGGCAAAGTCTTCGAGAAGATATTGGCTAATAGAGTCAACTCTTTTATCGACGAAGCCAACTTGCATAATGAGCAGCAACACGGCTTCAGAAGAAAAAGAGGGACTAACACGGCTCTAGCCGTTGTCATGGAAAGCTCGCTAAGATCAAGGCAGACAAAAGGCATGCAGACCTGGTGCTCCGAAATGTCAAAAAAGCCTTTGATAAGGTTTGGAAGAGAAGACTACAATTTAAGATCCTACAAGTAGGCCTCAACCCCATTCTCGAGAGGATTTTATCAACTATCAGACGATACAATGTCAGTTCGTAAAGGTCTTGTTGAGATCCAGCAACAATATCAGCTAGATCATGTTTAGCTTTGGCTATTGTTTCCACTATTACGGCCAGTGCCGTCTCGGTACTTCTATATTTCCTGAACCCGTGTTGTTGACTAGGAATAAGATCATTGTCTTCTAGATGTTGGCTCAATCTCCTGCTGATTAATTTTTTAAGTAGTTTGGCCACTGTTTCCAGAAGAGTTATCGGCCTGAAGTTTCCTGGTTGGTCAGGGGGCTTGCGTGGTTTGGGCAAAAATACTATTTTCCCTTTTTTTTCAGGGCGTCAGTAAAATACCCGGCGCTTATTGCCGCATTAAAAATTTCCACTATTTTGGCACGAAATGCATCTGGTGCTCTTACCAGGTTTTCGCGGGTTATACCTGTGTCTCCATGAGCTCTTTGCTTGGTTTTGTTTAGAGTACTTTTAAATTCATCAAGTGTTATTGGGTCTACCCCTTGTTCCATCATTACTGTATCAGAAGCAGAGTGATTGGGTGTTACTTCTTCTCTATTTCTGTCCATCTCTTCAACTATTCTGAGTTGATGGTCGTGGTCAAAATCTTCGTTTTCTTCGGGTGATATGTTGAAAACGTTATACCAATGTTCTTTAAACGTGGTCTCAATTTGTTCTGGTTCTAACGCATCTACTCCATTGTCTTTGATGGCTATTTTTGTTATCCGCTTCCTGTTTCCTCTTACCATGCTGATTTTTTGCTAAAATTTTGTAGGATTGATCTCCGAGTCTATCTCGTCTATTATCTGGTTCCATCTTATGTCTGAGAGAAAATACACAGATCTGGTTTTAAAAGACGTGCAGAAAGCTTTTGATGAGGTCTGGAGAATAGGCCTAAAATTCAAGATCAAGGGACTAGGACTTCCACCCTATCCTAACAAAATGCATATGTGACTACATCACAGACCGCATAGCATTCATTAACATAGAAGGATATCGAGGACCCGATTTTGAAATCAATCAAGGAGGACCTTTCAAATCCAATCTACGACACCACCAAATACATTCAATTCGTAGACGACATCTCGATAATCGCTAATAGTCCATACAGACACCCACCAACGGCAGCCAGAATCACCGCGGCAGAAATCGAGAACATAGATAACTTTGAAAGAAAATGAAGATAAGGACAAACGCAAATAAGTTCACCATTATTCCTATAGGACGTAGAAAAACATCACGAGTTACGGTTAATGAAGAAAGATACAGATACCAAAAGGAAGGAAAGGTACTAGGACTAAAGATAACGTCAAACGGGTACCTAAAACACACCACCAAAAGAATCAAACTATCAAAAGCCAACTTAACGAAACTTTACCAGTTAAAAGACCTAAATACAAAAAATAAAATCAAAATATACAACCTTCTGTGTAAATCAGTATTATTATATCCCGCAATTCCACTCAACAATTTAAGTAAAATCAACAACGTGAAATTACAGAGAGTACAGAACAGCGGCCTACTGCTGATTACAAATACAAGAAGGAGAAAGTGCAAGAGGCAGATAGATCTGCACCATGAAATAGAGATGGAGCCAGTAAATGTATCCCTACATAAAAAAGCGGTCCGAATATGGGACAAATTAGAGACACTTCTGGACGAGGAAGAATAAAGGATGATGGAGATCCCAATAGAACATAGAACAACCAATAGAGGGAACTTTAGGAGCGGAAAACCGTTGAATGTTGCTAACTCAGCACCAATATATAGATAACATAGGAATCCCTACAGAAAAGCAAACAACTCGTAAAAAGTCCCCAACAACTTCGGAAACTCAAACAGAACATAAGATAATCTTAGAAGAATAATAGAGACGTGAGAGCCCCTAGCCAATTGGACAAGTGATAGGATATAAGAATTGAAGAGAATAATACAAGTGATAGCTGGTCACCCAGCAACCTGCACTAACTCTTACTCACTCCACTTAACCACTGTATTATAACGATTACTATCCACTCTACTCTAACTATCTTCTTTTAATTTCTAACTTTTTCAAGACGTAAGACGTAAGCTAGGTCAGTTTTCAAAAGTTCACTAAACTGGATCAATTCCTCTTCGAACTCCTTTTTCCAAATCTTCAGGGTAAGCCTGAATCAGTTTTGTTGCGCCAGCCTTGACTTCATCTGGAGTAAGCTTTGGCAGCTTCCGAAGAAACCCAAACATACCTTTCAATTTCATATATGCTATCTGCCTTTTTCTAAGAGCAGCAACCAAACTGTCCACAATAACCAGAAAAGCTCCAATTCTGAATGATTCAGATGGTTGGATGGATTCTATGCTGCTATCATTTGAGATAGAACCATGGTAGTGGTCATATTTGTGATTCCGTCGTCTTTGTCGTGAAACGTCCTTGCGGTATTGATGGCAATCAGTAAGAACTTTAGCCTTATCTTCAATAGTTGTGAAGAGCTTCAACATAACCTTGCAAAGCTTCGTACAACGCACAAGCATAATTCAAGCTTTGATCTGATGACTGCAATGAAACACTGGTTTTCGGAAATCTTTGCAGAATCTGATCCCACAGTATGACCATAAGTCCTGTCTCCAATGTTTTCATGGTTACCAAGAGTCATTTAGCCTGTTATCTGCATTCAGGCTTGACTTCAATATCCTCAGTAATGTCTTCCAACTGATTCATAATAATAGAATAGCCTTTATGGAGGGCAGAAGTCGCATCTGCTCAAGCAGACCATCTAGTATCAAACATTCTTTTGGGAAGAGGAAGTAGAGATTTACTATTTGACAATACCTTTACGAGGAGTCCCCATCGACGAGTAGAAACAGAAAAGAATGTGTATATATTTTCAACAAAAGCAAAGAAATTGACGGCTTCTGGACAACATTCTGCAGCAAATTTTCCTATTAAGTTGAGGGAATGCGCAAAACATGGAATATACTCAGCAAAATTACACTTCTTTTTGATGATGGCCTGTAGTCCATTATATTTTGCACTCATGTTACTAGCATTGTCATAACTTTGGCATCTACAATCTTTGATGTTGATTTCCCTTTCTTTAAAGAAATCCAGTAAGCTGTCAGCAAGTTTTGCAGACCTATGCCCTTCCATCTCTAAAAACTTGATAAATCTTTCTACAGGTCCAGAAAGCAACACATCGCACAATCAAAGTAAGTTGGTTAATGTGGGCTAAATCTGGTGTTGAATCCAGTGAAATTGAATAATACTATGAACTTTTAATTTCACTGATTATTTGGTCAAGTATCCTGGCCCAGATCAGACTAATAAAATCTTCACACACATCTTTAGACAGATATGAAGTATGACCTTTTCCTTTGCTCCCATGAGCATTTATGTGCTCAGACAGAAATGGGTAAAAACTTCGCCAGCAGTTCTAACAGTACAAGGTAATTACCATTCTTTCAAGAGCCAACAGTTTCATCACTTCCATGGAAAGGGAGACCTCGTCTGCTAAATCTTTATAACTTCGACTACACGCTCAAACACTTTTCTCCAGTATTGTTGTTCATTTTCTATCTGTTTGACAAGTACAGAATCAACACGTTCACCCTTTTTCTTCCGAGCTAACAAGGCGACAATAGCTTTCTTGTCCACAGTACTTTCTTCGTGTCGAATCTTCCAATCATCAAAACCTTCCTCGGCAAACTTAGAACTTGGCTCATAACTTTGCAAGGAAAGCAAAATAGGCAGCCTTGGCCTGGTGAGTAGCAGAGCCAACTTCTTTCTTGTTTACAATTTGTAAGTTTGTGAACCCTGTTAAAGTAAGATTTCTGACAAAATCTTGTTTTATTTTCGATTTTGTACTGTCTTTTGGAGGAAGTAAACGCAGAGCCTTTATTTTGACAGTCCTAGCTTCCTTTAGCAATCCAGTATTCTTTCAAAACCTCATCAAGTTTTGGTAGCCACTTTCCTAGATCATTGGAAAAGCTGTTTTTGTTCTCGGCATCCTCATCTTTTGACACTGGTGTTGTATCAATTGCATAGGTGGGCGTTACCGCGATAAATTATCGTGATAACGATATCGAGTTATCGATTATCCGATATTTTTTTCCCGCGTTATCGATTCATCGGTATCACCGATACTTTTGGTTCCAAACTAATGACAATCGATAATTTCAGTTTTTGGTTCCAGTTTAGCACAGAGGCGAGCCGCGCGTGCCTTGGAGGCAGAAATAGGTAGGTCCGAGCTGGGAGGAGGATGCTCAAAACCTATGATGAGATGAAGGAGAGCCTCACCAGGTAAGAAACTAAGAAACCGTATTCACATATTCGTAATGTTGTATTATAAAATAACGTTATATATAGTCAATAATCAATATTGTATTATAATTTTGGATTTATCGGTTTATCGGTTATGACCTTATCGGGTGATACATTTTTCGCCAGTTATCGATTATCGGTTATCGCCGATAAGATTATCGTTATCGATTTATCGGTTATCGCGCCCACTATTGTTTCGGTTTCTTCCAAATTATAAGCCTTGAGACTCTTATCCTCCTCATACTTGGGTGGTTTGTTGACCTCAGCTTCAAGTTCAACTAAACCTTCATCAGCTGATGTTGAAGGTTGGGATGGTTCACCTTGAGGTTTAGATGTGTCAGTGTCACTAGGTTGTATCTTGAAGAAAGTATTCATCAACTTTGGAATTTTGGACACAGCCACTCCTTATTCAATTTGTCCGCATTAGCTTTCCTTTTAGCACTACCAGACGGGTAACTGCTACCCAAATCTCGCTCACGATTCACCATTGACTTTTTCCGAAAAAAAAATCCCATGCAAAATTACTAATTTCGACTGACACTGTATATCATTTCCAATTCATTATGTTTACTGTATATTGAAGTAGAGGTGTCAGTTTATGTGTATATATTGTGTTTACCGCATGTGATGGGTGTTAACCCACGCTTTAACTTGATTCTCACTCGATTAAATGAATGAAGAAAGATAGTTTTTTCATGTTGGCACATACTCGTACTTCGTTAACACATACAACATTAAAGAAAGTGCGGCTGTTTACTCAGTATAACAGAAACATTGCAATAATATTATTAAAATAAGCAAAAATTATATTTTACCTCGTTATTAATAGTGATAGTAGCTATAATATTGATAGTAATAGTAAAAAGGGGCACCAGGAACAGCATTGATCCAATATTACCCCCTAAATTATAAGGTACGTCAAGTTTGCAGTATATTCACAGGCCAACATTCACTGCAGATTTATTTTATTTAATGTTATGATAACCCCTCGAATATTGGTCTGAAAATGTATTGGCAACGCCGGATTTTGACGTACACGTGACCTAATGAATATACACCAACAGAGCGATCGCTTCTGAAGATGGAAAACTATTTTACCCCTTTAGTTCAACGAATCACGATATATTATTATACTCAATACCTTACCAATGTACTCCAGGCTTATTCATGAATACTATTGATAAGAGGACTAAAACTACCATTTGACATGTCAAAAACAACAAAACTCACGATAAGATTCAGCTGTGCCTCGAACGATATTAAACCGCGTCTTCAGCCCAGTGTTGCCAAATAGTGTAGAGGAAATTTCAGTAGATTATTGCGAGAAAAATCAGTAGGTAGGTAAAAATTCGGCAGACGCATTTTAATATAATCTAGTGGTTCTTGTGATATATGTTATGTAGATAAAATTAAGTTAAAAAGGATTATATCAGTATTTTTTATAACTATTTGGTGATAATTTGGAAAAACAATATGCAAATTATTCATGAAATTGATAAATTATTTCTGAGATTCATCAAGATTTCAGTAAATCTCATGATACGAGTATTTCGGTAGATCTGGCACCGCAGGCCTCTTACTGAGCCACGATCTAATATTTCTCATCAGTATCACCAGCTGATTTATCCCATTTTCTCTTAGTGATAATTAATATAAGCTATACTAAACTTTTATCTCATTAATACGTTAAGTACATTATGCACAATACATCCCTAACTTACCTTCCAGTCAGTCAAGGAAATACACATTTAAGAATCCATCGCCAGGATCTTCATGCTATTCAATTTATAACGGGTGTTCCAATAACTTGGGCCGATTTTAAATGTGAGTTAAGTTTAAGCGTCTAATGATTCTTTTCTTTTTCTTTAGATTTAACAACTTTAGTCTTTGGCAATTTCAACCATGAAAAGTTTAACAATCGAACAACGTGTTAAAGTTATCGAAGCCTATTACGAAAATGGACGTTCAAATAGAAACGCATTTTGGGCACTTCGCGTTTTTTTTTTATTAAACATAATTGACCAACTGAGATTGCAATTGGGAAAATTGTTCTTAAGTTCAAACAAATGGGGTCGGTGGCAGATATGAAAACGCCATTGCGTGCTCGTTTACGCCATTCAGCTGAAAACATTGCTGCAGTGCGCGAGAATGTGGCCGAAGATCCAGCCACCTCTATTAGTCATCGCGCGCAGTAATTGAACCTCTCCACAACAACGTTACATCGAATTTTGACAAAAGATTTTTCTCTTCACGCTTAAAAAATTCAATTGACACAAGAACTGAAGACTGCTGACCTTTTGAAGCGCCGTACATTCGTCAATTGGGTGCACGAGCAAAGACAAGCCGATCGATGATGATTTTTCGCAAAAAATCATCTTTAGTGATGAAGCCCATTTTTCATCTTGGTGGATTCGTTAATAAGCAGAATTGTCGCATTTGGGCTGATGAAAATCCCAGGAAGATTGTTGAAAAGCCACTGCATCCACAAAAGGTCACTGTTTGGGGTGCATTTTTTGCTAGCGAAATCATTGGGCCGTATTTCTTAAAAAATGATGCCGGGAATTCTGTTACGGTGACAGGCGAGCGATACCGTGCCATGATAACCAACTTTTTATGACCTGAATCGAATTCTATGGAAGTCGAAGATTTGTGGTTTCAACAGGACGGCGCCACATGCCACACGGCCAATGCAACAATGGCTTTATTGAATGAGAAGTTCCCAAGTCGCATCATCTCTCTAAACAGTGAGGTCAATTGGCCACCACGATCGTGTGACGAAGCCTTTAGATTTCTTCCTTTGGGGTCATCTCAAAAGTAAGGTCTATGCCAACAAGCCAACAACAATTCACCAGCTGAAGGATGAGATAATAAAGCATATTGGTGAGATCGAGGAGCAACTATGCAGAGACGTCATCAAAAGTTTTGACCATCGAGTGGAAGTGTGCCACCGAAGCATTGGCGGACATTTAGGCGATATTATTTTTCACACATAATTGCCATGAGTCAAATAACATGATCTAATAGTGAACTCAATAAATAAATTTTCACCAATAACACTGTTTTATTTACTGCTAACTTCGATCCGTCTTAATGGAACACCCTTTATATGTTTATTTCTGCTGTACCCAGAAGGTCCGGATTTGGACCGCGGGCTGCCAGTTGAGAGGCCCTGGACTATACGGTGTACTACTATAACATAATGCCACACTTATTATACTATGCAGTATGCTCTCGTGAAGTTTTCTAGATTTGTCTTATATATAGTAATATCATCTATAATAATAATATAACAAATCAGGAAAATGAATAATTATTTTGTCGCTGCCTTTTGTGCCTAAGGACAAAAACTTAATTATTACTATTTTTTTACATCACCGCGGGGCCCCCTGGAGCCCGGGGCCCGTAGCACGTGCTACTGGGTTAAACCGGCATTGATCATATTGTATTATATATCATTTTGAAGGATTTTTTTCTGAATTGAAATATAATATGAACATTTCATATTAATCAATTTTAAATAAAATACGATCGATTTAAAGAGCAATTGAGGGCGAGGCTTATTTATATGTATGAAGTCAAACAACGCGATAGAAAAAACTATAGGCTTAACGACATTATGCAATCGCCTCCAAATTTGAATTTAATGATAGGCTATCGAGGTTTATTTAAAAATAGCGGGGAGGTGGGGGCATGGGGGCAAAGCCCCATTTTGAAATCCTAAAAATGATACATAATACATTATGATGTGATTGCAATAGCTTTCGTAAATATTTTTTTTACTCCAGGAAACGAAAGTGTAAATTGTACATAGACATCCATTTTAATTTAGTTTGCTTGTTATATTAAAGTAAGTTGGGAGTAGTAGTAATAATGACTTGAGTTAATTAACTTTTAATAAGTGGTCGTTGTTGCGTTTTGCGAAAGTGTATTGTTTCGAGTTGCCACCTAGCACAGATGCTGGTGTACCGAGAAGCAGCTTTTTCTTCTCTGCTACTACGATTCAGTGTCAAGACGTAAATACAGATCCCTTTAAATATCTACTAAAAATTCCGCAGTTATCAAGCTTTGGTAGCCGTATGATAATAACTTAGCTATTTTGATTTAAGTTTCATAAATATTATGTCGCTCCAAGATCAAGATTAATCACCATTTCACAGGCTAAGTATATATTTAGCTGTTATTTATTAATAATAACTACCTATTAGGATCCTTTAGGCATATTATACTTAGACACTGTGAATGGGATATTTAATAACCACCTTATATTAGAGAAGGTAAGTGGAGATTTTTATTCTTTTACTAAATTTATATTACAGCCATTATTTTTCATTTAAAATCTAATTTAATTATTCTTCTCGCAGTTTCTTGTTCAAATTGTTCCGTGACCAAGTTCATAATTAAAAATTAAACAGGAAATTCGCGATAATACCCCAACACACACACACAAAAAACAACCTAAACCCACTTTGGGGGAAATTTGCCAAAGAAAAACTTTGTCTACATTAAAACCCAATTGTTTTTTAAACATATTTATATATGAATTATCCCCAAATTCGAGGGAAGGCATTTTCCGAAACTTGACCGGGTATTAGGCTTTATAGAAAAGTAAAGTTGTGTTCAAACTATATAACTAGTACGTTAGACCACATCTGGTATATGACAGCCAATATAACTGTTATTCGACCGCAAGAAAAACAGAGTTAGCCAATTAACCTGGTACACACTTCTTATACTTATATACACACCTTCAGACTTTCTTCTCCTATCTATCCATACACATTTCTAACTTACACCGAGCTCGGACGTGTTAAGCGGCGCTTACGAATTTACATATAAATTTTCCGTTATATAAATTATAACTTCTTAAAAAAAAATTAACTTATTAATTAAATCGTCGTGATTCCAACGACGTTTAAAATTTTAACATAAGACAAACGATTAATTAAATAATTCGAGATACAAAAGGAAGTGCCTCTGAGTTTGATTCCTGGAAAACAAATTTCCAAGATGGCCGCCTCCAGCACTTAGGGCAAAAACGTAAACAACGCAGCTCAGCCAGATGTAAACAATGGAACCCAAAGTAAGAAAGACTTTTACCCATGTACAAAATACCAAAAACATTGCAACACAGGCATTAGGCGCAATAGCTGTAGCATGTGGAAACACAACCTATGCTCAGAATTGCCTGCCTACTATATAGTGGTGTTGGTTAACACCAATAGGAGGTACACATGTCTGCCCTCCCCAAAACGAAACTACCCAGATTTCAACAAACAGGCAGAAGAAATTGATGAGTTCAAACAGTCCGAACAATCTCATAAGACTATCATAGATCACAAGGCTCAACTGGTCTGGATCTACCCAAAGCACTGGGGAGCGTAACGGCACAGAACCTGAAGAGCAGACAGAGGTAGAGAGTAATGCTGATACCAGTATAGATGTATTTGGTTCTTGTAGTGCTCCTGAGGACTTGCCCTTAACATTACATGTATCACAGACTCAGAACAGCTTAAATTCTACGCATATAGATAGGGGTGCCGCTGGAGCTCAGGAGACCATACACCAAAATAAACAGACAGTCAACAAGAGAATACCAAAGAAAAGTGTTTGTAGGTACTACAGGCAGAGGAAATGTAAATATGGTAAAATGGGTATTGGATGCTCCTTTGACCACCCTAGGGCTTGCCTGAAACTCACCAAGTTTGGTATGGACAGGAAGAAAGGATGCAGACAAGGGAGGCACTGTAAGGACTATCATCCAGAGATGTGCAACAACTCTCTTTACAAGGGTGAGTGTTCGAGATAAAATAGCCGGTACATGCATGTGAAGGGCACAGTGAGACAGCCCAAATACATACCAAGCCCATCTCCAGAGCTGATTGGTGAGAAGGGAGGGCGGACCCCGTCCTCCTGTCAGGCTTATGAGGGGATCAACCAGGTGTCTAAACCATTGACAAAAGGCAAAACGGAGGCACCGCCAGGCCAACAAGCTCGACCCTCTTCTTTTTTAGAGGAAATGGTACAAAAGGTAATAGACATGGAAAACCAAGCCCACATAATGGATTGACCACAAAGCTCCCGCTAGATCAAAGCTGACGAAATTAAAGGCAATGCTGATAAACTGCAATGGCATAAAAGGAACGAAAAATAAAATAAAGTTCCAGGCAACAATCTCGCATCACAAACCCGATATAATTTTTGGGTGTGATTCGAAATTGGATGAAAACACTCCATCATACTCTGTGTTCTCCGAAGAATATGAAGTATACAGAAAAGACAGAACAGTGAATGGAGGAGGAGTATTCTTGGCGTTGAGAAATGACGTCACTGCAATAAACAGGCATGAATTTGACTCTGAGGCGGAAATATGCTGGGTATCGTTGGAGACAGTCAGAAATGGATGCCTATACATTGGGAGCTACTATAGACCACCCAATGCCTCAAGAGACGCCTTAGAACACCTACAGAGTAGCCCGGATAAAATAATAGCAAGGCATCCAATATTACTAAACATCGTGCTAGCAGGTGACTGTAACTTCCCTGACATAGATTGGGAATCTGTCACAACAACAAACACAAGGACCCAGTCTGAGCACAACAGGTTCATCAACCTGCTAAATGAAAACGGGTTGTCACAGCACACAAAGGGGGTCACACGACCAGATTTAGGAAACATATTGGACTTGGTGATGACAACAAATCATAATCTCATTTAAAAAGTCCAAGTTTTACCAGGCATCAGTGACCACAACCTGGTGCTTTTTGAATCACTATGAGGTCCAAAGCACAAAAGAAGCCACCTAGAACAATCCACAGGCATGACAAGGCATACAGAGTGCTTATTAGAGAAAAACTATTAACAGCCTCCCAAGAGTACTTTGCCCATCCTCCAGAGCATCGCACAGTGGAGGAGAACTGGGGATATTTTAAGAACACAATCAAAGATGTGCAATCAGTCATTCCATACAAGACTACAAAGGGGAACCCTAGCTACCTTAAATTACTAGGAACATCACCGGAGAAATGAATAAGCGTGTCAAGCTATACATGACCGCAAGAGAGAGAGAGAGAGGGACTGTATCATCATTGAATAAGTATAAAGCCAAAAGAAATGAAGTAGAAAGAATGATGGAAAAGGCCTACCATGAATACATGAATGAGATCATTAGGCACCAGCCTAAAATCAGACAGCAAAAAGTTCTGGTCCGTTGTAAAATCCCAACTCTCAGAAAGGAAGGAAGAACACACGCCTCGGACCAACAAAAAGCAGAAGCTCTCAACCATCAATTCCAAAGAGTATTTACAAAGGAAAACCCAGCCCAACCACTCCCAGATAAAGGCCAGTCCCCCTACCTACCATTACAAGACCTAACAATAGATGGAAATGGAGTGGTAAAACAACTAGAGACACATAACATCAACAAAGCCAGTGGGCCAGATGAAATACCAGCAAGGTTACTACAGGACTACGCATTGCAGTGTGGTCCCATCCTGACACACATCATGCAGCAGTCCTATGGCACAGGTGAACTACCGCAGGACTGGTTGAGAGTCAGAATAGTTGCCATCCACAAGAATGGAATGAAGAGCAACCCGGACAACTACCGCCCAATATCCATTATATGTCTATGCAGCAAGATCATGGAACACATTATTCTCAGTCACATAACAAAACATCTAGCAGCGAACAGAATCCTGATTGATAACCAACATGGATTTAGAGATAAATTGTCCTGTGAAACTCAACTGGTGGAGGCCTTACATGACTGAGCCTGGACCATGGACAAAGGATGTCAAACTGATGTTTTGTTATTGGACTTCAATAAGGCCTTTGACAAAGTGGCTCACCGGAATCTCCTTTACAAAATAGACCACTACGGTATTAGAGGCAAAACAAAAAGATGGATCCAGGGCTTTCTAACAGACCGCACCCAGGAAGTGGTTGTAAATGGAACGCCATCCACACCAACAAAAGTTCTCTCAGGAGTTCCTCAGGCGTCTGTCTTGGGTCCTGCTCTTTTCTTTTTATACATAAAGACATAAACGAAGAGTCTCGTCAACAATTCGACTATTCGCGGACGACAGTGTGATTTATCGCCACATTGAAAATATAAATGGCCAACATCATCTGCATCAAGACATTCTAAGAGTTTTTGAATGGGCAAACACATGGGACATGGAGTTCAACATCAACAAGTGTGCCCATCTCTGTGTGACCTTAAAACGAAACCCATTGCAACACTCCTTCACCGTCAACCAGCAAGCAATACCACCCAAGGAAAGCTGCAAATACCTGGGAGTGACCATCTCACAGGACCTAAGTTGGAACACCCATTTAGATCAGGTACGGGCGAAGGCAGCAAAATCCCTGGGCCTCGTCCGTAGGACACTTGGAGCCTATAGCAGAGAGGTGAAGGAGGCAGCATACATGACCCTGGTCAGACCACAGCTAGAGTATGCTGCTTGTGCCTGGAACCCACACACCTCAAGAAACTCACATCATTGAGAGTGTGCAGCGGCAAGCAGCTCGTTTTGTCACCCACCAGTACGACCGGCAAACAAGTGTGACCAGTATGCTGGATAACTTGGAATGGGACACCTTGCAGACCAGATGCACCCTACATCAGGCAGAGATGTTTTTCAAGGTGCATCGGGGATTGGTGAGCATCCATATGCCACAGGATATCACCAGGACAACAAGACCCCTAAACAGAAAATACAGCCAAGATGAACAGCACGCTTATAGCCACCCAAACACAAGGGTGGACTGCTACTTGTACAACATGTTCCCAAGAGCTGTAGAAGTGTGGAACAGACTGCCACAAGAGGCAGTAACTACAAGCAACGCACATCAATTTCGGAGAGCAGCCCTCCCAGCCATCCGACAGATGCTGCCTCCACCCATCCTCAAGTGCCTGTAGAATCCGGGCACACCAAAGCTTGCATCCCTGGCAGCGGACACCGCTTTTTGGGATTACAAGACTTAAGACGACTCAAGGATATCAACATTCTGGATGTAGTAGAGAGAAGAGCAGCAAAAATGATAGCTTCCTTGAAGCACCTTGATTATATGGATAGGTTGAGGGCATTTTGCATCTTTTCATTTGAAAGGTGCTTTAGAGGTGACAGAATCCAGTTTTTTAATGTTTAAGATTAATATATTAGAAATTGAAATTTTTTTAAGCTAGAGACTGATGATAGGATAACGGGCCAGTGTTTGAAAATAAAAACGATCTAAATAGGTTCTTGATTTGAGGAAATGCTATTCACTAATAAATAGTCTTTGAATTTTGGATTGAATTGCCTGGATGTTATAAAAAAACTTTATTTTTTAAATTATTCAAAGAACAACTATATCAGTATATGGGGGGAAGAACATATATAAATAAATTGATTTCCTAGGTTTATATGCATACATTCATTATAGTCAAGATGTTATCAATACTTGCATGTAGGGGTGACCTTTGATAGGCCATGGTGGCTTTTCTCATCCTTTATATTATGCTATGTACTATTGGGCAATTAAATAAACCTAACCCACTAATAATATGCCGACTCCCGGACTACTCCTAAATGATGCTTCTCTGGAAAAAATATTTAAACATCTCGTAAAAAAATATTGTCGCAGATGCCGTCAGTCTCTGATAAGACTACTTATCGAGGAATGTGTCAAATATGAATACTAATCATTAAAAAAGTCAAGGATATTAAGTCACTCCTCTGTACATTCCTAAAAAAAATTCTTTGACGATTAAATAATACTTTCACTTTTAAATCATAATTACGTGTAAACACCACTTAATATTTATTTATACCAAATAATATAGGTACCTTGAATATTAATTTAGTTACCCATTTTATTTTTTATATAAATATTTTTTTACTAATTAATAGTTTAATATATTAATAACTGATGTTTTATATTTTTGATTTTATTTATTTAAAGAAATAATTAGTTGTTAGTTCTCGAAATGTATTTACAAATTATACAAAAGATTTATTTTTTCTTACTATTGAATGCGTTAAATGACCTTCTTTTTGAATAGGACCTTATGTCCCTAATACTTAGTAAATTCAATCGTAAGTATCT
Source organism: Ceratothoa steindachneri (assembly GCA_963969495.1). NCBI lineage: Eukaryota > Metazoa > Arthropoda > Malacostraca > Isopoda > Cymothoidae > Ceratothoa > Ceratothoa steindachneri. The sequence goes on along the minus strand of OZ018327.1, from coordinate 109,602,222 downwards.
TTTTCAATATCTTTAGTATTCCCTAATTTTGTGCCGACTACTCTTTGTATATCAATTGTTTGGTGACTAATTAAGATTATAAAAATTTCATTCAATTTCTTAGTATTCGCATATATTATTTATATATTATTATTTCCATTCTTCAAATATTTTTTCACGAAAATATAGGTAGTTTAATATTAAACACCTGGATTTAAACAAGGAAATGCAAGCGAGCTCACGACATTTAATAGCTCCAGGGAACCCAGGACGGAAACCCCTATCTTAGAAAAATACTTTTACAATTTATCATTAGTTTCCTCGTTTTATTCAGTGCCACCAAATAAGTCAAATGCTAAGAATTATTGCAGTAGAAAAGGTAGGGATGAAACAGTGTAAATAAACTCAAACTAAAGTATGGTGGAAATTCAATTACTGGATTGGCAGTTCACATATAAACCGCTAAAAAAATAATATCCCTGACTCCGACTTGAAGAATAAAAATAAAGCCGTGATTTACCCCCATCCTTTTAATTTCTTACCTCAAAATCTATGGATTCTGAAATTGAAAAACTTTGGGCCCTTGATGGCTTTATTTATATATATTTTTTTATGCTTAAGGGGCTTGATCCCGTAAGGTCATTAAGCACAAAGATGGCTTTAGCTCCATTGGCTCCAGCAAGTTTATATATAAAAAAATGTCTGGGTAAAAACAAATATCACTAAGCCTTCCCCGCCTCCGAACTATGAGATACTCTATTAGCAAAAAGGTAAACAATTTACATGTTTATCAACAAATCAAACTTCTTAATCCAAATAAAAACTAGTGCTCCTTGGAAATTATTAGATTTTTTGGAAGCCTTGTCAAAGCCCAATCCATTGAAATTGTTAAAAAGTGATTAGCTGATTTCGGCTTTGCTTTCGATAGACATATTGGTGGGGAGTACTGATGGATATCAGTTATGGCGAAGTTTTGCCTCTACATTGTCTACAAAAATAACTAGTGAATGGTAACCCCACTGAGTACGAGAGGAACCGAGGGTTAGGACAAATGGTGTAGTAGTCGATTGACAGACAAATAGTATGCTGCGAAGCTAAGTCCTTAGATAAAAAGCTTGAATACCTTTCAAAGCTGATTCCTTACCAGACACTGGGAACCTATTTCAAAATGGAAATTAAGATAAGAAACCCAAGTTCACCTCTTTCCTATTATTTTTTTCTTATTCGAGCACAATGTGTTAGAAACAAAATAAAATGTGAAAAGGGGATTAGCTGATTTTGGCTTTGCCTTCGATAGACATATTGGTGGGGAGTACTGATGGATATCAGTTATGGCAAAGTTTTGCCCCACCCGCAACAATGTCTAGCTCACACATGCAATTTAGCTATTTCCTCAATTTTGAGGGAAAATTACATGAAAGAGAATATCATGGAGTAGTCCATGGGCCTGAGACTAAAATTTCACTTCTCGGTATCACCCAAATGGACGAAGGCTAGTTATATTTTTTGAATAGATATATGTCTGGGGCACCTTTCCAGGTGCCCAGTATCATGAGTTATCAACTCATGAAGCTAACCACCCCTTAAGAAAAATTGAACGTTAGACGCAGGCGCATTACCTAGTTTACGCCCACAGTTAGGACTTTTCTCAATGTTAAATGATATTGTGTTCAGTATCATTTTAAAGCAAACCTTTTAAACTTTCGCTTAAACTCAATTGTGAATCTTTCTGCCAAATATGGAGGTCACTACAATTCCTCAAACTAACAAAAGTGTCATTTTTTCACAATTTACGCCTAAACTATGTTCTTTCTTTGAACCTTGTGGCATTTTGGACCACCACATACACAAGACACAAGTATTACAATATTCAGTTGCCTGTAAGCTTTCAGAAAATGCATAACATACCCATATTATTTCATTGTAACAATTCAATATATAGGCTATGGTGGCGGTGGCCATCTTTACCAATTTTCAACTTTTGATCTTGATGACCTAGATGGTCATGTAATGCCTATTTTTTATAGGTTTACTGTGGTGGGACGTCCTTTTCCCAAGTTATTTTTGAGATACCAGATCAAAGTAAAGGTCAACTGAAGGTCAAATATGAAATTTGGAATTAGACTTGCTCCAGTTAGAAGTAACCTCAGTACAGCAGAAAGCAGCAGAGCTGGCAGGTAGATATCACTCCACCGCTGCTGTTCTACCAACAAACAGATCACAAACGAAAACAACCAATGCTAGATTGGTTTTACTTCTAAGATTATTTTTGCTTATGGTACTCCATCGTGATCTGATGATGACGTTCTCTCATCTCACATCATCAGTCTACGTCTGTGGGTTCTTTGATGATTGTAGAGGCCAATCCTCGAAGAGCAGCGCCTACCACAGTCAGCACATTGGTAGTCTTGATCCAGTGGGGGAGTTGGTTGGTCCCTTTTTGCATGCTTTCGAGCACGCTTCTCACTCTGGTGATTTCGCCGATCGACTTCCAAGGCATCCACTCCTCAGTGGATGTGTCTCCTCCAGTCCTCTCTGTTGAGTGCTAGATGTTCCAGGTTCATGGAGTCTATTTTGCATTTTTTAAGTGTCTTTTTAATATGGTCCTTGTATCGCAGCTTAGGTCCTCCCGCCGCCCTCCTGCCCTCTCGTAACTGCCCATACAGTACTTTGCGTTGAAGCCTCTCTCGCCATGTGATACCTAAGATTTTTTGAAGGCATCAGATGTGAAACGCTTTGAGAGGTTTGATGTCTCGACGGTAAGTTGTGTTGATTAATTATTCTATCAACACACACATTTACATCAAATGTTTGGCTTTATATTTAATTTGCTTTGGATGAAGTACTGTTGAGTGGCAAAGACTGTTTTTAGTGGCTAGCACATTCTTCTGCCATTCAGCGTTAATTCGTTAACAGGCAATGTAGAGTTGATAAACATCCTCAATCGACTTGTGCACAGTGTATCCTATTCTCAGATGACAGAGATTGACATTGCCTTGTGTTTTTAGAAGCTTTCGTCATCAGGGAGCCACAACTTTACAAGGTAACATCCATCCAAGAATATTCAAAGTTTAGCCTGGGACAATATTGATCGTCTTGAAGAAACCATCAGTGGTGAGGGGATATCTCACAGAGTCAATGGGATTGCTGTACAAGCAAAGGAAGTCAACGAAGTTCCTATCTAACCCATGGCCAGTGTTGTGAAAACAAAGAAAATAAGTATTGATGCACCCCTACTAAAGTTACCAACTTACAGTGCTGGACAACGGGTGGAGCCACTGCAAAGCAAAAGTACAGATGTTGATACTGCTGAAAATACTCATCTTGCCAGAGAGAAAAAAAACTTTTGGGGGGGTCCTTGCACGCATTTCACAGCAAGAACACCAATCAGTCATTAATTGGACTGGCTTCAATATCCTGACTCGAGGTGAGATAACAGTCATCCCTGACAATGTAGGCTACGTGCTTTCCATTAATGCTCCAGCGACACAAATGACTACAGTCAATGAGGTGCTTAATCAGCCACTGAACATCATGCAAGATCTGGGCCTGAAAGAGATTGTCTGCGTATTTGACCAAGCCCTGGATTCAAGTGTTGCTGAGATCACATGGAAACATCACAACAAGTTTCCGAACATCATCAAAAATCCCTTTGCTCGAATCTCTGTTGACAAAGCCATAGAAGAAACAGTGAATAAAGACACATAGACAGCTGGAGGGACAAAGGAATTCAGATTGAAGCCGGGAGCTGTGAGTAAATATTATCTAACGGTTGAGTACAGGAGCATGTACCTCAGACAGTTGAGAGAACTAACAGGCCAAAATATGTTCAAACTGTCCCACCCATATCTACAGAGTCAAAGGATCAAAAGAGATGAAGCAAATGTCCAGTCTCTCATTGACCTTATGGAGAACAACTGCCTCATTCCTTTGTCCCATAATGAGACTGATCTGGCTAGCCTTCCCACTGGCTTCTTGTCTCCACCTGATGTAACAAGGGGTCTCTTGAGGAATTGTGAGATCGGGGAAGATGCCTACCAGGTTTTCAATCAAACCAGGTTAGATAATAACTCCTCTTTAAAATTCGATGGCAGGATGACCAAGCAAAGTTTAAAGACACATTCTCTAGTGTCAGAAAAACACATCTCATGGGAAGAAAGGAAAAGAGGTGGTTTTCAAGGCAGATAGAAACCTTTTCAGTCACATAATCCTGGTGGCTGAACGCAGGAAGGTGAACATGAAGGATGTCCTTGCCTACCCACTGGGTCCACTGCCATGGGCACTGGTAAATGCTGATGGATCTCTGCGAAAAATAAACAAGGCTACACTTGCCATAGAGCCTGAAAAGAATGTGTCTCCTGCAGAACACATTCCGACACCATATACAACCATGAGTGATGTGATTAGCCTCGTCCAAAAATTGAATGGCAACAACAAGGCCTTTTCCCAATTCCAGAGTCGGCCTTAATTTATGTCCTTCACGAGGGAGGAGAGAGTGAAAAGATTGATGTGGTTTTTGATGTCTACCGCCAAACTTCAATCAAAGATGCTGAACGACTAAACTGGGGTAGATACATCACTCTCCAGTACAAGAACCTCGCAGTTGGACACCACATCTAGCAGGGGAGAACATTCCTTTGCACTTCCTCCAACAAGACCAGTCTCATCAAGTTTATAGTAGAAGAGTGGAAACACCTAGGGTTGAGAGAAATGCTGCATGGCAAGGTGTTGTACATGACCTGTGAAGAAACCTGCGAAAGGATGAGTGTGAGGAAGTATCAGAGCTGAATTCAACACATGAAGCTGACCTTCGCCTAATGGCAGTTATCATCACAGCGAGGGCACTGATGTCATGGTGCTTTCTCTTGGCTTCTAGAAGGACATTTCTTGTCCAATATACCTGAGGTATGGAACACAGAACCACTCGTGGTTTGTTGACACCAGCAAACTGCGAAGTTCACTTGGGGATACCGTCTGTGACAGTCTAATTGGCTTACATGCTTTCACAGGTTGTGACACTGTCATCACATTCGCTGGTCGAGTGAAGTTGAATGCCCTGGAGTTGGTGAAAAAGGACACTACCTGCCAAGAGACTTTTAGTCAACTTGGGCTGTCATGGAGGATGAGTGATTAGCTCTTAGAAAAGATTGAATGGGTCACCTGACGCATGTATGCTGCTAATAATGACAGCACTGGTGAGGTAAACGAACTCCGCTACCAGTTTCTCAGTACCAAAAGAGGAGAAGTTGAGCTCTACCAATTGAAACCTTGTAGATACAGCCTCTTTATGCATGCACAACGAGCCAACTACCAAACAGCAATCTGGAAGTGCTGTCTGCAAGCTAAACCCAGTGTTGCCGAGCCCTACTGGGCATGGATGGACAGACTATGATGGCAAACTGGCAATGGATTGGATGCACTCCCTTCCTGCACCAGATGTGGTCTTGGACCTAGTGACATGCACGTGTGTTGGTTCATGCATAATGCCAAGCTGAACGTGCCTGTCAAATGGTCTGACATGTACAGACATGTGCAGGTTACAGACCTGTAGTATTCGGAAAGAACAGGATGATCCAGAACCTTATTTTGATGCAAGGAAGTCAGACGAGAATGCCACAGTGTGGTGATTCTGGACTTTTGGGGCATAGTGTTATGGTTTTGCATACTCGACTCTCGGGTGATAAACAAATCCAAAAATCTAAGCAACCACATACCATATCCATATCGCATTACAAACAACACTGTATGCGAGATAACCGAAAGTATTATCTGGATATTATTATTGTTCAAAAGATTAAAATAATACTTTTAAAATCATATTTACACAAGTTGTTTCCTATTTTACTGAGGTATTTCTTAGTCATTACCCTTGATGTTCATTGTGTATTTAACAAATATAGCCTATAGAGATGACTGTGTGCCCTAACCAGCTAAGTATAGTTTGTTTGATGTAAAAAGGGAATTGTAATAACTTAAGGTTCACAGTCAATTATCACAATGACATAATATTATACATTTTCTGAAACCTTAGTCATACAAGTATTGTAGTACTATTTTTTTACATCCCTGGTGTTCTGAGCTAAAAAATAACTTTAGAAATGGACTTCCGACCTCTGTAAACATATAAAAAGAGCTATTACTTGCCCATCTAGATCGTCAAGATCAAAAGTTGAAAATTGGCAAAGATGGCCACCGCCATCATAGCCGAAATATTGAATTCTTACAATGAAATGATATGGGTATCTTATACATTTTCTAAAAACTTACAGTTAGCTGAGTATTGAAGTACTTGTGCTAAGAGTCTGTGGTGTTCCTAGATGCCACAGGGCTGAAAGAAATAACATAGTTTAGGCGTGAATTGTGAAAAAAATTATACAATGGTTGGTTTGAGGAGCTGTAGTGATCTCTATATTTGGCAGAAAGATTCACAATTGGGTTTAAATGAAAGTTTAAAGGGTCTGCTTTAAAATGATATCAAACACAGTATTATTTAATATTGAAAAAAAAACTATGAATGTAAACTAGGTAATACACCTGGATCTAACATGCAATTTTCCTTAAGTGGTGGTTAACTTCATGAGCTGATAACCAAGATTTAGCTGGGCACCTGGAAAGATTATCATACAAAAATATGTTATACAGACATATATCTATTCAAAAAATATAACTAGCCTTCGTCCCTTTGGCTGATACCAAAATCGGGTCTGTGGGGAAGTAAATATCACGAGGACAAACAGATAGATACTAGTTTGTTTATACAGCGTCAACGGTTACGTTCCCTATGGTCCGATACATTTTCGTGGTTGCATAAGTACCATTAACGTAAATCGGTGAGTTTTTGACGGACATAGGTAAAATGTCGTCGTTCAAAGGTTCCACCATCAAGGCCAAGTTCTTGGACTAGCAGGCAAAGAACTAATTGCCTACGTCCAGGAACAACAAAGGACGGAAAGAGAGGAAAATAGAGAACCGGCGCAAGTGGAAACAGAAGCAGAAGAAAGAAGAATACAGATGGAAAGAGAAGCGGCGCAAGCGGAAATAGAAGCAGAAGAAAGAAGAATAGAGATTGAATCAGCAGAGAGAAAAGGAATACGCGCACATTATAGGGCATTGTACAAGGATTAGGAAGAAGTCAATTCCGTTGGATCCCGGCCGGGAGCTACGCAGGTGCCTACGGTGAATCTTCCAGCATATAAAGATAACGAAGACCTGTGTTCGTACCTGACATACTTCGAGAAAATCTTTGAGGTGAATCATTGGGACATACAAACAGAGGGAATCACCAGATTACTGCCACTGCTTAATACTGTCTCCGTGATATATTTATCTAGTTACCATCCGAGGCTTCTGTGAATTATTTTCCCCTTAAGTCCGAGCTACTGGCCGCCATTAATCTAAACCCAGAAGAGTAGAGGATAAAATTTAGACATGCTATAATTCAGCCTGGTCAATCATACCGCCAATTTTACTTTACCCTGCGAAGACATCTCCAATTCTGGCTGGATTCAGCACTATTAGGGAATGAGTTCGACACTCTCGTCGACTTCATTCTTAAGGACCAATTATTGTGTACCCTGCGCCCAGAGATACGAGCATTCGTCAAGGACAGGCGAGCCGCTACGTTCAATGAGTGCGTGGTTGAAGTGGATCTCCATGCTTCTAACCACAAACTATATCCGCGAGCGTTTAAAAAGAACCAGCCCTTGTCTCAAAAGAAAGGTGGGTATCCCAAGAAACCCCAGCAAAAGAACCCCCCTAAATTTTTCAAAAACTCCGAACCCCCTCAAACCCAAATTCTTTTCATCTAAGGATCCGAGAGAAATTAGGCCCCTAACTAATCTAAATCCCTCGTCCTCGTCATACCCCAGAAACCCCGTTACGTGTTTTAATTGTGGCACCCCAGGCCACATTAGCTTCAATTTACCCCCAAATTCGAGGCTTAGTTCGTCCTCGAGTCAACAAGTGCACAACATCACCGCATCTCTCCTCCAAGAACAACCTCTAGCTTCACCGTCTCCTTCGTCCACATCGAATTCCCCTGACCAATAGGTGAACTTTTTGTTTAATAAGAATTCTCCTGGAGGACTAAAGTTCGAGATTGGATCCGTAAATGGTTGTCGAATCTCAACATTGGTACGTGATACGGGATGCACCTGTATCGTCGTATCAGATAAATTGCTTCCCCCAGTCAGCCCCCAGCATCAGAGGTTCGCGGTCGTACAGGATTTCCTAGGTAGATCAAACAATTTCCCCGTAGTCAGATGCCACATCCAGTGTCAGTATTTCACTGGCTGGACCGAGTTAGTGGCAGCGCCTATTAAATTCTGTTCTGTCTTAGTAGGCCAGAGCTCGGAGCTATCCTCAAACCCGGTAGCTCAGCGTGTAGTCACACGGATCCAAGCAACTAAGAGGTAAGTGGCCCCGACCCCTTTATCTCCTCTTGAGAACCCGGAATACGAAGAACTTAATTCCCAGGCCTTCGCTACCGCTCAGAAGGACTGTCCGACTTTCCAACCCCTGTGGGAGAAGGCAGCAAAAAAAAAACAAAGTCGGATAAAGTCTTGTGCATTCCCCGGTGTTACTCCCAACGGGTATTAAAAATCGTCATGATGGCTTATTGGCTGGACAGTTCAGCCACAACAAAACCTCTCTACGTATTTTTAAATACTTCTTTTGGCTCGATGCCGCTAAAGAGATCGCCGTATACTGCCATTCATGCAAACTGTGCCAGAAGGCCACAGCTATAGGCCGGGTACCGCTAAAGAGATCTCCGTATACTGCCAGTCATGCAAACTGTGCCAGAAGGCCACCACTAAAGGCTGGGTACCGCCGGCTTCACTACAGAAAACCCCCGTCATTTCTGAACCCATCTTCAGAGTGGCTATAGACTTGGTTGGACCCACCCGTCCCCCGTCTAGCGAAGGGCACTATTATATCCTCATTTTGGTAGACTGCGCCACTCATTTCCCCGACGCAGTTTCCCCTCAGGAAAATTGACAGTATTTCCTGTGCAGAAGCCCTCATCTCCATTTTTTCCTGAGTCGGCATCCCTAAAGAAATCGTCTCAGATCCAGGCCGTCACTTCACATCGGAACTGATGGAATACGAGAGCAAGTTACTCCTCATCAAACCCCTCTTTAAGACCCCCTTTAACCCCTCCGCAAACGGTCTGTGTTAAAAATTAAATGGTACCCTAATGGCAGGGTTAAGAAAGCTCTGTCAGTCTCACATCGAGAATGGCATCGATGCCTACCAGTCGCCTTCTTCGCGTGACGAGAGATCCCTCACCGAACTCTGGGTTTTCCTCCCTTTGAATTGTTGTACGGACGTAACGTCCGATGACCTATGAGCATCCTTACGGAGCTCTTTACTAATCCCCAATTAGATGAAGAAGTTAAATCCTCCTACGCATATGTGATCGAGCTGCGGGAACGCTTGGAGAAATGTGCAGAGTGGGCCCGCTCAAACGCGGAATGCAACCTAGAAAAATGCCGAAGTTATTTCGACTTAGAAGCAAAAGCTCGAAAATTAAGGCCTAGCGACGAAGTATTGTTACTACTGCCTACAGAGACGAATAAGTTACTCTCCCATTGGAAGAGTCCCTTCCCGGTCATAGAAGCTCGTGGCCCCATTGACTACGTGATTGAAACTTCATCGGGCTATAAACTGTATCACATAAGCATGCTCAAGAAGTATCACCGCCGAGCGTGAATTAATAATATTGTGAAGCTGGATGAAGAAGGAACCATGGAAGCTTTATACCCATGTGAATCTCTTCAGGTGGTAAACACGCTGTGCGTAGAGTCGGATAACGAGTATCCTCTACCTTCATTATCCCTTCCCCAGGACAACCCGTCTACAGAGTTAGATTTGAACTCCCACCTTGGCCCGCTCTGAAATTCCCAATTGTCCGCCCTATTGAAGGATTTTCCCGATGTAATTTCTGAGAAACCAAGGTGCTCCTAACTGTTTGTTCATGAGATCAAATTGAAGACACAAGAAACCATTAGATCTAAACCTTATCCCCTCCCAATTCATCTTCAATCCGCATTTAACGCAGAAGTAAAGAATCTGCTACAGTTGGGGATTATCGAGCCTTCGTCCTCCGATTATTGCTCGCCGATAGTGATGGTCCGAAACCCTGACCATACTTTTCGAATGTGTGTGGATTTTAGGAAACTTAACTCGGTTACCGTTTTTGACGCCGAGCCTATTCCCCTAATTGATCAAAGCCTACACCTGTTTGAAAACGCCAAATACATCTGCGAAATGGAGTTGTGAAAGGCCTATCACCAAATCCCGCTAGCCGACGCGTCTAAGAGGCTAACCGCATTTGCAACGGATAAGGGCTTGATGCAATTCACCCGATTGCCATTTGGCTTGATCACGGCGGGTAGCAATTATATTCGGATGATGCGTCGATTGTGGATAGTTTGAGCGACGTGTCGTTCTATTTTGACAATGTGTACGTGGTTACACGTACATGGGAGTGACACGTACACTCACTCCGAGCTTTATTATATCGTCTCCGCGAGCACGGATTAACTGTCGGACCCTCTAAATGCCACTTCGCCTATGAATGAGTCAATCTCGTATCTGGGATTCGAAATAGGTAAAAATTGTTAAGATGCCCCTACCACGGACAAATAAACAGTTGTGTTCTTTCATGGGCACTGCGTCATTCTACACAAGATTTGTCTCCCAATTTGCCGTGATAGCCGCACCCATTAATGATCTCTTAAAGAAAATTTCCCCTGACTCCGTTAGATGGAATCCAAACGCGATCTCCCAGTTTAACTTGTTGAAGGAAAAATTAATTTCAGCACCCATCCTTCGACTACCCAATCCTCAAAAGAAGTTTGGGATCCGCACCGATTCCTGTGATGAAGGAATTGGTTGTGTCCTGGTGCAATATGAAGACGATGGTACCCCTTTTCCCATAGCTTATGCGAGCCGAAAACTATCGATTCAAGAAAGGGCGTATGCAACTTTAGAAGAGGAAGCTCTATCAATAATTTGGGGAATAAAGAAATTTAAGTTCTATTTAATAGGGCGTGAGTTTAACGTTGAATCCGACCATGGGCCTCTGTCATATTTGCGTAACAGCAAAAGCCAGAACGGCAGACTCATGCGATGGAGTCTATTGTTAATGGAGTACCAATTTACCATAAACTATATAAAAGGCTCCGATAATTGTATAGCCGATAACTTGAGCCGAAACCCCACCGAAGGTTAATTAAACTACCGTTAGTCCTAAAACCATTTTTTTTTTGTATATATTAATGTGTTAAGGGTTTATTTGTGTAAGGAATTAACTGCCTAGGTACAGATTAATAGTCAGTTTCTTTTTCTTATTCTTTGTGGTAATTAATGTTTTTTTATTTAAATTGAGTTGTGTGATCTGGACTGCTTGGCCATACAAGGCAAGGTTAAAGTCCGCCGTTTTTATAAATAAAAACAGAGATAACCCTCACCATTGAGGAATACCAATGTGAATTGCCATTCTAGAAAAGATTCACCTCTTGGTAAAGTCTCATCATCGAGAAGCCCGCAAGTGTAACACAGGGATTGGAATAACCCGTACATCCGCAATCCCCTCGCTTCTACCTCCAAGTCAAGAAGTATCGCCACGCGCTCCGCACCTATCTCGGTATAAGCATCAGCTGTTTTTCCTGAATCGACTCATCAAGCGTCCCCTTCACCCAGAGAGACGATCAGCTGTGTTCCGAGCCAGACTCACGACAGCGAGAAGGTTTCCATCCAACTCGACTCTCATCATCACATCGAAGAGGTTCTCGTTCAAGGTCATATAACTCCAGACTCCCTCTTAGTTAAAGGTAAAAGGAATCCAAGACTTAGTCATGTTCGTTAGCTACCATTCCGCGCGAAAGTGAATTTTGCGTCAACTATCGCGTATTACTTATTGGTAGTATTATTTTTTATTAGATCCTCTTATTATAGCATTAGTATATTTAAACTTTTAATATTTCATTTTTTATGTAATTAAAAGTATATTTTTGTCCGAGCTGTTTAATTAGATCCTCGAAACGCTGCAACTGGCAATAGATATATAATATTCCGAATCCTCGCTGGTTAAAGAATCAAAGTATACTAACGCACTCTTAGAGAAAAGTGGAACGGAGTTACTCAGGTACGGATCAAACGTACATACGTACTCGGCCGTATACCACGGCAGGGTCTGGCCCATGGACTAAAGAATTAATAGATGAAGTAATGACCGTGAAAATTTTCAGCCCTCTCATTTTGTTAATATAAAACTAATTTAATTTTCAGTTATGTCAATATTCGAAAATGTATTGTCTTCCTAAAAAATATTTCTTTTTTATATGTAAATTACTTGTAAATTAGAAGGCAAAAATATGTGCACAAAACGTTTATTTAATGTGTAGGGAGTGGATTATGTAATAGGTAGGCTACTGACACAAAAATTACAGGATTCAATAGGCCCAGTAAGAAACTCCACAAAATGGACGTGCGATAGTCTCATTAAATCCTAACACGCGAGAATTACAAAAAGGGCGAACGTGAGAAAAGGAAAAGGTTAAGATACCCAAGTCAACAAGAGGAAACGAATAAACAAACAGTTCACGTCTCGGGATAAAATTATAAGAAAACGGAAGTATACGGAACAACTGAGTAAACACAAAGTACAACCAAACGAAATTATAACACAGTTCTGTAAACTCGGGTCATAGAATAGTTAGATTAGATGGAGCATGCAAGCAAATTGTGATACAGCGCCTTTTAAAACTCCGCCTTTAGGGTTTATGGGGTGGAACTAATGAGCCCCGACGACAGATTTGTCCCGGAGTCGAATCTAGGCCACGCCTTCCTGGAAATGAAACTATATATAGGCGAGCAATGAGAGAAATAGAGAGTCAAGAATTAAGCATTATAATTGTCATTAAGTATTGGGTTGAGGAATAAGTTCTTGCGGTTTTAGCAAATTTATTCATTACCATTAACAATTTTACAAAAACTTTATTTTTAATTGATAACAATATGCAATTTAATCAATAATCTATTCTCCGTTGTTATTTACGAATTCTTCCAAACGTTCAACTAGTTTTTCGATGCCTCTGCAATAAAAATCTCTGGATTTTAACTCGAATAATTTGTCTAACCAGGTTCTTAATAGCACATCAGTATTTAACGAAACGCCGCGCAAATTGTTGGAGAGCGATCGGAACAGATGGAAATTCGATGGAGCCAAGTCTGGCGAATATGGAGGATGCGGCAAGGTTTCCCAATTGAGCGTTTGGATGATGTCTTTTGTCATATTGGCAATGTGAGGACGAGCATTGTCGTGTTGCAGAAGGACTCCATAACGTCGATGAGGTCGCTTTTCACGAATAGCTTCGGCGAGTCGATACATTGTTGAACGTAGAGTTCTGCATTGATAATCTCGTTGTTCGCAATGAGTTCATAAAGAATGATGCCTTCACAATCCTACCACACACACAGCATCGTCTTTCGTGGATGAAGTCCTTGCTTTAATCGCGGAAGTGGTTTTTTTATTCGGGCTAGGCCATTGTTTTCGATGGTTCATGTTGACATAATCTGTCCTTATATCCACGAGTAGCCTTGTGACGAGCGAGCAAACCTGCGGCAATCGTGGAGCGTTGAAGTTTGTTGCTTTCGCTCAAAACGTGCGGAAACAATGCACCTAGTTTTTTAACTTTCCCCATCGAATGAAGGTGATACACTACAGTTTTTTTTATCACACCACAATTGTACAGCCAATTCTCTAGTCGATTGGCGAGGATTTTCATGAAAAGGTCGTTCAATCGATCTTCATCCAACTTAATGGGGAGACCAGAACGTTCTTCGTCATTAAGATTGAAATGACCGTTTTTGAAACGTGAAACCCACCATTGAGCTGTCCTTTCTGATAAAGCATTTTATTCGTACACAGTATAAATATCGCGACGAGCTTTGGCCCCGTTTGCATTGTTCCCGTCTCGATTGAAAATGAATAACAACAAGTGTCGAAAATGCACTTTTCTTTCAACTTGACATTCTATTTTGAGGGTATAGAACAAAAATTAAATTAACCCAACTTTTAAATAAACCGCAATGACTTATTACTCAACCTCAAGATGTAGCCTAAGCAAAAGCCTAATAGTCTACGCTGTTAAGAGACGTAGCCTAACCTTTGCAAATTTTGCTTTCATTATTTATTATTGTTTCTTAATATATGCACAAATCACGCCAACAAAACTTAAATCAACACAACATTAAAAAAACGCAAGAACTTATTCCTCAACCTAATATTATCATACCAGTATTAGCGTTTACGAAACCCCTTTTAAATTCACTCCAGAGTTTAATACTTCGCGTTGAATATATATAGACTACTAGTCACCAGCAAAGTAACATTGTGCCATGCCGCCTGCTCCCCTTATAATATTCATCTATTAGAGTCAGATACTTAGTTCACCTTCACCATATACTGGTCACCCCTATAAACTGCTGCCGCTATAAACTTTAGCCCCATAAATGTCTTCACCACGTAGTCCGTATTGTCATTACAGGGCACCCTCGGCAAACTGAAGAGAGAAGGGGTGCATGCACTCTCAAAATGGCTTACGATTATTTACATTTCAATAAATTCCCTTAAGCTCCTGTTTGATAAAGATGCTAGTTCCTTTTCATAGCTCCCTTTGTCTATTTATTTTGTTTTTTGGCAAGGAAGCGATAATAAAGGTATCGGCTTCGATTCTCGCCATACAAGGGGTGGTCAATAAGTTTTGCAAATCGGTAGGGCAAAACAGAGGAAGGGGGATGGCTGTTTGTGGGGGTGTTAGGAAAAGTTATGACAAGTCAGGACCTGCAGCCGCACGCTCCTGCCTCGTCTATTCAAGAAGCAGTAGCTGATTGCAGATCGCCAGTCACAATTTTTTCAACAATGGAGAAGGTTGAGCACCACCGCGCATTGATCAAATTTTTGACCAAGGAAGACAAGAATGCAAAGGAGATCCATGAACGCAAGATGCAAGTGGACACCGACACCGCACCTGCCTATGCAACCATTGCTCGCTGGAATAGGGAGTTCCGCCATGGTCGTGATTCCCTTGAAGATGACCCCCGTCCAGAACGCCCGTCAGACGTGACCAACAAGTACAATGTAGCCCGTGTGGAGAGGATCATCCTCGAAAATCGACGGGTGAAGGTCTAAGAAATCGAGCGAGAACTTGGAATATCACATGGAAGTGTTATGAAGATCATCCACGACAATTTGGCCATGACCAAGGTCTCTGCCCGTTGGGTCCCTAGAAACCTCACGCCCCATGATCGACTTCAACGTCGTCAAAGTCCACAAGGCCAGAGTTGCACAAGCTGCCCTGCGCGAGTGCCAATTCGAGGAGCTCAACAATTTCCCCTACAGTCCAGATCTGGCCCCTAGCGACTACTTTTTATTCCGCCAGCTCAAGGCTGCACTGCGTGTACGCCGGTTTGGGGACAATGAAGATGTCCAGCTCGCCGTCCAGGAGTGGATTGAACATCAGTCGGGATATTTCTGGTTGTCGGGGATTCGAAGCCTCAGGGACAAGTGGCGCAAGTGCATTGAAGTCGAGGGTAGTTATATTGAAAAATAATAAAACACTTTTCCTCATATCTCGTTTCCTTATATCCGAATTGCAAAACTTATTGACCGCCCCTCGTAATTGCTCGTTTTCAAAAATTTATTCATTCATTAAGCTACTACTTACTTTATAATCTCACTACTTATCCACCTACTTGGTTTGACCTATTAGAACGTATAGGCTTATAACACACCATTTTACTATTTATATTAAAAATGAACCCTGAAAATTTGATGAGATCTGAGCTTTCATGGACAGTTTTAGAAATATTTGGACTGAATAGAATTATGCTATAATTGCTCCTCCCAATTTCTACTTATTTCTCTTCTTTGGTCAAACTTAAATCTATATTTTCCCAAGTGTCGGTTCGTCTAGTCTTTGATGCAGGAAGCTCTCGTTTATAAATCATAGAAGTCGATTTTCTGTATTGTCCGCCATTTCATTAAGAAAAAAAAAACGTTTAAAAATTTCAATTACCGTATAGGTCGAAACGAAGGGTAACCACTTATAGGTGGATTACCACTTATGGGGAATAATGTTTTATAAATGTCCCTTAGTTATGGGGGTTACCAATTATGATAGTCACCGATTTACAGGGGTCTACCGGAGGAGAATTACCAATTTATGGGTAACCAACTTATATGAAGGTGAATTAAGTATGTGACTCCAAAGATGAATTCATATTTTGGCTGCGCTAACCGAAGGACTCAGGGCAATTGAGGTAAACAAGGACGTTACAAACATATACTTTATTCCAATATTGGCCTATAGTAGGGCAAGCGACACGTCACGAAGTTACTTTGTGGGACACTAGAAGTATATATATATATATATATATATATATATATATATATATATATATATATATATATATATATATATATATAAATATATATATATATATATATATATATATATATATATATATATATATATATATATATATATATATATATATATATATATATATATATATATATATATATAGATATATGCTTATTTCCTAGAAGCCATGGCCTAGAATACTCATTCTCCACCCCAAATGCGGAGCTAATGAACGATGTGTAAGTCGAATTGCATATCCCAAGTTTTATCAATATAACAAGATGCGGTTGTCACAGCTTTGGGATACAATTACTTTTGGTTAGCGGGTATATTTATTAAGGTATTTCTTAGACTTCCGTCTTTCGATAAAACTATTCTGAGAAGCGAAATGTTTGTTTACTCCTTTGTCTTGACACAGGTCATTTTGACCTTTCGCACGTTCGTATCTTGTTTCTCCCGCGCTCACTTACTTCCAACGGTCGCTTGCCTTCTATATATATATATATATATATATATATATATATATATATATATATATATATATATATATATATATATATATATATATATATATATATGCATTAACAAATATATTACATTCCTCATTTTTGTATTCAAATTCATAGATGCAAATTAATCTATACATTCTTAAATCCTTATTCCAATTTTAGACATATATTTTATATGAGTGAATTAAGCTGGGACTTTG
This sequence comes from Ceratothoa steindachneri, assembly GCA_963969495.1. NCBI lineage: Eukaryota > Metazoa > Arthropoda > Malacostraca > Isopoda > Cymothoidae > Ceratothoa > Ceratothoa steindachneri. The sequence goes on along the minus strand of OZ018327.1, from coordinate 109,585,101 downwards.
TCAAGCGTCCATTTTGTCAAGGTTTTCGCTGGACCAATTGAATCCTGCAATTTGAGGCCAGTAGCCTACCTATTACATAATCCGATCACTACAACCGCATATAACATTTACTTTTTGTATAAATAAAGCAGAAAACTTTTCAAAAAGAATAATATCGCAATCTTCCGTTGGAGAAGGAAGACGCAGTTTTTTTTGTTATTTTTCATCACTAACTCTATAATTTAGGAAGGGGATTTTTTTGAGTATTTGAATAATAATTTCATCTTAGTTTGGTAATAACTTATGTTTTTTTTATCAAAGTTATTTCTAATAATTCTTTTATAATATCAAAAAACAAAATGGTGAAGTTCAGAAATAAATATGAGTATTGAAATTTTGCGAATTTTTTAAAACCCCAAGAATTACAAATGTTGAAGTTCAGAAAATTTATTTTTATATATCTTTTATAACTCTATATTTTAGCAACTATATTTTTTGAAAGCGGGGAAATAGTTTAGAGTTCATTTTAAAAATTATTATAATTGGGGAAGTTCAGAAAATTTATAAATATTTAACCATGGCTGCTTTTTTTCAGATTTTAAATTTTAATCTTAGTAGCGAAGCGCAAGCTCTCTCCGTAGGGGGAGGAGTGGCGAAGCCATTGCCTGGTTATATAATTCTTTACTTGGAGACAAGTTTCTGAAGTAACTGGCTTCCATCATAAGTAGATGAATCATGACAAAGATTCTATTGGGTTTGAACTTATATATCAGCTGTTATTTCTTAAATGAGATCGAAAAACATAAGTATAAACAGAGGGGTTATCCGTGGCAAGCCAAATTAAATATTAAAAATAAAAATTGTTGACAAAACCAGGAACGGAGATGATGGGCGATACTAATCAGTTGGGTAGCAGAAATCTAATTTGGGGGTTATCTGTTGAACAAACAGGTTTTAAAGAAGGGGATAGGACGTATCCTGGGCTGAATCTTCTTTAGTTATATTTCTTTAGATGGCTGAATAGTATCTAAAGCTAAATTTTGACCTATCCAAGTCGTTAAGGTGGTTAAAGATTATATATATGCAGCGCTCGAAGTTCATTTTCCAGGCGAAGGTCGCCGCAGTCTTATGAGATGCGTTGGGATGGTGACCAGCCCGTTTTGCAGGCAAAAAAATCTGTCCAGCCACCACATAGGGTTAATAATATATACTCTTGGATCGGTGAGGGACAGAGAGCTGAGCGTATGGCGAAGAAATCGTCCAAAAGTGAAAAAAAAGTAAGAAGAATGCAATCTGAGAAAGTTTATCAAACTCTTTGATCCGTTTCAATTTTGATAAAGAAAGTATATACATATATCGCTGAGTAGGGGATTGGGATAAAAATGTTGACCAGCATACAAATGGCAGGACTCACTTAAACAGACGGGATAGTGAGAAAGTATAAACATATGGGTTAAGTGATTCAAGTCATCTTGAAGAAGAATATGATCGCAAATTATGTATTCTCGTAGAAAAAGAAAAGAAATAAAGGTATGATTCCTGGGGTGTCGGGTTACGATGGAGTGTGAAGGACAGGCGGCTGGAAGTCCTTACTACCTTGACATTGAGAAATGGGAGCGATTCCTATTCAACTGTAATAAAGTGGATAGTTGGGTGTGTCTTTATCTATGTGCAAATGTATCTATCCTTAATCAAAGCATATGTGTATATATATATACATATATATTGTATGTATATTGTGAGGGAATATATTCGCCCCCCCCCCCCTCACAACTGAGCTGATGGTCGTTAACCACAACGTCCTAACAGTGGAGACGCCGTAGCTCGCCCACTTAACCTTCTTCCTTGTCGATCCTCGTCCCGATGAAAAGCTTAACGGCCGGCCGAGACCACAGAATGCGCTAATCAGCTCAGGTCGGTCCCGAGACCCGAACAACGGTTAAAACAGCAAGATTTTCCCTAAGACCGGGTATTCAATTTCACCTCAGCTGTGAAATTGGAGGAGCGTCTCCCTAAAGCAAGAAGGTCCCTCGGGACCAGAGGTACGACGCTCTGAGAAAAACCGTCGAAGGAGTAACCTCCATGCGGCCTGTCCACGAATCCCCCTCCCCCCTCCTAACCCTTCCCCAGTGGGGTTGCGACGTATAAAAGCAAATATCTTTGGAAAAACGTGGTAGATTACCTTAGCCAGCAAGGCGAGGAAATTCCCTGCAAAGGCCGGGCTACCAACAGAAGGGACTAAGAAGAAGCTCATCCTCGAGCTAGTTCCTGGTGGCCACACCGAAATTTAAGTTAACTTGATCAAGTTAAACTTACTCTCGTCAGAGAAACCCCCTTATCCCGGTGTAGCCTAAAGCACCGATGTAGTCCTCGCCCTTGAGGAATACCGGAACTAAGAAGAAGCTCATCCTCGAGCTAGTTCCTGGTGGTCATATCGAACTTTAAGTTAACTTGATTTAAGAATCAAGTTCAACTTACTCTCTTCAGAGCAACCCCCCTATCCTGGTGTAGCCCAAAGTACCGAGATATTCCTCGACTTTGAGGAATGTCCCGAGTGAACTCCCTCCAGCACTCCCCTGAGTCAAAGGATTCAAGCATTGACTCATCACTAGCCAGTGCGAATTATTCCCCAGAGTAATCCGAAGAGAAGAAAGAAACATTCTTTCACTGCCTCGTGGTAAGATTGTTTCCTACCGAAGGCGTGAGTCTGTCCAGCCGCCACGCGCGCCAAAGGCCCCCGTGGCTTTAAAGCTATTTCGCCTGGACGAAAACATCTGGACAAGCGGCACGCGTCATCCAGACAACAACATTCCTGAGGTAACGTAACGATTGAGTTCAAGGTCAGACTCAAACTCGATCTAGTAGGAAGTTATAAAGGTATTTAAACCGCGGTATCCGTTTCTGTAAAGTTCGTTTGTATTTTTTATATTAAAGTGAGCTGTGAGTCAACCATCACTATAATTTCAAGTATGTCATTTTAGAAAGCCTCACTTAAATTTATTAAAGTCATTTCTGTACATTTAATGTGTCAATTTTCGTTGTTTGGTTCATGTTTTTTTTTTGTTTTAATTAAAGTTTTAGTTTTTCTAAACAAATTTTTATTCAATCCTCGAAACGCTAACAAGGCCCTAGGAACCCTCAAAGATTAAAGAAGAAATAATCAAATAATAAATAATTAATCATAATAATTATAAATATATAGCACTCTTAGAGATAAAACGTAATCGCGGAGTTTTGAAGTACGTAAACAACCCATACGTACGATCTCCATCCATCACTCGGTCCTTTCTATACCACGACATATATATTTAAATGTAAAGGTAGGGGTATAGAAATGTAGGAACAAGGTACATTTAAGTTGATTTGTATATGCTTTAGATACATGCACGTATGTACATGCCTATACATTCGCATGCACATATATGAGTATGTTAAAATAAGCAAATAGCAAAAGAGAGACGGGAGTATGCGTGTGTACATATGTATACAGCACCGTCCAAAAGATCAGAACCCCTATATTTCTGTCGCAACATTTTGCATAACTTTTTCCAGGAATAATCCATGGCTTCCAAAATTGGTGGACGATAACCTGCATGGGCAAAGGTTAATCACTTCTGGATTGATACAACGAAAGTTATCAGCTCATAAGTAATTGCTGAGATTGTTCTGATTTGTTAAAAATGATCCGAACGACAGCGAAAACAAATTTCTATTCAAATATAACGCTTAAATTATCAGTAGGAAACCTTTGTACGAGTTATAGGCAATTAGTATTTAGTGTTAAGGCCTTGATTCTCGATGATTCTTTGACATCTCTTGCTTCAGGAACGAACCAACTGTGAACACCTTTGGAATATAATCTTGCTCCGTTCTTTAACTGTTTGCGGATTCTCCATTTAAACCTTTCTCAGTGAATTCTAAACATTTTAAATGGGATTCAGGTCCCGGCAGGTAGGCTAGTTCATATAATTATGCGCTCGTCGGCCAGGAAAGTCTTGAGTAACTTGGTCGTGTGACAGGGTCGATATCCTGCATGAAAATTCCAGGTTAGGCTTCAAGGCTCGCATATGAGGCAAAGCATGCTGTCTCAGCAATTCTTTGTACACTTGGGCATTCACTGTGTCCCGTAGGCAGACAAATGGCCCAGTGCCTTATATTAAATTCAGGCCCAATACCATGATACTTCCTCCACCCAAACTTCATCCTTTTTGGTGCAAGTGACAAGACCATTTTTGCCTACTCCTCGATGAACTAATCCCTTGTCACCGGATCCGAGCAAACTAAACTCTGACTCGTAACTAAAGTGAACTTGAGTTCATTGGTCATTTGTCCACGTAACGTGTTCACTGGTAAATCCAACACCAGCCTTCTAGATTTATGACTGATTGATCAATGGCTTGGCTGCGGATGTGCGAGTGTGAGGATTGTCATCCTCTAGCCGACATGGCACAATCTGCCTGGAGCCATTGATAGCCAATGTTTCACTAATCTCTTTAGGTCATTTGGAAGGACGTTGAGGCCAATGATTTTTTAAAGTTCTTCCCTTTTCTTTGCAGCCAGCGTTCATTAAGTCTTGGCAGTAGAAGTCAGGGGTAGTGAATTTCTAGTTTGTGTATTAAATATTCTTCATGAATTCAATCATTTTCGTTCTGGTGGTTTTGACGCAGTTATGATGGGAATATCTATTTTAAAGAAGCAACTTCGTTTCACGTTCCTCCAGCTCGACGCAAAGATTGGCCACTCAGAGCTATGTGTAAAGGCACGATTGAGATATGAGTAACGCTGCAAGAAACGTTTGTGGCTCTTTGCTCGGTGGGTTAAACAAAAGGTGAGATTTGTTTTACTTTTAACTAGACCTGAGTGTCGAAATGCTGGGGTGCTGGGGTCTGAGGACATCGAGAAAGGCTAGTTCGGGGATAATCTTTTATGCACGAATTGTAAACGAGTGGAGTTGAAGGAGTGTCGGTTTCAAGTTACCGATGTCATGGTTTGAGATGTTTAGAAAAGAAGGCTTCAAAGATTCACGCCTATATTCATGGCTGTAAATATGAGAAAGCTTGGAACAAGTTCTCTTCAATGCAGTTTTACTAAAGCGGCTAACTTGAAGAAGTAGAATGAACCAGAATAACTTTTAGTGAGTTTCCAAGCTTGATTGGAGATATCTCCCCTTAATAGTGGACACAAAGTAGGCTCATAATAAAAAACGAAATATATTCCCCTCTGGCTTCTTCCGGTTAACAAAGACCGAAGATAGCCCCTGCAAAGTGGTGCCATCTTTTCCTTATAATACTTGTTTCTCCCTTACCATCTTCTGCTCTTCTCCCAACTAGCACACGATATCATTACTATCCATAAGGCCTCAGACACAATTTTTAGTAAGATGTAGGGAACCTATGCACTGCACAACTCTAAACAGCCATAAAAAAGGACTTGTAGAGACATTGAGCCAAAATAATTCAGTAAGACTGCTGCTAAGGCTATGCCTATTTCTTGAAGGTAGTCAAGTAGTGTGCGCCCCTTGATAAGCAGGCGACATATAAGTATTTGGGAGACACCATTACCCGGCTTTCCAACAAGACTTGACCAGACGTAAATGACAGGCCTTTATGATCAAGGCGACTTCCGGCTCAACTCCACGCTGAGAGCGAGATAAAGAGAAGCGGACTTCTTTTTCTCGTACCGCATGATGCAATTTGCCCCAAGAACACATTTCCCTCCAAGCAGGGAACACACCAGATTCCTTAATATAGGGGAGGGTACAACCAGCCTGTCAAGCTACGCGGAGTTCAGTTAGTTCAAATCCTGGAATCGAAGGCAACGGTCGCCGCTAACAAATCAATTTTCATCATCGACGAGCAACACGACTCGAAGCTACTCTTCCATTGTTCGATAATTCGACGCGTTTCTCATAAATTTACCGAATTCAAAGACTATTTAAAGAAATCCTCGCATTATCAATTACTTTAACATACGCCAGACAGTCTAGTTATAAATTTCTATAACTACAGTGTTTTATAGTATCTTAAGTGAAGCGATATATCCAGTCTAAAGATTAATAGTAAATTAATTATCATTAGCGATTTCCATTGAAATGTTTAACTCCATCTTTATGTGTTAATATTTCCTTTATATATTCTCTTAATATTATTTAATTTTGTATATTAAATTAATATTGTTTAACTGTGTAATGTGTATGTTAATGCTGCACAAAATATAATCTTTATGCTTGGAATACTCCAGACTAAAGAAATACATTCAAAGTCTTCCAAAGTCACTACGAGTAGACAATGCCCTCGTTCGTTTCAGAGGCGAATAAAGGCAAATATGACCGAGTAGCATACATTTTAGTAGCATCAATGACAGTAGTGCTGGGCTAAGAAGTGGGTACTAAAAATAAGTTATAGAACAGGAAAGATCCTTAATAAAGAGCGACACGGGCTAACCTCCTCTTTTTCAGGGCAAATATGTTGCCCCACGATTGGGACAATGAAGCTCGGCACAAAAGGAGTTCACAGCACAATGAGACTGGGTTTGGAAAAGTCTCAACTATTACCATTATTCTGCATGGGGCTCGATAAGAGTGGAGGTTCGTGTATAGGCACTGCGGAACTGCAGCGTCCCCTATTTCCACTCGATATTATTTTAATCGCCTCTAAGTTCACCTTCTTCAGGAGGTATGTTACGCGACCCCAAGTTCACCTAATTCAGGAGATATGTTACTCGACCCCAAGTTCACCTACTTCAGGAGATATGTTACTCGACCCCAAGTTCACCTACTTCAGGGAATATGTTACTCGACCCCAAGTTCGCCTACTTCAGGAGATATGTTACTCGAGGCCAAGTTCATCTACTTCAGGAAATATGTTACTCGACCCCAAGTTCACCTACCCCAGGAGATATGTTACTCGACCCCAAGTTCACTTACCCCAGGAGATATGTTACTCGACCCCAAGATCACCTACTTTAGGATGCATGTTACTCGACCCCAAGTTCACCTACTTCAGGAGATATGTTACTCGACCCCAAGTTCACCTTCTTCAGCAGGTATGTTGCTGTACTCTAAGTTCACTTACTTCAGGAGGAATGCTAATTTACCCCAAGTTTACCTTCTTCAGGAGCTATGTTACTGGACCTCAAGTTAACCTTCTATGTCTAGGCCATCCCATGTTTCACACGTAAATAATTTGAGTGGTAGCAGTGAAGAGGGTGAATTTGAGCTTTTGAGGACTGGCGTGATGCAACGTTTCGGGGTGAATGTGTGAGTTTGAGAATTATGAGGGTGAAGCTGAGACTTGCAAGGGTAAAATTGTGCGTAGTTGTAGTGTAGGGTCCCTGTAATGATAGAAGTGATGCTAAGAAAGAGAAGTTCTTGAATTACTTGTGACGCTTAGTGGAAAGAATTGTGAATGGGATTCAGTGTGTGGAGGTAGGTGATAGGAATGGACGAATAGATGGCAGGGTGAGAGATACAATAACTGGAGCTCCATATACCCATGCAGATGATGGCATCGGTTGTGTGCTAAAAGAAACTTACACGTGGCAAACACATTCTTTCAGCCCAAGGCTTTGGAAATATGCAAATATGTTGGGCAAATGAGCAAAGAAGACGGGAGGGGGTCAGTAAGAGCATGATTTATCTGTATTTAGTAATAAATAATATGCTAGGAATATCTTTGATATGAAAGCTGGTGATCGTAGGTAAGGCTAAATTGTCTGGTGCATAGTAGGGCCTTCGCGTGACTTTTAACCCCCCCCCCACTGCAACTTTTTGTTTCGAGGTCTCATCCCTTTAATCAAAGTTCATAATCTACGTACCTTTTATTCATAGCTATATTTTACTTTATTCTATCTAGAGTTCAATATTTCACGTTACCCTAAAGAAAATCTTTAAAAGTATAAGTTAAACATAGATATCATAGACAATCCACAAAGTCTTTCCTGTGCCATAGTGGACCGCATGTATGATTTAATCAACTTTACTTTAGAGAAATTGCGCTCTCTGCTTGCAGCAATCAAGGCTTTGAAAGTTAATTCGCAAAGCCACTAACACATCAGGGAAAATCCAACAAGGCCGGATTTGTCAATATAATCGGACTTTCTTGCACTCAGGTGATAGAAAATGCGAAAGGAAACGAAGCTCTTCCGCTAGCTCTGTGTTCTCAATATCTGCATTGACAATGTAATCATCGGTATGTACTGTGAGTGCAGTGGAAACAATTGCACAGTGTTCCAGTAGCTTCTGATTTCCCTAATGTTTCAGTAAAGGAATGTTGTAAAGGAACGAAAGGGTGTCGTTTTGCTTGTTCAACATGTCAAACGATAACAAGGAAGACAAGCGCAACGTCGATTCCATGAAAAAAGAAATGCACTTTGAATATTTGCAAAGCATCAACGAGAGGTTCATCTTTACTTTTTCATATCCAAAGTGGTATGAAACACGACGTTTCCTTTCAATTGGCATCTCCGCCGGTATCTCCAGTTGTTCACAAAATTTGGTTGCGACGTTGACTGATGATGAGAAAAACGTGTCGTTTTTTCGATAGTTGCGCACCAAAGACTGTGTGGATGTGATAAGCTCCTGGGCAACGACAACTTGCATATTTTCATGGCAAAGTAGCTTGCTGAGTTTATGATATCAATTAAATAGATCGTATCATATTACCAAACACAGAAGAAAACAATTTATGCAGCTAACGCGTTTGCTTCTCAGTAAACTTTGGAATCTTTGCCGTTGGAATCATTACACTAGCCAACAAATTTTAACTTTGTCTCTGCTACTTGAGTAAATGTTGTCGTAACTAACTAATTTTAGTGCGCTTATTCCAAATCTGTGCTTAGATTTGTCCATGCACGTAAGGTTCCTGAGTTATTCAACTAGGCTATATGGCTCACTTTGTCACCTTGGATCAATTAATGATATAATTATTACGAGTTTGAGAATAATGAGACATTTCTGGGCAAAGTTTTGGAATCGGGGCACCCTATTTGGCATTATGTACGTCCTTTTGCAGACCCAGACAAGATATGTATTACATATAAAAGAGGTAGTACTCACCTAACTATAAATTTCTTCAAAAATGCTTGAGATTCCTGCTCTTGCGCTTGTACGTGGATATAGGATCCTCCCGTTGTAGGAACCAGCAGTAGTCACCCATCGAGTTTTCATGCTTCCAATTTCGCTTTCCCAGCGAGTGTCTGATGGATATTTCATAGCGATGGATCAAAATTCTTTCAAAGTGTTCCATCTAGAAGTTGATGCTGCAAAAAGTGAATATACTCACTGCAAGTAACCAAATAAAGATATATTATTACCGATGACCTTGCTACATAGCACATAACAAGGTTTAGACTGGTGATTCGTGGAAGGTAAAAAGAACGCTCGCGGATTCTTCTTTAGAAGTCTTGCTTGGACGCCAGAATATTTTCCCTTCATACTACTACCATTATCATAATTTTTGGCCTCTACAATCCATCATATCCAGCCCCAACGAAGCGAGATTGTCCAAGATCGATTAAAAAAGTCCGGCTCCACTTGTGTCAGCAACTTTCAAAACCCCAACAAAGTATTCTTTGATTTCGGCTTTGTCTTTTTGAAATTGGACGGAACGGATGATCATTGTCATTTGCTCCTGATGGCTGATATGTGGCGTGCAATCAAGTATAATGCTGTAGTATTTTGCACCATTCACCCGATTGGTGATTTCTTTCAAAATGTGGTCCGAACTGAGTGATATCAATTCATTTTGACTCTCAGGTCCCAAATAATTAGCAACTGTTTCTGCATTCTGAATACGTCGCAGGTGTTCTGCCAAAATGTGATCTAACTTTGCAAGCAATTGCATTTCGCCTAAAAAAATTCCAATACCATGATCGTAGAGCCTATCGGAAACATCACAAAAGGCCATATTCTTCTTTGCTTAAAAGAGAACAATTGCAAAGATACGTTCTAACCTTGCGCGATAATGAGCATTGATTTCTCATCTTCTTCTAAGGTCTTGCTCAAATATTTCCAACTGATGAATCCTTCAGACGTTAGGCTCATTTTACTGCGACCAAACAGCTTGGAACAGAAACAACATATAGCATCCTGCTGAATTGGATATACAAGCTACGTTCGAACTATCGTTTGGACATTTGGCAGCATCTTAGAATAGAAGTCGGGATTAAATCTGCGGTTTTATTTTGATTTTGGAAATTTGTATTTTTTTATTTAAACAGCTCCAAGTTTTACAATGCCATCGGATATAGTTTCTAGCCAAGATGCAGTATCAGTAGTGCTAGTAATTGCTTCTTGTTGCACAACCATATTTTCAGCAAAAGGTAAAGGTTGTCGTATTCCCCTCTGCTGATGAAAATGTTGTAACCTGCTGTGACTTTTCCTCGCACCCACGCATCTGTTGTTGCTTGGCAGTTCCGTCATTATTTGCTTGCCTGTCTTCTCCGGGCAGAGGTTCTAATAAAAAAAAAACTAGCCGTTTATAAAATATTTAAAATTCGCGTACAATTCGGTCGTATTAACAAAACATCAAATCCTATTTTCCTTATTCAATTTAGGTGAGTAATAAAGACCATGAGTATAAAAAGCCTATTTAGGTAGGGACGTTCGTGTTACAATGTAATATTTTTACAAGAACTTTTGCAAGTAGAATGTATTACCATTTTATTACTTGAAAATTTCAGTTAACGTAGTTTAATTTTTCTTCAACATCTTAACCAAAGTAGATAACGGGTGGCCCAAAATTTACTTCACATTTAAAAAAAATTAATAACACAAAAACTAATTAAGTTATAAAAGTGGGTGATATATAAAATGGAAGAGGAGATCTTGGGGTCTTATTGTGGTACAAAAGTTACTTCATATTTTAATTGTTTATCTATAATACGTATATAAAGAATATAATACACGATAATTCCCGACTAATTATTAACCCAGAATGGCAAGATACAGCAAAGAACAGCGAGCAAGAATTGTGACTACTTATTTAAAACATAATGGATCAATTGCTACTGTTCAGAGGGACTTTAGAACAGCATTTAATCAACGAAACAGTCCCTCGAGGCATTGCATTCTTGCTATCAAGGTTCAGAGAATCGGGGGCTACAGGTGATAAAGAACGATCTGGTAGACCGAGATCTGTGCGAAATGCAGGTGTCATTCAGCGTGTTTTAACCAGTGTTCAACAACAGCCACAAACGTCAACTAGGATAGGTTCCAGTCAACTAGGAATTTCTCGAACATCATTGCAACGAATCCTAACAAAAGAATGGAAACTTCATCCATACAAAATTCAAATAACTCAACAATTAAATATTGCAAACCATCAAAAAAGAATAAACTTTGCACGCGCATTTTTGGGACTAACAAATGATCCGACTTTTGCCTCGCACCTAATCATGGCCGATGATAATAAACAAAATTGCAAATTCTGGTGTGCTGAAAACTCCATGATAATTCACGAGCAGCCTCTTCATGCACAGAAAGTTACGGTTGGTGCGGCATAACCAGGTCGAGAATCATTGGTCCCTACTTCTTCGAGGATGCTGACGGAAAAACAGTGACAGTAAGAGGGAACACTTACAGAGAAATGATACAAGATTATTTATTGCCAGAAATGGAAGATTTGGATATGCACGATAAGTGGTTTCAACAAGATGGGGTGACACCACACACAGCGAGAGAAGCCATGGCAACACTAAGAGCAGCCTTCCCTAGTCGGTTAATTTCACGTTTAGGTGACGTTTCTTGGCCACCATGAACACCTGATTTTACCCCTCTAGATTTTTTCCTTTGGGAATACCTTAAAGAAAATGTATACGTAAATAAACATAATAATCTTCAAGAATTGAAACAAAACATCATTGAAGAAATCGACAGAATCACTCCTGATGTTTTGGAAAATGTCATGGAAAATATGGTGCAAAGAATCCGCCTTTGTTTTAACAATAATGGAGAACATTTAAAAGATATTATATTTAAATAATAGAAATAAAAGATCTCTTCTTTCATTTTATATATCACCCCCTTTTATAACTTAATTAGTTTTTGTGTTATTAATTTTTTAAATGTGAAGTCAATTTTGGGCCACCCGTTATATGACTCATCTACGTACGTTGATCTTAAGACGAGGGGCCCCTCAACCACAGAGGCCTCTTGCAACCGCAGGGGTTGCAGAGGTTGAGCGACGGCCCTTGTGCATAGATGGGACAACTTTAGGTAAGCGGAAAGGAAGTGAGAATTAAAAGAGAAATGCTATAATTCAGAAAGAGGGGTTAGAGCGTGCGAGAATGCTTCAGAATATGAGAGAGGAAGCAAGGGTGAACATGAAGATAGAGCAAATGTGGAAAATATTTAATTAAGTGATAGTGAGGAGTACCAATGCTATAGATGTCTGTGATAGAACTGGATAAGAAAGCAAACACTTCGACTGGTATAGTGACGATGTCAAACGGGTAGTGGAGCGAAAATGGCACATATATCAGTGTAATAGTAAAGATGAGAATGTTAAGGAATGCGGATGAATACATACAATGTGAAGGAAAGAAAAGTGAAACTAGTGAATGAAAATAGTAAGATAACAGCTAAAAATCATATGACAAGAATATGAATGATGATCTGGATGGGAACAGGAAGTTCGCTTGGAAGGAAGCGAGAAAGGTGAGACACCAAGCGAACAAAAGCTCTGTGGACATCAAACATAAAAATGACACAGTAATTTGCCCAGTTGGATAATGTGGGTGTGGAAGGTGAAGCGAATGTGAATATGATTGGCTTCGTTGGTGTAAACCGGGTGTGGCATCAGGTTATGAAAGAAGTAAGCATGAAATGTTAACGCCGTGAGAGGACTGAAAATATAAAATCAGCTGGAATAAGTGATATAGTCTCTAAATACTAAAAAATGGTGGTTGTAGTGTTATAGAATGGGTCAATTACCTGTGTTGTAAAGTGAACTAAGGTAGAAGAGTACCTTTGAACTTGAAGAATGCAGTGATAGTACCGTTGTATAAGTATAAAAGGGGAGACGGGCGAATGCAACAACTACAGGCAGATAAGTCTGTTGAGGCAAGATTTAAAGACAAATCTTGATTAAGCGTAAAAAATTATTACTGAGTGATTGATAGGCGATATCTTTACCATCATCATTATCCTGTTTGCAACTTTCTCTCTCATTGTGTTCTAAGTCGCGCGGTAAAGGTGACAAGAAGTTTGAAAAGTCGTATGTAAGTGCACAGGACTGCTCAATGAAAACCCATTGTTTGTACCAGGGAACACGCCTTGCTTGTACATCAGTTCATGTGCTCTTCAGCCCCAGCACCACGTACCCTCTCTCCAGAAGTCCGATAATGGCAGATGGTTCCTAACGAAACTAAGAGGCTTCCCCTCCGTACCATAAGGGAGAGAACAAATCCAGACAGAACAACAGTGCCCAAAACAGTCAACGATACTCTCATTGAGGTCCTACTAAGTGTCCTAGATACTCCCTTAGACTACACTACGATCTGCCACACTCAGTATGACGTGGAGATCATGGTTTCGGAGAAGGCAAAAGAAGCGTTCAAAAACCATCTGCCTAGAAGTCAACACAACTCGCAAAATCCTTGTCCAACGTATTTACAATCGTTCTTTGCAGACTTGATCCAGTTTTCTCCGAAAACACCCCGGAAGGAGATCCAGCAGGAACTCGAAGAGAATGGTATATCCCTCTGGATATTTGCTACAGGTAGTACGTGCTTAAGAGCCACCCACTAGAGTGTCCAACAGCAGAGAAAGTGGGCTCTAACTGCGCCAGGGTTGGGCAAGAGTGGAAAAGTCGGACTCAAACGTGTGTAAACTGTGGAGGGGTTCATAATGCCTTGCCATGAAGTATCCCATCCACAGGGAAACACTAAAAAAAACACCTCAACAACTCGAAGAAAGAAAACACGACCACGTATAAGAAAGCAGCAGCTACTGCGGCTTAACCAATGACGAGGATTCACACGCTTAAGCTAATAATAACACGATAAAATGAGCAAATAAATCCCACTAATACAATACGCGCACATGGTAAACCTTGGCATAGCGGAGAACTTTCAACGAAAACCTGAATAACTTACTAAAAAAAAACGGTTTCAAAAAGAATCTTGGGTTCGCTTCAAATTCACCATCAGAGGAAATAATCAATATCTCCATGGTAGACGAAGTAACGGAAGAAGAAGGAAGTAACAGGAGAAGAGGAAGAAAGTTAAGAAAAGAAGGAAGAACGACAAGAATCCAATTGGCAAAATCTCATGAGAGTAGGATTAACGAAGGACGACAAAAGAAAAAGAATTCGAAACCTCCGGTACAACACGAAAAAAAGCCCCCTCTCCAAAAAAAAAGACAAAGGAGGATGAAGTACCAATAAGGCTGGAACCAGACATTTTTGAACAGGGGAATCTGTTCAACGGAGAAGATATGGACCTCAAACTCTTCGACTTCCAGATGTGTAAATTCTCAGCGAAAAAAAACGGCGGAAAATGATACGTGGACTAAATAAACGTAAACACAAATGGACACACGGGGGTAAATATCCACAAGAGGCAGCGAAAAAACTCCTGCTGGAGGATCCGAACTTCGTCGCAGACAGCAGCTGAGGTATCGTCAAACGTCGACACATTCAATACCATCGCAAAACGGCAGAACTCAGTGGAAATCGAGTGAACCCATAAACGTACAATAAATAGCGAGAACAGAAATAAACGTGTATAAAATAATAGTTTGAAATGATAAAAACAACCATACAAATCAGTATTAAAAGTGTTCAAATATTCTATATTAAAAAGTGCTAATAAGTGTTAATAATCTACCTGAGTGTTAATAGCGTCGTAATTAAATCACAAAAGCGAGGAAACAAGTCCAAAGAAGTTTTTAGTGCCTAAACTTTAATATTAATAATAACATAGTTAAAATCGCACAATTAAAGAATAATAGAAGTGATAACTAATAACATTTGCCATTATTAGTAATAAAATTTATATTAAAAGTATAAAGGAGGCAAATAAAACTACCAAAATGTGATAGGATAAAGTAGATCTAATTATTAATTTCATCAATAGCTATAAGCGGCCAAATAAAATTGTATATTAATTAAAAGAAGTGCTTTAAATAATTAACAACAACTAATATTATATAATATTAAATATTACAGGAGTAAATCCATAAAAGTATAGAACTAATTAAACATATACATTGGAAACTATATTTATTACTCCAGTCTATCTGAGGATTTGCTCCTCTACACACACTTTCCCTCTCTTTCAACACTTAAGAACTTTTTAACTTAAATTTTTGGTTCTTTTTATAAACTTGTACTTGAACTAATCGGCGATAAACAAGCTTATTTAGAGCGGATATAGATGGGTCGGGAATATTTCATATTTCCGCCAGTCGTTATTTATTTATTTAGTTTGTTATACATAATGTATTATAATTGGATATCTTAACCTTCATCCCTTTCGTAAAGTTGTTAAAGTCATATTTGAAGGATAGTTTTTGTTTCTTATATTGTAATTAAATTGATGGTCAAACTTCAGAAGATCTACGCCGTATTTTTAGTGTTATACATGTACTGACGGTCTTTTAAGGCATTCCAGTCGGCAGATATGGTTTCAGTTTGGCGCGGAAAGTACATATTTTTAAGATATTATACCTTAAATGATTTAAATTTGACAATGAAATACAGCGAGCCTTGCTTTCTTTTAATGTGAAAATAAACCATAATTTTCACACACTGGCAACTTTAGTTCGGCCTTATTTCAAACATTGGCAATCCTGGAGGCAAGCAGTTAAAAGAACGCGAGTCTTGTTAACTCAGTTTGTTGGCCTTCAATAGGTGGAAAAGAAGCGCGGCTCGATTATAATAGTGAAAGGTGGAGATGGTTTAGTTTATGTCGTGAAGTGATTATTTATTAGGTAATTTAAGACGACAGTACCACCGACATTTAGTAATCGCATTCAAATCTGGTGTTTAACCTTTCGAATTATGAATATTACGCGTTTTTTTAAAGTTGCGGGGGGAGGAGAGTGCAAATCCTCACCATTAAGTGGGGGTTTGGGGGGTAGGAGCCCCTCATTTCGAAAGTAACGAAAGAATGTTAATTTTTGGCCGAAATAGCCTAAAGTAGGCGGCGCTATCGTCTTTATTACTTCGATAAACTTGCAGAACCGATCGCATAAATTATAGTCCAGAAATAGCCCCCAAAACGGCTTAGGTCTTCTGAAGTTGCACCAAACGCTGTTTTTAGGTTATCTCGTGAGTAACAACACAAGGAAGGCATTGAATCATTAAATATTTTCGAAGCTTTGCCATAATTTTTTTTTTCGTCACCTTGTAAGAAATTGTCACATCCAATTTCGCTAGTTTCAATTTTTCCCAGTTGCCGAGCCCATGGTTGTTTTGGACCAACCATCATCGAGTCATTATTGGTATTTTCTTTCAAAGTTAAAAAAAAATGTGTTTAAAACTCCCCTACCGAAAATAGCCGGATAGGAATATAAAGTTGGCTCACAAACACAAGGTGAAGTGGCCCAGCATCACATCTTCGGATGGGGTATGGCTAAGAAAAGCTCGGGTCAAAGGACCTTTATTGACAGAGACAACATAATAGATAAAACTCAGGGGTCAAAGTCCAGGCCCACACTAGCAGAGCCCATAGTTGTTTTGGGCCAACCATCATCGAGTCATTATTGGTATTTTCTTTCAAAGTTAAAAAAATGTGTTTAAAACTCTCCTACCGAAAATGGCCGGATAAGAATATAAAGTTGGCTCACAAACACAAGGTGAAGTGGCCCAGCATCACATCTTCGGATGGAGTATGGCTAAGAAAAGCTCGGGTCAAAGGAACTTTATTGACAGAGACAACAGAATAGATAAAACTCAGGGGTCAAAGTCCAGGCCCACACTAGCAGAGCCCATAGTTGTTTTGGGCCAACCATCATCGAGTCATTATTGGTATTTTCTTTCAAAGTTAAAAAAATGTGTTTAAAACTCTCCTACCGAAAATAGCCGGATAAGAATATAAAGTTGGCTCGCAAACACAAGGTGAAGTGGCCCAGCATCACATCTTCGGATGGGGTATGGCTAAGAAAAGCTCGGTCAAAGGACCTTTATTGACAGAGAAAGACAGAGACAACAGAATAGATAAAACTCAGGGGTCAAATTTGAGGTCCACACTAGCCGAACAGCAATACTTGTTCTCTGCCTGTACCATCCAGTTTCCCTAGGGCTACCAGTAGTCTCACTGAGAAAAAAACCTATTTCTTTAAGTATCCGTGCACTTGAAGAACCAACGACCTCACTAGTTTCAATGGCTATTGACTTAAACAGAAACCTCTCAGTGAGGGCAAAATACTTTATCCTTTTGGAATTTTCTGCAGCTGTTGCAGCTGAAGCTGCAGAGACAGCTGACCTGTTAATAATATGCTCTGCATAAGTGTTGATACAGGTTACATTCCAACACAGACTCTTTCCATTCCTAAAAGTTTAGTCAGCCATTGATGGTTTTAGCTCAATTTGCGACTAAGGCTTATTATCGCCTTGGTTAATTT
Source organism: Ceratothoa steindachneri (assembly GCA_963969495.1). Taxonomy (NCBI): domain Eukaryota; kingdom Metazoa; phylum Arthropoda; class Malacostraca; order Isopoda; family Cymothoidae; genus Ceratothoa; species Ceratothoa steindachneri. The sequence continues at coordinate 109,567,556 of OZ018327.1, read as the reverse complement.
ACTGATTTGCAGTCGATTCTAGTTGAAAGATCGTTGCATTGAATTAAACTTAAATTGATTAAGTACATAGACTCCGCTTTTACGCTTAGTTGGCTAAGTAAGCCATTTGGAGTAAGGGTGTCTACTCCAGGATTTCATCGTTTCCTGCCTAGAGAGACGGGGTTTGAAGAGGGGGGACTTTTACGATGATCCATCTTCCAACAGGGCAGACATACAAGTTATTGATTTGAACCTATTTAATTTTCATTCTCCAACTTTCCTAAGGCGGCAGCTTCATTTTCGGCCTAGTTGGAGTCCTTAAAACTAAGTACTAACTTATATGTGTACTAGTCAATTGAGCGGATTCCCAATGAACCTTGTTGTGTTCTCATCATAGTCAATTTATAAGAATAGTTTAAAGTAAAATCAAGCATTCTAATTTTGGTAGTCGGAAAAATTTCAAACTAGTTGCTCCTACATTACTTAATTTAAGACGTAGATAGCGCCGTCATTTCCAACGTTTTAGAGCCTTCTAATCAAAGAAGGTTATATAAGCCATGTTATTCAGCTCATCGAATTACATAGCAATATCTATTTATTTATGAAATTCTGAAGAAATTTATTTTTCGAAATTTGGTTAGTTTTTCTAAGTCCGGAGAGTTCTTTCCCAATAACGCGCCGCAGACGCATGAGCAATATGGCATAGACCCACCGACGCATGCGTAGCCTGGCAGCAACACACCAACGCATTCGTGACCTGTCATGACATCATTTTTTGACCATTCGCAAGTCAGATAGTTTTAGACGAAATATGCTTTTGCCCGAGCGCATTTTTTAAAAATTACTTGTGAAGGAGGGTGCGACCTTAATTTCGAGGTTTATTTACCGAAGTTCTGTGCAATCGCTAGTCTACTGTTGAATTTTTAGTTGATCACGGTGTTCTTAAAGACAAATATAACTGTCCTAAGTATAATGCTATTCTGAAATTGAATAATTTAGGTAAATTTCGGTGCGACAAACGCGTTTATTGTGGCAAGGAATTTACAAGTTGTTGAGTTCAAACTTCAGGATCGCGCTTCATTTCTTTTGCTGAAAGTTTCCTCGACTAAAAGATCGATTTCACCATTTTTGGAAGGTGGTTAGTACGTTGTATCCGCCGGCAGAAACATTATAAGGTAAGGAAACGAAACTCGTTTGTTTAACAATGGCCTTATGCATTCGAATCTGCGGTAAGCTTTCAAATTAGGAATATTACTAGTTATCTTTGGCGCAAATAGCCTAAAGTAGGCGGTGCTATCGTCGTCTAAAATTACCCTACATTATTTCCAACTTTAAAATTGATTCCATTTGCCATTAGGGTAACGATTATATTTAATATGGCTTCTAATCTTGTATTTCACATTGTGTAGTTTTATTGTCTCTTCGACCAATCTCACTCTTAGGCAGATTTTCCCTTCACCTATATCATAACATAACATAATTCAAAGGATAACAAAAGCCACAAGGGCCATATCAGAGGTCATCGGAGTCAAAACACACCCCATAAACTGCATCTAAAAGGCATCACCATCATGGCTTGTCAAAAAACTAAATCATGCTATACACATACCAATAATATTATATATACACAAATTGATATTACAATATGTCATTTACCCCAATACTACTTAAAAAAAACATGATATGTAACATACACTCCCCATATACTCATCTAACCTGCATTTGAAGACATTCAAATTTGCACTGCTTATTGTCTTCTGTGGTAAACCATTTCAGTAATCTACCACTCTGTTGGTGGAAAAATACTTTCGCATATCTAACCTAGACGTTTTTTTAGAAATTTTCAAGTGGTAGCCCATAATCCTATTACTCCCTTCGGTAATACTTCAGTTTAGGGGCGCACGATAGGGGGCGCTGTTTCTGGGCTACAATTTTGGGCTACAATCTACTCCTTATGACATCAGACGGTAGCTTCAAAGCGGGCCAATCACGGCGTTGTATTTGTTTTGTTATTTTGTATTTTCCTTTCTTCTTTATTATTTAGTAAATGCCTGCACTTCTACTTAATTATATTATTTAGTAATGCATTGATTTTTTTATAATTACTAATGTATTAAACTTTATATGTTTTGTTTAACTATTTTTGTGAAACTAAATCATTAATTTCATACACTGGCAACCTTAATTCAACCTTATTTCAAACATTGACAACCCTGAAACCGAGTAGTTAAAAGAGCGCGATACCCGTGAATACGGTTTGTTCGACTTCAATACGACTTGTGTTAATTCCTCGGCCAATTTAATAGACTTTTTTATAGATCGTGGTCTCATTTAAAAGAAGCGCGGCTCAATTATAATAGTGAAAGGTGAAGATAGTGTAAACCTGAAGATCTGCGTCACGAACTCGCCTCCGCTGTTCCCCGGTCCTGGCCGCATAATATTTCGTCCATATTCCAATAAGTTTCACCTTTTTTGACTAAATTTGAGTGGCCTAAAATTGAGAGGAGCCCGTTTAGGGTCCCGTCGAGAACCTTAATCTATCCGAACGTTTTTTTTTTAGCCTTTTGGGGGGCGGAGCTCCCCGAGGGCAATATGGCAAATAAATATGTATTCCCATGTAATTTGATGAGCTGAATAAGATTGCTTCTATAGACCTTTTTAATTAGAAGGCTCTAAAACCTTGGAGATGACGGCGCTATCTTCGTCTTAAATTACCCTTTATAAAATCCAACTTATCTACACAAGAACAAATTTTAAAAAGCTCAATCATATCCCCTCTCACACCTTACCTTCAGGTAAGGTATCATCTTCGTTGCTCTCCTTTGCACTGGCTCTATCAGGTTGATATCATGTGTAAAGTGTGGGGACCATTCTTGTATACAGTACTCTTAATGTGGCCTAACATACGAGTTATACAGTTTAAGGAGAACCTCTTTACTTTTATAACTAACATTCTTATTATGAAATCCAACACTCAATTTGCTCTAGTTTTTGCTTCAATACACTGCTTCAAAAACTTCAGTGACCTATCTACTACTACGCTTAAGTCCTTCTCATCCTCAACTAAATTCAGCCAATGCCCATCCATAGCTAAATTCCCTATTATCCCTTCCCATATTGATAATTTTGCCATCTGCCATTTTTTAGCCCAAGCTAATAATTTATTTAAGTCACTTTGCACTTTAAAGCTACCCTCATCTTCTTTAAATTGGCAGCTGTAGTCAGTGTTCTCAGCAAAGCAAAAATTGACACTTTGCTATTTACAGCCTCCCCAAAATCATTTATATAAACTATGAATAATAAAGGGCCTAGAATGGATCCCTGAGGTACGCCACTGATAACGTCCCTCCACTGTGACCTCACCCCATTCAGTATAACTCTGTTTCCTGTCTCTCAGCCACTCAGTTATTCAATTCAAAACCCTCCCACACATCCCATGCATTTCCAATCTGTGAACCAGTCTTTTATGTGGAACCCCATCAAAAGCTTTGTCAAAATCTAAGCAAACTACATCAACACTCTCTCCCCCCAAATTGGCACCACATTCGCCAATTTCCAATCATTAGGTATTTCTCCAAACTCTAGTGATTTAGTATATATCTTCTCAAGAGCTATATTGAAGTCCGTTCTACTCAAGATTCTATTCTGCGGTCCGTATCCCACGCAGCTGAGGGTTCCGACTAGCATCCTATATAGAGATGGGCGGTGGTATAATACGAAATTAAAGCTAGGAATGGGCGCAAAATTTAAGTCCAAGCCTCCATCTTTCAAGTGAATGAAAAATCCATTCAGGTAGTTTTGATTCATATTTTCGTTACTTAATCATTTTGGTTTGCGAATGTTTTTTTTTGCGCGTCCCATCAAAGCCGAGCCCCCACATTATTCTCATCTATTCAGGATAAGTTTTACACATGTTTTCAAGTTTATTTCAGGATTCGTTGTTAGTATCCAAATTCCTGAAGAAATGAAAAGAAATGTTTTCCCCATATGGGATTTGTGGGTCAAACATATGCGCTGAAAGATAGGAAAAAGGGGTAAACGATGAAAGTGACGAGGTAAAATAATGATAAGCGCGTACATAGATATGGGAGCATACGTATATAGATAAGGAAGCATTATGATCGCGTACACATTTAGGGCAGAATTATGATCGCGTACATAGATAAAGAAGCTTTATATCCGGTGCTAAGAGTTATGTGAAATGCATTTGATGGAATTCAGGATGGCATTATTGAGAAAGCGATGGAAAGCCAATTGTGAGGTTGCCTACTTGTCGCCTTCTACCCAAGGGTGCCCCCCCCCTCCCTTTGATTGGACAAATGCTACAGCACATGCAGCTCCATTGCTATGAAGGGGAATTCGGCGTAGACAAAATTGGTGAGTATATTCGTGCTTGCTATGGCATAAATTCGGTGGAAAGGCGGCTACTTTTAATCGTTATCTATTGAGCCAACCCCACTAGTATTTTCAGGAAGACCTGCGCCGTCGTCTTCCACTCCCCATCCAATTTCCCCACGCTTGAAGGTAAAGCGATCTTGTATGGTCATCCCCAGATTAACTCGTTAATATTCCCTTAATTCATTTAACTCTCATAAGTTATTTGTTCCCTCTTTTGTATATATATATATATATATATATATATATATATATATATATATATATATATATATATATATATATATATATATATATATATATAATATATAAAAATTGCCCCCCCCCCTTTATTATATAGATTAAAATTATATTTTGGGGTATTGTCTTTACATATCCTTTGAACTGCAACTTGGCAAGCCATTAATCTAAACCAGGTCAACCGTAATTCGCACTCTTTATTAATCGCCCTGAACTATCTCAGGCGGCCTGTGGTCAGCTGTCTACCCGTGCTTGTGTACGACTCTGAGCGCTGAGCTAGTCTACACAGGTATATCTCGACACATGGATTTCGGGTTTCCTTGCGCAAAACTAAGGTGGTGCACATTTGTCACCACATACGGGCTTTACCCTAGCTCGGACTTGTCCCTAAATGGAGCATGGCGGATGTGGTAGCCACAGCGTTTGATTGGTCTTGTTTTTGATCGGCGCATCACCTGGAAGGACTATATTCTCAGCTTTAGGGCATCTCTACCTGCGCCATTGAGAATTTTTCAGGACCTTAAACACTTATTATGATGAGAGGGTCATCACTATAATTTATACCGCTCCTTACCTTGCTCCAAGCTAGAGTACGGATTCGTGTTTTGCGGATCCATAGGCTAGCGTGATTTGCGAAAGGTGGCATCTATCCACTACATTGGTCTCTGTTTGGTGATAGGTGCTTCTCCCTATACCTTATAGAAAGCCTCTTTGTTGAAGCTGGGTTACTTTCCGCTTACTTTGCGCATTACTCAGTGCAATATGAGCTTGTACGCGCAAGATCACTGCTCGATCACTAGCCAACGGTTCTTATTTCATCCCCGTATGATCTGAAAATATCCAATGACTTTCAGATTTAAGGCAAGTCAACTCCTTCGAGAGGTCAGTGTGGCTCTTAGGCCGTTGGCAATACTGGTTCAACCGAGAAAACCAAACTGGAGGATACCACCTGAGAATATTTGGCGTGACGCATCTACTCCCAAAGCTTCTCCAACATGGGATTACTGATTTCGATTATTTTGGAACAGGTTGTGAACGCTGGTGCCGTACCAATGCACACAGATGGCTCTAAATCCGAATAGAATGTCGGCTTCTACGTCGTCTAACTTTATTTGAAGCCAGCTGGACTCTACCGGCCAGAGAGAGAGAGAGAGAGAGAGAGAGAGAGAGAGAGAGAGAGAGAGAGAGAGAGAGAGAGAGAGAGAGAGAGTTACATAGAGTTACATAGATACACAGATCACACGGGCCTTACGGCCCAGACTAAGGTGATCTGGCCTTAAATCTACTGCCACTTACACATAGAATAGTAGAAGTAAAGGATAGAAAAGTTTTAGGCTCTCCTCACCCTCCACTCCCTCCGGCAAAAGCCGTACATGAAATAATTTGGGAAAAGTACCTTGCAGGTGTAAGAAGACAGTACCTGAAGGAAATTTGCATTGAATAGTAATTAAATGAAATGAATATGAAAACCACTTACATAAACCTGAAAGAGTTATATTTTTGTAATATTATTTTATTTTGTAGCTTATGCTAAACAATTCCAATATTTGTTAAGTGTTTGTCTAATCTCATTTTAAATGAATCTATAGTTCTGCTGTCCACTACCTCGTTTGGCAAATTATTCCAATCATTAATAATCGAGTAAGTGAAGAAGTTTTTTATTACATCCATAGTGGCTCTTTTACCCTAAAGTTTTGAATCATGTCCACGGGTGGGACACTCCCCTGTCAGTGTGAACAAGTTATTGGCATTAACGTTGTTAAATCCTTTAAGTATTTTGAAGCACTCTATAAGCTGCCCCCTTAGTCTTCGTTTTCTGACGGAAAATAGATTGAGTTTTTTTAGCCTCTCGTGGTAAGGTTTGTTACGTACTGACGGGATAAGTTTTGTCGCTCTGTGTTGTACAGCTTCTAATTTATCTATGTCTTTTATTAAGTAAGGGGCCCAGAACTGTACAGCGTATTCGAGATGGGGCCTGACAATACTTTTATATAGTGGCATAATTATCTCCTCGCTTTTATAAGTAAAGTTTCTTTTTATAAATCCTAGTGCTGTGTTAGCTTTGTTTGCAGCAGCTGCGCATTGGTTTGATGTTTTTAAGTTTTCTGTAATTATTACTCCTAAATCTTTAACCTGCGGGGTTGTGTTTATTAAGCCGCCTTGCATTGTATAGGTGTATTTTTTGTTTTTTGTTCCGCACTGAAGGATTTGGCATTTGTCGATATTAAATGGCATTTGCCATTTCTCAGACCATTCGGTAATTTTATTTATATCAGCCTGCAGGCTAGCCCTGTCATCTTCGCATAGTACTGAGTTACCTATTTTCGTGTCATCTGCAAATTTAGATATGATATTATTTATTCCAACGTCTATGTCATTGATGTATATAGTAAATAAAATAGGCCCCAGGACTGATCCCTGGGGAACACCGCTGGTAACAGATACCCAGTCCGATTCCACGCCATTTATTATCACTCTCTGCTTCCTGTTTTTTAACCAGCTACTAATCCATCCGTATATATTACCGTTAATTCCTAGCGTACGCACTTTGTTCATGAGTTTCTGATGTGGAATTTTGTCAAATGCCTTTTTGAAATCTAGGTAAATTATATCTAATGATTTAGTATCGTTATATAGGTTGAAAAGGTTATGGTAAAAGTCAATTAGGTTTGTTAAGCACGATCTCTTAGACCTAAAACCATGCTGGCTATCACGTATAAGGTTATTGTTTTCGAGGAACTCTACTAGCTTGTCTCTAATGATCGTTTCGAGCAACTTTCCAACTATTGAGGTTAAGCTAATGGGTCTGTAATTACTGGCCTGGTTTTTACATCCCTTCTTAAAGATAGGTGTGACGTTAGCTTTCCTCCAATCATCAGGGACGACCCCATGCTCGAGAGATTTGTTAAAAATGAGAGCAAGTGACTCTGCTAACTCATTATGGACATGTTTTAAGATTCTAGGGTAAAATTTATCAGGACCAGGAGTCTTGTACGAGTTCATTTTCTTTAATTTATCAATTACTAGTTGCGGATTTACTTCCAGGCTCCTTAGTGATGGGTGTCTGACCTGTATAGTCTCGTTGTTATCGTTATTAGTATATCCTAAGGTGAAGACTGAACTAAAAAACTCGTTTAAGATATTAGCCATACCCATATCATCTGAAATAATTTCACCCAACTGGTTTTTCAAGGGGCCAATCCCGCTTCTCATTTGCCTATTTCTATTGATATAAGTATAGAAGTGTTTGGGATTAGTGGTGCTTGCTTTTGCTATCTCGATTTCGTATTGACGTTTCTTTGATCTTATGAGTGTTTTAACCTTTCTTCTGCTAGTGTTATATTGTTGGTTAACTTGATAGCTTCTATTGTGTTTTAATAATGTGTGGAGACGGTTCCTATCTCTAATTGCTCGTTTGATGTCATTATTAAACCACGGCGGATTGCCTCTATTCGCGTTACTATTCCTTGTCTTAAGAGGAACATGGTTTTCTTGGGCTATAAAAAATAGTTCTTTAAATTTATTCCAAAGTTGATTTACATCTTCTATTTCTATCAGCTGCTCGTGAATATTTCCCAGGGCTTCTCTGAGGCCCTCTAAGTTAGCTTTACTGTAGTCTGGTACTTTTGAGAGAGAGAGAGAGAGAGAGAGAGAGAGAGAGAGAGAGAGATAGAGAGTAACAAGGAGTAACAAGGAAAGTAAGTACCCTAGGAGACCTTACGGTCCATTCAAAGAGGGTACCTTTAGGCTAGCAATTGAGCGGGCACATGGCTGCTCAATTGTTTTGCGTCCCTAAACGGCCAGTTTTCAAGACTTTGTCTAGCCTTGACTTGAACTGGTCAACAGATTCACTGTTGACAACTTCCACTGGAAGTGCGTTCCACATACCGCAGATACTGTAAGTGAAAAAATTTCCACACAGATTGCGGTTGTAACGCTTCAGTTCAAGTTTGAAGCCGTGATTGCGCGTTCTGTTCTCACTCAGTGTGAAAATATCCCGGTAGTCAACATTGTCGAACCCTCGAATTATTTTGAAAACTTCGATGAGCTGACCACGCTGTCTACGGGTTTCCAGCGAGAACAGATCTAATTCCCTTAGTCTATCCTCATAACTTTTATGTCGGATAGAGGGAATCAGCTTGGTTGCCCTGGCTTGTACGCGTTCCAATCTCGCGATGTCCTTTCGCAATGAAGGACTCCAAAATTGTACGGCATACTCCAGGTGCGGTCGGACAAGTGAGTTGTACAGGCACAGTACAATCTCCTGGTTCCGATAACCAAACTGGCGCTTAATATAACCTAGCATCCTTTGGGCCTTTTTCTCCGCCTCAATGCACTGTTTCGAGAACTTGAGGTCACTAGTGATTGTTACACCCAAGTCCTTCTCAGTGTCACTCGATTCAAGAGCAGTGCCCTTAAGGATATACTGAGATTGGGGGTTTCTGTGGCCGATATGCATCACTTTGCATTTGCCCACGTTAAAAGGCATTTGCCACGTGTCCGACCACTCCCCAATCTTCCCAAGATCTTCCTGCAGGCGGGCAGTATTTCCATCCTTTGCAACGTTCATACCAAGCTTGGTATCGTCGGCAAATTTGGAAATCTTCGCAACCATGTCACCGTCCATGTCGTTGACGTAGATGATGAATAGTAGTGGTCCCAGGACAGAACCTTGAGGCACCCCGCTAGTAACGGGCACCCACTCAGAAGACTGTCCATTTACCACCACCCGTTGCCGTCTGCCACTTAGCCAGTTCTCGATCCAGCCGGCTACCTTTCCGTCTATGCCCAGCGCTCGCACTTTCCGGAGAAGGCGGCGGTGTGGTACCTTATCAAAGGCTTTCTGAAAGTCTAGGTAGACCACATCCACCGCCTTGTCCCGATCGTGCTCACTGAAAACGAAGTGGAAGAATTCTACAAGGTTCGTCAGGCATGACCGTTGCCTTCGGAAGCCGTGCTGGGAACTCCTCAGTAGCAGGTTTGACTCTAAATACGACGTCACTTTGTCCACCATGATGCTTTCCATGAGTTTACCGACTATCGAGAGAGAGAGAGAGAGAGAGAGAGAGAGAGAGAGAGAGAGAGAGAGAGAGAGAGAGAGAGAGAGAGAGAGAGAGAGAGAGAGAGAGAGAGAGAGAGAGAGAGAGAGAGAGAGAGAGTCACAAGGAGTCACAAGGAAAAGAAGTACCCTAGAAGACCTTACGGTCCATACGAGAGGGTACTTGTTACGAGTCAGGGACTCGTGAGCCTGTCAGCGAACCAGGACTTTATCCAGGCGCCTTTTGAACTGCTCCACAGAGTCGCTGTTCACGACTTCTGGCGGAAGCGCGTTCCACTCGTTGCAGATACTGTAACTGAAGAAGTTCCCGCATCTGTCCCGGTGATAACATGTCCCCGTTGCCTACGTGGTCAATACCTCGGAGGATTTTGAAGACCTCGATTAATTGACCGCGCCGTCTTCGGGTTTCCAGTGAGAAGAGGTTTAGTTCTTCTAGGCGGGCTTCGTAACTTTTGTGCCTGATCGAGGGGATCAGTTTGGTCGCCCTGGCTTGTACTCGCTCCAGTCGGGCGATGTCCTTCCGAAGGGATGGACTCCAAAACTGGACTGCGTACTCCAGGTGAGGTCGGACCAGGGAATTAAAGAGAGTGAGAACGATTTCCCTGTTCCGATACCCAAACTGTCGCTTGATATACCCCAAGATTCTCTGGGCTTTCTTCTCCGCCTCGATGCACTGCTTGGAAAACTTGAGGTCGCTGGTGATCACGACTCCCAAGTCTTTTTCCATGTCTGTGCTGTCGAGCGCCGAGTTTTTGAGGCTGTAGACGGCTTGGGGATTTCTGCGGCCGATGTGCATCACCTTGCACTTTTCGACATTGAACGGCATTTGCCATTTGTCTGACCACTCCCCGAGTTTCCTCAAGTCGGCTTGGAGTCTCTCGACGTTTTCCGCGTCTGCCACGTTCATACCTAGTTTGGTATCGTCGGCAAATTTGGAAATCCTCGCAGTTATGCCATCATCTATGTCGTTTACATAGATGATGAAGAGTAGGGGGCCCAGCACGGAGCCTTGGGGAACGCCGCTTGTTACCGGTAGCCAACCGGACTTTTGCCCGTTCACCACTACTCGCTGCCTTCGACTATGCAGCCAGTTTTCGATCCAGTCACCTACAGCTCCGGCGATGCCTAGCGCTCGAACCTTTTTCAGCAATCGGCGGTGGGGCACCTTGTCGAAGGCCTTCTTCAAGTCGAGGTAGATGACATCCACCGCCTTCTCCCGGTCGTGTGTTCGCTGAACACGAAGTGGAAGAATTCCAAAAGGTTCGTTAGGCATGACCTGTGCCGCCGGAACCCGTGTTGGGAATTCCTCAATAGGTGGTTGGACTCGACGTGCTGCGTTATTTTGTCAACCAGGATACTTTCCATCAATTTTCCTACTACCGACGTCAGGCTGATCGGCCGGTAGTTAGATGGCTCGCTCGCGTTACCCTTTTTGAATATGGGGGTGACTTCCGCGTCTCGCCAGTCCTTTGGCACGCATCCAGTCTCGAGCGATTTCCTGAAGATCGAGCAGAGATGTGGGGAGACCTCATCTCGCACTTCCTTCAGCACCCGTGGTAAGAAGCCATCGGGCCCTGGCGACTTGTAGCGGTTCAAAGCGTCGATCTTTGAACGCACTATCGTCTCTTCGAAGTGAAATCTCTCCAATTGCTCTGAGCCTTCGTACTTGTCACGAGGCTCAGGGGTGGTGTCCTTCTCCTCAGTGAAAACTGACGAGAAGTACTTGTTGAGGATGGTCGCATTCGCTTCGTCACTGAGCTCTAGCTCACCATCCTCTTTCACCAAGGGACCGATCCGTCTACGTGTCGGCTTACGGCTGTTTACGTATCCGAAGAATTCCTTGGGGCTCTCTTTGCAGAGTCTTGCCACACGGACTTCTTCGGCGCGTTTCGCCACCCTTATCATGGACTTGACACTTCGGCATAGACTTTTGTAGTGCTCGAATTCTCCAGTGTTCTTCGCTTGGCGATAGGCGGTTTTTCTCTTCCGTAGGGTTCTCCCGATTTCGGGGGTGAACCACTTGGGTTGAGTAGCTCCGACTCGGCCGCGTTCTGATGGAATGAATCGTGACTGCAGGGCCATGAATGAGTTTTTGAAATTCTTCCATGGTTGCTCGACGTTGTCACTATCTTCCACCACTATCGCTGCCACGCCAGCACGAAGTCCCGCGAAATTTGCCTTTCTGAAGTTCAGCTTGGCTGCAGCACGAGCTACTGCTTCGCGAGCTGGGACTCGAATGCAGAACCTGATGAGGCGGTGGTCGCTGCCACCTAGCTCCTCATCTACACTAACTTCCTCAATGATGTCATCCTCGGATGTGAGAACTAGGTCGAGGATGTTTGCACCTCGTGTTGGTTCTCTCACCCATTGAGTGAAGAATCCTTCATTTACGAAGTTAAGGAGCCGTATGTTGTCGATGCGGGTTTCTCTGGTTGCCCAGTCAACGTGAGTGTTGAAGTCCCCCATGACGATACTCACCCTGCCTTCAGTTAACTGATTCAGTTGATTATAGAGGTCCCTGTCTTGATCCTCCGTCGAGGATGGGGGTCTATAAACTGTAACTGTCCTGTACTTGGTGGTACCCAGCTCCAAGTCCACGCATAGGACTTCTTGGTGGGCGGTGGTGGTGCTGCTCGTTGCCGTGAATACACTTCTCACGTACACCACCACTCCGCCCCCCTCCTTCGCCAGCCGGTCTTTGTGGAAGATCTGGTAGCCCGGGATTGCGAATTCGCCCTCAAAGTCACGAACAGAGGTTCGAATCCACGACTCCGTGATGGCCACCAGATCTGGTTCTTCCGTTGCTACGAGGGCCACTAATTCCAGAAACTTGTTCCGGATGGACCTCGCGTTGAACAGAAGAACCTTAAGGGAGTTCCCGGCTGGTGGTCTCCCTAAGTTCGACCGTTTCCCGCCGCCTTTGGCTTGGCGGCAGGAACGGTCCTCCTTTCCCGAACAGACCGGACGCAGCGGTTAACCGTCTCCTGGATGAGGTTAGCCAGCATGGCTTTTCCCTTCATCGACAGGTGGGCTCCGTCCCTTTGGTAGAGGTCGTTCCTACCAAAGAACGTCCGGAAAGGGTCCGCGAAGAAGACCCCTTCAGCTGTACAGAGGTCTCTCAACCTCTGGTTTACCAGCTCATTGCGACGGTATGTAATGGGGTTAGGGCTCCTCCGTGGAAGGATCCCGACAACGACCCTCCTCCTCGTCTTTAGTACGCAGTCGTCGACTGCCCCCATGACGTTCTGGAGTATTGGTTCTGTCACCCCTGCTCCCCCGTTGCGGAAGTAGAGGTCGTTGCCACTAGCCAGAATGGCAACTACTGAAGAGTCAGGAGTGGGACTCTTCTCCACCTCCTTTCTCAGTGCCTTATTACCCTTGCCGGGCAGGCACTTGACCTCCACTTTCTTTTGGAGCCGTGCTCGCAGGAACGGTTCTAGTCCTCGAGCCTGAGAGTCACCATAGACAGTGACCTCCGGTTTCTTGGACGCTTTCTCCTTCTTCCTCTCCACCTTCTTCCAGCCATCTGCCTTCGTGCTCTTTTCCTTCTCTTTCGTGTTTAAAGCTTCGCTCTCTTCTTTTTTCTTCTTTTCAATCTTCTCTTCTTCCCTTTTCTGCTTCCTTCTATTCTTCTTCCTTTCTTGCTTCTTTCGCTTTCTCTCCTTTTTCTCATCTTCTGTGATGGGAGTTTTGGGGAGTTTCTTGACGGCGGCTGCGTAGCTGCCATCATTGTCCCCTCCACTACCCTCAGCGGTCTTCTCCTCAGCCGTAGCGCTCGAGTCGTCACTCGAGTGCTTGAGGTCGAGTGCATTCTTTAGGAGGGCGACTTGGCTCTTAAGGTCGGCGATCTGCCCGTTGTACCTCTCCTCCATCTGGGCGATCTCCTTCCTCCTCCTTTCCTCCGCCTGCTCGAGCTTCTCCTCCAGAACGCAGAAGAGGCATCTGCTCGTTGGAGCGATGTCCCTGAAGTTGCCTTCCGGGAAGTCGATACACCAGCGTGTGCTTTCGCATTTTGGGCATTCGCTTTTTAGTGTTTGAGCGCCAGGCATTATTGTTGTCACTTGTAGACCACTTGTTGAAAAAATTTTGGGGGGTGGTGATTTATCCTCGCGCGAGTCGCTCCCGCCTACCCTTCCTTCAGCTTTGGGACTTTTGGAGTGCAATCCGCTTTGGCGTTGCCGTCCAGCTAGTAGCGACTAGACTGTCGAGCCCTGGGCACCGTGGCTCCCAACCAAGCGAATGCACAGGGAGACAACAGTTTCATGCACCTTACTAACTCTTAATGACTGAAGTCGGAGCGGCCAGGAT